>OY757940.1:53747021-54124125 GCA_963585895.1 Sepioteuthis lessoniana
TCAACCTTTGTAGGTTATTTACAACCAAATCCAGTTTTATACAAATAAACAGTTCTATTTCAAACAATTCAGTTTAGCATGAATACACAGTTTAATCGTTAAAAACATTTCTATTTCAAGCCTTTTAGTCAAACAGTTCTAATTCAAACAATTCAGTTTAGTATAAACATATTGTAGTTTGCACAGAGTTAAATTTCAAAACAGTTCTATTTTGAACAATTCAGTTTAGCGTAGTACTATTTCAATGAAAGGGTGCTCAGCATTCCCCAAAGCTCTAAAATTACTGGAACCTCACCATCAGAGTGTTTAGTGTCATATCTAAGACACTCGTTAGGGGTCTTACCCCACTGCAGAGAAGCAGTGACCGGAGGAGTTGAGTTCAAACACTGGATAAGGCCATTTTTTGTTTAATCTCGTGCTAATGCCCTTGGGAAAGGCATAGATCCATCTCTTCAACCTCGAACAATTTGTAAATAGTAGGACAGACTGACCCGTTACCCTTTGTACGGCAACCAATTAATGAGAAGGAAAACTCTGCTCAGCTAAAAAATTGATCTATCACAGCCCCAGGTGACTGAGCAAGATCAGTTAGGTTTGCTTTTATGGTATATCAACTCTTTTAGGTTAGTTAATTCCAAGTCCTATATATATATATATATATATATATATATATATGTATGTATATTAAAAACTAGTTTGTAGGTCAGATTTTAGACAATCGAGGGCTCATTTATTTGCGCACGATTAAAAGGTCTCAAGTACTTCTAAAACTAATAATTCTTTTTAATATCAATCATTCTTTACACATAGTTAAATCGTTTTTTAAGTAATTCTATCAAACGCAAAAGATTCTATTTCGGATTAATCATTTGGGGGGTGTCCTCGTGGTGTAATGGTTAAAGCGATGGACTGCGGAATCGTAGTAAACGAGTTCGTACTCCAGTCGAACGTTCACTTTCGGGCAAATACCCTTGGGAAAGGTATGAACTCCCTTATCCTCCCAGTTATGGTTTAAATAGTTCCACAACTGTTCTTCTCGGAGAATAGTTTTAACACTAAATAACCTATGCCATTAAAAACAAAGAAATAAAAACAAAATTAATCATTTGTTTACACGCAATTGAAGAGTTTCGTAACACTGACAATTTAATTCAACATCAGTCATTTGTTTATACACAGTCCGATGGTTAAACAGTTTCATTTGGCCCAAATGTGACACCTTGATCGGTACTACCACTGCATGTCAGAGAAGACCAGGGAATAATGGCACTGAAAGGGTACTCCACATTCACCAAAGTTCCCAGAATTGAGCCACACCATCATATATTTTAGAATCATTTATAGGACACTCTATGGGTGGTATTAATCCACTTTAGAGATGCAGACTGTGCATTCACAATCCCAGCCACCAGGGATATATATATATATATATATATATATATATATATATATATATATATATATATATATATTTCATATTACATCACTTTTGTAATAGATCCTTCCTTGATGATGGCCCAAAGTCGGGCAGAAAGTACTAGGGATACATACAACTATGGACAATACATAAATCAGTCCCCCCCCCAATACTATAAAAGTAATACGGGAATTCGAACGGATCCAGAATGAAATATGTAGACATAAAATGTCTATTATCTTTAATGAAATTTGTATTAACGAAGAAATGCTGCCAATATATATATTTATCTCTGAATTTCCCAAAAATTGGTTTTAAAAATGGAGTATATATATATATATATATATACTTGGTCTATCTGAAAGGTAAAAGGATTGAGTATGCTGGGTGAGTTGTGAGCAATAATGTAATAAATAGATTGTGTTATTGTCAAACATGATATGTTGAGAGTATGTCACTGTAAACTTATCTTTCTGCAACCGTAGCATTTATTCACATGATTTGGTTTACACCTCCTGTTTTTAACATCGTTCATCTAAGAACATTGAGGAAAGAACGATACAACAAATATACCTGAAATTTTTTGGCTGGTTAGGTAATAAACATCATCATGAGCACTTGAAAGCCTACAGTAAGTGTAGAGAGATAACACCATGCCACGCACCCGCACCTTTGGTTAGTTGGTTGGTTGGCTGGTGATTGTATTTTATGGCATATCAACCTTTGTAGATTTTTTAACGCCAAATCCATTTTTATACAAATAATCTGTTTTATTTCAAACAATTCAGTTTAGCATGAATTGACAGTTTAATTGTCAAAAATATTTATATTTCAAGCTATTCAGTTAAATTAAACAGTTCTATTTCAAACAATTCACTTTACGATGCGTACGCAGTTTAGTTCTATTTAAACCATCGATAGAGCCCTATCAGGTGTTGGAGGTGCCCGTGGTGTAATGGTTATCGTCGTAGGAAATGAACACGGCGATTCGAGTTCAAATCCTGGACGAGACTGATTGCATTTCACATAGCACTAATACCTTGGGAAAGGTATGAATCCAATAATTCTCCCTCCAGCTATGGGTAAATAGTAGGACAGAGTAGGTTCTTCAGCCATGGTTAGGCAACTAGTCTAGGAGAAGGAAAAACTCTGAATTCAAACCTGCTAAACTCCGCTTAAAAATTGACCTTGTGTCATATCCTGCCCGAGCGGAGGGGTTGGTAAATAGTATCAGGTGCTGGTGCTTCCATTCCGGGCCAGAGTGGACCAGGTAGCAGTGGCAATAAAGGGGTGCTCTGCATTCCCCAAAGCCCCAGCATCACAGGAACCTCACTATCAGATTGTTTAGTTCATATCCAGGACACTTGTTGAGAGGTCTTACCCCTCTGCAGAGATGTAGTTGGTGTATTTTACTGTCCCAGCCGACTGGGCAAACCCGTGCCTTTGAGTGGCCAAAGAGATTCAAACAGGGGCGTGATGACGAGAAATTTACAACAGGATTGGGAGGTATTCAGCAAAAGGAACTTAGCTGAATGTCCAGCCGGTAAACCAAGACAAAGTGATGTTGATCCTACCCTTCGATCGTATTCTTGCCACAGGGCCAGACACAAGATCCTGCAGCATATTCTTCACTCTGTGCGAGAGAAGAAACGAAAGTTATGGCAGGACAAATCGTGGTTGCTTCGCCACGAAATTGCACTTGAACATCCATCTGTTTCTGCCTGAGAGGAACATTGTTCTACTGCAACAAACTGCTATCAACCTGATCTTACGCCGTTTCGTTGGTTGGTTGGTTCTTTTAAGGCATATCAGACCTTTTCGGGTCATTTAACGGCAAATTAAATTTCAAACAATTTAGTTTAGTATAAGTATAGATTTTGATGAGAAACAATTAAATATCAAAAGCGTTCTATTTCAAACAATTCAATTAAGCACAAGTACAGTTTCAATGCTAAAAACAATTTTATTTCAAACAATTCAGTTTAGCATAAGTACACAGTTTAGTTGTATTTGACCCATAGATAGGACCCTAACAGGTGCTACCATTCTGTGCTAGAGTGGGCCTGGTTGCGATGACAATGAAGCGGTACTCCGCATTCCCCAAAGCTCCAGTACTACTGGAACCTCACAATGAGATTGTTTTGTGTCATCATCAGGATACTCGTTGGAGGGGGTCTTATCCCTCAGCAGAGAAGCAGTGGGTGTATTCTACAATCCCAACCGACTGGGTAACTTACTCCGTTTGACTTTTTTGCTTTCTTCAAGCTCAAAAGGATCATCAAGGAGACCAATATTGAAGTCGTTGAGGTCATCAAGAGGGCTATAACGATGGTGTTAAGGGCATTCCAGAAGAGTCCTTCGATCAGTGCACAGAAGCGATGCAGAGAAAGAAGGAAAATTACTAGACTAAGGCTTGTTTTTTTTTAAATTGAAATCTGTTATTCGTGACATGACCCGTTAATCTTTACGTTTATATATATTAAAAGGAATAGGTCTGTAAATCATTTCAGATTTTGTATTTAGGATTTTTCGTTCAAATACTTATGCTTCACATGCATTTCGGATGATTACGTCCTCTTCAGGAGATATAAATGACTAAGTTATGAAAACATTGCTTTGCTGCGTTGCTTTGATTTTGGTTTGATCCTTGTTTTGTGGCTTTGAAATTCCCATTAGAGTTAATTGTCCGTGAAGACTTCTGGTCTATGTTACTGCTTTTATATATATATATATATATAAGTATTTATTTTATGTGTGTGTACACACGTATACACAGATGTATTTCCTAGTCGCCTGGGGCTATAGAATACACCGACTGCTTTTCTGCACAGGATTAATACCCCCGCAACGAGTGTCCTAGATATGACACAAACAATCTGATGTTGAGACTCCAGTAATGCTGGAGCTTTGGGAAATACGGAGTACTCCTTCATTGCCATAGCTCCCAGGTCCATTCAAGCCCTGACAAGGTCCTATCTATTGGTCAAATAGAACTAAACTATGTACTTGTATTAAACTGAATTGTTTGAAATAAAACTCTTTATTTGTATAAAAATGGATTTGGCATTAAATAACCTAAAAAGGTTGATATGCCATAAAATCCAAACAAACATTTATATACACTCGTACAATCATATTTTCAGGAGTATTGATTGAATTCTTCTCTTAGTTCTTTCTTTGTTTTTCCTATCCTTAAACCTCGAGTCTATGTTTATATACGTGTATATGTATTCTCAGTTTGTGTCTGTGCACTCACATTTATAAGCATGTATAATTAAGTATACATACATATACAAACTCACGCACAGCACTCTGGCGAAGGAATTGTCGGCCGCTCCTAGCGTAATGCAAAGCTCTTCGTAAGAATTGAGCACTCTGGTAGCCGATAGGGTATTAAAAAATGTAAACAAAGGCTGCTGCTGCTGTTAAAAAAATAAAATACCTTAAAATTCCCTTAGCCAACGTAGTCCGCTTGTAGCCGTGTGGTCTGAAACCTTAATCTATCGTAAAGTTAGACGGGTTTCGATCCCGGCTTCGAGCGTCCTGCGGGTCTAGCCACACTGAAGAGTTCTGATAGAACGAAACAGTCTGTCTGTGGATGACAATATATATATATATATATATATATATGTATTCTCTTTTAAACATGTTGGATTAAATCGGAGAGACACTTCGAATATACATATTCTCTCATCCGTTCAAGTTTTCATATGAATCGTTGGACTTCAGGATGGAATGAAATAAGAAAGAAGCCGTATGTTTTCCTAGTACTTTCGGCCCAAATGGAACAATCTACAAGGGAGCGAATGATTAAATGAATAATACAATGACGAATAATATGCAATATTCTAAAGAGTAGATTTTATTTACGCAAAATCATTTCTTTCTTATTTTCGTCTATTTTTCTTTTACTATTCTTTGTCTATCTCATCTGTCTTCATCGTTGTTTTTTCTTTGTCTATATATCTTTGTCTATATATCTTTGTCTATATATCTTTTACTATTCTTTGTCTATCTCATCTGTCTTTATCGTTGTCCATATATCTTTGTCTATATATCTTTGTCTATATATCTCATCTGTCTTCATCGTTGTCTATATATCTTTGTCTATATATCTTTGTCTATATATATTTTACTATTCTTTGTCTATCTCATCTGTCTTCATCGTTGTTTTTTCTTTGTCTATATATCTTTGTCTATATATCTCTGTCTATATATCTCTGTCTATATATTTATATTCAGTCATTTTTCTTTTACTATTCTCTGTCTATCTCATCTGTCTTCATCGTTGTTTTTTCTTTGTCTATATATCTTTGTCTATATATCTTTGTCTATATATTTATATTCAGTCATTTTTCTTTTACTATTCTCTTTTACTATATATCTTTGTCTATATATCTTTGTCTATATATCTTTGTCTATCTCATCTGTCTTTTTTTCGTTGTTTTTTCTTTGTCTATTCATTTTGTCATTTATCTTCTGCCTTTCTCTCATGCCTTCTTCGTTGTTTTTTCTATGGTTATATTCTATTCATTTTGTCAATTTTCTTCTGTCCTAACATGCATTCATTATTGTTGTTTTTCTTTTTTAATATCTATATTCCTTTTTCTTCCTTTCGTATATTTATTTTCCACGTCCAATATTCATTATTGTCTTTCTTTGCGTTGTTTTATTTCTTGTTTGTTTCTTTCATCCACTTTTTATCTATTTCTTCTTTGTTTTATTTTCTCTTTAACTTTGTTTTTCACTCTTTTTCATTACTACTGATTTTTTATATCTTTTTTCCTCTCTTTCTCTCTCATTTCCTTCTTTTTACATACTTGTTTATTTCATTAAATGAATTTTAATTTACCTTACAAGCTTCGAGCTCTAAATAAATTGGAACCATTTTTCTTTTGATCTTAAGAATTCTTAATATAGGAACCCCCATTTTACATGCCTGTGTAGGCATCCAATCTTCAATTTTCACATTTTTCTTTCTATTTCATACAGATGAAAGATATTTCTATAACCAGGCCCTGAAATTGTTTGGCAACACGGGGCAATTTTATGTGTATAATATATACAATTGATTTCTGCTAAGGGTAAGTCACAGAGGTTAATCTTTAAAACCCATTTTGGCGTGTTTGTTTCAATTTCTTTCTATCGCAAATTGCATTCAACCAAAATCTTATCCCTGGGTAACCATAAATATTTATGAATCGCTTGTAATATGAAGTAACTCAGTTGAAAGTTGTGGGTTGGTTGTTTTGTTTTACGGCGTATCTATGGGTCATTTAACGCCAAATAAAGTCATTTTAATAAGTTTCAAAGAATTCAGTTTAGGATAAGTATAGTTCTTTTTGTTTACACACAGTTAAATGTTACAGCAGTTATATTTCAAACAAGTCAGTTTAGGATGAGTATTTTTTTTTTTTTTTGTTTACACATAATTAGATGTTACAGCAGTTCTATTTCAAAAAAATCAGTTTAGGAAAAGTATAGTTTGTTCTCTTTTTTGTTTGCACACAGTTAAATATTACAGCAGTTCTATTTCAAAGAATTCAGTTTAGTTTTTCAAGTATAGTTTTTTTGTTTACACACAATTAAATGTTACAGCAGTTCTATTTCAAACAATTCAGTTTACGATAAGCATAGTTTTTTTTTTTTGTTTACACACAGTTAAATGTTACAGCAGTTCTATCTCAGACAATTCAGTTTAGGATAAGTATAGTTTTTTTTTTGTTTACATATAAATAAATGTTACAGCAGTTCTATTTCAAACAATTCAGTTTACGATAAGGATAGTTTTTTTTTGTTTGCACTCAGTTAATTGTTACAGCAATTCTATTTCAAACAATTCAGTTTAGGATAAGTATAGTTTGTTCTGTTTTTTATTTGCACACAGTTAAATATTACAGCAGTTCTATTTCAAAGAATTCAGTTTAGGATAAGTATAGTTCTTTTTGTTTACACAAAGTTAAATGTTACAGTAGTTCTATTTCAACCAATTCAGTTTAGGATAAGTATAGTTTTTTTTGTTTACACTCAGTTAAATGTTACAGCAGTTATATTTCAAACAATTCAGTTTAGGAAAAGTATTGTTTGTTCTGTTTTTTGTTTGCACACAGTTAAATATTACAGCAGTTCTATTTCAAAGAATTCAGTTTAGGATAAGTATAGTTTTTTTGTTTACACACAGTTAAATGTTACAGCAGTTCTATTTCAAACAATTCAGTTTAAGATAAGTATAGTTTTTTTTTGTTTACACACCGGTAAATGTTACAGCAGTTCTATCTCAGATAATTCAGTTTAGGATAAGTATAGTTTTTTTTTTTTTGTTTACACACAGTTAAATGTTACAGTAGTCCTATTTCAAACAATTCAGTTTAGGATAAGTATAGTTTTTTTGTTTACACACAGTTAAATCTTACAGCAGTTATATTTCAAACAATTCAGTTTAGGAAAAGTATAGTTTGTTTTGTTTTATTGTTTGCACACAGTTAAATGTTACAGCAGTTCTATTTCAAACAATTCAGTTCAGGATAAGTATAGTTTTTTTGTTTGCACACAGTTAAATGTTACAGCAGTTCTATTTCAAACAATTCAGTTTACGATAAGCATAGTTTTTTTTGTTTACACACAGTTAAATGTTACAGCAGTTCTATCTCAGATAATTCAGTTTAGGATAAGTATAGTTTTTTTTTGTTTACACACAGTTAAATGTTACAGCAGTTCTATTTCAAACAATTCAGTTTAGAATAAGTATAGTTTTTTTTTTGTTAACACACAGTTAAATGTTACAGCAGTTCTATTTCAAACAATTCAGTTTAGGATAAGTATAGTTTGTTCTGTTTTTTATTTGCACACAGTTAAATATTACAGCAGTTCTATTTCAAAGAATTCAGTTTAGGATAAGTATAGTTTTTTTGTTTACACACAATTAAATGTTACAGCAGTTCTATTTCGAAAAATTCAGTTTACGATAAGCATAGTTTTTTTTTTTTGTTTACACACAGTTAAATGTTACAGCATTCCTATTTCGAACAATTCAGTTTAGGATAAGTATAGTTTTTTTTGTTTCCACACAGTTAAATGTTACAGCATTCCTATTTCGAACAATTTAGTTGAGCAAAAGCATGAAGTTGAAAGGTCAAAAACAATTTTTTTCAAACTATTCAGTTTAGTCAACAAAGTTAAATGGCTCCAAGTATTGCAATGTATCCTGAACAATTCAATTAATTATCAGTCATTTATTTAAACTCAGTTAAATGAAAAACAGTTCAGTTTAGCATAAGTACGCAATTTAAATGTATAAACAGTTCTATTTCAGACAACTCAGTTTAGCATAGGTACGCAATTTAATTCTATTTGACCCATAGATAGAAACCTATCAAGGGCTACAAGTCCGAGGCAGAGTGGATCTGGGGGCGATGGTAATAAAGGGGTATTCCGCAGTCCCTAAAGCTCCATCATTAGTGAAACCTCGCCATCAGATTGTTTAGTGTCATATCCAGGACACTCGTTGTGGAGGTCTTATCCCTCTGCAGAGATGCAGTCGCTATATTCTACAGCTTCGGCCAGTATTGTTCGATGCAGATGTCAAGAAAAATATTGCAAAGAGTATTCAAACGCCCCAGAATAAAAAAAAAACATATAATGCATAAACTGATCCTTACGTTTTTATTTGATAAAGAAAAGTTACAACTATCACATTTATAGTCTCATAAAATTGCTTATATATCATTTCCTTAATATTATTTTTAACCCTTGGTTTGGTTTGCTTTTATGGCATATCAACCATAGTAGGTTATTAATGCCAAATCCATTTTTATACATATAAACAATTCTATTGCAAAGAATTCAATATTGCATAAGTACGCTGTTTAAACGTCCTATTTCAAACAATTCAGTTTAGCACAAGTTCACAGTTCCAATGTAAAACAGTTAAGTTTATCATAAGTACACGGTTTAGTTCTATTTGACCCATAAATAGGACCCGATCAGGTGCAACCATTCCGGGTCAGAGTAGACCAAGGAGCGATGGCAATGAAGAGGTACTCCGCATTCCTCAAAGCTCCAGCATCACTGGAACCTCACCGTCAGATTATTTAGTGTCATATCCAGGAAACTCGTTGGGAGAGGGTCCTACCCCTCTGCAGAGATACAGTCGGCGTATTCTGCAGCCCTAGCCGACAGGGCCATCCAGGACACTCGTTGTGGGGGTCTTATCTCTCTGCAGCCCTAGCCGACTGGGCCATTGATATGAATAGTTTTCACACATTTATAGATATCATACATTCCCATCCATTAAAAATATTTTTCAAACAGATTTATTTGATCCATAGAAGGAATTTTAACAGGTCAACACTCTTGGTTAGAGTGGACCTGGAAGTAATGACAATGAAGGGGTACTCTACATAGTAAGGTACACTGGGTTCTTTATATTTGTCAAAGCAACCAGTCCAAGAGAAACCTGCTGTGCTCCGCATGGAAACGTTAACCTTGTATCGTATCTTCCTCGTTGCAGATTTGTTGTGTAAATACACGTAATGTTATAAATATTAGATATTGTTGTATTGTAGAAAAAGACTACAACACTGATATATAAAAATATAATTAGCTGCTTTTTTCCTTTTTATTACGGGAAGAGTACGGACAGTTGAAGATGGCTGAGCTGCACACACAAGGGCCGAGGTTCGAATCTTCAGTAAACCGCTTTCCTCTTCCTTCTTTCCGAAACGAAATCATCCTAGTTATATATAATATCCTGAATGCCTATGTAAATTATCGTGGTCACGCCTCATCAAACATGCTACTTACAACCTGCATGTGGATATGCCTCCTTCTAGCATGCCACCCACGTAATTTACGCGGCACTTCCGCCAAGGACCCCTGAATCCTGCTTAATTTAGTTACCAGTTGGATTTCCTGTTATTTCTGTTCCCTGTGTCCGACTTCCGTAGCTGCATCGAGAAATGTCAAGTGGTCTTCAAAGCAATATCCAACAATACGAATACTTGAAACTATATAGCTATGTGCAAAAATGTTTATCACTTAATATGGATTGTTACTTGAAAGCATGTAATTTATTTCACATTGTCAATATTGAATAGAAATGTTTTAATTATATGACTTTTTGCAAATTAATTATATCAGGAACAGTTATTTAAGGCGATAACGTTTGCAAATTATCATTAAATATACACAGGAATCATCATCACCTCATCATCTTGTTGTGCCACCAGCATGGGTATCCCTGAACCTCTCGCCACCCCTCCCCATCGTTCATCGCTTCCGGCAGGTTCTTAGGGCTTCACCCCGTATCCTCACTGCTGTTTGTAGGATAGATAGGAATACTTGCTTAAAACCATAGAAACATTTGCAAAAAAGAAAAGTTACTTTACTATTCTATTAAATAATAAAAGGGTTGGGGCTGTAGAATACACCGACAACCTCTCTGCAGAGGGGTAAGACCCCCCACTCAACGAGGACATTCCACTAAACAATGAGATGATGAGGTTCCAGTGATGCTGAAGCTTTGGTAAATGCGGATCACCCCTTCATTGCCATTGCTACCAGACCCACTCTAGCATGGAATGGTAGCACCTGATAGGGCCCTATCTATGGGTTAAATAGAACTAAGCTGCATATTTATACTAAACTGAATTGTTCGAATTAGAACTGTTTGACTAAACTGAATAGATTGAAATAGACACATTTTTGACAATTAGACTGTATACTTGCATTTAAACTGCATACTTATGCTTAACTGAATTGTTTAATATAGAACTGTTTTGACATTTAATTGTGTGTAAACACAATCTATACTTATGCTAAACTGAATTGTTTGAATTAGAACTGTTTGAATAAACTGAATTGTTTGAAATAGAAATGTTTTTGACAATTAAGCTGTGTACTTTAGAATAGGACAATAGAGAAAGTCGTTACATTTCGGTATAACTCAGTTTTATTTTTCACACACTCACACATACATACATACATACATATATATATATATATATATATATATGTTTGTATTTACCTACTTCTCCGGATGAGCAGGATGCGACACAAGACCTCATATATATATATATATATATATATATATATATATAAACCTTGCCGGACGTAAAGGTCACTCTAGGTCAATTTTAAATGGATTAAAAGTTTTTGAATTCAGAGTTTTTCTAATAGAGATTCTTCTAATGTTTGTAACTCCATATTTTTCCAGAACTCCTGATATCTACTTTGTTGTAGCCAACGCCAACTCAATACTCCTGAAAACTCCTTTGAAAGTGTTAAATCTTTCGTACGAGTATGTTCTACATTTTGTAGAATGAGAAGTTTTCATTTCTAATATATTTTCTCTCTGCCTCTGGCTGTCCACATTGACAAGCACGTTTCCGTTTCTTGTTTATCTTACTTTTCTTGGAGTAACCCTTATTGCAATAAATTTTTCACACAGTTAAATGGTTTCACTTATTTCTATCTGGTACGAATAATCAGTCAAATAAAAAAACAATTCTATTTCAAACAATTCAGTTTATCATAAGTACATTTTAAATGTCAATAGTTCTATTTCAAATAATTCTGTGTGGCATGTCAAAGAGGTTAAAGGGTTCTAAATTTGCTATGTATCACTAACAATTCAATCGTGCATTAGTCATGTGTTTGCACACAGTTAAATGACCAAACAGTTCTATTTAAAATAATTCAATTTTGGAAAAGTACACTGTTTAGTTCTATTTAACCCATACGTAGGACCCTATCAGGTGCTACCGTTCCGGGCCAGAGTGGACCTGGGAGTGATGGAATTCCCTAAATCTCCAACAATACTAGAGCCTTATCATCAGATTGTTTACTATCATATCTAGGACACTCGTTGGGATAATCTTACTCCACTGCAGAGAAGCAGTCGGTGTATTCCTCAACCCTAGCCGACTGGACTAGTTTCTGCTGAACATCGTCTGCTTCTTGTCTTAAGAAACCATTCGTGAAATGTGTAATAAGTAATCTGGGCATATATGTTGCCAGTGTATCTGCTTGCAAACTCCAATGATAACGTCAAAGATGTCAGGGTCATCATCGGGTTTACAAATATACAAACCTGACAATAAACAAAACTCAGAAACCTGTATACTTACCTTCTCCAAGAATGGTAACCTTAAAATTCCTGAGATCCACGGGGCCATGACTTTGACTGCTATTGCTAATAATGTTTATAATGCTCTGCTTCTCAGTCTTATGAGATCTGAAGTTAAAAAAAATCTTTGGAAAAATAAGAACGGCTTTCAGAGAAAATCGTTCCACAACTTCACGGATTCTGACAATATATCAACCATAGGAGTACGTACCTAAAACAAAAAAGAGATCCCCCCTCCAAAAATATCTTTTGACAACATAGTTTGTACATTTCTGCAAAGGATTTGATTCAATAGAGAGGAAAGGTAGAGCAAATGCTACAAGTAAATAGAATCTCCAAAGAAACTATTACCGCCATAATGAGTTGACAGATTCTTTTTGAATAAGTTTTGTGCTAATCCTTTTAACATATTTATTCATAAAAGCTGACATTTTGACAATCGTTTCCAAAGTTTGATTTACACGTGAACTCATATTCAATCTAGAATTCATGACATGTCACGGTCTTCATAAAGTTTTCGCAAGACAAAACATGAACTGATAAAAATAAATCGGCCTGAAAACACGAATAATGGATGGGTTGGTTGGATTTTATCGTACATGGACCTTTGTCGGTTATTTAATGCCAAATCCTGTTTAGACATTTTAAAATGTACGTGTTTTATCGGTTGGTTGTATTTTAT
This sequence comes from Sepioteuthis lessoniana, assembly GCA_963585895.1. NCBI lineage: Eukaryota > Metazoa > Mollusca > Cephalopoda > Myopsida > Loliginidae > Sepioteuthis > Sepioteuthis lessoniana. The sequence continues at coordinate 53,760,246 of OY757940.1, forward strand.
GGCATATTAACCTTTATAGATTATTTAATCCCAAATCTTGTTTATACATATATTAAACTTAAGATTTCTAAACGTCTTTTATTGAGAATCCTTTTGAGATGAAGCTTCTCAATCTGAGAATTATTTTTTTCTTTTTATTTATAGCGGACTTTTTGTCCTCATCTTGGTAGTTTTTTTTTCTTCTTCTTCTTCTTCTTCACTACGTTTCGGCCAAATTTCACCTCTGGTCTGCTTTTGGAAATTAACCGCGACCTCGGATAGGAATGCTGAGTTTTGTAACCGTATTCCCAGTAATTACTACCTTTCATAGTTGTTGTCTATCGCACCACGTTTTTGACCAAGTAAACCTCTGGCCAGCTTGGGTAGGAATTGAAACCGCTATCTTCCGACAATGTTCACTTGGAACCGTAATGACTCAACGCCTCTATCCGCTGCGCCACGGGACCCGAAGGTCAAAAACGTGGTGCGATAGACAACGACTATGGAATGCAGTAATTACTGGGGATACGGTTACAAGATATTAAAGGTCGCGGTTAATCACCTGGAGAAGGCCAGAGGTGAAATTTGGCCGAAACGTAGTGAAGAAGATACAACAACAACAAAAAATACCAACATGAGGACAAAAAGTCCGCAATAAATTAAAAAAATCATCCTCAGAATACTTAGGTACATAATATTTTAAATGGGACAAAGCTCATTTGTTTCCACATAATTAAATGGTTTTAAGTATTGAAATATAACTCTAAGAATTTAATTAAACATCAGCAGTTTGTTTGCACACCGTTAAATGGTTATACATACGATTTGAAAGAGTTTACTTGTTACATATTAGGTGATCGTCTACGTATAAAGATACGTCCACTCTGGAGGGATAAGCATTTAGTTATGTTGTTTATTTTTATGTTAGACAGAGTCACGGACAATACACTGCTCTGAGGGACTCCCTCTTCCTGGTTTTTCATATCAGAGACAATAGATCCAACGCAGATTTTAAATTTCCTATCTAATAGGAATCTGTTGATAAAGTGGTAATTTACTAAGCTTTTTGCTTAGATGTAGCACAAGGCCGCATGAATTGGGCACCTAATGAGAATCGAACTCACTCGTGTAGGTTTGCTAGTCTACCTTGCTAACCATTACACCACCGGAGGTGCCCGAATCTGTTAATAAAGTGTGGAAGTCTGCCTTTTAGACCGAGATCGCTCAGGTATCTCATTATTCTATATTTCCTCGTCGTATCGTAGGCCTTCTCCAGATGGAAAATATTAGCTGTGAGATAGTCATTCCTAATAAATCCCTCCCTTATAGTTGTTTCCAGGCGGAACAAGTGGTCTGTTGCTCTTCTTTTATTATGGAATCCACATTGTAGATTGGAAATAAAGCCACTGGATTCCAAATACCAAACCAATCTATCATTTATCACCCTCTCCAATATTTTGCACAAACTGGTCTATGCAATTCATCTATAATTTTGCAGATCTGAGTTACCTTTTTCTGGTTTTGGAATTGGTATAACTGTAGTAATACCGGACGTTGGCATAATGGTTAGTGTTCGCCAATGACCCGAGAGACCTGGATTCAATCCCAGGTCGAGTCATACCAAAGACTCTAAAAATGGTACTTGATGCTACCTTGCTCAACACTCAGCATTATAAGATAAGGATCAAGGATAAAGTGGAACAATTCAGGGAAAGGAGTGGCGCCCTCCACAACACTTTGGTGTAGTAGCTATTGAAAAGGGAGTCTTCGAGTCACCTACGACTAAGGTCGCCAATTTTACAACTTTACTTATTAATGTAGTTTGTCTCCATATATCCGGAAACTTACCTTCTGTCCATAGTTTGTTATATATTTTTAACATTTTTAATGATTGTTTGGTAGTTGTCTCAAGAATTCGTAATGGACCTCATCCGGTCCTACAACAGAATTATCCGACCATTTTATTGAGTCTTTTAATTCTCTTAGTGAAAATAGTCTATTGTAATTTTCCAGATTTTAGGTACATAATATTTTAAATGAGACAAAGCTCTGTTTAGCATAAAAATAAACAACATAACTAAATCCTTATCCCTCCAGAGTGGACGTATCTTTATACGTAGACGATCTCCTAACAAGCAAACTCTTACAAATCGTATGTATAACCATTTAACGGTGTGCAAACAAACTGCTGATGTTTAATTAAATTCTTAGAGTTATATTTCAATACTTAAAACCATTCAAAGTTTAATTTGTACTTTTCTGCGTTTTGTTTGACCGTTATAGGTTTTGGTTTGCCGTTTTGACGAGACGAATGTTGGGAAAATCTTTGGCAGTAAATCTGCTACATTCTTTTCGTCAGTTATTGTGCAATTATTTTGGGAGAGATATTTTATAGGTGTTGCCTAATATTTATCTTCAATTTTCCGGATCCTCTCCCAAACTGTTTTTAGTTTAAAGAAGGAATTCAGTTTGCTAATATCTATACCTGTATTTTTTTTTTCTGGCTTTATCATCCTTCAGCCCTTTATTTAGCTTATAAGCAATCGGATTAAAGATGGTTGGTTCTTTTTGAAACATTAGAGTCGCTCTTTGCAATCTGTTAGCTTTTTGGCATTGATTGTCGAACCAGGGTCTATAAAGTTTGTTTATTGTTGAGTTTCGAGAAACGCAATTTCTTTGCAATTTCAATTAGCATTTCTGTGAAATGATTTCATATGTCATGGTTTGTCTATATGCATCATTTTCTTTTAAATATTTTCCATAAATATTTCCCATTGGCCTCGTTTAGCTTCCAGCGGGTTTTTTTTATTTCAGTTCTGCGTTCAGCGCTTTTGATTAGAATCGGGAAGTGATCACTACCACAAGTGACATCATATACCTTCCAAGTAAAGTCCATGTAAAATGTGGGGTCGCATATAGTTGAATCAATGGCTGAGGGATTTCCGCTTGATGGGTAGACATATGTAAATTTGCCATTGATAAGTAGGCACATATCATTTTCATTGATCTTTTTCAAGAATTTTTCCCTTTTTTTATCTTTGCACCCTTATAAGGCATTAGGAGGTGCCCGTGGTGTAATGGTTATCGCCGTAGGAAATGGACACGGCGACACGAGTTCAAATCCTGGACGAGACTGATTGCATTTCACATAGCACTAATACCCTTGGGAAAGGTATGAATCCAATTATTCTCCCTCCAGCTATGGGTAAATAGTAGGGCAGACTATGTTCTTCAGCCAAAATTGACCTTGTGTCATATCCTGCTCGAGCGGAGGGGTTGGATAAATATAAGGTATTCTGACTATTAAAGTCCCCAAATAAGATAAAAGGTTAGGCTTTTAATCAACTAGTTTCTTTACTTCCTTTTCATTTCTCTCAGCTCTTGGTTGAATATATATCGAACATATATTCTTAGCTTAATACAGTGTGGCCTTGATGGCAACGGCTTGGATGTTTGTTTTTATGTTTGCTTTGCTGTGAGGTATATGATTTCTGATCAAAACCGATGCTCCTCTATAAGCCCTGCATCCGAAGTCATGGATGTAATTAAACGGCTGATAATTCTTGATACTGATGTTGTCATGTTATTTGTGGAAGGATTCCTGAAGGCAAATATCTGCAGACCATTTTTGTGTTGGGAATAGAAGCAATTCATTGATATTTGTTTTTAATCCACGACAATTCCACTGGATTATTTTTTTACCTATGGTTGATGTTTTGACTTGGGGCGGTTTTTGTTTCGTTGATTTGTTGGTTTCGGATTTTTGTTATGTTATGACCGGTATTTCTTGTCCCTCGAATCTGTTCAATCTCAGGTTTAATTTTATTTCTGCTTTTTGTCGTTCAGTTGGTTTAATATGTGGAATGAAGGGTAATTTGCGAAAAAAATTACTCCTAGGTATTTGTATTGGTATTTCGGGGTGGTCAGTTTTCAGGGCTGGGTCGAGGTGGAGTTTATGTTGGTTGCAGAAGGGAACACATCTCGTTTTTCTTTTGGTCCATTTGTTAAGCTTATCGAGACATATTGTTGTCTTTCTATATTGTTCATATCTCTTACTCTATAGCAGATCTAAAGTCATGGACATATAAAGCACAGTTTGTTTCGCTATTAATTTGATTTATTTTGAGTTTTTTTATGGCACATCAACCATTATAGGCTATTCAGGCCAAATCCATTTTTATACATATAAACAGTTCTATTTTTAAAAATTCAGTTTAACATAAATACACGGTTTAGTTCTATTTGACCCATAGATGGGACCCTATCAGATGCTACCACTGCGGGCCAGAGTGGACCTGAGAGCGATGGCAATGAAGGGGTACTCCATATTCCCCAAAGCTTCAGTATTACTGGAACCTCACCATCAGATTGTTCAGTGTCATATGCAGGACACTCATGGGAGAGGTCTTACGTATCTGCAGAGAAGTCGTTGTATTCTAGAGCCCAAGCTGACTGGGCAATCTGCTGTTAATGTTTTTTTACAATATTTATTGATAACACTGCCTTGAGGTACACCCATTTTTGGTTCTTTTTTCTTCAGAATAAAAACCTCCCGTTCTCACCCTTAATCTTCTATCTCGTAAGAAGTTTTGAATACATATTGGCGTTGTCCCATCAAGTCCGAGGTTTTTAAGATCTTTTACAATGCTTTACTTCCATGTTGTGTCATATGCCTTTTAAAGATTTAAAAAGAAACTGCCACTTGATGTTCTTTTTTAATAGAAGCCTTTCTGATAAATTTTTCTAATCGGATCAGGTGATCTATCAGGTTTCATTGGTTTCTAAGACCAGATTGATATTCGGTTAATAATTTATTGGTTTCTAAATACCAGATCAATCTGGCATTTACCATTCTTTTATAATTTTGTTTAGCAGACACAACTGCTAAGAGTAATGGCTCTGTAATTTTTCGCGTTTGTATTGTCTTTGAAAGGTTTGGGTAGCGGTATAACAGTGGTTTCTTTCCATATTTTAGGCATGTCACCGCTGTTCCATATATCATTGAAGATTTGTATGAGGTAATTTATGGATGGTTCAGGTAATTCTTTTAGGAAATGATAGTGGATTTTGTCTGGTCCAACTGCTGTACTGAGGAACTTGTTGAGGGATGCGTTTAGTTCTGCTGTAGAGAAAGGTTGGTTGTAGCTTTCGGTGTTTTTGTTTCGAAATTTGATTTTTACATTTTCTGCTTTTGTTTTGATGATTTGAAAATTTTTGCTTTATTTTTTGGTGGATGAATTTTACAAGAAAGTTTCGGCTAGATGATTTGCTATATCCTTTTTCGTCTGTAATCTTCAGATTGTCACCCAGATGTTTGGTAAGAGTATTGCTATTTTTGCCAGTTATTTTCCGAGTCATCTGCCATAATTATGGTTTTGTGTTATTTATGTTTGCAACGTAATTTCTCCATGTATTTCTTGTGAAGTCTTTGACGCTTTTTCTGGCTTTGGCTCTGCTGTTTTCATAAGCGTTTACGTTTTCTTGTATTGGGTTGATTTTAATTTTCTTTTATGTTGCTCTGCGTAATCTCTCAGATTTTTTGCATTCCTCATTGAACCATGGCCTATCATTTTTGTAGTGGTATAGCTTTTGGGTTATATGCTCGTCAGCTATATCATTCAGTGAGTTGGTAAATATAAGATGTCTTCCTTGTTGTTTTTATGAGCTTCTGGGACATGAAGTTTTTAATCCATCCTAATTAGCCTTTTCCAGATTTCAGCTCGTTGTTGTTTTCTAAAAGAATCAGAAAGTGGTCACTTACACAGGTGTCGTCATGTACTTTATAATCGAGAAACCAGAAGTGGAAGTGCCCGTGGTGTAATGGCTATCGTCGCAGGATATGAACATGGCGACACAAGTTCAAATGCTGGACGAGGCTGATTGCATTTCACATAGCACTAATACCCTTGGGAGAGGTATGAATCCAATCATTCTCCTTCCAGCAATGAGTATATAGTAGGGCAGACTAGGTTCTTCAGCCTTGGTGAGGCAACTAGTCCAGGAAAAGGAAAGACTCTGAAATCAAACCTGTTAAACTCCGCTTAAAAATTGACCTTGTGTCATATCCTGCCCGAGCGGAGCCGTTGGGTAAATATGATAATCGAGAAACCAGTTAGAGTCACATATTGTTTGGTCTATCGCAGAATATGTGATTGTTGATGGGTACAGATATATGTTTGATTTATTGCCGTACATGAACAATTGATTTTTATTTAATATTTATTCTATTATTTTGCTCTTTTTGTATGTTTTCTTACTTCCCCAGATCTCATTATGGTTATAGAAGGCCTCCTATATAATGAAGGGTCTTGGTAGTTATTCTATCAAATTGTTCAGTTCCAATTCTTTCAGTTCTACTCTTATTGAAATATATAATGAACACACTTTTATTGCTTCACAGGGTGTTGCTGATATAGCGACTGCTTGCATGTTTGTATTTAGTATAATTTCGCTAATTTGGATACTGTTGTTATTGATTACTGATGATCCGCCAAAGGGCCTATCAGTATGCTGTTTAACATAGTTGTATACGTGATAATTTTTAATGTTGATGGTGTTGTTGCTTTTGAGGTGAGTTTCTTAAAGGTATATGGTTGCTGGGCAGTATTTAGTAATAAGACGTAACAATTCAGAGAAACTGACCCTTGCTCCCCTGATATCCCATTGGATTAGTTTATTATCCATGTAATTTCAGTTTTAAGATTTTCGGGATTTTTTATTTTCATTTTTACTTGTTTGTCGAGTTTTATTTTCTCTCTCCATTTCTTGGAGTTCTTCAAATTTGTTTGATGGGGTAATCGGGATGGACTGTGTTTATGTAATTTTTTAATTGGGTTTTGTTTTTGCTGGCAAGATCTTTCGTTTTATTTTCATTTATGTCTTTGATAATATCCGGAAGTCTGAATGGTGATCTTTGTCGCTTTTCTTTTATTTGTACAGCCGTTTTAGATCTTTCTCCTGTGTTGATATCACTATTTACTTTTGTTTCCGTGCAGGACTCGATTTGTTTCGTTTCTGCTGAATGTATTCTTTTTAGGTTTTCTTGAAATGTCGCCTATTCGTTTGCTTTTAAATTTAACAGTTATTCTATCGATTTTCTTTTTGTATTTATCTGTTGGAGTGCTTTTCTGAGGTGGGTGATTTACTTTTCGTGCTACATTAACATATGTTTTAGTTCCCGTGTAGCTTTCGACAATTTTTCTTGCTTCTGGGAAAGGTGTGCTTGACGAAGATTAATTCTTTTTCTTTCTAATAAATAGCACATATTCTTGAAAAGACAGGGTGTTCCTCATGGAAGTTTGCGCATTTCATGTTGTTGCATACATTCTCTGTGTGGTCTGGATCACGTTCGTCACATTTCCTCAAACACTTGGCGTCCTATGCAAATCTTTGCGGTGTCCAAATTTTTGACATTTGAAGTACCGCTGGGCATCTGGTATATAATGCTCTCCCCTTTCTACCCTGTAGACATTTTTTATTTCTTTTAGTATTGATGGTTTCTCAAGGCTCAGAATCTGTGGGTTTGTATGGTTTCAATATTTATGTGAATAGTGATCTTTTTGCATTCTTTTAGTCGTTTTTTAAAAGCTGCTTCAATTTCTTCTGGTGTTGCGAGTGAAAGTTCTCGACTTTTTATAACGCCTTTGGAGGTACTTAATTTTGCGTATGGACAGGCTCGGCATGTAAGATTGTGAAATAGGTTTTCCAGCATGTTTTTTTTTGGGTTTTTTTTTTCAACTTCTGCAAGCAGATTTCCATTTCGGAGTTTCTTTACATTTTTCGGATTTGGTCGAATCGATATTTTTTCTATCAGAAAAGTTAATAGCAGATCTAATTGAAGTCTTGTAATGATTCAATTAGGACGAATGTCGGAAAGTCACTTTTAGTTTCTGAATCGGAGTAAGATAGATATCTTTTTTTTATTTTTTAGAATGTCGGAAAGTCACTTTCAGTATTATATTTCAGTATTATATTCCAGGTATTATATTTCCGTATTATATTTCAATATTATATTCCAGGTATTATATTTCAGTATTATATTTCAATATTATATTTCAGGTATTATATTTCAGTATTATATTTCAGGTATTATATTTCAGTATTATATTTCAGATATTATATTCCAGGTATTATATTTCAGTATTATATTCCAGGTATTATATTTCCGTATTATATTTCAATATTATATTTCAGGTATTATATTTCAGTATTATATTTCAGGTATTATATTTCAGTATTATATTTTTTAGAATGTCGGAAAGTCACTTTCAGTTTCTGAATCGGATTCGGATAGATATCTTTTTTTTATTTTTTAAAGAAAGAAGGCATGATTTGTGATACTTTTCATCGTATGCTCCACCACCCACCATTGTGTTGGGAATAAGCCAGGAGGGAAACCCATTCGCCTTGGTTGAGACGGAGATACATTAGCTGTATACCCATATCAAGAATAAAATTCTGAGCCTCCACTAATTTCTGGTTTTAATGCCCTACAATTTAACAATGGTCAAAACTCTTTTGCTCTCAACACGATTGACCCTCAGACACCGCCTTCTAGCACATATAATATAAAAAGTTGGGAATTATTCCGTAAATACAGATTGAATAGTACCTTCGGAAGAAAAGAAATATACAAGTGCTAGGGCTTGACGGGACCAGCCTATTGATCGGGTCGGGTCAATCAGATCCCTCGTCAGGCCAAGTAAGGGCCAAAGAGGTGTATTGCAAGTCATTGCCCACTCGGTCGCCAGATCAATGACTGCTCGACCACCAGGATTCCGTCCGAGTGCCTTACATGTTGCTGACCACAGCCAACAGGTAGCCCCATTGGAGTGGTCTTACCCCTCTACAGAGGTGCAGTCAGCGTATTCTACACCCCAGCTGACAGGATAGGGTAATTGGTATCTTTCATCATGCTGGAGGAAGCTTTTGTGTGTTATGCCTCGTGAACGACGCTGTATACATTTCCTGAGCGGAGTTGGACACCGCATTAAAAGGAATTAACAAGGCGGTTCTGTAGAAGGCCAAGGAGCTTCATCTGCCAATGGATTCGTTATGCATGCACCATTCGATATTAGACACTAACAGGGAAGACCAGGTTTCGATTAAAAGAAGGTTGGACCCGATAAAAAAGATCGTTGCAGAGTATGGTCTATCGGGGGAGGTAACGTTAGTAGCAACAGAATGCAACCTTGCTGACTGGTTAAGTCGAGTACCACAGAGGTGGCTTGATATGCTTAAGCGACAGTTTAGGCCAAGTAACAAGACCGGTGCTGCATCCTTCCGAGAGCTCTTCGAAAGAAGGAGCCTAGCCTGTCCCGCTTCGGGTGAGTGCTCGCAACGAGAGGCCACGCCCACTAAGCAATGTGTGTGTGTGTGGTAATGAAATCAAGTGGGATTGTAAGAGAACCCGATTGGGTCTGGTCTGCGTGGATTGTACGCGTTTCCTTAAAGTTACAGAAAAGACGACTTGAGCTTGCTGTAAGGCACGTGGTTTGTTTCAGGTGCCCGGATGTATGGAAACGTGAGTGTAGAAATTGACATGCATTGAGAGAAGACGTCTTCAAATCGAATCTTGCTATCTAACGCCGAAATAACTTGTAAGTTTCGTACGGTAATGTATGTGGTTGGTAAATGTTAATCTAATTTCTCTCCTCGAAATTATTCGTTCGAAGCGTTGGACACTTTCAGTCACCGTCGCTCACTGCAAGTCAATTGTATAGACTCAACTTTTCGTACATCCAGGCGCTTGAAATTTGATCTATTAATTTATACACTTAAGTCTCCATACATTCGACCAACTCAACCAAACCACAAGTCTCTCTCTTTTTCTCTAACTTAATGGATACGCAATTGATCCAAGACAAACAAACAAAACCGAGTTCTCTTATAGATTCAATATAAAATGAACTAATGCATGAAAAATAGGTATATATATATATATACACACAACTAAGTAAATATATATAGATTATTAAATATGTCAATAAATATTGTAATAGATATACAAATATATAAATAAGTAATCAGCTTAAGAAATTAGGGAATTAAAAATAGAAGGACGAACACTGAAAACAGATAAACAAAGTAAGAATATAAAAATAAAAATAACCAAAACGTAGTAGAATATAAACCTCATTTCGGTAAAATCTAAATGGCCTGTCATCATGACACGTTTCAGTTAAGACAAAATGACCCAACAATTCTGACATGTTTCAGTAAAGTCTAAATGATCCAGCTATACTGACATATTTCGGTAAAGTCTAAATGGTTCAGTCGTATTAACCTTTTTCACTAAAGTTCAAATGATACAGCCCTCCCGACAAGTTTCACTAAATTCCAAATGGTCCAGCCATACTGACACGTATTAGTCCATATAGCTCAGCCATACTGATACGTTTCGGAAAAGACCAAATGGTCCAGTCATACTGACACACTTCGGAAAAGACCAAATGGTCCAGTCATACTGCTACGTTTCGGAAAATACCAAATTGTCCAGTCATATTGACATGTTTCGGAAAAAAAACAAATAGTCCAGTCATACTGGCACGTTTCGGAAAAGACCAAATTGTCCAGTCATCCTGACATGTTTCGGAAAAAAAAAACAAATGGTCTAGCCATACTGGCACGTATAAGTGAAGTCCAAATAGATCAGCCATACTGATACGTTTCGGAAAAGACCAAATGGTCCAGTCATACTGCCACGTTTCGGAAAAGACCAAATTGTCCAGTCATACTGGGACGTTTCGGAAAAGACGAAATGGTGCAGTCATACTGCCACGTTTCGGAAAATACCAAATTGTCTAGTCATACTAATACGCTTCGAAAAAGACGAAATGGTCCAATCATACTGCCACATTTCGGAAAAAAACCAAATTGTCCAGTCATACTGACATGTTTCGGAAAAAAACAAATTGTCCAGTCATACTGGCACGTTTCGGAAAAGACCAAATTGTCTAGTCATACTAATACGCTTCGGAAAAGACGAAATGGTCCAGTCATACTGCCACGTTTCGGAAAATACCAAATTGTCCAGTCATACTGACATGTTTCGGAAAAAAACAAATTGTCCAGTCATACTGGCACGTTTCGGAAAAGACCAAATTGTCCAGTCATACTAATACGCTTCGGAAAAGACCAAATGGTCCAGTCATACTGCCATGTTTCGGAAAAGATCAATTTGTCCAATCATACTGGCACGTTCTGGTAAAGTCCAAATGGTCTAGCCATACTGACATGTTTCAGTAAAGTCCAAAAGTTCCAACAATTCAGATACCATCCGGCAAAGACCAAATGGTCCGACTCGTTTCGGTAAAGTCCAAATAGTCCAATAGTCCAGCAATACTGATACGTTTCAGTCTAAATGGTCCATCAATACTGACAAGTTTCTGTAATGTCCAAATGGTCCCGCCATATCTGACACCTTTCGCAAAGACTAAATACTCAAGCGATACTGAAACGTTTTTGTAAAGTCAAAATGGCCCCGTCATACGGGCACGTTTCGGTAAAGTCCAAATGGTCCCGCCATAATGACACATTTCAGTAAAGTTCAAATGGTCCAGCTATACGGACACTTTTCGGTAAAATCCGAATGGTCCATCCCTACTGACATGTTACGGTAAAGTCGAAATTGTCCAGTGATTCCGACTCGGCTGCAGCTTGAAAGAATTCCGGTATTATTTAATTGGAGAGATCATATTTCAGTATGGTCGTTTACCAATCAATAGAAGTCCATGAAATACATTCGGATAATTTCTTTTTAAATTTCGCATGCTTTTGGCATGACTTTAAACTGCATCTAGGGGTAATGCTCCAGTCTCAGAATATGAGGAAACTAAGAGTACTCCTTCATTGTCATTACTCTCATGTTCACTTGGATATGAGTGGTAGAACCTGTAAGGGTTTCATCTAAGGATCAAATAGGACTTTTACTTCGGATTATTCTAAATTATAACTGGAATTATTCGTGTTAAATAGCAGTACTTGAAATCATTTGACTGTTTGCCAACAATAAACAATGATACATGAAACCTTTTAACTGTATGCAAATCGAACAAGATAGCAATACTTGAAACGATCTGTGAGCAAACAAATTTTGTCTGACTCGATTACAAATAAAATTGCCAACAAACTATTCATGAACACACACATACACACACACACACACATATATATATATATATATATATACATCATCATCATCATATCTTGCCGCTAGCACGGATACCCCTGACTATCTCTCGCCACTTCTCCCTATCGTCCATCGCCTCTGGCAGGTCTTCAGGGCTACATACCGTATCCTCACATAGCTGCTGTATGTATGCTCGAGCTGGTCATCCTGCTTTTGCCTGGGCATATGTGGGGGTCCATAGGAGTACATCATTTATAAGCTCGTCCCTCTTTCTCCTACAGTGTCCTGCATGTCTGGTTCGTGATGGGAGGCATGTGGCCGTATAGTTGGTGCCTCGTGGGGTGTTGCCGCCAGGACTTGCTCAATATTGCTCGCAGCATTCTTGTATAATTGCCGTCTAGCTTCTTCTCCAGCCGTTTAGTTAGCGTCCAAGTAGTGCATCCATACAGCAGTATCGATACGACCGCAGCCTGGAAGAAACTGCGTTTCATTTATTTAGGATTTGGCATTGAGTAACCCGCAAAGGTTTATATGCTATTCAAGCAAATGACTTGACCTAAAAATATTAATGAGTTAACAAATGAGCTCTGGCTATTTTATAGATAATATTACCTACAAAGTACTGGCTTACAAATAGTATATATATGTGTGTGTGTGTGTGTGTGTGTGTGTGTGTGTGTGTGTGTGTGTGTGTCTTTAAATAACCGACTAGGATTAATACGCCTTAATATACAACGAAACCTAAAATCTAGCTGTTTATTGATTTTTGGTACTTTTTAAAGGAACTGCTGTCTTTTTCGCCTAAAAATTCTCGAATACAAATTTTTACTATTTTTTTCACATTAATTTTGTGACTTTTTTTCGGCGTTAGCGATTTTTATAAATATCCCCCATTCTAAAGAATCTGTTCAAAGAGTTTTTTTTTATATCAGAATTCACTCTAATATTTCTTCTTACAATAAGTAAAAAGATTTTGATGATAACTTTTATGCAAGTTTAGGGTCTTTTTTTTTCTATTTGCTGATTTTCCGCTGAAGTTATTTCCCTTATAATTAATCTTTTTTTCTTCTGGGATTTTAGACGTATGTGCAGCAAGATGAGAGGCAGATCATAAAAAGAAAGAAAATCCGCCAACATTTACTTGTAATTCCCCAGGTGACTGCCTATCTGGGAAGCAATTTAGACCAATACTTTCGAGCGTTCGATCCTCTTCTTTTCACCGTTAAACGTCACAGAAAAACGTATTTACCCAACCCCTCCACACAAGCAAAATGCAAGATAACATCAATTTTTAACCGGAATGCGACAGGTTTCAATTCCTCAACTGGTTGCCTCACCAAGCTTAAAGAGTCAAATCTCCCCAACCATTTACCCATCACTGAAAAGAATATTTGGAATCTTACCTTTCCCATGGTTATTAACGCTATGTGAGATGCAAGCAGCCTGATCCAGAACTTGAACTTGGGTGGCTGGATCCATTTGCTTAACTATAAACGAGTTAGTAGTAGGGAAAGTTTAGTAAATACTAGGGTGATTCAAAAGTTTTGCAATATCTTTGTTATACATTCTAGTTTTTGGCGCGTGACTAAAGTCGTTCAAACCGTGATAGGTATTACATGTGATCGTTTGTATTGTGGAAGTTGGTGCGCTGACATATTGTACATTGCTTTACTCCGCGTGTGATTTGAAAGTCTCACAAATGAACGTGTAATTAATTTGAGATTTTCTGCTTTACGTGTTTGAATGCCGCATACATTTGTTGTACGAAAGGGGAAGACACGGTTGATCAAGATACGGTAACCAGATGGTTGAAAAACAGTTGATCGGGTTGCAAAAACCTTGAGAATCAGGCTGGGTCAGGTACGAGGGCGTCCTTCTGTTACGAGGACGTCCTTCTGTTATATATTGACACTCGACCGAGCAGTCAATCAAGAGATGCACCTGCGTAAATAAGCGGAAGAACAGCGGAAGCATTTGGACGTGAGACAATAATATAACCAGGTGACCGGGGCGGTTCGAATCAGTTGGAAACAGGATGCCGAAGCGTGAGAACCAGCTTGCAGACTGAGGGCTTTGGGCCCTAAATGAACCACGGTTGAGCAACCCAAGCCAAGATGAGAAAGAAGTGCTGCTATGGGCGAGGAAGAACTTGGGTCAAAATAACAGTCCGTCCTTGTCTCCACTCACCTCTGACACACAAGAAACATCACCTTTTCGAGAATAAAGTGTAAGAGATATATTTTTATAAAGAAGTGTGTTCGTGCGTTCATTGAAGTTCGTCATTATGTTTGATTATATTTAGCAAATATTTGTATACTCGTTGTATACAACACTTCTAATCATAGAGGCAAATATGATGATTAGCATTCAGAGAGTATAAGGTGAGCTGGGCATCTTACAGTCTAGTGTGGTTCGTCACCCTCATGACTTCAGGAAATCTGGCGAGTCGCACTCAGAGAGTATCAAGCGAGCTTTGTACCTAAGAGTCCAGTGTGGTTTGTCACGTTCATGACCTTTTAAATCTGGCGAGTTGTGACAATACCCCTTCGGCTCCCGTTATATCAACTTCTTTGAACAATTCTGTCTTGGCCGGTGATTCATCTAGTGGTTTCGATAGGGGTATCACACATTTCTTTATGGCCACAAGAAATGCAACCGAGGGAGTGAGAGAAAAAGAACAAACGAACAAACGAACAATAAGGGCTTAGGTCAACTCAAAGTGCAAGAAGGGGAGTTCTGTAACACTGCACTTCCTGTGCATCTACAGACTAACGCTGACGTGCATTTTTCGCAAAATTTCTACAAAGCCACGAGAAATGCTGACTCATCTCTGACCGCCTTCCTCACTGCTGACCGTTGTCGACTGCCCTTCTGCGTCACCCTTCCCGACTGCCTTCTCTGGGTTTCTTCTTCCAACTCCCCTCTGACCGGCATTCTCTTGCCCACTACCGGTCGCGTCGAGATTTCGAGCTCAAACCTTTGCTTGGTTTCGCGCCAAAACAAAAAAAAAAGATCGTCTGTTTGGTGCACCCACTTCATAGTGTCACGGAGTTGCATTCAGAGAGTATCCGGCGAGTTCTGTATCTTACAGTCCAATGGGGTTCGTCAACTTCATAAACATCCAAAAATATTCGGTGCTGCCAAATCATGCCAAAAAAAAAGCAAAACATTTGGCTTCTCCAAATATATTAAAGGGTCTTAATCTGGCAATGATTTACTGTTGTCGTGAGTTTAATCCTTACAAAAGGACTTTTATTATTAGCAGCTTTGTGAAACGCTTTGGTTTGCTTTGCTTTTATGGCATATCAACTATGATTTAATGATTTAATTGTTCTATATGTGACAATTCAATTTAGCTTGAGTCAATAAAGCTAACGGTTCCACGTATCGCTATATATCAGTAACAATTCAATAAAACAGTCATTTGTTTATACACAGTTAAACGATCCGTTTTATTTAAAACAATTCAGTTTAGCATAAGTCATTTGTTTGCACTCATTTTAAATGTCAAACAGTTCTATTTGACCCATAGAAAGTACCCAATCAGGTACTACCACTTAGAGCCAGAGTGGACCTGGGAGCAATAGCAATGAAGTGGTAGTCCACATTCCCCAAAGCTCTAACTTTATTTGAGCCACGTAATCAGATTAATGCCAATATCAGGACACTCGTTGGGAGGAGTCTCACTCATCTGTAGAGATGCAGTCGGTGTATTCTACAGCCCAAGCTGACTGGGCAGGAAACGCGACGGAAAGATTTGTCAATTTTTAAGAAGATGATGGGTTTTGTTCGAGCTGCGTTCTCTGATTATATTTATGCTTCTTTTGTGGAAGGAATAAAGGGTCCTCATAAGCATTTGATAGTGATTCCATTAGTTCGAGAATTTGAATTTGAATGCTAAGCACGGCCACGTTCACATGAAACTAACATGGCTCTACAAATTAGACTGGAAATATCTTTAATCTTTGCCTCGTAGGTGAGGCTTAGAACAAGAGAACCCCCCCTAAAAAGGACGTCCAAAATATGACACTAAACTGCATCTGGTAATAGGGTTCAAATTCTGGAAATCTGGGGAACATGAAATACTCTTTAAATGTAATTACTCCCAGGTTCCCTTTTAAGAATAGTTGCTTGGTGCTAAAATTATTTACCAAGAATTATTATTAGTTACTTCAAACCATATAACTAGAACCGTAGGAACCGTTAACTTTGTTGACTCAAGCTAAAATGAATTGTTTGATATAAAAAGGATTCGTCCAATAGAAATGATTAGTTGAAGATATAATCATTATTATTAGATAGGAATAATCGAAACTATGAGCAAGTTATTCTTATTTCATCTGAATAATTGGTATCATAAAATAATGTGCACATATCTATTAAGAAATAACGACAAAAACTATCTTCGTAAAACGAACGCGATTCTCTAATTTCTTGGCATGAAATAAACGTACACGGGTTGACATGTCGTTAAAATCAATCATTGGCATAATCAGTCATTACACGGTGGTGAAATAAGGTGGTCATCAATTTGCAAAATACTTCCTATCATTATATATCTAAAAAATCTATCCCTAAAAGATTCTTATCTAAAAAAACTGATGAGCAAGCGGGTAATACTGTCTCGTGTTAACATAAGAACAGACACACACACACACATTATATATATATATATATATATATATATATATATATATATATATATATATATATATATATATATATATATACGTGTGTGTGTGTGTGTGTTTAAATAAATAGGTCCTCAAAGAGATTCATTTCTAAATTACTATTATTCATGCATTTGTTTCTTGCTTCTTGTTTTCGTCAGAGCTGCATATATATATATATGTGTGTGTGTGTGTGTGTGCATAGATAGATAGATACGTATATATATGTGTAACTGCATCTTTCGTCAGAGCTGCATATATATATATATATATGTGTGTGTGTATGTGTGTGTGTGTGTGTATAGATAGATAGATACGTATATATATGTGTAACTGCATCTTTCGTCAGAGCTGCATATATATATATATATATATATATATATATGTGTGTGTGTGTGTGTGTGTGTGTGTGTGTGTGTGTGTGTGTGTGTGTGTATGTGTGTGTGTGTATGTGTGTGTGTGTGCCTGCGTGTGTGCATAGATAGATAGATACGTATATATATGTGTAACTGCTACTTTTTTCAGAGCTGCATATATATATATATATATATATGTGTGTGTGTGTGTGTGTGTGTGTGTGTGTGTGCATAGATAGATAGATACGTATATATTTATATGTGTGTAACTGCATCTGTGCGGATATTGCATTCGTACCGAGCAAACATAATCCAATAAAATCTGGTAGTACTGGTGGGGCGCCCTGGGTTAGTGGTAATTATGCTTCGGCCCTGAAACCATGTCTGAACTTAGGTTCATCAGATGATGAAGGCTTTACTGATGTAAAACTGCTATTTAGGCGTCAGTTTTTGTATGTAATCTTTGATATGAAAGAACTCCAAGATAGTTCAGATGACACTGAAAAAAACTAGTGACAGTCGGGAAAGACTACCACATGGTGTGATGAGCGCTAGTAACTCAATTCACAATGTGCATTCCATAGAGAATTGTGATAAGATACAACCAAAATCATATGCGACACAACATTGAATTACTACGACACAGAATAAGTATACATGCCCCTATGATGACCCGACCGGGGGGGGGAGATTAAGATATTCACCAAGGATGAATCTGATGACGAATTTGGACCGTCCACGGATATATAATGCAGTTGCGAACGCAGTTTTGCGACCGTTAAAGGAATGCTTATCCATCACACAAAAATGCGTTGCCTAAGTAGACAACCAGGTAAATCTCAACCTGAGATAAGTAAATCGAGTGAAGGGAACCATAGTCAGAAGAATTACCCAGTACCACGGTTCCCTTTGGTTTTCTACCCAACATACCCAATGTGAAAAGGAATGCAATTCGTATAAATTGGCCAAGAACAAATGACACTAAATGGAAAACCCTTGATGAAGAGTTGTATTTCATCGCCGAGGATTGGGGATTAGCAGACAGAATATATATACCAAAATAAAAGAACTCTAAATATCTGGAAAATTTGCGACCAATTTCGTTGCTCAATATAGAGGGGAAAATCTTTTTTGGAGTCATTGCGAAGGGAATGATGAGATTCGTATTGAACAATAAATTTATTAATATCTTAATTCAAAAAGTTGGAATTCTTGGTTTTCCAGGTTGTATCGAATATGCATCCATGCTGTGGGACTGAATAAAAGCGGACAAAGATTATAAATCAGCCGAACTTTGGTCATTTGGTTAAACCTTGAAAATGCATATGGCTCAGTAAGGCACCCGGTTACCAAGAAAGCAATGGATTGCCTTTGGAGTCCAGAAGATATTAGAAAACTTATATCAGAATACTATAAATGTATATAGATGAGATTTTCTAATGTTAAATATTCCACTAATTGGCTGAAATGAAACATTGGTATAATTATGGGCTGTGTTATCTCTCCATAAATTTTCATTTTGGTAATGGACATGTTACTACGCAGTACTGAAGATACAACGAGCAAGAAAACTGTCCCATCTATGAAAGTTTTTATCAATGACGGGACTGTGATTTAAGAGTCGAAATCACACATGGAAAAACTGCTAAAACGCCTACAGGAGCTTTTCAAGTGAGCAGTAATGAAGATAAAGCCTTCTAAAAGCCACAGTCGAATCAAAGGAAGATGTCAAGATAAAATTTGACGATATGTGCCTATTTAAGGCCTGGACTGCTATCGATAGACAACCTATTATAGGAAAGTCTGACCTGTCAGATGAAATAAAACGCAATTTTTTCCAAGTAGCGGTTGTGTCAGTGCTACTGTATGGATGCACCACATGGATGCTGACAAAAGAAGAAATTAGACAAAAGAAGAAATTATAGGAAAGTCTGACCTGTCAGATGAAATAAAACGCAATTTTTTCCAAGTAGCGGTTGTGTCAGTGCTACTGTATGGATGCACCACATGGATGCTGACAAAAGAAGAAATTAGACGGGAATTGCACCATAATATTACGAGCTATAGTGAACAAATCCAGGAAGCAACACCCCACGAAACAGCTGCTGTACGGCCACTTATCTCTCATCTCTAAAACCATCCAAATAAGACGAACCAGACACACGGGATCTGTTGAAAAAGCAAGGACGAACTCATAAGTGACGTTCTTCTATCGATTCCTTCACACGTACGAGCCAATGTAGGCCGACCAACAAGAACCTCCCAACAAAAGCTCTGTACACACACAGGATGTAGTCTAGAAGACCCGCCGGGAGTGATGGATAACAGGAACTAATAGTGAGAGTGAGGAAAATCCGTGCCAGCAACAGGACTTGATGATATATATATATATATATATATATATATATATATATATATATATATATATATATATATATACATATATATATATATATATATATATATATATATATATAATGTAAACAAATGGAAAAATTAATGCATATACGTTAAATTTCCAAGCATACGTTAAGACTGTTGGTTGCTGTAAGGTTATGTTATCAGACTGCCGTAAAGTTGGACAGATTTCGATCCCAGCTGATACAAAGAAACTGTGGGTTACAATATATATATATATCCCTGCTAAGCTTAGTAAATAACAACGATGGTTGTGCCGAAAAGTTCATATGATAACGTCAAGACTGCTTTTGATGATTTTTTTTAACTATGGGATCTAAGCACAGCAACAGCAATTGAATAAGTGTTTGAAGCACAAGGGGGATTATGCTGAAAAATAAACTACATTTGGTCACATTTTATTAGAGAGTCTTAGTCAACCTTTGAACCTTTCAAGAGATCCACATATATAAAGTCGATACTCATTTTACCCATTCCTTTCGTTATTTGGGAGGAGGGGTCCTCGTGATGTTATGGTTAAAGCGCAGGACTGGCTAATTGTAATAAGCGAGTTCTAACTCCAGTCACGCTATTACGTTCTCTTTCGGACAAATACCCTTGAGAAAAGTATGAGCCCCCTTATCCTCCCAGCTATAGGTTAAATAGTACCACTGCTGTTCTTCTCGAAGGATGGCTTCGGCATTAAATAACCTACGAAGAAAAAAGTCCGTTATTTGTTTATATGCTAAATAAAATATTAATTGTTGTTAAGGTTAAGAATAACATATACAAATGAATAACCACAAGTATTTGGTATTCGTGTTTGGGTTAATATGATATGCTTGTTGCTTGCTGTCCCTTTCCTCCTTTGCTTGCTTATTGCCCAAATGTTCATAATATAGAAACGTGTAGCCAATATTGACCTGACGTTGCTACACTCCTCCAACACATTTCTATCTTTTTTTCTTTTCTCTTTCTTTTCCTTTTCTGTCTCTCCTTCTTTCTGTCCTTCCCTCTTTTTTAAATCTATTCCTCCTAAGCCTACCGCTACGAAATCACAAACATTCTGTGCCATTGGGTAAATAAAGACGAAATATCTATTGAATTCGTTGTTTGTGGTTCGGTTTATCCACCTTTTCACTCAGTTTTCACACACCTTAATGATATATAAAATAAAACATGAAAAGTAAAGAATGAAATTGGATCTAACAGATACAAATCAATACACTTTTAAATTAGGATTTGTTAGATCTTTATTAATCCTCGTAATCTTCTTAAAATACCCGCGAAGAATACCCGTACTGGGGTCATTCAATAAAATTGTAATTTTTGACTCATGAGTTAACAAGAGAGAGCACTGTTTACAATTGCACCTTTTTCAAGGAAATCAATTGTGATTGGTCAATTCATGTCCCAGAATATTGTCAGCATGACCTATGTATTGGCTGCTGCGTCAGTAATTTTTCTTTTCCTGAGAGTTGATGTATTATTACTACATGGAATGTTTTTTTGACTCAGGCTTTTAGTGGTAATTTCACATAGTTTGCACTTCTCAGCCTGCAAAAAATTCGTGACAGATGTCTGTTCAAGTCTTCACAACTCTATTTGATTTGCCGCCATTTTGAATAGCTTCACAAGTATTTTTACGACATTAAAATATTTTTCTATTGACCAATTCCTAGCAATATAGAGTTTACACTTATGAACTTCTAAAACTTCTGCTTTTTTCATAAAGAATCCTCCTTATTTATTTGAGCCAGTTAGCTAGGGCTGCAGAATACACTGACTGAATGTCTGCAGAGGGGTAAGACGCTCCTAAAGAGTATCCTGAATATAGCATTAAACAATCTGATGGTTTGGTTTGGTTTGGTTTTATGGTACATAAACCATTGTAGGTTATTTAATGCCAAATCATAAACCATTGTAGGTTATTTAATGCCAAATCATAAACCATTGTAGGTTATTTAATGCCAAATCCATTGTTATACATGTAAACAGTTCTAGTTCAAACAATCCAGTTCAGTATAATTGTTTGTTTGTTTGTCTGTTTGTTTGGGTTTTATGGCATATCAAACTATGTTGGTTATTTATAGCCAAATCCATTTTTAAACATATAAATAGTTCTATTTCAAACAATTCAGTTTAGCGTGAGTACACTGTTTAATTGTCAAAATCATTTCTATTTTAAGCTATTCAGTTTAGTCAAGCAGTTCTATTTCAAAAAATTCGGTTTAGTATGAAGATATTGTTTACACTCAGTTAAATGTCAAAACAGTTCTATTTCAAACAGTTCAGTTTAGTATAAGTATAGTTTCAATGTTAAAAACAGTTCTATTTCAAACAATTCAGTTTAGTGTAAGTATAGTTTCAATGTTAAAAACAGTTCTATTTCAAACAATTCAGTTTAGTGTAAGTATAGTTTCAATGTTAAAAACAGTTCTATTTCAAACAATTCAGTTTAGTGTAAGTATAGTTTCAATGTTAAAAACAGTTCTATTTCAAACAATTCAGTTTAGTGTAAGTATAGTTTCAATGTTAAAAACAGTTCTATTTCAAACAATTCAGTTTAGTGTAAGTATAGTTTCAATGTTAAAAACAGTTCTATTTCAAACAATTCAGTTTAGTGTAAGTATAGTTTCAATGTTAAAAACAGTTCTATTTCAAACAATTCAGTTTAGTGTAAGTATAGTTTCAATGTTAAAAACAGTTCTATTTCAAACAATTCAGTATAGTATAAGTAAGCAGTTTAAATGTCAAAAACAGTTCTATTTCAAGTAATTCTGGTTAGCATATGAACACAGTTTAGTTCTACTTGACCCATAGATAGGACCCTATCAGATGCTACCACTCCGGGCCAGAGTGGACCTTGGAGCAATGGCAATGAAGGGGTACTCTACTATTCCCAAATCTCCAGCATTACTATAACCTCACCATCAGATTGTTTAGCGTCATACCAGGAGACTTGTTAGAGGGGTCTTAGCTCTCTGCAAAGGTGCAGTCGTTGTATTCTACAGCACCTGCTGACTGAGCAACAGTGAGGTTCCAGTAACGCTGGAACTTTGGGGAATGTGGGGTACCCCTTTATTGCTATGGTTCTATCTATGGGTTCAACAAAACTATACTGTAATTACGCTAATCTGAATTGTTTGAAGTTTACTGTTTTTATATTTAATTGTGTGGTTAAACTGCGTAATTATGCTAAACTGAATTGTTTGAAATAGAACCGTTTTGACATTTAACTGTGTATAGACAAAAAACTGTACTTTTACTAAACTGAATTAATTGAAACATTTATCAAAATGATTTAATTTGGCGTTAAATGACCCGAAAAGGGTTGATACGCCTTAAAACAAAATAAACAACCAACCAACCAACCTTATTCATTGAATAACACTCGTTTATAATATAGGCCTCTCCCAATTCAAAAACCTCGGTGTCTTTGTTTAATGGCATGTCAACCTTCGTGTGTTATTCAATCATAAAGCCATCATTGTTGAAGAATAGCAGTAATACTTTTTTACCTATGGCAAAGAAGATTAGAGGGTTTCACACTTTTATTTATTTAATGGCATATCAACCTTCTGGCATTATTTAATGCCAAGTCATCCTTGCAGAACAACAGTAATACTATTTAACCCATTGCTGAGAGGATAATAAAATTGATATTTTTGTTTAATGGCATATCAACCCTGGTGGATTATTCAATGCCAAAACCACTTTGGCGAATAACTACAGTGAAACTATTTAACCCATAGCTTGGAGGATAAAAGAGTTCATACTTTTCTTTATTTAATGGCATATAAACCCTTTGGTGTTATTTAATGCCAAACTCATCCTTACGGAACAACAGTAATACCATATAACCCCTAGCTGGGAGGATCAGAAAATTAATACTTTTTTTGTTTAATGGCATATCAACCCTTGTGAATTATTCAATGCCAAAACCACTTTGGCGAATAACTGCGGTTAAACTATTTGACCTATATGTTGGAGGATAAGAGAGTTCATACTTTTCTTTGTTTAATGCCATATCAACCCTCGTGGGTTATTAAATGTCAAGGTCATTCTATAAGAACGCCAGTGATACTATTTAATTCATAACTGAAGGGATAAGAAGAGTTCAATATTTTCCCTGAGTGTATCAATCTAAAAGTGAACTTTATACCATCACTCTCTTCCTTCGAGCTAGCAGTTTAGTCATTACGTCATAGGGACTCACATGAGTCAAAAAATTCTTATTATTTATCAAATGACCCCTATATAAATAATATATCCGCCCAAGTAAAAAAATCCCTTCATCTATTAAATAACCCCTTTAACATAATAAAGTCATATCAATTGAATGACCTTTATATATATATATATATATATATATATATAACACCAGTAAAAACTGATTTTAAAAACTCGCTGGGATAGATACATGTATTCACCAAAGAAACCCTTTCTCTGTGCACTAAATTATCTCTTAAACCAGACACGGGCAATCTTTTCCAAAAAAGAGGGCTTCATAAAGCTGGCTGCATTAATAGAAAAATAATTCAAGCTAATTGTTTTTCAAGGTGCCACATTTGTTTTCACGTCAAAAAATCATAAACATTGACATCTGCTATGGAAATTGGAAAAAGATGATTTTTTTTTCTCTTCGGTAAGATAGATCTTTTTAATGAAATCTTGTAATCTTGATATATTATCGCAGATAAAAATGTTAACACCTGCTGATGGTTTTATACATTAAGATGTGATGAAAGGAAAAAAATTAATACTAGAAAAAAATGAATGTATTCAATATAAGACTAATTGTGTATCAAAGAAAAAATTGAATCTATCGAAAACGTAAAAAGAGAAAGAGAAAGTGAAAGTGAGTATGTCTCTACCCCTGTGTGTGTGTGTGTGTGTGTGTGTGTGTGTGTGTGTGTGTGTGTGTGTGTGTGTGTGTGTGTGTGTGTGAAAACATAACGAGAGAAACAAAACATTAATAAACGTTATTTTACGCGTAAAATCAGATGGGCCATCGAAAAGACACTGCGGGCTGTATATGACCAGCCAGCTACAGTTTGCCCATGACTGTCCTAAATAACGAAAAAGGGAGACAGAGATTCACAAAATCCCAAGAAATAATAAACTACTTTATGAACAAAGCTAGGCTGAATAGGGATTAGGCTGAAAAGTTAATATAATGATGTCATATCTACGGATAAGATTTTGATCAATGAGATCTAAACAATGCAACACCGATGGAAGAAGTATGCAAACCACAAGGGGATTATGTTGAAAAATAAAACTAATTTAGTCACATTCCACGATAGTATCATGGTCGGCCAATGAACATTTCAGCCAGGCTTCGTATATATATGAATCGTCAATTCGAGTTCAAAAGCTGAATGCTTTTATTCCCCACAGCATTGCGTTACTAGAAGGACAGACTGTGCTTTTTAAGCCTCGTCTGAACACATTCCATGAAAGTATCTTGGTCAGCCAATGAATATTTCAGCCAAACATCTGGGAAATAGAGAAACAAATGCTATCAAAAAGAAAAATGAAGAAAAATCAGAAAGGGATATTCAAGTTTGAAGAGGAAATCTATTTCTTTGAAATCATATTTCTAATTCTTTAACTTCTTTTTTTTTTAACTTAACACTAGACCGTGACAGTGAGATTAGAACCATTTGGTGTAGGCGGTGAGAGTAGCGATAAAACACTGAGGGCGAAAGACAGATTCAGACTAAATACTAGATAAGTATAAATTTCGTACAGGACATTGTAATAATGGTTTGAGTGTTCACCAATGGCCCGGGAGACCGGGGTTCAATCCCAGGTCGAGTCATACCAAAGACTCAAAAAAATGGTACTTGATGCCGCCTAGCTTAGTATTCAGCATTATAAGGTAAAATGGGTCAAAGGAGTAGCGCCATCTCCAACACCTTGGTGTAGTAGATATCGAAAAGGGACCCTTTGGGTCACCCTCGACTACAGACCCCAACTTTACTTACTTTTATAATTTTTAATTCTTACAAAGCATGATTCAAAGATGATACCTGAAAATCTATATGAACTCGGGCCCAAAAGAACAAAGCCCTAGCTGTATGGATCGAAAGATATTTTATAAATTATAATGAGATTCAGTACGTGTTTGGTGCGAGCAATTTTGAACAAGTCCTGGAGGCAACACCCAACAAAGCAGCAGCTGTACGGGCACTTACCCCCGATCACGAAAACTATCAAAGCTGGACGAGCCAGATATGTAGGACACAGCTGGAGATGCAAGGACGAGCTCATAAGTGATGTACTCCGGTGGACCCTTTCACATGGCCGAGTGAAAGCAGGGCGACCAGCTAGAACATACATACAGCAGCTCTGTGA
The DNA here is from genome assembly GCA_963585895.1 of Sepioteuthis lessoniana. NCBI lineage: Eukaryota > Metazoa > Mollusca > Cephalopoda > Myopsida > Loliginidae > Sepioteuthis > Sepioteuthis lessoniana. Next base: position 53,786,141 of record OY757940.1, read on the forward strand.
GGATACGGAATGTAGCCCAGAGGAACTGCCAGAAGCGATGAACAATAGGGAGGAGTGGCGAGAGAGGGTCAGGGATATCTGTGCTGGCGGCAGGACATGATGATGATTATGAGCCACCAGAAATAATCTTGTAAGAATAAAAAAGCAACAATGTTAGGAATACATATAAGACTGAACAGATTACTTTAAAAATAAAAGCAAAATAAGTTTAATTACCTCGATAGCTATATCTCATCTACGGAAATTAATGTTAAGGTAAGATATTTAGTGCTACTGGCTAACCAACTATCATATGGAAATCTGATAGGTTGGTTGTTTGGGCTCTATCACATATCAATCAATTGTAGCAGGTGCCCGTGGCGTAATGGTTATCGTCACAGGATATGGACACGGCGATACGATTTCAATTCCCGGACGAGACTGATTGCATTTCACATAGCACTAATACCCTTGGGAAAGGTATGAATCCAATTATTCTCCCTCCAGCTATGGGTAAATAGAAGGGCAGACTAGGTTCTTCAGCCTTGGTGAGGCAACTAGTCTAGGAGAAGGAAAACTCTGAATTCAAACCTGCTAAACTCCGCTTAAAAAATTGACTTTGTGTCATATCCTGCTAGAGCAGAGGGGTTGGGTAAATAGGATCGCATATCAATCAATGCGGCTTATTTAATGCCAAATCCCGTTTATAAACACATATATCAAATATATATGATATGTAAACGAATAGTTTGTCGTTAACAAGCACGCACTTAAAGAGTTTCAAATATTGCAAACACTAATAATTTCATTTGCTCACAGTTAAATGTTTTTAGGCATTCTCTGTAACTCCAGCAATTCAATCGAATATCAGTCATTTGTTTGCACACAGTTAAATTGTTAAACAGTCCTATTTGACCCATAGATAAGACTTGAACAGGTGCTACCACTCCAGGTAAGAGTGAACTTTGGAGTTATGGCAGTGAAGGGGTCCTCCGCAGTCCCCAAAGCTCCAGTATTACAGGAACTTCCCTATCAGATTGTTTAGTGTCATACCCAGGACACCCTTCTGCGGAGATGCAGTCTGTGTATTCTACAGCCCCAGCCGACACTGTATTGTCACACAACTTGCACTTTTTCGAAACGCTTGGATAAAAATCTAATTGGAAACTACATAAGCATGTTGCTTGCAATTTTCAAGAAATCCTGGAAGCAGCACCCCACACAGCAGCGGTAATATGGCCTCTTAGCTCCTATCTCACAAAACATCCAGTTAAGGCGAGAAAGACGCGAACACCACTTCAAGGAAATAAGGACAAATTCATCAAGGACGTTCTCTTATAGACGTACACCTAACCAGTGTTGGCTGACCTGCAAAATCTTATTTTCATCATCTCTGTACTGACACAGAATGCCGTCTAAAGTACTTGCCAAGAGCGATCGCCCATAGGGACTGATTGTGAGAAAGATTCAAGTAACTGCTTACAAAAAAGACTGACTTCGGCATGAAAGAACCAATAAGGTGTTGACATAACCAAACAGCAACCCACCAACTAATCAACCATTTCTTTTCATATTTCTGTTTGCGTCTTATGGATATAAACAAATTGTATTAAGTTTTCTTCCTTGATAACATGTTAAATTTTTGTTAGTTGTTCCTATATAATCAAAGATAAACTGTTATTTTATTTATCTATTTTATGTGTGTGATAGTTGGATAATATACCTACAGTAAAGTAAAGTTGGTGACCGTAGTCGCGGGCGACTCCCTGTTCAATAGCTACTACACCGAGGTGTAGGGGAGGGTGCTACTCTTTTCCCTGGATTGCTCCACTTTATCCTTAATGCGTACCTTATATTGCTGAGTGTTAAGCAAGGACGTATCAAGTCTTTGGTATGACGTGACCTGGGATTGAACCCATGTCTCCAAGACCATTGGCGAACACTCTACCCACTAGTCCAACAAGACATCACTCTGAGTTTGATCTCTTGTATTACCAAATGATAAACTTGGATTATTTTGTACTCATGCGTACAATGAGGGGACAGACCAAAATTTACAGATTTCAAACAGATTAATCTGGTCATCTGGTACAAAAGAAGCCAGAGCAAATATAACTTCGAGGGAAAATCGTGCAACAGCCTGATGCTTCTTTGTTTTGACAACATTTATATGCTCAAACCTGAATCTTTGGTTTGGTTTTATGGCACATCAACCATTATAGGTTATTTAATGCCAAATCAATTTTTATACAAATAAAGAGTTCTGTTTCAAATAATTCAGTTTGGCATAAGTATAGTTTTTCTTTACACACAGATAATGTCAAAACAGTTCTATTTCAATCGATTCAGTTTAGGATAAGAACACATTTCCTAAGTCAAAAAACAGTTCTATTTCAAACAACTCAGTTTTGCATACAGAAACAGTTCTATTTTAAACAATTCAGTTTAGCATAAATACACATTTCAATGTAAAAAAAACAGTTCTATTTTAAATAATTCAGTTTAGCATAAGTACAGAGTTTAGTTCTATTTGACCCATAGATAGGACCCAATCAAATGCTACTACTCCGAGCCAGAGTTGACCTGGGAGCAATAGCAGTAAAGGGGTACTCCACATTCCTCAAAATATACGTATATATATATATATATATATATATATATTGGTGAGGATAATTGGATTCATACCATTTCCAAAGCTATTAGCACTATGAAAAATGCAAAGAGCCCCGTCTAGGATTTGAACTTGAATCGCCATGTCGATTTCCTACGACAGTAACCATTACATTACGAACGCTTTCAATTGGATATAAACGTAAGTTAAAGCCGTGTGTTTCAACGTTTTCCTCTTTGTGGTCAATTTTCTTTATCGAAAAATGTTTCAAACCTACACAAGCACGAATAGAAATTCTATATAACAGGAAATGCATGATATTTTTATAAGCAAAATAAAGTAAAAAATATAAATCCTGACTAATGACAACACTGACCCGTGGTGTCTATCTATTAGCTTGTCAAGTTGAATTTCCAAATCTCGGCTTAGCTTCAGGTATAAGTCTTCTCTCTTTTCAATCTGCAAGGAATTGCGTTTCTTTGTAAGTATATCATTTGATGCATTTTCTCCTGGTACACTTTTAAAATTTTTTAGGCCTGCTTGTGGACAGAAGGGACCATAGTCAGAATCACTTAATTAAAATGCATCTCGTTATATGGCATCGTGAATTCAATCTCTGGGTTAGACTGTTCATGATATACCCAGATTAAGTAAAAAATAAATACGCCTTGTATATCAATGACAATATTTTTCTGGCAAGAGTTAACAGTTACGATATATCCTATCATCATCATCATCAACATGTCATGCCATCGGCACGGATATCTCTGACCCTTTCTCGACACCTCTCCCTATCGTTCATCGCTTCAGGCAGGTCCTCAAGGCTACATCCCGTATCCTCACAGAGCTGCTGTATGTAGGTTCTAGCTGGTCACCCTGCTTTCGCTCGGCCATGTGAAGGGGTCCACAGGAATACATCACTTATGAGCTCGTCCCTAATTCTCCAGCAGTGTCCTGCATGTCTGGTTCGTCTAGCTTGGATAGTTTTCGTGATGGGTAGTAAGAGGCCGTATAGCTGCCGCTTTGTGGGATGTTGCCCCTAGGACCTGTTCAATATTGCTTGCAGCATTCTTGTGTAGTTACCGTCAAGATTTTTCTCCAGCCGTTTAGTTAGCGTCCATGTAGTGCATCCATATAGCAGTATCGACATCATCGCTGCTTGGACGAAACTGCGTTTCATTTTATCGGTCTGTCTGACTTCCATATTACCGATAGTCTATTGATAGTTGTCCATACCTTTGTTAGTTGCGTGTCGATGTCTGTCTGGGTCAATGAGACATTGCTTCCAAGGTAGGTGAACTTGTCTACCAGTTTCAGAGAGCTTCCATTTAGTGTGAAAATGTTTCCTGTTTGATTATAGCACATGTATTCCGTTTTGTATGCATTGACATGGAGGCCAATGCCTGCGGCAGCTCGTTCCAGATTGTGTAGTAGGGTTTCGGCTTGGTTGGGTGTATTTGCCAGAATCGCTATGTCATCGGCGTAGTCGGTGTCGCTAATTGTTTTTGCGGGGTACCTTCTGCTCCTTTTCTTTGTCAGCTCGAAACCGTTTTCTTTGATTTTATCGATCGATGTTCTAAGCACGTAGTCTAAACAGATGATAAAGAGGTATGAGGCCAGGGTGTCTCCTTGTAGTACCTCAGCAACAATGTCGAAGTAGTCTGTGTCTCCATCCGGGGAACGCACTTTCACTTTGGTGTATCTGTAGAGAATCATTATGGCTGTGACGGTTTCTTTTGGTAGACCGTATGCGAGTAGAATTTGTTCTATCTTCCCTCTGTGTATGGAATCAAAGGCCTTTGTAAAATCGACAAATAATATTGTTGCTTGTAGGTTTTTTGCCCGTACGCCTTCTAGAATTCTACGGATAGTCAATATTTGTGAGGCCATGGATCTATTTCTCCGGAAGCCATTTTGGTTCTTCTTGAGAATGTTGTCAATCTTTGGTTCTATACGGTAGCGTAGTAGGGCATTGTATATTTTGGCTGTTATGGATGTAAGTGTTATACCTCGGTAGATCTTGGCTAATCCGATTTTACTATTGACTATTTACTATCTTTAAATCTGAAATAAAAAAAGGATACATTATTAGTAGTAGAGTTATTAGCAGTCACATGGGCCCAATCTATATTGAGACACCCTGTATTATCAATTCTGAATAGATTTGGGTACGAGAAAACGTCACCTGAAAGTTAAGGATTTTTTTTAAAGGGTCCCTCAGTAAGTCATTTATTAAAAGGCAAAGAACAAGGAACGATTAAAATTTTGGAGCTAGCGAAAGCGCCCATCTCTTCCACTGGCGATGGAATACGATTTATCAATTCCTTCATCGACTCAAGAATATACCTCTTCACGTCTAAGTGTTTTTGACACTGGTCTAAGGGAAGTTGAGACAGAGCAATAAAGTGGGTGGTATTTTTCCTGTGACCACCTGTCTGACTTCTTTTCTTTCCTGATATGAAGTCGTCATCATTTTTTCCTCTTGTCCTTATCTCTGGCAAATTTCGTCGATACATCACAAAGCAAGACCACTCTTCATACACGATAGACTTACTTTTTAGCATTTTCCCCATTAAACAGAAGGGTGTGTCCTATTGGCGTAATGGTTAAAGTGCTGGTCTGCGGAATCGTAATAAATTGCGCAATTACGTTCACTTTCGGACAAATACCCTTGGGAAAGGAGTGAACTCCCTTATCCCCCTAGGTATGGGTTAAATAGTACCACTACTGTTCTTCTAGAACAGATAAGATAAGGCATTAAATAACACAAGAAGGTTGATATGCCATTAAACAAAAACAAAACAAACAGAAAATTCATCTCAAGGGTAAAATCTGAGGACGTGAAAGACATTACAACAGCGCAGCTTCACACAATTTTAAAAGGGGAGTTTTTGATTGTGCTTCGACCAGTGGAAACTCTTTGGAATAGATTTGTTGAATGATGAGAAGAGCAGTTTGTAAAAAGTTTCGTTTTCATACATTTTGGCCTCACATTGTATAGTCATCTTTCTCTTTGTTGGTAGAGATGGGAAAATAAGAGCAGCCATTAACGAAGATATTAATTTCTTTTTTTGCACGCAAAACAAAAATTATTAAAATCTTAACTATAATTCAATGATTTTTTGAATGCACCAGGGGAATAAATAGTTTTATTTTGACAATTTTCGAAAGATGCCCTGACGCGAATTACGTCAAAAATTAAAATAGATTAATTTAAAAAAAAAAAAACACACTGTGTGAGTGTGTGTGAGTGTGTGAGCGCGCGCGCACGAATTGAACGTGTACGTGTATGCCGAAAAGAAAGTGAACGAAAGAGAAAAAATATCTGGGGAAGTATTAGTTTCTTTATTTTGAGCTCACTAACAAAAATAATCAAGAAATAATGAAATTTCTAAAATATATAAATTATTCTAATCTTTAAATAGGCCACAAGGATCTTAAAATTTTCAATAGAAAATGGAAAGGCAAAACCATCACCAAATTTTGAAATTAGGAACTTGAAAATTTTCTTTCAGTTCCTGAATAAAATATTTGCTTAAATAATCTTATGCTCAAAAATATGAAAATATTAGGTTATTTAGGTTATTTGGTTAAATGGCACATCAATCCTTGATGCTTATTTAAAGTCAAATCTTGTATATATATATATATATATGTGTGTGTGTGTGTGTGTGTGTGTGTGTGTGTGTGTGTGTGTGAGTGAATTTTGTTGTTTATCTTTAAATAATTGGTTTGGTTGGGTTTTATGGCATATCAACTATTGTAGGTTATTTAATGCCAAATTCTCTTTTTACCTATCCATTACATATATATGGTTTGGTTTGGTTGGGTTTTATGGCATACCAACTATTGTAGGTTATTTAATGCCAAATCCTCTTTTTACCTATCCATAAGATATATATGATTTGGTTTGGTTGGGTTTAATGGCATATCAATCATTGTAGGTTATTTAATGCCATTTCTTGTTTATACATACATATTAAATATACATTTTGCAGATAACATTCTTAAACGATACTGAGCTTTTTTTTTGCACACAGTTAAATGGTTTAAAGTATTGCTATATAACAGTCAAAATTTAACATCAGTTATTTGTTTACACAAATAATTTGTTCTATTTAACCCATAGATAGGACTCTATCAAGTGCTACTACTCCGGGTTAGATTGGACCTAAAAACAACGGCAATGAATAAGTACTCAATATTCTGCAAATCTCCAGAGCTGGAGTCTTGCCATTCGATTGTTTAATGAAATATCTCGGACATTAGCTGGGTGGGCGTGATTTTACACCTCTACAGAGATGCAGTCGGTGTATTCTACAGCCCGAGCCGACTTGGCTAATCTTTAAATTAGGCAGAGCTCATTTGCACACAGTGAAATAGTTTCAAGTATTACAATTTAACACTAGCATTTTTATCTAATATCAGTCATTGGTTTGCACACAGTTAACATTAGTAATTCTATTTGATATTTGTTTTCACACAGTTTAAATGGTTTCAAGTCTCATCTCTATTAACCCTCAGCCACCACCTCCAGCACCCCTAACATAAAATAGAGTTGTATTCTTGTTTGCCACCAGAGCAATTTGAAGAATACGGTCGAGGCGATCATATAAGTGGTGCAAAGGGCTTGACACGCCAATTCGACTGACCGGATTGAGCCTCTCCAACCGCCCGTCCAGCCCAGAAAGACCCAAAATGAAGTATTACAGGTTAATTGACCACTCCGGTCGCAAGCTACCAGGATCCTGTCCTGAAACATTGCAGGTCGCCACTTAGCATCATTGTGTTGTTCTCATCTTGCCTTTTCTTAAGCGTTTTGTAAGGTAGCAAGTGGTGCAACTATACAGTAGTACTGAAACGGCTACAGCAAGAAAAATTCTAGTTTTATTCTATTAGCTAGATCAGGTTTCTATATTGCTGATAACCTGTTAATACCAGTCCACACTTTATGCGTATTCTAACATCACTTTTTAGAAGATGAGATATTGCTACCGATGAGGTCTAATCAAGTACAGCTACTACTGCTTACTTGTAAAATCCCACCAAAGAGAAAATTTTTATCTTGCTCCTCAGGATATCATTAAATTATGAGTGGTCAACAAAAATAACAGGCTAACCGTATCTCGAGGGTAGCCGGCTACGTCACGGATTAATGATAAATCCACTATAATTATTTTTTTAAAAAAAAGAAAGTTATCCATTGACACATGACGTTTTGTTTTTTCTTTTCTTTCTTAGAATTTTATGATTGCGTAAAAACCATATTAGAGATTTTTTCAATGGCATTTTGAAATTATCCTGAAACCACAGGAAAAAGAAATGGCGTCTTTAAATACTGAAAGAAGAATAAAGATGGCGTCTTTAAATCACGATAGGTTATAATTTCAATATTTAAAGAATTTATAATAATCTTTGTTGGACAGTGTGAGAGAGCGAAGATGAAAATTAGCAGAACAAACGATAATCTTCCTAAAATAATTTTTTTTCTTCTACGTTACAATATCTTGATTAGTGTTTGTTTTTGTTTAGTTTTTTTTTTTTTTTTTTTTTTTTGCTTTTTTGCTTTGTTTGTTTGTTTGTTAGAGATTATGATTAAATTAGGATTATACTTCCAGACATGCGCATAAAAGATCTTCCCAAACATTACAAGTGCTTTCAAGAAGAAAGAGAAAGAACTTAGAGTTACAAAAGAAGGAAGAAGTAGGGAAAAAAGGAAAAGGGGTAGAAAGAAAAGAAAAGGAAAGAAAAGTAGAGTAGAGAAGAAAAAAAAGGTAGAAAAGATGGTGCAATTTTGAAGGAAAAAATTGATGAGGTAAAAGCGGAAAAGAAAGATAAAAAGAACGAAGTAATAGTGATGCGACATTAAACTAGTTAAAGAAGGAGGAAGGGGAGAAAAAAGAAAGTTAATAAGAAGGAGGGGAAAAGAAAAGAAAAGACAGGTAACGAGAAGAGAAAAGGGAGAAAACAATGATAGTGATATAAAACTTGGAAACGAGGGAGGGGAAATTAACAGAAAGCGAACGAGAACGAAGTTGAGTTGAATAGAAATTATATGTTATCAAACAAGATCAAGAAGGAGGGAGAATGAAAAGAAAGCGAATGAAACCGAGGGGAGACGAATGAAAATGATAGTAATAAAAAACAAGACAATGAACGAGGAGTAAAAAGAAACCTGAAGAGAGAAAGATGGAGAATGAAAATGTGGTGCCCAGGGTGTAATGGTTATCGTCGTAAAAATTGGACTCGGCGACACGAGTTCAAATTCTGGACGAGACCGACTACATTTCACATAGTACTAATACCCTTGGGGAAAGGGAAGAATCCAATTATTCACCCTCCAGCTATGAGTAAATAGTAGTGCAGACTGTTTTCTTCGGCCTTGGTGTGGCATCTAGTCTAGGAGAAAGAAAACTTTGAAAAAATTGACCTTGTGTCATATCCTGCCCGAGTGGAGGGGTTGGTAAATATGGAATGAAAATGATTTTAATATCAAACTATTTAACGAAGGAGGGGAATGAAAAAAGCGAATAAGAACGTAAGGGAGAAGATTGAAAATGATGGAGTAATTAAACTAAGCAATGAAGGAGAGAAAGGGAAAAAACGAATGAGAACGTGAGAGAGAAGAATGAAAATGATAGTAATATTGAACTAGGCAACGAAAGAGAGATTAAACGGATGAGAACGAGGAAGAGAAGAAAATGATAAAGATCGTAATATCAAACTAGGCAACGAAGAAGTGGGGGGAAAGAAAGCGTTTGAAAACTAGAGAGAGAAGATAAATGATAATGATATCAAACAAAACAATGAAGGGGGGGGATTAAAAAAAAAGCAAAAGACCAATTGGAATTCGAACCCGCTTACTAGGACACTGCAGACCAGTTCGTTAACCATTATGCCACAGTCAGACAAATAGTTGGCGTTATTAGTCGAGGGGGACCCGAAGGCTCCCTTTTTCAATAGCTACAACACTGAGGTGTAGGGAAGGACGCTACTCCATTCCCAGGTTTACTCCACTGATACAGTCCGATAAATATTATAAGTTTCGCCCTGTGGGTGTTACGTCTGAAATTGGTCTTCCTACAGACCGAGATCTTTCAGTACCCAACGTGCTTAAGAAACACGACGTCTTTTATACCTCTGCGATACCGGACGTCACGAGGTACGAGCCACTATACAACACTAATGCCTTAGAAAAAGGTATGAACCGATCCATTCTCCTCTTAACTAAGGGTAAACAGTACGGCAGACTGAGCAGTTTTATCTTTTTACCCCAACCGGTCTAGAATGAAAAATAAATCCCTGAATAGACACCAATTCTACTCTGCAAAAGTTAACCCGCTGTGTAAAGGATTGGTAAGTACACATTTCTTGGTGTTGGCAATATGTGACCAAATAAAACCTTTCATATATTAACTACAGAGAAGAGGGGTACTGCCAAAGCTGAGAAATTTAATGGAGGAGCCCTATAGATACCTGAATTTCTATCTATCTGTCTATCTATCTATCTATCTATCTATCTAAGGCTGTGTCTATCTATCTATCTATCTATCTTAGGCTGTTTATGTCTATCTATCTATCTATCTATCTTAGGCTGTTTATATCTATCTATCTATCTATCTATCTATTTATCTATTTCATTCTGTAACTGTCTATCTATCTATCTAAGGCTGTTTATCTATCTATCTATCTATCTATCTATCTATCAATGAGAGATACCCAAATTTCTTTCAATTTGTCTGTTCAATTCTCCCTAATTCTATTCATATCTATCTATTTATCCATCTATTAATCAAATATATATTAATCCCCATTTTATTTTTGCGATCACTTTCTCTCTCTCTCTCTCTCTCTCTCTCTCTCTCTCTATATATATATATATATATATATATATATATATATATATATATATATATATATATATATATTAGTTCTAATGATCTCTCTTGTTTGAAAGGTAAATAAAAAAAGCCAACGTAAGTTCTGTTCAAAATTCGATCTGCCATTTTATTTTATTTTTATTTTCATCGCTTTATTTTAAAGATTATATCATCTAAATGCTTACCCTCACCAACAATACATTTCTGTAGTCTCCCCCTGAAATTCTGCTGTGCTTGTCTAATATTTGTCTCTGGTATTGCCGTGATTTCATTAACGATTTAAATGGAATATTGTCGTGAAAAACTGAATTAATTCAATTATTTATCCGGTAACTGTTGGATAAATGTTGTTAGAAGCACTAAAGGATATACCACAATAAATTGTCTGTAAACTGAATCTCAAATAGCCTAATTTAATTTTAACATTTTTTCTGCTGCCATTTAAGAAAAGTTATAGACTTGCCTTGAACTTCTGTTGTCTTTCTTTAAAATGGGATTAGTGTTGGAAATTTTACACCTTGCAAGACTTGATATCTAAGGGAATAAGCATAAGTATATATCGCAAATATAATCTTTTCTAATGAATATTTGTAATATTTGCAACTGGTTTAGCCTAAAATACTCTAAAAGAGAACATTTTTTCTTAATTTGACTCCAGAGAAAATAGACATTTTTTTTTAATTTGAGGCAGCTTTTTCTGATTTGTAGAAACCTAGAACCGTTGCAGAAACCCATGAAACGATTAAAGTTTATCGAGGTGCTGCAAAAAACTGAACGCATCCAAAGTGGGCATTTTGCGCAGGACGGATTATTAGCATAAAATCTATAACCAACGAAAATCCACTATTATATTTTTTCTGGTTCTGATATATCAAAATGGACAAGGTACTAAAACCTAAAATTCTGGCTTTATATCGTAATACCCCCGGGACAGAGAAAATATGGAACCATTGCTACCGAACATTTTAAAACTTCTTTAATCATGCTGAAAGGGAATAGTTGAATGTTCTTTTAAATTCGGCGTCATCTGATGTATATGAATTGTTCAGTGAATGTACTAATTTTGTAGAAGCTATTAGCAATCTAAAGAGAGCTTTCATGCAAGAAAAAAAGTGAGATATATGCCAGGCATTTGCTTTCAATCGGAACTCAACAGGCGGGAGAAACCCTGGATGAAAATCTTTAAGCTGTGAACGTTCAAACAAAGGAGCGTAAATTCAAAGATCACGCACAAGATTACAAAAAGGAAGCTATTAGAGGTACCTTTATTTCTGGGTTATCTGCACCTCTTATTCAGTTGCTTGCTTGGTTGGTTGGTTGGTTGGTTGGTTTTTATGGCGTATCAACTTTTGTAGGTTATCTAATGCCAAATCCATTTTTATACAAATAATCAGTTCTATTTCTAACGATTCAGTTTAGCATGAGTACACAGTTTAATTGTCAAAAACATTTCTATTTCAAGCAATTCACTTTATTCAAATAGTTCTAATTCAAGAAATTCAGTTTAGTATGAATATAACTTTTGTTCACACACAGTTAAATGTCAAAATAGTTCCATTTCAAGCAATTCAGTTTAGCATAAGTACGCAGTTTACTTTTCAAAACTGTTCTATTTCAAGTATTTCAAGTAATTCAGTTTTGCATAAGTACGCATTTTAGTTCTATTTTACTTATAGATATGACCCTATCAAGTGCTACCACTCCGAGCCAGAGTGGATCTGGGAGCAATGTCAATGAAGGGGTACTTCTCATTCTCCAAAGCTCCAGCATTACTGGAACCTGATCATCAGATTGTTTTTGTGTCATACCAGGACACTCATAAGAGGGATCTTACTCCTCTGAAGAGGTGCAATCGGTGCATTGTACAACCTCTTATTCGACCGAGACTTCTTGAAAACAAAACGTTCACGATCGCAGAAGCTAAAAATCAATTACGAAGGGTGAAAAGAGCAATCCTAAATCTAGAGCCTAGTTACCAAGCAGAATCTGTTCTGGAAAACCCATATAAACGCTTAAACTTTAAACAGCAGGAGGAAAATCAAAAGTAGGTGGACTCTCAGACTTCTGCTACCAGCAGGTTCCATATTAAAGTGGGTTTTTTCTGCGGAAGCCCTAGGCATCCTAAAATAAATGTCCAGGTTGAAAAATGAATTGCTGCAATTGCAAGAAAGAAGGTCATTTCGCTTAAGTCAGTTGTAGGAAAACTAATAAGTTTTCTCCAGTATTAACCGTCATGGGCACGATAACTGCTGGGCTGCAAGGAATGTCGAAAGCTATTTTAAAATGCCTCGTAAACGAAAAAAAAAACCTTACTGCTCAAGTAGATTTCAGGAAGTAATCACAATTGTATTGACATCAATTTTACTCCGCAAAAGGTTAGACGTTAGGCCGACAAATTCTGCCGTCAGCATAATTTCTTTTAACTTATAGAAACAGTTGGAAAATGTAAAGTGAATGTTACAGTGAGTACGGAAACTTACAGCTTTGATTTATCCCAAATGGATAACTTATGTGAAAATGTGATCCTTGAACAGAATTTTCAAGTCCTATACAAAAAAGAAATTCTACATAGAAAACTATATCAATAAATAAAATCAAGCGTTGACTTTTTTTTTCTAAATAGCTCGATAATGTTATTCGCTTTGATATCTGATTTCAGCACAATGAATAATTATTCAATGTTGTTTTTAGACAATCTCTTATTTTTCGCTAAAAGCATTTAGACAGGAGAAAATGGCGTTATTTAGCTAAAAACATGCTCTACCAAAGAGCGTTATTTTGTTCTCTGTAATTGATGTAATTTCCCTGGAAAAAATACTAAGCTTTAGATTCGAGGGCTCGAAATATCAGAGGCGACTATTGAAAATATGAAGCCTGGAAACGAATATGACAAATGCATAATAGAAATTCATATATACACACTTATTTATCGGACTCTTTCACTTATTCAGTACTGACTAAAAATTTCCAGGAAGCCACACGAACAAGTTAATGTAATATAGTGCACCGTCCCCTACTACCACTGAACTAAGTGGCTGGCTGCGTTACCGACAACAAAAGCTCATCTATAATCACTTTTACTGTGGATGCGAGAAAATGTTACACAAAGATTAAGGATTTTTTAAAAGACTCATGAGTTAGTAACGGACAGAGGACAAGTAACGACTTTAATTTCAGGGTTAGTGAAACCTCCACCCATTCACATTGTAGTGGGAGCCACGATTTTTGGAACTATATTATCTTTTCTTCATTGACTCGAGAATGTCACTTCACGTCTCTCCGTTTTTGATAACGGTTCGGTAGGTTGCAACATCAATAATAACGGTAATGGTATTTTTCTGCGACCAGGTGACATTAAACCATCTGATGGCAAGAATCCAGTCAGTGAAGTTCTTTGGAATATGGAAAACCTCTGCATTGTTATTTTTCCCATGTCCACTCTGATATAGTGTGATGGCACCTGATAAGGTCCTATCGCTGGGTCAAATAGAATTGCTTGACATTTAAACTGTGTACAAAGAAATAATTTACGTTAAACTAAATTGTTTGTTCATTTAACTGTGTGTAAACAAATGACAGTTTAATTGAATTGTTAGTAATACATCATCATTATCATCATCGTCATCATATCGTGCAGCCAGCACGGATATCCCTGACCCTCTTTCACCACTTCTCCCTATCGTTCATTGCTTCTGGCAGGTCCTCAGGGCTACATCCCGTATCCTCACATAGCTGGTGTATGTAGGTTTGAGCTGGTCGTCCTGCTTTTGCTCGGCCATATGAGGGGGTCCATAGGTGTACATCACTCATGAGCTCGTAGTAATACATAGTAATACTAAAACTCTTTAAATGTCTGCCTAAATGAAATTATTAGTACTTCATTGCAATATTTGGAACCATTTCACTGTGAGCAAATAGATAAAAAGTACTGAATCAAATACTTAGTGTTAAATAGCAATATGTGTAACTATTTCACTGTGTGCAAACAAATAATTACTATTGAATAGAATTATTAGTGTTAGATAGTAATAATTGAAACCATGTAACTGTAGAGACAATAGCTCATACGCATTTGGAAATAGTCCATACAATACTTCATACGCATGTGAAAATGAAATTACCTAAGAACTTTGAGTGCAAAAAAATGACTAATGTTAAAATCTGATTGTTATATAGCAATCCTTGAAATCATTTAACTATGTAAAAATAAAATGAACTCAGGCTCGTTTAAAAATGTTATCAACAAAACGTGTTTACAAATAATATATATATATATATATATATATAGAGAGAGAGAGAGAGGGGGGGCATTAAATAACCTACAATGGTTGATATGCCATAAAACCCAACCACACCAAATCATATATATTTGATGTATACGAATAAAGAGGATTTGGCATTAAATAGCCTAGAAGGGTTGATATGCCATAAAACCCAACCAAACAAAATCATATATATTTGATAAATATGTATAAAGAGGAATTGGCATTAAATATCCTACAAGGGTTGATATACCATAAAACCCATCTAAACCAAAGTACCACTCCAGATTAGAGTGGATCTGGGAGTGATATCATTTAAGAGGTACTAAATACTCCTCAGATACTGCTTAGCGGTGATCCTACTGCGATAAAGAATTTTAACAAATTGAGTTCTTCTTCGGTGCTGAATTTACAAAAATCTACTAATTATGATAAGACGGAGGGGAATTTACGAGAGAAGACCCTCATTCAACGTGTCTTTTTTATATATTACCAAGACTCATTATATTTACACCTTGTCGACGAGTCTGACAGACGTAGAAAGTAAGATCCAAACCCCACAAATGATTTCCTCGGTATGATACAAAACTGCATCCGGTATTGAGGCTCCGATTCTTGATATATGCTGAAAGAAGAGTCATTCATTACCATTACTCCTAGGTGCACTCTTACCCGAAGAGATAGTATCTACCATGGTCACATCTGAAGGTTAAATAGTTCTTTTTGAGATAATGTTAAAATGATTTTGGTTCTACACGGTTTCTTCCCCGGCCTTTTGTCTGGGCCGTGTGGCATTCGTATCGGATGGGGTATTGAACAATAGCAGAATCGAGGCCGAAAGGCCCCCAACATCGGTTGGGCCACCTTCGGGTGGGCGAGCTGCAACCTTTGTCCCCTATGTATAGCACTAGACCTTGCTATCTAGTTTAAGCTATAACGCGTCATACGTGCCCGGATCCAAATTTGGATTCGTAATTCTGCTTGACTCACTAGACCCACATTGCACTTAGTTGGTCGATGAGCAGCACAAACCAGCAGGGTTCGAGTCTCGGCTCGTTCCCCTCCCCTTTATCCCCACTTTAATCGGCGTTCGGGTTTTTGACCTTGTGTCAAGTCCTGTCTGGTGGGAGGCAGCGACAAATATCATACTCAGTTTCTTTGTTTAATGGCATTCCAACCTGTCAAAGCCATCTTCACAAAAGAAAAATAGTTGAGGTACTATTTAACCCATAGCTGAGGAGATAAAGGGTTTCATACTTTTCTTTAGGGAATTAGTCCCAAAGTTAACGTATTAGTACGACAGGAGTTCGATCTCGCTTAATATTATGTCGTAGGTCAAAAATAATTTGAAATTACATTAATACTACCACAAAGCAAAAAGTATTCATCAGTTTAAAATGTTTGGTATTTATATCAATAAATTCACTCTTAAAACACATCCATTGCAATTATGTGAGAAGTAATCACCTGTTTGAAATGATTGGAATTTTTAATAATAAATTGGTTCTTAAAATAAATATTGCAATTATGTGTGAAGAGTTCACCTGTTTAAAATAATTGCTATCTTTATTAATAAATTGGCTCTTAAATCACGTATAGTGCAACTAAGTATGACGTGTTCACCAATTTAAGATTGGTATATTTATTTATATAAATCAACTCTTAAAACATTTCCCTTTCTTTTACTTTTACCCTATGGTCTGCAAGTTCATTAAAATCCACTGGATAATTATTTCTTTTCTTTCTTTATAATTAAAACTAAGTCAGGTTTTCTAGCCTGTATTGAATGATCCGTTTGTATCTCGAAGAAATTGTATGCGTCCCCCCCACACACACACACGTGCGCTTGCGCATGCGCGCACACAAGCATAGGGGCATGCACAAAAGATACACGGGGCTCGAATCTTTTAAGTCTAATGTTGTATTATTAAATTTCCCTTATATAACATTATAATAAACCAAAACAAAGAATATTATATAGTCCCAATTTAGCTGTTAAGTTGAAACAAAAATATATTCTAAGAAAAACAGTAAGTAAAAACACTATAGCGATTTTTAAAGATTATAATTATCATGACAGCTGGAAACATATTCGTCTGAATTATGTAATTAAAAGGATTTCTTTAGTTTTTCAAAGGCTGATTTTCATGAGTCATGATGTTTTTTCTTTGTGTAACATTAATATGAACACTTTCAGTAAAAATCAACATTTAAAAATAGGAAAATAAAACAAAGCTCTAAAAGTTAGTCAGAGTAATTGTTTATCATTGTTCAAGTCAAGACGTCGTCTAATCAAAATCAAAGACAAATAATAGAAAACCCGGCATATCAACCCGACTAGGGATTTTTTATACGTAGAGGTTAGAGAATCGCATTTATAGTAGAGTCATATTTCCATTTTTTGTATTTGTTTCTTAAGTGTTTTTTACACGGTCCCATTGTTTACTGATAATTTTAAACATATCAATTTGACCCATTAATAGAACTCAAACAGTTGCAATCATGCCGGATTGCAGTGGACCAGGGAGTAATGGCCATGAAGGCGTACTCCACTCTCCCCAGACCTCAGAACAGGAGCCAAACCATCTAGTGTAGTTTTTTTCTTTGAGTCTGCATATTCTTAGCCCACCGACAGGGCAGAAGTTACGTTACGTATGCTTCAAGAAATCATACTCATGTACCTATTGCAACATTTAAAAAGTCTCCTTGAATGTTTCTTTTAATAACAAAGAAAGTGTCGTACAAGACTCTATTATGTAAAAAAGGGCACTAAACTCACATTCACTCACTTGGAGCTAAATTATGAATCAAAGTGGCGTGATGCAATGGTCAATATCATTTTTATAAAACGCTTCAGTTTCGAGCGTACAGTTTTGAAAAGCTTGGTCTATTTTTGAACAGACTTAGTGCAAAGACATAATTGACTAATTCGAAGCGCTGTAAACAGGGCGACCCTCTTAAATAGAACCACTAATATCATTATGGACGACAGATAACGAGTTCAGGGGTGACTTGAGTTTACTCAAATATAAATGAAAAGATATTTTTTCTTTCGGAAAAAGCCGAGAAGAAAGCGTTCATTTTTTTTCAATTTATTTATCTATTTATTTGTCAATTTATATTAAAAACAAGAGTGAGTTATTTTTAAAGGTATCTTTTAAAGGGAATTCTTAAATTGAATAATACTTATTTAGATCGTATTGTATTTCAATTCTCTACAAATAACAAGGAAACCTGGGAAAGAAAACATGTGTTTCAACGTGAGGAAAGTTGCTTATAAAACACAGCGGACTGAACACGCTAAAGTGAGAATAGTTTCAAACAAAGATTCGTGACGCTAAATAATTGATTTTCAGAATGAAGCAAATTTATCCCCTCTTTTAAAGCACCCAACAGATTATTAATTAGTTAGTCTAAAGGCATCTTTCCGTTCGATCTACCCAAGTTACTATTTATTGATTTCTCTTTCCTTCTTTTTTTAAGTACCTTTCCTAAGAGTTGCGAAGAAATTAAGAATCTAACTGGGCATTATTACGAGTTGAATCCCAAATTAATTACTATTTTTCACCAAGACTAGCACAAGGCTACGTTAGTAGCGCATTGCATGATTTTTCTGACTCCTTACACTAAACTTAGTTAAACGGCAATTGTCGTAAGAAATGAAATCGGCGATCTGAGTTCAAATCCTTCATATAGCTGTTTGTGTTTCACTTTGTACTAATCCTCTTCAGAAAGGTATGAATCCATAAATTCTCCTTAAGCTAAGGATAAATAGTAGGATAGATTGATTTCTTTAGCTTTGGTAAAGCAACCACTCTAGAAGAAGGAAAACTCTAAATTCAAACAAACTTTACTCCGCCTAAAAATTGACGTTTTGTTAAATCAGTATTATTGAGCTAAAAATCTTCAGTAATAAGTTTTAGTATTTATTTAGGGCACCTCGCATGGTGTAATGGTTAACAAGCAACCACTCTAGAAGAAGGAAAACTCTAAATTCAAACAACCCTTACTCCGCCTAAAAATTGACGTTTTGTTATATCAGTATTATTGAGCTAAAAATCTTCAGTAATAAGTTTTAGTATTTATTTAGGGCAACTCGCGTGGTGTAATGGTTAACAAGCTCGGTTTGCAGACCATTATTTGTGAGTCCAATATTCACTGAGAGCTCTATACTTTTTGGCCTTGAGCTAAGCTAAACAAAACTTGCTGAATGAAAACTCCCCAGACCTCAGAACAGGAGCAAAACCATCTAGTGCAGTTTTTTTTTCTAGGAGTCTGCATATTATTAGCCCTCCAGGTTTTTTTCTAGGAGTCTGCATATTATTAGCCCTCCAGGTTTTTTTCTAGGAGTCTGCATATTATTAGCCCTCCAGGTTTTTTTCTAGGAGTCTGCATATTATTAGCCCTCCAGGTTTTTTTCTAGGAGTCTGCATATCATTAGCCCTCCAGGTTTTTTTCTAGGAGTCTGCATATTATTAGCCCTCCAGGTTTTTTCTAGGAGTCTGCATATTATTAGCCCTCCAGGTTTTTTTTCTAGGAGTCTGCATATTATTAGCCCTCCAGGTTTTTTTCTAGGAGTCTGCATATTATTAGCCCACCAACATACGTTACGTATGCTTCAAGAAATCATACTCATGTACCTATTGCAACATTTAAAAAGTCTCCCTGAATGTTTCTTTTAATAACAAAAAAGTGTCGTACAAAAAAAAAAGGACACCAAACTCATGTACCTATTGCAACATTTAAGGACACCATACTCATGTACCTATTGCAACACCATACTCATGTACCTATTGCAACCTAAAAAGGACACCATACTCATGTACCTATTGCAACCTAAAAAGGACACCATACTCATGTACCTATTGCAACACCATACTCATGTACCTATTGCAACACCATACTCATGTACCTATTGCAACCTAAAAAGGACACCATACTCATGTACCTATTGCAACCTAAAAAGGACACCATACTCATGTACCTATTGCAACACCATACTCATGTACCTATTGCAACACCATACTCATGTACCTATTGCAACCTAAAAAGGACACCATACTCATGTACCTATTGCAACCTAAAAAGGACACCATACTCATGTACCTATTGCAACCTAAAAAGGACACCATACTCACGTACCTATTGCAACACCATACTCATGTACCTATTGCAACACCATACTCATGTACCTATTGCAACCTAAAAAGGACACCATACTCATGTACCTATTGCAACATTTAAAAAGTCTCCCTGAATGTTTCTTTTAATAACAAAAAAGTGTCGTACAAAAAAAAAGGACACCAAACTCACATTCACTCACTTGGAGCTAAATTATTAACCAAAGTGGCGCGATGCAATGGTCAATATCATTTTTATAAAACGCTTCAGTTTCGAGCGTACAGTTTTGAAAAGACATAATTGACTAATTAATTGACTAATATTCACTGAGAGCTCTATACTTTTTGGCCTTGAGCTAAGCTAAACAAAACTTGCTGAATGAAAACTCCCCAGACCTCAGAACAGGAGCAAAACCATCTAGTGCAGTTTTTTTTTCTAGGAGTCTGCATATTATTAGCCCTCCAGGTTTTTTTCTAGGAGTCTGCATATTATTAGCCCTCCAGGTTTTTTTTCTAGGAGTCTGCATATTATTAGCCCACCAACATACGTTACGTATGCTTCAAGAAATCATACTCATGTACCTATTGCAACATTTAAAAAGTCTCCCTGAATGTTTCTTTTAATAACAAAAAAGTGTCGTACAAGACTCTATTAGGCAAAAAAAAGGACACCAAACTCACATTCACTCACTTGGAGCTAAATTATTAACCAAAGTGGCATGATGCAATGGTCAATATAATTTTTTTAAAACATTTCAGTTTCGAGCGTACAGTTTTGAAAAGACATAATTGACTAATTAATTGACTAATATTCACTGAGAGCTCTATACTTTTTGGCCTTGAGCTAAGCTAAACAAAACTTACTGAATGAAAACTGTTAAGCAACTAGGCTACCGATTATGCAAGGTCGACCCCAACTAGAAGCCGAGCGAACAACGGAAACTGTGATTGATAGAACATAGTTTATAAGTCGCTAATTGATAATAAGAAGAAATTCATTAGATAGGGTTTTTTGTAAAGTAAAACAAAAAAAAAAATCTGCGCGCAAGTTGGTTGATAAGATTGTCACATGATAAAGTCGGCGATTTCTTTGATCAGTCGCATTAAGATAGCCCCTTCCTAGAGGGAGTGGCAACTGTAAGCCATTTTTAGGTAAAATAATTTCGCCTCTGGCTAGAATAACGGCGCAAAATGAAAGCTCAAAATAAAAGAGTCGGCTCTAAATGGAAACAGCAATATAGTTGGAGATTGGAATTTAAAATTTAAAACCTTGTTTGTCAACTCTTTCTATTGTTCCCGTGATGAAGGTTATATCTTGTTCAGATATTTTGAACGTTATCATCGCTCTGTCGATGAAACTAACGATGTGCTGACTGTTTCCCATGTAGAGGAGTAAGACACTACCAAAAATGGGTTGTTTTGGGTATATAATAAAACTGAATATGATACTAAGGTTCCAGTTCTGAAAATCTGGGGAGTATGGGGTACCCCACCATTTCTATTAATCTGACCCGAAACAGTAGAGCTTGTAATGGTCAAATAGAGTTGGGTTCTTTTTTTACTCATTAATATTAGATAAGATGCTTGAAACTATTGCTGTCTGCTAACATATGATTATGATTAAAGGGGAATAGGTCTTAAAAGCATATAAATGTATAAATTATTTGATAAGAATATCTAAGAAACCATGTAACTGTTCGGTTATTAGTGTTAGATAAGAATACATGAAACCATGTAACTGTTCGGTTATTAGTGTTTGATAAGAATACTTGAAACCATGTAACTGCATAAATTATTTGTATTACATAAGAATACTTGAAACTAAATAACTGCATAAACTATTTGTATTAGATAAGAATACTTGAAGCCATATAACTGTATAAATTATAAATATTAGAGAGAAATACTTAAAACCATAAAATGCATAAGTTGCATATTGACCCTTGACTGACCCATGTAAATAGGTTGAAGATCACGTGATCTAATCAGAATTTGTTGATTGGCCTAATGAGTAGAGTGTTTGCCAATGGTCCGGGAACAGGTTCAATCCCAGGTAGAGTAATACCAAAAACTCAAAAATGGTACTTGATGCTGCCTTGCTTAATACTCTGTATTATAAGGTAAGTATCAAGGGTAAATTAGGGCAATCCAGGGAAAAGAACAGCGCCCTCCCTTACACCTAGGCGTTGTAGCTATTGAAAAATGAGCCTTCGGGTCACCCATGACTAAGGTCGCCAACTTTACTTTCATATGCAAATGCCTGCTTGTCAGTTGGAGTCAGTGATGGCTAATTCAGAGCCAGCTTGCAATCACTGGGAGCGCCCTGTTGGGGCCTGTGGTCCAACCTTGGCCTCCGGTTAAGCGACCCCAGCCGAGAAGAAGAAGTGTCAAGTGGGGTCTTAAAAATAACACAGTGTGCAATCATCAAGTTATGGGTCAATATAGCAATCTGACTTTTCTCCCACAGTCTGTCAGTCTCTCACACTCAACAGAAGCTTCAACCCCTTTCGAGAATAAAATGTGAGAGTCCTATTCTCATAAAAAAGTTTTGTCCTTCATCTTTCGACTGCTATACAATACGTAAATTAATTGCATTAGATAAGAATCCTTGAAACGATATAACTGCATAAATCAGAAGTATTAGATAAAACTACTTCAAAAAACATAACTGTATTAATTATCAGTTTTAGATAAGAATAAAT
The DNA here is from genome assembly GCA_963585895.1 of Sepioteuthis lessoniana. Taxonomy (NCBI): domain Eukaryota; kingdom Metazoa; phylum Mollusca; class Cephalopoda; order Myopsida; family Loliginidae; genus Sepioteuthis; species Sepioteuthis lessoniana. The sequence goes on from OY757940.1 coordinate 53,808,695, forward strand.
GAAGCCGTACAATTTTGTGCAAATTACTTATATTAGACAGGAATATTTATTACTATATAACTGTATACAAACGAATGATTATCGACAACGAATAATCTAAATACAAAATGCAATGGTACCTTAAAATAGCTAAGTTTACAATCAAACATGGACAATTGAATCAAATGTGTACAATAAATCAAACATGCACAACTGAATCAAATTAGATAACCAATAAATTAAATAACCCATAAAGTGTTTATAAGCTGTTAAGCAAAATAAACAACCAATAACCATTGAACATTTCCAGACATTCTATAATTTAATTTTGCTGAATCATTTCGTATGACTTTTTATAGTTTATCCATATGACATTTTTTCACTTTTTTTTTTTTTTACTCCCTTCAAAATGAGATCATTTGTTCCTCTTGTTTCCTTTCTGCTCTTCCTGAAACAGTCAGCAGCTTTCAAGAAACGAATAGAGCACTTCTCTTTTTATTATTATTATTATTATTATTATTATTATTATTATTATTATTATTATTATTCCTTTGAGAGTTTTTCATACGAGCGTTAGCTGATGGTTTCCGTGATGTAATGGTTATCGTCGTAGGAAACGGACACGGCGACACGAGTTCAAATCCTCGACGAGACTGATAGTATTTCACATAACACTAATACCCTTGGGAAAGGTATGAATCCAATTATTCTCCCTCCAGCTATGGGTAAATAGTAGGGCAGACTAGGTTCTTCAGCCTTGGTGAGGCAACTAGTCTAGGAGAAGGAATACTCTGATTTCAAACCTGTTAAACTCCGCTTAAAAATTGACCTTGTGTCATATCCTATCCGAGCGGAGGGGTTGGTAAATATGGTTAGCTGATGGTTTCTCACTGGAATTTACTTTCACTGGAGTTTGAGTAACAACAAGTGTCCTCAAGTCTCTAGGACTCTTCTCAGTATTCTGGCCGATCTTAATAATGCTGTTGTTTGGATGGTCTCCACTCGTCCTCATATTTCCAAGTCCGACAATCCTTGTACCAATCCTTTGGCGACTGTACCAAGTGCAACTATTACAATTGGTATCACCGTCACTTTCATGTTCCACGGCTTTTTCAATTCCCTAGTAAGGTTAAGGTACTTATTACTCTTTTCGCTTTCTTTTAATTTCACTCTGTGGTCTGCAAGGACAGCAAAGTTCACTAATCGGCAGGTCCTTTTTTTCGTCCTAATTACTAGGTCTGGTCGTCTGGTCGAGATTAGGTGATTCGTTTGTATCTCCAAATTCCAGAGGAGTTTGTCCATCTCATTCTCCCTGACAGATTCTGGGTTGTGCATATACCATTTGTTCGTATGGTCAAATTTAAACTTCTTCCACAATTCCCAGTGGACCACCTAGCTCACCCAGTCGTGTCTCGTCTTATACCCTTTCTGTGCTAATTTGATGCATTGGTTTATTATGTGACTGATCGTTTCATTTCAGTTACCACATAATCTACATCTGCTATTTTGTTGCGTCTAATCTATCCTCACTTTGATATGGTTAGTCCTTATGGCATTGTTTTGTGCTGCGATTAGAAGAGATTCAGTTTCTCTCTTGAGGTTTCCCTTATTTAACCACGTCCATGTTTTCTCGTGTGAGATGTCGCTTGCTAGTCTCTTAAAACCTCCATACAATTGTGCTTTTTTTTCCATTTTTGTTTTCTAGTTATTTCCCTTCTGTGGATCCTCGTGTTGTCAGTACTATTTCTGGTGGCTGTAGTCAGTCATCTTCTTGTTGTATAGCCGTAATACAAATGTAAGCAGAAACATAATCAAACATAATATACGAACTTCAATGAACGAACGAACACACTTCTTTATAAAAATATATCTCTCTCATACTTTATTCTCGAAAGGGTGATGTTTGTTGTGTGTGAGAGATGAGCTGGAGACAGGGACAGACTGCTATATTGACCCAAGTTCTTCTCGCGACCATAGCAGCACTTCTTCCTCATCTTGGCTGGGGTTGCTCAACCGTGGGTCACTGAGAGCCCAAGGCCCTCTGTCTGCCACTAGCTCTCACTTCGGCATCTTGTCTCCAACTGACTCGAACCATCTGTGCACTTGGTTATATTATTGTTTTATGTCCACCTGCTTCTGCTGTTCTTCCGCTTATTTACACAGGTGCATCTCTTGATTGACTGCTTGGTCGAGGGTCAGTATATAACACTCTTTCCTTTTCCATGTAGTCTTCGAGTTGTTGTATTGATGTATCCACGCAATCTTTAATGCAAGAAAGTCCTCTTCCTCCTTATCTCGACAGATATAATCAGATAAGGTCATCTTTGATAGATAAAGCCTTATGCATGGTCATTCGTTTCCTTGTTCTCTGGTCCATTTGTTTATGTTATTCACTGGTCCACTTCAAGATGGTCCCGAGTAACTTTTGATTGGTACAGCCTAGGTATTTATCTTTTTGATAAGGTTCTTGCTATGTCGTTTTGCTTCGAGTAGCTTTCCCGTTCTCCTGGGGTACTCTTTTTTATTTTTTCTTTATCTCCTCTAATTTGGTGGTGTCAGCTTCCAGTATTCCCAAGTATTTGTACGTTTCCTTTTCTCCAAGCGTTCTGATTTTTTCTTGATTTGCTAGTTTGATTCTTTCCGTCATGAGTTGGTTTCCGCTTTTTGTAACAGAATGACACATTTTTCTCTGCTATATTCGATCCCTATATCGTGACTCGTGATTCTCACTACCTGTATTAGTGTTTCCAATTCTTTTTCGTTTATGGGAAACAGTTAATTGTCGTCCATGTACATTCAGGGGTTAATCTTTTCTTGCGATTTACTGAGTTTGTATTCGGTTGTGCATTTCCTGAAAATTTAATTGAGTGGCATCATCGCAATTATAAATAGTAATGGTTATAGTGCATCTCCCTAGAATATATATCTCTGGATCTTTACCTCTGCTAAGCTTTTTCCTCCCACTGTCAATTCCACTCTCTAGTTTTCCATGGTTTTCTCGATAGACTTTATAACTTCGTCGGGTATTTTATGCATTTTGCGACAGTGTAATATCCAGCTTTGGGGGACCATATCGTAAGCCTTTTTGTAGTCAGTCCCGGCGAAAGCTAGATTTTTCCGTTTCATGTTACTTACGTTGGGATTGTGTTGATTTACATATAGTAGTTCTCCAGTGTCTCTGGTTACCTTGTGTCACTATTTCTGTTCCTCGAGGAAGAGTCCGTAGCTTATCAATGCGTAGTAAATCTCTCCCCTTTGTATTTTCCACATCATTGGTAGGCATGTTATGGGTCTATAGTTATTTGGAGCGGATCCTTTGAGGGTTTTCTTTTTGGATCGGGGTGGTCTTCTCTTTAGTCATTCATTCGAGTATCTTCAGTAGTCAGCCTGTCGTGGATGTAGGTGAATTTTTAAACCAAAATCCGTGTATGCCATCCAGGTGAGGGGTTTTCCAGTTTGGCATTTTTTAAGTTATTTTTGAGTGCCGCGGGGTGTATTTTCTCATTTGCACCTTCTTCAATTATTCGCAATTCTTTTTCCATTTTGTTTATTCACACAGCTTTTTTGTTATGATTTTTCCGTTCCCATATTTTGCTACAAAATCTTTTTTTTTTGCCTCTTTTGCATCCGGTTGCTAGTATGTCTTCGCTCATTCTCACCCTACTTGTTAGAATCTTTTCTCGTTGTTCCGGAATATTCCGATTTGTTTTTATCTGGTCATTTTTGATATCTTTGAAGTCTTCTTCATTTTGGGTATCTTTGAAGTCTTTCTTCTTGTTTATTTATTTATTTATTTATTTTGATATCTTTGAGGTCTTCCTTTTTTTTTTTTTTGGTATCTTTGAAGTCTTCCTTCTTTTTTGGTATCTTTGAAGTCTTCCTTCTTTCTCCAATATTTTCTGATCCATCTCTTCGAGTCATATTTTTCTTTCTAATTGTGTTTTGTTTTTTTTGTTTTTTGTTTTGTTTTGTTTTGTTTTTTTTTGTTTTTTTGTTTTGTTTTTTTTTTTTGTTTTTTTTGCTTGGTCAGAACACATTTTCATGTTCTTCTGTCTCAGCCTTTTTGCTTCTTGTCGTAGATTTCTTATCCGCATTTCTAACCTGATTTCCCATCTGGGTTTTGACTTTCTATTTATGGTCTTCAGAGGAACCCTGATTCTTTAACATATTAATTTTGCTCCTGCATAAATTACATCGTTTAATTCCATTATCTTGTTCGTTGAGATGTTTTTCAATAAGTCGTATATTTTTCTGATTTCCAGCTTGACTATTCTCCTGTATTGGTTCCAGAGAGATTTTAATGTGGTTTTCTGTTCAGAAATAACTCTTTTCGTGGTCTCTACATTCATTTTTTCTTCTTGGGTTAGTGTTTATGTCGTTGTGTTTACAGTATTTTGAACATTATTATTCAGCGTTTGTTTTTTTATTAAGGGTTCCTGGTTTTTCTGTATTTAGCGTCTCGGTTACTGCATCAGGTAGGAATTATCATTATTTACTCGTTGGCTGATGGAATCTTACTGGAGTTTGAGTAACAACAAGTCTCCTCGAGTGTCCAGGACTCTTCTCAGTATTCTGGCCGATCTAAATAATGCAGTAGTCTGGATAGTATCCACTTGTCCTCTTATTTCCATGTCCTCCAATTGGTATAATTGTCACTTTCATGTTCCGTAGTTTGTTCAATTTCCGAGCAAGATCTAGGTATTTATCCTTCTTTTGTCTTTCAATTTTACTCCGAGGTCAGCCGGGACAGCAAAGGGTACCATTTTGCAAGTTCTCTTTTTTGTTGATTATTATTTGTTCTGTAGTTATTGTTTATTCGTTTTTTTTTTTATTCAGCCATATCATTTTAAAATGTTAATGTTTTAAAGAGCCAAGAATTCAGTTCTAATAAGCGTTCTTTAACTTTTAAATTGCGACTTGGTAGTAGTAGTAGTAATAGTAAAATCCGAAGTACTTGGTGCATTATCTTTCCTTGGACATCAAAATACTTTTATCTTCTTTCTTTCTTCCTTTTTTCTTATTTTTCTACTGCTAGGATCTGCTTTTCTGCTGCTTGTTCAACTTTTTTTTAGTTTTCCAGAGGTCTTGTAAGGAAGTGTCCGACTTGCTCCCATATTCTGAACATCTTCAAATATTCTATTATCCAAGTTTGAGGGATCATGTTAGATATCTTTTGTTTTAGTCTATCTGTGATATGGTCAAATTTGTCCACCTTTTATACCTCCTTAAGAATGTACTGGTCTATATCTATAAGGCATTCTTATCCTCTTGTTCTCTTATGTATTGTGGCATCCTTTCTGCTCTTCAGGAAATAGTCTGACACTTTCCTTAGAATAATACTTATATTCTCTTACTTGTGCGGTTAGTATATTCCACATCAGAACAGCATATATTTGTTAATCTTTCTGCCTTCTTTTTTCCACTCTTTGTTTTGTCGGAACAGCAAGTATTTGTTAGTCTTTCCGCCTTCTTCTTTTTCACACACTTTGTTTTGTCGGAACAGAAAGTATTTGTTAGTCATACGGCCGTCTTCTTTTTCACACTCTTTGTTTTGTCGGAACAGAAAGTATTTGTTAGCTTTTCCGCCTTCTTCTTTTTCCCACTCTTTGTTTTGTCGGAACCGAAAGTATTTGTTAGTCTTTCCGCCTCCTTCTTTTTCCCACTCATTGTTTTGTCGGAACTGAAAGTATTTGTTAGTCTTTCTGCCTTCTTTTTCCCACTCATTGTTTTGTCGGAACAGAAAGTATTTGTTAGTCTTTCTGCCTTCTTTTTCCCACTCTTTGTTTTGTAGGAACAGCAAGTATTTGTTAGTTTTTCTGCCTTCTTCTTTTTCTCACTCTTTGTTTTGTCGGAACAGAAAGTATTTGTTAGCTTTTCCGCCTTCTTCTTTTTCCCACTCTTTGTTTTGTCGGAACCGAAAGTATTTGTTATTCTTTCCGCCTTCTTCTTTTTCCCACTCATTGTTTTGTCGGAACCGAAAGTATTTGTTAGTCTTTCCGCCTTCTTCTTTTTCCCACTCATTGTTTTGTCGGAACCGAAAGTATTTGTTAGTCTTTCCGCCTTCTTCTTTTTCCCACTCATTGTTTTGTCGGAACCGAAAGTATTTGTTAGTCTTTCCGCCTTCTTCTTTTTCCCACTCATTGTTTTGTCAGAACTGAAAGTATTTGTTAGTCTTTCCGCCTTCTTCTTTTTCCCACTCTTTGTTTTGTCGGAACCGAAAGTATTTGTTAGTCTTTCCGCCTTCTTCTTTTTCCCACTCTTTGTTTTGTCGGAACCGAAAGTATTTGTTAGTCTTTCCGCCTTCTTCTTTTTCCCACTCATTGTTTTGTCGGAACCGAAAGTATTTGTTAGTCTTTCCGCCTTCTTCTTTTTCCCACTCATTGTTTTGTCGGAACCGAAAGTATTTGTTAGTCTTTCCGCCTTCTTCTTTTTCCCACTCTTTGTTTTGTAGGAACAGCAAGTATTTGTTAGTCTTTCCGCCTTCTTCTTTTTCCCACTCATTGTTTTGTCGGAACAGTAAGTATTTGTTAGTCTTTCCGCCTTCTTCTTTTTCCCACTCATTGTTTTGTCGGAACAGAAAGTATTTGTTAGCTTTTCCGCCTTCTTCTTTTTCCCACACATTGTTTTGTCGGAACTGAAAGTATTTGTTAGTCTTTCTGCCTTCTTTTTCCCACTCTTTGTTTTATCGGAACATGAAGTATTTGTTAGTCTTTTCGTCTTCTTTTTTATGCTGTATGGTTTGTTGGAATAGTAAAATCTACAAGAGAGCATGCTCTGTTTTGGGTTTTGCTTTTCGTTGCTGTTTTTTTTTTCTTTTTTCTTATTTTTGTTTTGATCATGTCTCTCTATTTTTTTTTTTTTTTTTTTTTTTTTTTTTGTTAATTAACGTTAGGTCTTGTCTTCTAGCCGTGATTAGGAAGGCTGTTTGTCTCTCAAAATCCCAGAGAATCTTATGCATTTCTTTCTCTAGGATGGATTCCAGTGTATGCATATACCATATTATTATATTTTTTATTACTTGATTTACTGCTTTACTTTTGGTTTCTTATAATCCTTCAAAGGTTCTTTACCCAAGACTGAAAGTGAGGGAAGATTATAATTCTTATCAATAATCAGTATAAAACAACAACAGCAATAATATCAAAACACAATCAACTCCTTCTGAGTTCTGTCCGAGATCAATTGACTACATGATGTCATCAATCCAAATATGATATTTATTCAATATAACTTAGTGTAAAATAAGAAAATTAATCTTCACTTTTCAGAAATTACTTTTCAGGACAATGACTCATCTAAGAAATTCGGTATTGCACAAGTTACTAAATTAGCACACTTACATAATGTTCGCTTATGATTTTTATCTGTATTTAGCAGTAAATAAACTAATAAAAGATAGGACACAAAAAATGTTCATTTAATAGCTGACCTCATAAAACATTCCTTTAACTGATAAGATTAAGTGATTTAAATTAATAGTATAAATTTTCTTAGCCTTATAAAGGAAAATATGAAATAAACGAAAGTTGGGCTAAAACAAAAATACAAAGAGAAGCCTGAATATGCCGGTCGTTTTAATTTTAAGAGGCAGTTCATGTAGACCCCTAAAAGTGATTGGTCATGTTTGATTTTAAGGCATATCAACCATTGTAGTTTATTTTATGCCAAATCCTCTTTATACATTATATAAATATATATTAGAAAATAAATTAAACATCAGTCATTTAAATAAATGACTGATGTTTAATTAAATTGTTTGTGGTAGAGAGCCACATTTGCAACCATTTAATTTTGTTGACTTATATTTACAAATCATATTTTTCTAATATATATTTATATATATTTGAATGATCAAAGTTGAATGATCAAAGTTGAATGATCAAAGTTGAATGATCAAACAGTTCTATTTCAAGCAATTCGATACAGCATAATTCATTTGTTTGCTCTCAGTTAAGATGTCAAACAGCTCTATTTAAGCCATAGATAGGACCCTATCAAGTGCTATCACTCCAAGCTAGAGTGGACATGGGAGCAATGGCAATGAAGGGGTAATCCGCATTCCTCAAAGCTCCAACATTACTAGAGTCTCACTATCAGATGGTTAAATGTCATATTAGGGCACTAGTTGAGGGTGGAATCATATCACTCCGCAAAGAGGCAGTCAGTGAATTCTACAGCCCCAACCAACTGGGCTGACAAGCGATTAGGTATACCTAACGGAAAATAGAAGATTCCAACAAAAGAACTTTCACTTGAAATAATGGAAGGATCTTGAATGTGGCATGAGATGTCAGTGATTTCTAATCAGCCGTGTCTGAATTTTGATGCATATATAAAAGAAATGAGCTAGTTAAAAAATGTACTTGAAGTCCACAAAATACATAAAAGTGTCTGAATTGGATATTTGTACTTGAACTGGTTGGAAATTAATTAAAAACAATCAGTTACCGACTTCCATGTCTACCATCCTGACAAACAACACTGAAATGTCCTTCTATATATGTCACTGCCTCCCACCAGACAGGACTCGACACAAGGTCAATGACCCGAAGGTCGATTATAGTGGGGATTTAGGGGAGGAGAAGGTCGGGCAGAAGCCAAGGCTCGAACCCAGAAGGACTGTGCTGTTCATCGACCCACTCAGTGTAATGCTGGCCCGATGAGCCTAGCTGGACATGGTGCCAAATCTGGGTCCAGGCACGTATGCCTGATTATAGCTTAAACCACTGAAATGCCATTCTCTTTTTCCTTATGTGAGTGGCAGTTTTTGTGCTTTAAAAAAATTTGCACGAACCACACCCGCACATTCTCGTCGCTCGAGACATGCAACATTAAATTGGGATGTCAGAGCGGCCATGTTTTTCTCTCTTCATTCTGGGTTCTCACTTTGCCATGTGGGGTAAGCTGTCTTCTCTTTTCCGTTTCGTAATATTCAAATCAATTTGGCAAGAAAACAGAAATATACACAACAAAATAAGGGAGAATCTGTGTTTGTAAGAGAGCAGAAAGAGATGAAATTGGCTGAATACATACAGAAAAGCCAAACGAAAACCAACACTAACACACAAACGGAAGACAATAGGGTTAAAGTAGGTTTAGAAGAAATAATCATGACGTGTGGACAATTAGATGAAAGTAATATTCAGTGATGCATTATCCAAGGTGAGAATGCAGGAACATTTCTTTGGTGTCGTTCAAATGAAACATATAAAGGAGACTGCTTGAAGGGCTCAAATAAATTTCCCAAGTTATTCATGATTCGGTATTGCATGTTATTTAAAGTATCAGAAGAGATGACACTCAATAATCAATGCACATGTGTACATTTAAAATCCTGGATAATTCTCTTATTCTAGCGATAGAAAATTAGTTCAGGGATAATGGAGTCATTTTTCAGGACGATAATGCTCCTCGTCACAGAGAAAAGAGGATTAAATTTTTTTTTTAATTTCGTAACCTTTTAGCGTAAAATAACGGTTGACATACCGTTAAAATTAATACATCAAACAAGCAATCAATCTTAAGAAACTCCACCCAATATGTAAGAATAAACGTACAATGGACGCAATTTCCTCACCTATTGGTATAAAATAACCCCCAAAAGGTCGACATTACGTTAAAACCAATCGATCAATCGTAAGAAACTACACACAAAATGTAAAAATGAACATACAATGGACGCAATTCCCTTACCTCTAGGCATAATATTACTCCAGACGGATTAACATGTCGTTAAAATCAATTAATTAATCAATCAATACTATAATCAAGAAACCTACAAAACTAAACGAATGTAGTCCGTTGTTTTCAATAACTTTTTGAAGCATTATTCATGTTTTAAATTTCGATTTCCACCAATTATATTATTGTTTTTTGTCCCTCCTCCTGACTGCTGTTAAATTCAATTCCACCGCAAATTCGCTTTGAGGTAGGATTTAAAAATCAATAATTCCTGTACACCTTCTTATGTTACGAACAAGTTGGCGGCCGTGTATCACTCTCTTTTTGATATTATTATCATTATTTCTTTTTTTGGAGATTCAAAATAATTTCATTTATTATCCTTCACTTAAAAAATCTCTTCAAAGAGCCCTACACGCAAAAGACAGTTTAATCAAAATTTCTTAGAGAGAGATTACACAAATTTAATTATCAAGTATTCTTTAATGTTTCTTTTTTTTATCTTCTTTCTCTTTCACTGGATTTATTTATTTAAAGGTCGTTTAAAAACGAGGTAGACATCAATTTAATAACTTGTGTTTAAAACATTTTAACGATTTTGTAAACCTGAAAAAATTAAAAACATGGTTGGCTTCCGTTCTTTAGATCCTGTTCAGAGCCTTGTTATAAAAATTCAGAAATTTGTAAAGCTTAATGAGTCTTTATTAATCATAATTGGTTATTTTCTATCGTTTAAATCAGTGTAGCGTATTTATTGAGAAAACAAGCCAGGGGAGTTAATCGAGTTATCTTTACTATTAAGGCTGAGACGAATACGCGTTATTCCAAACTTTTTACATTTTCACAGCAGCAATTTTCACTGAAGTCTAAGAGACTAAGTCTAAGAGCAAGTTTCCTCAGGTCTTCAGGACTCTTTTTCAGTATTCTGGCTGATCTCAGCAGTGTTGTAGCTTAGGGCGGTCTCCAATTTATCTCGGGTTTCTAGTTCGCATAGTCTCTTTTTTTAGGTTCGTTAGGGTTGTTTCTAGGAACCCAACTATGATTAGTATCACTGTCACCTTTAGATTTCATATTTTTCAGCACTATGACAACGTTCAGATATTTATTTAGTTGTTCGCTTTCCTTTATTATGATTCTGTGATTTGCCGAAAGAGCTAAGTCTGTCAAGAAGCAAGTCCTTTTCTTTGTGTTAACTGAAATTGGATCTAGTCTTCTGGCTTGGATTGGGTGGTCCATTTGTATCCCAACGTTCCAGATTATTATTATTATTATTATTATCATTATTATTATTATTATTATTATTATTCACTCATTAGAGCTTTTCACATCAGCGTTAGGCGAAGGTTTTCACTGGAGTCTGAGTGACAGCAAGTCTCCTCAAGTCTCCAGGACTCTTCTTAGTATTCTGGCCGTTCTCAATAATGTTGTCGTTTGGATGGTCTCCACTCGTCCGCCAACTTCCAAGTCTTCCAGTCCCTTTAGTAATCCTTTAGTTATTGTTCCAAACGCACCAATTACAATTGGTATAATTGCCACCTGCATGTTCCACAGTTTTTTCAATTCCCTAACAAAGTCGAGGTACTTAACCCTTCTTTTAATATTCTTTCAGTTTTATTCTGTGGTCAGCCGGGACAGCAAAGTCGACTATTTTGCAAGTTCTCTCTCTTTTTTTTTTTTTTTTTTTTTGTTGATTATTATTAAGTCTGGTCTTCTGGCGATCCGTGAGAGTTTTTCCCACCAGTGTTAGCCGGTGGCCTCTCACTCGAGTTTTAGTGACAGCAAGTCTCTTTAAGTTTCCAGGACTCTTCTAAGTATTCTGGCCGATCTTAATAATGCTATAGTTGGGATGGTCTCTACTTGTCCTCTGATTTCTAAGTCTTTTTGTCACTTTATCGATCCTTTGGAATTGTACCAAGCGCAACAATTACAAATGGTATCACCCTCACCTTCATGTTCCAAAGTTTTTTGGGGTTTTTTTTTTGGTTCTCTTCGAAGGTCTACATACTTATCTCTCTTTTTGTTGTCTTTTATTTTTTCTTCGTGGTCTGCAGGGACAGTAAAGTTCACAAATAAACAGGTTCTCATTTTTCTTTTTTTTTTTTTTTTTTTTTTTTTTACTATCACTAGTCTGGTTGTCTGGCCGAGATTAGGTGATTCGTTTGTATCTCAAAATTCCAGAGAAATTTGTGTCTCATTTTCTGTGATGGATTATTATTATTATTATTATTATTATTATTATTATTATTATTTACTCCTTGAGAGTTTTTCACATCAGTTTTAGCTGATGGTTTTTCACTGGAGTTTGAGTGACAGCAAGTCTCCTCAAGTCTCCAAGACTCTTCTCAGTATTCTGGCCGTTCTCAGTAATGCTGTCATTTGGATAGTCTCTACCCGTCCGCCAACTTCCAAATCCTCCAGGCCTTTTAATAATCCTTTAGTTATTGTGCCAAAAGCACCAATCACAATTGGTACAATCGTCACTTTCATGTTCCACAGCTTTTTCAATTCTCTAGCAAGGTCGAGGTACTTATCCTTCTTTTCACATTGTTTTATTCTTTTTCTGTGGTCAGCCGGGACAGCAAAGTCGACAATTTGGCAAATTCTCTTTTCTTTTTTTCTTTTTTTTTTTTTTTTTTTTGTTGATTATCATAAGGTTTGGTCTTCTGGCCTAGATTAGGTGATCTGTGTGTAAGTCAAAGTCCCATAGGAGTTTATGTGTGTCATTTTCCAGGACAGGTGCTGGGTTGTGCATATACCATTTCTTGGTATGGTCAAATTTAAATTTCTTGCACATTTCCCAGTGGATCACATTGCCTACCCAGTCGTGTCTAGTCTTGTACTCTTTCTGAGCTAATTTGCTGCATTCGCTTAATATGAGATTGATGGTTTCATCTCTGTCACCGCATAGCCAACATTTGCTATTTTGTTGAGTTTATCTACCCTCGCTTTGATATGATTGGTTCTTATGGCGTTGTTTTGCGCTGCCATTTGGTGATATTCTGTTTCTCACTTAAGGTTTCCTTTTCTTAACCAGGTCCAGGTTTTGTCGTGTGAGATGTTGTTTATTAGTCGTTTAAAACGCACATAGAGTTGTTTTTCTTCCCATTTTTGTTTCATGGTTATTGTCATACTGTTATCTATCGTGTTGTCAATGTTGTTTCTGATGGCTGTGATCAGTCCTCGTTCATGTTTTTCTATGTAGTCTTCGAATCTTTGTATTGATGCGTGAATGCTGTCTTCGATGCTGGCAAGTCCTCTTCCCCGCTCATTTCTTGAGACATATAGTCCGTCAACGTCGTCTCTGGGATGTAATGCCTTGTGCATGATCATTAGTTTTCTAGTTCTTTGATCAATTTGTTTAAGTTCATCTTTGGTCCACTTGAGAAAGGATCCCGAGTATCTAACTAGGAGAACAGCCCAAGTATTTATTCCTTTGAAAAGGTTTCTGCTAGAGTTTTGTCTCGAGTAGATTCCGAGTTCTCCTGAGGAATTCTTTTTGGATTTTATCTTTCCTTAGCATTTGTTTGATGGTTTCAGCCTCCAAGGTTCCCAAGTATTTGTAGGAGTCGTTTTCTCCGAGCGTTCTAATCTTTTCTTGATTTGGTAGTTCTATTCCGTCAGTCATATGTCGTTTGCAGCTTTTCATTACAAGCATAGCACATTTTTCTATACCAAATTCCATTCCTATGTCTTGACTGTATATCCTTTATTAATATTATCATTATTTTACATTTAAAAAAAAATTCACACCAGCGTTAGTTGATTGCTTCTCATTGGAATGACAGCAAGTCTCCTCAATCTCCAGGACTATCCACAGTATTCTGGCCGATCTTGATAATGCTGTAGTTAAGATGGTTTCCACTCGTCCTCTTATTTCCAAGTCCTCCAGTCTTTGTAACAATGCTTTAACGACTGTACCGAACACTCCAATTACAACTGATATCACCGTCAGTTTCATGTTCCATAATTTTTTCAGTCCTCATGCTACTTATTTTGCTTTTCACTTTCTTTTAGTTTTACCCTGTGGTTAGCTGGAACAGCAAAGATCACAGTTTGACAGGTTCTTTTTTTCTTTTTCTTTTTTTTTTTGTTGTTGTTGATTATCACTTGGTCTTGTCGTCTGTTCGAGATTAGGTGCAAAATCCCCCTGAAGTTTGTTCGTCTTATTTTCCAGGACGAATTAAGGGGCTGTGCATATACCATTTGTTCTTATGGTCAAATTTAAACTACTTGCACAATTCCGAGAGGATCACCTTGCCCGATCATATCCAGGACATTCATTGGAGCGGGGTATCTCTCTGCAGAGAAGTAGTGTGTCTGTTCTACAACTCCTAAAAAATTTATATTCAACATGTTTTTAACAATTTTGTTTCAAGTTTTCATTTAGTTCTAAATTTTTATATTCGTTTGGTTTACTTAAAGCATTTTCTTTATTTTCAAGAATTATATAATTATAAATTCTTTTCAAACCTTATCTTCTTTTTCTGCTTTTACCAAGTAACCAATTACTGTCCCAAGATAATTGTTCGATTTGATCTCCTTGTTTACAGAACTTTATATTAAATCAGGAATATTTTTAATGTATATGGTCCGGGAGACCTAGGTTCAATCCCAGGTCGAGTCATACCAAAGACTTTAAAAATGGTACTTGATACCTCCTTGCTTAACACTCAGCAATATAAGGTAGGTATCAAGGGTAAAGTGGAGCAATCCAGGGAAAGGAGTAGCGCCCCCCTACACCTCGGTGTAGTAGCTATTGAAAAGGGAGCCTTCTTTTTGCCTTCGACAATGGTCGCCAACTTCACAACTTTACTTATTTTTAATGTTGATTTTGTCTTTCTGTTTGATTCTTCCAACATTTCATAAAACATCAAGAGAAATTAGACTTGTAATTCTAATCAATATTATCTTCGTTTTTTCTGACACTAACACTTCTTTATATTTAGACTAATTTCTAATCAAAATCTTATTATACTTTAACTTCTATCTTAATAACTGCAGAGTCAGATTTATCTAAAGGTGATATTAAACTTACGATAGAAATACCTAAAACCCCACAGCTGTACGAAACTCATTTGTCTGAGATTATTGTTACCTTACAACAAACAATTATTAACAAATAAAAAAGTGTAATTTTTAAAAAACGCAAAAAGTTCATTGAAAATTATACTTCCTTGTAAATAACGAAAATAGATAAACCAGAAATAAACGAAGTTAATTAAACCAGTTACGGTGTTATGATCAGAAATCTTTTTTTGAAAATGTTCATTAATTAATGATAAATACTGAATTTTTAAGAATTTGTGGAATAATTTTAAGAAGATTTTATCATAATTCGTGAAGTTTTATACATTTATTTGTTTTAAAAGAAAACGTTCACAAGAACTTTGCAAAATAAGCATTCTTCATTTCGTTTTAATTTCTTTTTTTTCTTTAGTTTTAATTCTTTCTTTCTTCGATTTTTAATTCTTTCTTTCTTTGCTTTTCAATGGTTTTGATTTTAACTTACTTTCTTTGGTTTTAATTCTTTCTTTCTTTCTTTCTTTCCACAAATCTATCTTAAATATTTCATATATATATATATGAGGATCATTAAATAAGTTTCCAGACTTTTTTCTTACGGGCACATTTTTATTGTGGACCTGTGTCCTCATCTTGGTAGGTTTTTTTTTTTTCCTCACTACGTTTCGGCCAAATTTCAACTCTGGTCGTCTTCAGGGGATTAACAGCGACCTCGGATAAGAATGCTGAGTCTTGTAACCGTATCGCCAGTAATTACTGCCTTCCATAGTTGTTGTCTATCGGACCACTTTTTGACCAAGTAACCCTCTGGCCGGCTTGGATAGGATTTGAAACCGCTATCTTCAATAAAATTAATACTCAGATATATTCCATCTTTAGTTAATATATTCCACATATATCATAGTTTTATTCTTTCTCTTTTTGTCTTTCATTTTCTTCCTTCCTTTTGATTCGAAATCTTTCTCGATAAACAAACGTAACATAAATTCTACACAATATTTCTAATAAGTCAAAAGACGTAATTTCAAACCAAAAAAAAAAACGATGATTAATTAAACGACCAACTTTTTCTTGTCATACAAAAGTTTTCCCTCGGTTTTTGTATTTTGCACTTTCAAACATCCATTGTTGATTTAACATCACTAATGTCATCCCTCATAGCCCTGATGATGGTTCATTAGAACCGAAACGCTATAGTCTCGACTTTGCTTCCCAATAAATCTCTCCTTCTACTTGGATTAACTTGCTATCAATTTTTCTTTATATATATATAACTGTAACTCCACATTCGCTTCTCTGCGACGGGAGGGAAGCATCTAAAGAGTCATCTGACGAGACGGAGAGTATAGCAATAATATTCTCCGCCGAAATAGATTTATTATGATGACTTAACTTATTTTGAGTCTCCATTAAATTGTACTATATATATATATATATATATAATCTTTTAATTCTAATTTTTCAAAAATTTCTCTATCAGAGGTTTTTATATCTATCTATCTGTCTAGCTTTCTCTGAGTGTGTGTGTGTGTGTGTGTGTGTGTGTGTGTGTGTGGGCCGCATATTTTCTTGTCAGCATATTTTATCAAAGACATGGACTTGGAATTGAGTTTTTTATTAACCTTTTCCAGTTCACAAGTGAGACGTCGCAAATGCGGATAAATTCTCTTTCATAATTGTATAAAATCTGCTATATTACTGTCCGAGTACTTAAACTTTCAACGTTTGTTGGTCATTGTCAAGGATACAATACCGGCTGTTACTGGTTTAAGCGTATAGAATTCATAGATCAGATCTATGAATCGCCTAGACTGTAGAGTTATGTACCCGATATATGCGAATTCTGTAGCCTCTAAATTAAAAACGATTTTTAAAGTATGTCGTATCTGCGATTTATTACGTCTTCTAGTATTTGGACTCATTTTCATAGCTTGCCCAATGTAGAATTACCTATATATATATATATATATATGTGTGTGTGTGTGTGTGTGTGTGTGTGTGTGTGTGTATGTGTGCGTGTGTGTCTATATATATATATATATATATGAAAAATATCTTGTTTTTTCATATTTTATCATCATCAGCATGTCTTGGTTCCCTGAGCAAAGATTAAAGCGGTTATCAACGTTCATGGGTGATAAGGGTTCATAGGTGGACAAGGGGATACGGTCGCAGCGGCTGCAACTGACGGTTTGGTCACGGTTTTATGATATGGTGTTGTAGTGCTTCTTCAAGTGTTTTTTGTCTCTGCTCTAATCTTGAACTTCTTGTCTCCTCCTTTAAAAACACCTGCATTGACCCCCTTGCTATGAGAGTGTTTTCAAAGGTACGATGCGTGGGTTTCTTTTTTAATGGCGTATCAACCTTCATGGGTTAGTCAATGTAGAAAGACAGTATTGGTACTATTTAACCCAAAGCTGGTGGGGGGAATAAGAAGGTTCGTACGTTTCCTAAAGTTATTAGAGCGAAAATGAACGCAAGAGAACAACTGGAATTCGAACTCACTTACTCCAGAGCCACAGTCTAGCACATTAGACATTACACCACAAAAATACCATCTGTCCTTACTGAATTCATTCTGTAAAGACAAGTGGTATTTTTTCAGAAAATTAACCATGCTCTCAGATATGTCTGTTGGTAAACCTCTTTGTAAATATGAAATTCGTCTGAAAGTGAACGTAATTGCGTGACTAGAGGTCGAGCTTGCTTACCTCGAAGTCGCAGTCCAGCACGTTAACGATTACAACCCTTATATTTTGTCTTTGTACAGAAATATGCATATAAAAATAAATCTGGGACAGAAGAAATGAAATCAACCTCATCGAAGCACAACGGAGAAAAATTTAACTATCAATATATATATATATATATATATATATATATATATATATATATTTCGTTGAACATAATAGACATTTTTTGTCTACATATCTTTTGTTGATCCTTTCATATTGCCGTATTGATTTTATAATATTTGATGTTATTCTTACAGTGTGTAATTTGTCTCTTCACGAGATCACGTCTGTATTCCAAAGTGCTGTTATATTTATGAGCTGCAGGATCAAATATTTTAAAATCAATACGGCAATATGAAAGGATCAACAAAATAATATGTAGAGAAAAAATGTCTATTATGTTCAACGAAATATGTATTAATGAAGAAATGCAGCCAAAAAAAAAAAAAAGAATATATATATATATATATATATAGAAAAAGAGAGAGGGGGAGAGCGAGAGAGAAAAAGAGAGAGAGTGTGTGTGTGTGGTGAACGGGAGAGACAGAGGAGCTTTATATTTTCTCTTCATACATTTACATTCATATTAAGATATAGTAAAAACTAGCTACAAAAAATACAGACACATCAAACCATCATTGAGTAAATATTTAAAAATCAAATTATATATACATATATATGTGTGGTGGGGGTGTATAATGCTACCTCAGCGCAAATATATGTTTGTAATTCTAATGCACCTCATAGAAACTTGTACAACTACGGTTTTCGGCAGACCCTTGTAGT
The DNA here is from genome assembly GCA_963585895.1 of Sepioteuthis lessoniana. NCBI lineage: Eukaryota > Metazoa > Mollusca > Cephalopoda > Myopsida > Loliginidae > Sepioteuthis > Sepioteuthis lessoniana. The sequence continues at coordinate 53,826,898 of OY757940.1, forward strand.
GCTACGCCTAAATTTTCAGTCGGAACCACGTCGTAACCTCCCGGTGAGAAGAAGTGACAAACACACCAAGCCCTATGACGGTTCGCTAATACAAAAATTTATTCACTACTATACCTCTTAGTATTCATCGAGAAGAGAGAAACAGAGTATGAAAAATGAGTCCACCGCTTTAGCTAAACAGATAGAAATAAAACGTCGCAGGATGAAAATAGCAGACACAGACCTTAACATCCACTTTTTTGTTCCGGTCATTTTCTGTTGTAGTTTTTGCACTTCCTACTTGGGGTCCCATCTTCATATTTCCACATCTGGGCTCCAACTCTTCCTTTTCCTTTTTTCTATGCCCTGTCCACTGCCACAGCTCCTCCGTAGGAGATTTTTTCAGTCAATCACAGCCAGTGGTTGATTTGCTGCTGATACATTTCTATTTTTAATTTTGGCGCCTGTTGCTATCCTGACCTAGACTTGGGGTACCTTAAAGTCTCGCCAGGAAACAACTTACAACTGGAACAATCAACCGGAGCCCTAATTATATTACACACATACACATATATATATATATATATAGAAATAGAGAGAGAGAGACGAACTGAGAGAAAGACGAACTGAGAGAAAGACGAACTGAGAGAAAGACGAACTGAGAGAGAGACAGACAGACAGACAGACAGAACTGTATATTTTATCTTTGTACCTGAACATGCAAGTTGTAACTGGGACAGAGAAAAAAGCATAACCAAGTAAAAATTTTAAAAATAAAATATCGAAAGAAAAAGATTAAAAGCGTGCTCGCACAGAAACATACCATTGACCAATTTTCAACGAAAGCGAACTTTGAACTTATATTTAATTTGAGTGCCATACTCTCCCGGCTTTTTAACAGGACAACTTTCCAGTGAGCAAGCTGCATTGAGGGCACAGCATAGTACTTGACGATTTTTGGTCGCGTATCGAGTAAGTTCAAGTTCAGCTCGCTCATCTGACTCACATTGCACTAAGTGAGCCGATGACCAACAAAAGTCCGGCAGAGGTCGAGCCCCAGATCTTACTCGACCTTCCCCTCTCCAAACGCTCACTAGAAAACGACCTTGTGCTATGACCTTGAGTCAAGTCCTATCTTGAGTGTCAACTCTATTTTCTAAAATTTTGATCAAGTTACTTCAACATCTTATTTCAAAAATATTTATCTTTTTCTTGATGTCTTTCATGAAAAAACATTGTTTATTTTGTCTTCGAAACAAGAATGTTAATAGTTAACCTACGTGAGAACAGTAACATCTAAGTCCGACTTATTGATCGCTGTTCATGCTTTTGTTAGTTGCGTGTCGATGCCTGTCTCGGTTGATGAGACACTGCTTCCTAGGTAGGTGACAACTACACAGGAATACTGCGAGCAATATTGAACAAGTCCTGGAGGCAACACCCGACAAAACAGCAGCTATACGGACACCAACCACCCATCACGAAAACTATCAAAGTTAGACGAACCAAACATGCAAGACACTGCTGGAGAAGTAGAGACGAGCTCATAAGTAATGTACTCCAATGGACCCCTTCACATGGCCGAGCAAAAGCCGGGCGACCAGCTCGGACCTACATACAGCAACTCAGTTAGGATACGGGGTGTATCCTTTTATGACCTGTCAGAAGCGATGAACGATAGGCAGGGGTGGCAAGATAGGGTCAGGGATATCCGTGCTGATGGCACAAGATGATTATGCAGTCAGACTTGAAGTCAGTAGCACCGAAAACAGTCGACGTATTTTTATGGATTTTAATGCTATTTTGTGCCAAGATACTAAAATATATTCCTTGTACATTCATATTTACTGGTTTTGGGCACTTGGTTGTTTGGTTGGTCTAGGGCAAATCAAACATTGTATGTTATTTAATGCAAAATCTTTGTAGATATAAATTTTTAAACGAATCAGAGAGTTGTATTCTAGTGGAAGAAATGGCGACAGCATTTATTTCAAAATATGTAATCTTTTTCTATACTCTTTTATTACGAAAGGTACGAACATAGTTGTATGAAAAGAAAGTCGGGATAGACAGGAAGCCGTTGAATTATTGTTGCGTTCTGGTTAGTGAATGCTTGTAATATTAAATAGGTACAAACCACGATATGCGTGGAAATAGAGATATATTCTCAGGAAAAAGTATATACAATAGAGAGACTATTAGTATACAAGAACATAGGATTAGTGAATGCTTGTTATATTAAATAAAGGACAAACCACGATATGGGTGGAAATAGAGATATATTCTCAGGAAAAAGTATATACAATAGAGAGACTATTAGTAGACAAGAACATAGGATTAGTGAATGCTTGTAATATTAAATAAAGGACAAACCCCGATATGAGAGGCAATAGAGATATATTCTCAGGAAAAAGTATATACAATAGAGAGACTATTAGTAGTCAAGAACATAGGATTAGTGAATACAGAATAAAGATATAGTCCAACGATAGTATTGGCTTCCGTTATTACAGTAGCAAGTAAGGGGATAATACTATTCCTATAAGAAGCTGCTCTTCACCTTCTAGTCTGCCGGGGGTGTCCTCGTAGTATAATGGTTAAAGCGATAGGCAGCGGAATCGTAGTAAGCACGTTCGAACTCCAGTCGCGCTATTACGTTTACTTTCAGACAAATACCCTTGGGAAAGATATGAACCCCCTTATCCTCTCAGCTATGGGTTAAATAGTACCACTACTGTTCTTCTGGGAGAATGGCTTTGGCATTAAATAACCTACAAAGAGTTGATATGCCATTAAACAAAGAAACACTTCTAGTCTGCCCTGGTATTAGTAGCTACTGCTATATATGGCAGATGGACTAGTTCATTGTGTGGGAAAAGGTGGGTGATACCGAACAGTTATACAGAAAGAGAGAGAGAGATGATATCTTCAGGGAAACTCTCTTCTTCGCTTTGCCTCCACGAGTATCGAATTAAAACATTCAATTATCTCTGCTTCTATTTCTTGTTTCTTTCACTCAAAACATTTAATCATCTCTCTTCTTTCTTTTTGGTTGCCCAGCTGGTTGAGGCTGTAGAATTCCCCGACTACTTCTCTGCAGAAGAACAAGAACCCTACAACAAGTGTCCTAGATATGACACTAAACAATCTGATGATGAGGTTCCAGTAATGCTGGAGCTTTTGGGAAGGCGGAGTACCCCTTGATTGCCATTGCTCCCAGGTCCACTCCGGCCCAAGAGTAGTGGCACCTGATAGGGCGAAATAGAACTAAACTGTGTTGGTTGAGATGGGAGTGTTTTGACATGTAAACTGCGTATTTATGCTAAATTGAATTGTCCAAAATAATCCTGTTTTGTCATTTACACTGTATATTTATGCTAAACTGAGTTGTTTGAAACAGAACTGTTTTGACATTTAAATTGTGTACTTATGCTAAACTTAATTGGTTGAGATAGAATCGTTTTGACATTTAAACTTCATACTTATAATAAACTGAATTGTTTGAAATGGAACTGTTTTATATGCTAATAGGAATTATTGGAAATGAAACTGTTTTGAGGTAAACTGTTTTGAGCGTAAACAAAAAACTATTCTAATTCTATACTAATTTGAATGGTTTGAAATATAACTGTTTATGTGTATAAAATAGATTTGACATTAAATAACCTTCAATGGTTGATATGTCATAAAACCAAACCAAACTAAACTCTTTTTTAGGGAGTCTGGTACTGGGCCAACTTAAAACATTTAATCGTTTTCGTTTCTTCTTCATGCTTCTTTCACAAGACTGAAACAGGTCATTTCAATAACAGAGGCCTACGATAGGCGTTCCTATTTTCTTCTGGGATTGTACCATTACTGTATCAAAGAGACATTTTTCGACCCCATAGTAACCTCGCTGTGGTAACAAGTCAACGAACGCGAAAACTCTGTTAAACTATTCTAAGGTTTATTTACTACTAGGTAGCAAATGGTCACCGAAGAAAGAAAAACAGTATAGAAACTAAGAAGACGGCATCACAAGAAAAAAATAAGCAACATACCATGATGGGAAAGAGAGAACAGACACCGACCTTGAATTTTCTCCTGGTTCTAACATGCTTGTCCGCTGTGTCTAACGCCCCCTTTGGAGGGCCTCCAGAACTCGTAAATTTTCAACTCCTTACACCTTCATCGCTGGTGTTCAACTGACCTCTTTACCTTATCACTTCTCGCCCCCAACAACCGAAAGGGCACGTGTCGTCCTCACACGTTCGCCTGTCGTGTCAGCGGGAAGGACATCTACCAACTCACTCCGCCCATGTGCATACGATCTTTGGACCTCCAGTCCTCCCGTGTCATTTTTAATTACCACGCGTGCTTCGACCTGGATCTTCGGAGACTGTCGGCTTTATTTATTTTTTTATTTATTTATTCAATTTCTATTTTCTATGAGTCTTTCAATTACATTACAGGATCATACTCGTTCGACTAAGCGACTTTGGTACATTGTAAACATTTCTCTAACTCTCAACCCTGGGCCAACATCCTGGGTCATGTCTAGTCACTTTTTTGGGGTTTCCTTTCTTGTCTCTCACTGACTCCCGGGATCGAAAACTTCAATTGTTATATAATTTTTCCTGACGCCCACGCACCTTGTGATCACTCTTTCTTCCGGTAGCCACTCATGCGATTCACGTGGCTTTCCGCTGTCTTTTGTTTACCTTAAGACACGAATTCATCCTGTTCGTGGATTCCACGTAATTTACGTGACCTGTCAAAGATCAAATATTTCACAAGAGTTCATTTGTTTGCACACAGTTAAATAGTTTCAATTATTATAATATAACACTAATAGTTTTATTAGCACACAACAGAATGGTTGAAAGTATTGATATTCAAGCCTCATAATTCATCATCATTAATTCGTTCGCAAACAATTAAATGGCTTTAGGGAGAAGCCCGTGGTGTAATGGTTTAGTTGTAGGAAATGGACACGGCGACACGAGTTCAAATCCTAGACGAGACTGATTGCATTTTCACATTGCACAAATACGTAGCATATGTAGTACTATTTCCTTTTAACATTCACTAGTTTGCACGCAAGTTTCAAATGTAGTAAATGATTAGTTATTTCTATTTGATCCATAGATGGGACCCTTACGGGTTCTACTACTCTAGGTCAGAGTGGACCCGAGAGTAACGGCGATGTAAGGTTAATCTAGAATCACCAGAGTATCCAGGAGATAGTTTAGAGTTATATATTAGACAACTGACTTACTGATGTAAGTATTTAACCAACCCCCGCCTCGCTACTAGCAAGAGGCGACAAAAGGATAGTTTTTTAAAGCCGATTGCAGCTGGTTGAAATACCGTTTTATTTCCCTGGTACTAGTTACATTACAAGGGCTAAGGGATGCAATCTGCCTAAATATTTAGCCCAAACAACCACGAAAGATCAAAATTAATGACAGCCATCACTTTCCCCTCACACTGCTAACAAGTAAGGCAGAACGATAAGTGACCCAGTCGGCTGGGGCTGTAGAATACACTGACAGCATCACTGCAGCGGGGTAAGACTTCCCCAAAGAGTGTCCTGTATATGACACTAAACAATCTGATGGTGAGGTTCCAGTAATGCTGAAGCTTTGGGGAATGCCGAGTACCTTTTTATTGCCATCGTTTTCAGGTACACTTTGGCCCAGAGTGGTAGCACCTAATCCGGTCCGATGTATGGGTTACATAGAACTAAACAATGTACTTACGTTAAAGTATATTGTTTGTACTAGAACTGTTTTTCCATTTCAATTATGTACTTATTCTAAACTGAATTGTTCGAAATAGAACTGTTTGTACCATTTAAACTGCGTACTTATGCTAAACTAAATTGTTTGAAATAGGACTGTTCGTAAGTGAAAAAGTAGATTTGGAATTAAATAACCTAAAATGGTTGATATGCCATAAAACCCAGTCCAACCATATTCTATATATTTAATATGTATGTATAAAGAGGATTTGGCATAGAGACAATGGTTGATAGGCCGTTAAACCAAATCAAATCCTATATATCTAATATATAAGTTTAAAGAGGATTTAGCGTTAAATAACCTACAACGGTCGATATGCCATAAAACTAAACCAAACCAAATTATATATATATATAATATATATGTTTATGAAGAAGGATTTGGCGTTAAATAACCTACAATGGTTGATATGCCGTTAAACCAAACCAAACCAAATCATATATATTTAATATATATCTACAAAGAGGATTTGAGATTAAATAACCAACAGTGGTTAATATGCCATAAAATCAAAATTCACCAAATCATGCATATTTAATATATATGTAAAAAAAGGATTTGGCATTAAAGAATCAACAACCTTGATATGTCATAAAACACAAGGCAAGTTAATCCAATATATTTGATATATATGTATAAAGTTAATTTGGCATTAAATAACCAGCAATAGTTGATATGCCATAAAACCCAACCAAACCTAATTATATATATTTAATATATATGTATAAAGAGGATGTGGCATTAAATGACCTACAATGGTTGATATGCCGTTAAACCAAACCAAACCAAACCAAATCATACACATTTAATATATATCTACTAAAACATTACATTGGACGTTCGTTCATCTTCATTTTTTTTGCACCAAAATGAAGATGAACGAACGTTCAATGTAATGTCTGCTTTTAGTTGATCTTGTGTATACATAGATATATATTTCTTTTAAATACCCTATCCGGTGGCAAAAGCTGCTCGGTAGCGCCAATAGTGGCAGTACCGCCTTGAGCTACCGAAACTGTGTTATCACCCTGGTTGGCGGCTGATGAGGCTAGGGTATCGCACGTGCTTTCACACGTTGTATGAAAAAAAATATCTACTGAGAGGATTTGCCATTAAATAACCAACAAGGGTTGATATGCCATAAAACGAAACCAAATCAAACCAAACCAAACAGAACGCTAGCACGGGAAGAGAAAATTATTGAAAACGTTCAAAACAGTTTGTTTTTCTTTTTCCCGTTAATGACCCACAATCACACTCAGCAAATATATTTTTAAATAGAAACATTATTTCAATCACGTGAAACCTAAAATAATTCATCATAAAATGTTAATCCAAGTCAGTCATAATGATTATGGTAATTTGTACAAAAATAAAATCGATTATCTTTAAAGTAATGATAAAGTAACACTTGGATATTTTCTGGTGTAAGACGATCCGCGGACCTAATGGGTTCCCACTGTAACAAAGATCCATGATATTGATGCTTTTGTTAAAGAAGCTGTGAAATACTCAAACTGGCATTTTTATCGTTAACTCGATTATATTGAGAAATTAAACTAGTAGAAAATGACGTTCAGAGCAAACTTATACGTCATTATCATTTAGTCATAATTTTGACGACAGACCGCTTCATTCTGCAGGTATTATTTACCCTGACTCCCTCTGCTCGAGGCAGGATTTAATACAGAGTAAAGCTGGTTTAAATTCAGTTTTCCTTCTTTACCCTTACCTTATAATGCTGAGGGTTAAGCAAGGTAGCATCAAGTACCATTTTTTGAGTCTTTGGTATGACTCCCATGGGATTGAACCCAGGTCTCCGAGCCATTGGCGAACACTCAAACTATATATATATATATATAGTACAATTTAATGGAGACTCAAACTCGGTTAAGTTGTCATAATAAATTTATTTCGGCGGAGAATATTATTGTTATACTCTCCGTCTCGTCAGATGACTCTTTACATGCTTCCCTCCTGTCGCAGAGTAGCGAATGTGGACTTTCAGTTTTTATTCAGAAGATAAAATAAGGTAATTAGAAATAAAATAAAAAATAAGAATCAGAAAATAAAAAATTAAAAAATTAAATTAAATTAAAAAATTAAAATAAAAAAAAATAAAAATAAGGTGGAAATCAAATTACAAATTATTTCATTCATCTGCGTGAGCAGAGGGGGTTAACATGTTATATATGCTAGAACGATTAAGAAACAGGAGTGGAATTAATCTACTGGTCAGTCCCTTCTAATTTTACGTTCTTGTAGTAGTTCCTCCTACTTGGCAGGTATATATATATATATATATATATATATATATATATTGGTGGTGCTTAAAAAATGTATCATTTGACGTGTACTGGGTGTTTCAGAAAAATTGCTGCCATTTCGTAATCCAATAGCTTGATCAATTCTTGTTCAAATGATTACAAATTTTAACAGTATGTCCAGAAAAGACCCAAAATTGTACTTGCCCAGTCAGCTGGGGCTGTAAAATACACTGACTGCACCTATGCAGAGGGGTAAGACCCCCCCCCCCAACGAGTGTCCTGGATATGACACTAAACAATCTGATGGTGAGGTTCCAGCAATGCTGGAGCTTTGGGGAGTGCGGAGTACCCCTTCATTGCCATTGCTCCCAGGTCCACTCTGGCCCGGATTGGTAGCTCCTGATAAGGGTCCTATCTATGGGTTAAATAGAATTAACAGCAGACTTATGCTAAAATGAATTGTTAGAGTAACACTGAATAGTTTGAAATAAAATTGACTTTTACAATTAAACCGTACTTACATTTAAACTGCGTGCTTATGCTTAACTGAATTATTTCAAATAGAACTGTTTTTCGACATTAAAACTGTATTTACACTTAACCGAATTGTTGCATACAACTGCTTGAATAGTTAGAAATGGAAATGTTTTGACCATTAAACGGTGTACTTATGCTAAACTGAATTGTTTTAAATAGAACAGATTATTTACATAAAAATGGATTTGGCGTTAAATAACCTACAAAGGTTGATATGCCATAAAACCTAACAAACCAACCAACCAACCAAAATTTTACGTTTGATGTTTAGATGTATTTTCTTTTCCTGTGATAAGCACTTCAATAGCTGAAAAAAATCATAGAACATAAATATGTCAGTTCAAATTTGGAGCTGGATTAAAGAAATCGTACCATTCTTGTTAAAAAAAAATCGATAATAATGTACGTATGATTGTTTATTGCGGAGTTTTTTTATTTTTTAAATGTTAAATCTAAATGACAATTCGAGTACTGTAATATTTCTGTGAATGAGAGTATCTATGTAGTATTTCTGTCATAGAGAGTATTTCTGTATTATTTCAACGAAAGAGAGTATTTCTGAAGTATTTCATCGAAAAAGAGTATTTCTGTAGTATTTCAGCGAAAGAGTATTTCTATAGTATTTCAGGGAAAGAGAGTATTTCTGTAGTATTTCAGGGAAAGAGAGTATTTCTGTAGGATTTCTGTGATACTATTTATGTAGTATTTCAATGAAAGAGTGTAGTTCTTTAGTATTTCTGTGATATAGAGTATTTCTGTAGTATTTCAGGGAAAGTGAGTATTTCTGTAAGATTTCAGGGAAATAATGTCAAGTATTTCTTTGATAGAGAGTATTTCTATAGCATTTAAATGAAAGAGAGTATATCTGTAGTAATTTTGTAATAGTGAGTATTTCTGTAGTATTTCAGGGAAAGAGAGTATTTCTGCAGTATTTCTTTGAGAGCGGTTGGTTAGGACAGGTGTCTTCATGAAGAGAACTGGTATGCCGAGAATATAAATCGTAACAACAATTCACCGGCAAGCCATAAGTAAAATCAATAAGTAGGTGGTATGATGGTTTGGTTTAAACTATCTTCTCCACTTAAACTCAATAAATTTCCCATTTAATGTGACTAACGTCAAATCCCGAAGACGGTGTTAGTTATAACTGTATAAAAATACTACTACTACTACTACTACTACTCCAACTACTTCTACTACAGTTAATAATAATAATAATAATAATAATAATAATAATAATAATTAAAGGACAAGTGCAGATCATCTAAACTATAGCATTATTAAAATCAACCAGAGTACTGAGAAGAGTCCTGGAGACTTCAGGAGACTTGCTATGATAATCAACTATTTAAAAAATGAAAAAAACCCTGACAAACAGTGAACTTTGCCGTTCTGGCAAAGTAAAACTAAAAGAAAGTGAAAAGAGAAATAAGTAACAAGACCTTGCATGAGAACTGAAAAAATTATGAAACTGAAGGTGATATCAGTTGTAATTGGTGCATTTATTACAGTCATTAAAACATTGTCACTAGGACTGGAGGACTTGGAAATAAGAGGACGAGTAGAGATCATCTTAACTTCAGCATTTTCAAGATCGGCCAGAATACCGGGAAGAGTCCTGGACACTTGAGGAGACTTACTGTCATTCCAGTGAGAATATATCAGTTAAGGCTTGTGTATAAAATTCGAAAAGGAGTAAATAATGATAATAATAATAATAACAATGTGAACTAGGACAAAAAAGGCCCGATAATTTGAGGAAGATGATCCACAGAGAACTCTGCAAGAGAATGAAGTTTGACCATACTGACAAGGGGTATGAGGGTCTGAAAGTGACCAAAATACTTTCATGCTATGTGACTAAATGGGATTTATTCTTCAACATAGTTTCACTAGCGATCAGTATATCGGTGTTGCGGTGCTTGAGTCCTATTAGTCAAAAAGTTATCTGCAGATATGACATCATTATAAAATCTTTTCATGGTATGAATTTTAAGTCCCCACCCCAGAATCTGACACATAAAAATGAGATACATAAAATTCTCCGATACTTTAATGAGTCACCCAATCCCAACAAAAAGACCAGATCTAGAGGTTACTTTTTTTTTAAAGCATATCATTCGAAGGACTTTTCTTTGCCAGTACACCACAGAGTGACGACTGTTCTATACCAGATCGTAGAATGCTTCGGTATACTAGTACATATGAATTAGTAGTTCACAGCAGAGTGTTAAGTATTGGTATTATATAGACGGCTTGCGTAAAAGTCTCCCTAATTCTTGTTCCCACTGCTCTAAACAGCTGTAAACAAGTAGTCATGGCCCAATTCAACTACTACCGAAAAAGGTACTATAGGCTAGTCCGCAACTGTGACAAAAGAAATTTTAAAAATGGACAAATATCTGAACTTTACCAGAGAGCAGAAAATGTTGTGAAACATGAAGGTAACAGGGGAAAAAAAAACGTAATTGATGCTCTTGGAACGGTTTCCAAGAACCTGGAAAAGGGGCTTGGTGAAGTGAAGATTAGATGAAGAGTTGAAAACATTCAGATCAAAGAACTACTAAATTAGCCCCGTTACTTTGGAGAGTCCTGGAGATCTGAAGAGACCTGCACTCAAAAACCATCAGTTAGAGCTGGTGTGAAAAACAGACAAGGTTTAAGACAATAATGAAATCGCAATAGTGTCGTAGCGAAAGAGCTGATGTGATAAGAATATATTTCGTAACCTGGTTCACTTGTGGACCCTTGTAATAAAAAACATACCTATGTGAGTATGATGGGGGCTATGTCTCATATTAGTTTTATTTTTCCTTCCTCAGTCCTGTCTGCTGAGGCTGTAGAATACGATGACTGAACCTCTGCTGAAGAGTAAGACTTCCTCCAACGAGGCTACCAGTTGGCCGTAGGTAACGACCCGTACAGCTTAAGGATGGGATTCTAGTGGCTGAGCGTCGGTGATCCTGTTACCAAACTGGTCACAAGATCTGCAATACTCTACTGGGTTAGACGTGCGCTCGGAGGATCCCGATTCGATCAAATGACTCATCATGTAAAGCCTAGCATCTACCGGATTAAGTTCTAACGATAATCTTAAATTTATCCTTGTGGCGAATACACCCACATTACTTTTATCTAAAAGATTCTAGAAAGGTGAGAGTCAGAAAAACAAGACTGAGTTTCCTGGGTCTAACAGTGAACTACTCTGGATGTTTGGGCTCCGGTTTTGGAGTTTGGGGAATATGGAGTGCCCTCTCATTGCCATTGCTCTCGAGTCCACCCTGACCCGGTGTGTTAATGCCTGCTAGTGTCTTATATATATATTTACCAACCCCTCCGCTCGGGAAGGATATGACACAAGGTCAGTTTTTAAGCGGACTTTAACAGGTTTGAATTCAGAGTTTTCCTTCTCCTAGACTAGTTGCCTCACCAAGGCTGAAGAACCTAGTCTACCCTACTATTTACCCATAGCTGGAGGGAGAATAATCGGATTCATACCTTTCCCAAGGGTATTAGTGCTATGTGAAATGCAATCAGTCTCGTCCGGGATTTGAACTCGTGTAGGCCGTGTCCATTTCCTACGACGATAACCATTACACCACGGGCACCTCCTGCTAGTGTCTTATATATGGTTCATTAACTGGTAATTGTTATAACTAGTTGTGTCCAGATTGTTTGTAAAGGGTAGTACTTGATAAGTACAACTACAAATGTTCGATAGTAATATTCGGAAATATCTAACCTTAGAAACAAATGATTTATATTAAAGAGAATTACTTGTGTTAGATATAGTATTTGCAACTATTTAACACAGAGCAAACAAATGATTAATATTGAATAGAATCATTAGTCTTAGATATCAACACTTGAAACCATTTAAATGCTTAGAAACAAATGATTAATATTAAATAGCATTAGAAATGTTAAATTGCAATACATGAAACCATCAACTGTGGGAAGTTAAATAATTGATATCAAACAGAATTATCTGTGTTATTTAGAAGTATTTCAAAACTATTTGTGCGCAAACAAATGATTAATATTAGATCAATTTATTCATATAAAAAAGCAATACTTGAAACATTTTAGCTGTGTGCAAGTAAAATGAGATCTAAAATATCGTTTAAAAATCAAGACAAAAAATTCACATACAAATCGTATATATATATATATATATAGATATATATATGTGTGTGTGTGTGTGTGTGTCTGTCTGTCTGTCTGTATGTATGTATGTGTGTGTGTGTGTGTGTAAGCAGGATATGGAATTAGATAACCAACAGGGGTTGATATGTCATAGAACACCAACCAAACAATCATTCCTTGCTAGATAAATCAGTCTACCCAACTATTTTCCAATAACTTGTTTCAGGCTTTTCCCAAATGCATTTGCGCGAAGTGAAACGCCAATTGTCTATTTCAGTATTTGAATTTGGGTCGCTGATTTCATTTCTTACGGTGATATCTTTTAAAAATCAAGATAAAAAAACTCAAATACAAATCGTATATATATATATATATATATATAGTATTATTTGGCCAGTTAAACCGGAGTTAGGAGGAAATCCATCAGGACAAAAAAAAAAACATTCAACAATGAACATTTAAATTTTCCTGGTAAAGAGCTCATTACAGAGCAATAATTTCACTAAGAAAAAACAAAACCGGTCACATTAGGATTATGAATTTATTTCCATCCTGTTATGTGTTTTTGATAAAATCAAAAAACACGAAAAAAAATTAACAAGACTTCTCCAGATCTAATGGATAAAATAAAATAAATCCCATAATAAATCCATTTTATCCATTAGATCTGAAGAAGTCCTGTTAATTTTTTTCGTGTTTTTTGATTTTATCAAAAACACATAACAGGATAGAAATAAATTCATAATCCTAATGTGGCCGGTTTTGTTTTTTCTTAAAGAAATATATATATATCTATATCTATATATATATATATATATATATATATATGCGTGTATGTGTGTGTGTATGTAAGCAGGATATGGAATTAGATAACCAACAGGGGTTGATATGTCATAAAACACCAACCAAACAATCATTCCTTGCTAAATAATACAGTCTACCCGATTATTTTCCCATAACCTGTACTGGGGTGAGGATAGATAGATTCAGGCTTTTCCCAAGTGCATTAGCTCGAAATGAAACGCCAATTGTCTATTCCAGGATTTGAACTCAGGTCGCCGATTTCATTTCTTACGGCGATAGCGATTTCCCTAGACTCGCCTCTTGTAAACGTCTGCATCTTATCGTTTGAACACCGCTAATACTTGCGTAGTTGTGATGTTATAAGATTACGTTTACTCTCCTTAAATTTGATTTGTTTTAATTTAGAAGAACCGCTGCGATAATGATCAATCTTGTTTGGTTGATGTTTCATAGAAATTTACCACCTATGGAAATGTTACAGCATTACATACTTTATAAGAGACTGATTTTCAAAACGTCGTCAATATTATATTCATATAAATATCTATCTGGATGCAATCAAAATTGAGATCTGTGGAATACACATGAGAGCAATTTTAAAAGAGATCAAGACTTGGATTGCAGCGGGGTAGGATGATGAATGTAAAATGATTGCGTAATACAAAATATGTGGCTATTATACATAAATGTGAACAGCCTATGATAAACAGAAAGGAAAAAACTAGCATTTATATATATATATATATATATATATACCAACCCCTCCGCTTGGGAAGGATATGACACAAGGTCAATTTTTAAGCGGAGTCTAAGAGTTTTCCTTCTCCTAGACTAATTGCCTCACCAAGACTGAAGAACTTAGTCTGTCCTACTATTTACCCATAGCTGGAGGGAGAATAATTGGATTCATGCCTTTCCCAAGAGTATTAGTGCTATGTGAAATGCAATCAGTCTCGTCCGGGATTTGAACTCGTGTAGGCCTGTCCATTTCCTTCGACGATAACCTTTATATACATATATATATTGTTGCATATTGACCTTTGGCTGACCCTTAAAAAGGGATTTCTAAAATAGGATATTCCTGCTGTGTAAACATAAAAAAACAGCAGAAGCTTGTCACGTGGTTTGATAGCTGGAAGGATAGGCTTTATGAAATTATATGTACACATGTACCCACAGATAGAATGATCAGTCAGTCAGTCGCAGTAAAGTAAGACCAGAAGCCGCCCTGAGCGCCACCCGGCAGTATATGGTCAATATAGCAGTCCTCCGCCAGTCTGAGTCCGATTCATTCCTCTCTCTCTCTCTCACTCACTCTCTCTCTCTCTCTCTCTCTTCTTACGCTTACAGCCCATTTCGTAAGTTTCGAGCAATAAAGAAGAGAGATATATCTTTTATAAAGAAAAGCGTTATTGACTCTTCATTATGCAACTATAAAACACCTTTCCAAAAATTATTAATCTGAAAATGAATATAATAGCGCGACTGGAGTTTGAACTAACTTAATATGCTGTCACAGTCAAGCACGTTAGCCACTACGCCACGAAGACTCGCTTCTTATTATCATGGACTGCTATTAAAACCAGATTCCGTGAAGTTATTGTCTCGTCTTCTGTAGATTAAATCTCCTACAGATTTGGTTATGTCTAGCTTACTATAGTGATAGAAATACAAAGATTATTATGAATAGAACAACCACTGAAAGATTCAAAGTGAGAAAATTATTCTAAAACCGACAAAGGTTGCACATTTTGATTTGACAATATTTTTTTTTTTAATGGCATCAAATTAGTTCCTGAAAATTTGAATATGTTTTTAAAAATTACTTATAATTGCAGGTATGTAACGGAGGATATAAAAATGAGAGGATTTTAAAAATGTCAGAAAGCCAAACAATAGCAAAATTATTTCTAGTCGAACAGATATCAGTTAAGACCGGATATTGTCTTCTCGGAAATGTACGTATATTCATTCAACTGAAAAACTACCTGTCATAATTGTTTTTATAAAAGATTACATAACTCTTTCAAATTACCGGAAAAATGGAAGCACTTAAATCTAAAAACTCCAATAAAAGAAAAAAAAAAAAAAAAGAAAAAAGTCAAAAGTGAGTTTAAAAGATGTCAGATATAAAAAGTGTAATTATCTTTAATAACTGATATTTACAAAACGAAATCAGACGCACGATTCATTGAATTATATTTGTTTATTTGTTTGTTTGGGGGATTTTTTCCTTTCTTTCTTTATAATTTCCTTTCCACAGATTAAATAAGCAGATAATAACTAGTCTAGACAATGAAATATGTTTATAAAATATGACAAACAACTTTTTAGAGCAACGGAAACAAATGACTATGAAAATTGGTCTTAGAAACGTCATGAGCTCTCAAAAAAAGAAGAGGAAAAGAAAAAGAAATAAACGCCATGACTTATCGAAATTAACCAATCAATCATCAGAGAATTCTGCTGTCTTCAAAAACGAATTACATTTACCGAAAATTCTGCCCATAATAAAAGATCGAAGGCACTTTAAGTACGATTAATCAGATAAATATCTAGAGTGCTAAATTTGCTTGAAATATGTTCAATAAAGCAGATCGATACAGGGTTTATCGTGGTAGATCTTCAAAATGGCAGGTTTCTTTCTTCTTTTTTATTTTTTGAAGGATAGGTTCTTTGCTTTAATGGCATGTCAACCATCATGGGTTATTTGATAACAACGTTATCCTTGCAGAAGAAAAAATAGTAGAAGCACTATTTGACCAAAATTTGGAGGGATAAAGGAGTTCATATTTTCAAACGAATTATTTCGAAAGTTAAAAAAAAAAACAGGGTAAGTGAAGTTCGAACTTGTTTCCTACGATGTTTTAGTCAAAGACGCTAACCACTACGCCACGTGGACTCTTGCCTGCGGAACGTTGACAAAATATTATTCATGGTCTGGGTAGATGAGCCAGTCATGGTAACGCCTTAGAAAATAATCTATTATATTCTATTTATATATTACTAAAAAATTCCCCATATATTTTTCGTTGTAAAAGAAATATATATATATATATGTATATATATATGTGTGTGTGTGTGTGTGTGTGTGTGTGTGTGTGTGTGTGTGTGTGTGTGTGTGTGTGAATGTAAGTAAGGAAAGGAATACGATTGTAAGGTGAAAATCAAAAGAACAGTAAATCCAAAAGTGATGAATTTATTTCGAAGGAAAGTCGACGTATGTATATATGTATATATATATACGTGGTTCCTTCAATAAGTTTCCAGACTTTTTTGTACAAGTATTTAAAATTGTCGTAGACTCTTGAAAACTCAGTATTTTATTGCTATACATTTTAGGAGACGACCGACTAATTTTTATGATTTCATTTTCAAATGAACGGCTACAGCAGTAATTGGAATACACCCTACTAAAGCCTGATTGTCACAGCTGGTGAATTTCAAAAATGCAATCTGGACGTCAGGACACTTTAGAAGAACCATATGCAATAAAATTATGTTTTAAACCTGGAAAAAATACCACAGAAACGTGTGGAATGCTTCAGACTGCTTTTGGAGCATCTTGCATGAATCGAGAATCAGTTTTGAGTGGCATAAGAGATTCAAGGAAGGCAGGGAGTCTGTGAGAGATGATGACAGGTGTGGGAGGAGGTGTAAGTGAGAAAGAGAGACAGAGAGAGACTAAGGACTCGGACTGCTATGATTGACACCACGAGCGACACATATTCTGGAAGGCCCCATGGAAGTCCTCTGGTGTGAGCGTGTCAATGACCTTCGTCACAGCTTCTTTCATCTCCTCAATTGTCCCATAACGACAGCCTCTGAGCTTTGGGAATAACCAAAAGTCACAGGGAACAAGGTCTGGACTATAGGGATGGTGAGCAACTGTCTTGATGCCCATCTTGGTCAAATAGTCTGTGACAAGGATGCAGTTGTGGTCTGGTGCATTGTCCAGGGGGAAATGCCACTGACCCAATTTGAAGAGTACTGGCCTCTACCGACGGAATCTCTTCCTAAACTCCCTTATAACCTCAACACAGTAACCCTAACCCTAACCCTTTGGCCAATCAACTCTGGGGTAATAACTTCCTTACTCCTAACGCTGAAATTCACCAACTGTGACAATCAGGCTTTAGTAGGGTGTATTCCAATTGCTGCTATAGCTGTTAATTTGAACCTGAAATCATAAAAATTAGTCAGTCATCTCATAAGATGTATAGCAATAACATACTGATTTTCAAGAGTCTACGACAATTTTAAATACCGGTACAAAAAAGTCTGGAAACTTATTGAAGGAACCACGTATATATATATACATATATACATATATAGATATATATGTGTGTGTGTGTGTGTGTGTGTGTGTGTGTGTGTGTGTGTTCCATCGGTACGACACTAATCAAATATATATGTATAAACAGGATTTAGCATGAAATAACCTATAAAGGTCGATATGCCGTTATACACAACCAACCAACCAAGTTTTGCAGCAAAATTGACAACCATGGAGAATGAAGTCTTTTTTGCATAAATTGAAGGTTGTACAAGATTTCTGAGAAATATTGTAATTCAATCGGATAATTTAATTCGTCGACATTAATGACATTGATAAATATGCTTAAGAATAACAAGTAAACTCTTCACCAATTAGGTAAGTCTCTGGCAGCGTTAAAATAAAGCTAAAAATTTACACAATTGCGTGTTGAACAAATGTATTTACTACAAGGAAGAGTACGGTGTGAAGTTGCTTTTAATTATAGACGTATCGCCGAACGTACTCAGGGCAAATGTGTACAAAACAATTGCCCCCCCCCCAAAAAAAACGCTGAAGACAAAGTTACAATAGTCTCTTCATTCTTCTGAGATAAGCTAAATATATCTACCTCAAAAGTGCATCACTAGCACTCATATGTCCTGGAACGAAGGAAGTTTGCAATTTACACTGATAATATGGTAGCTAGATGTTGATAAACACAAATAGCAGAGGTCACGGCCAGGTTTCTGCAAAAATACCCCCCCCCCTGTGTTTACCAAATTAATATGGGTGTGTGGTGTTTCCAATGAGTAATAGTTAGCATGCTGGATTTCCGCCTTGAAGAAAGCGGTTTCGAACTCCCGTCACGCTATAACGTTCACTTTCAGACTAATTTCAGATTTACAAAGATAATATGCTAGCTAAAGGTTAATAAACACAAATATCACACACAACCCTTTCAATAAGGTGAGAGGTATATTTTTCTAAAGAACCGTGTAGCTCGTTTTATTGTGTGTCGTTGATTCTGCATGCAGAGGTATATGTATTATGTGGCTATACAACAAACGAATATAATAGAGAGACTGGCGGTGCCCGTGGTGTAATGGTTATCGTCGTAGGAAATCGACACGGCGACACGAGTTCAAATTCTGGACGAGACTGGTTGCATTTCACATAGCACTAATACCCTTGGGAAAGGTATGAATCCAATTATTCTCCCTCCAGCTCTGGGTAAATAGTTGGGCTGACTAGGTTCTTCAGCCTTGGTTAGGCAACTAGTCTAAGAGAAGGAAAACTCTGACTTCAAACCTGTTAAACTCCGCTTAAAAATTGACCTTGTGTCATATCCTTCCCGAGCGGAGAGGTTGGTAAATATGATTATGAAACATGTTTCCTATTAATGGAATAATAAAATTGCCCAAAATCTAAATATGCCCCCATGTACTAGCTATTGACATAATGATATTATTCTCCCTATGTCCTTTACTGGATATATATCTCCATATTATTGATTACTGTAAGAAATTGTTTATATTTAACCTTTGGCCTAGTGAGTAGAGTGTTCGCCAATGGTCCGGGAGACTTAGGTTCAATCCCAGGTCGCGTCATACCAAAGACTTTAAAAATGGTACTTGATACTTCCTTGATTAACACTCAACAATATAAGGTACGTATCAAGGGTAAAGTGGAGCAATCCAGGGAAAAGAAGTGGTGCCCTCCTCTACACCTCAGTGTAGTAGCTATTGAAAAGGGAGCCTTCTGGTCGGCCTCGACTAAGGTCGTCAACAAGAACAACAATGTTGAAATCCTTTTTCATTAAATCTTTTTCTGACTGTTCTGACAGAGACATTAACTCCTATTTCCGCCCATTTTATTTTCATTTGTCCATTTTCTATTCGCAAGGCATATTGCTTCTAGAGTTTTGTCCCGAGGCTTTGATTTCTTCTCTAGCCTTTCACTTTCCTTTCCTTTCATGACTTTCCCATTTCTTTTAAACTGGCGCCAAATACCTTATCATACTGACTGGGAACAAGCCATAGTTTTGGTAACATTTTTGCTGACTTTGCTTCTTGTAATAGTTTTATACTTTTTTCCAATTGTTTCAAGTGAAATTTCTTCGATTGGAGCCTTTTTATAAAACAGATAAAACAAGCCATAGTTTTGGTAACATTTTCGCTGACTTTTCGTCTTGTAATAGTTTTATACTTTTTCCAATTTTTCAAGTGAATTTTTTTCGATTGGACCCGTGTTATAGAACAGTAGAACCCACCCATTGTTTTGGTAGCATTTTTGATGACTGTGACGGCAAATTCACTAAAATCCCAAAACGGGACTTTATTTTTCACGAGTGTGAAGACGGCGCAGACTGGTACTTGATCCCTTGATTGTAGAATAAGTCCTCGTTCAAAATATTTCCTCAGGCATATAAGAACTGGCATATTATGTGGGGGATTGATTTATGGCCAGACTGACCGCCGCTGGCAAGGGGTTCCAAATTTTACACTATACACACACCCACCAAGGCCGCTAGTCTTCCTCATCTAGAACAATGGAAGATATGGACCTCTAGGTTTAGACGTAAAAATATTATATTGTAGTGGTCGGCAACTCCAGTTCCCCGTATAAGAATTTAAAGGAATTTATAGGACAATTTTAAGCGAGCATATCATAAGGCAAATAGAAGCTGAAAAAGTAACATGACATAACAAATTCATAGTAGATGCTACAAATAACAACTTCAAGCATGTGGGAACATTAAAACATATCAATCCTTTTTACTACACACAGATATACACTTTCAACGTATCAAATATATCATAAATGGATCGTGCATGAGCAAAAATGTCTTTCTTCTTTTCTTTTCTTTCGTTTTCAGTCTTTCTTCAACTTGAGAGAGCGAGAGAGAGAGAGGATATATATTATTGGGTATAAGGAGAAACAGTCCCAAAATTTACTTATATTTTTTTCGATGGATTCCTGTGGAGAATATTTCTTATTTTACGGGCTCTTCTTTTACCCGGAGTTCTTGGCTTTAGTTCTACCCGCCACGAACCCTGTCCAACAACTAACTTTCTTATTTAACAGGCTCTTCTTTTACCCGGAGTTCTTGGCTTTAGTTCCCCTCGCCACGAACCCTGTCCAACAACTAGTTTTCTTATTTTCTTTTTTTTCGCTGACGGGAAGAAGGTGCCACTACCGTTTTAGGGTCCCAGCCAATCATTTGGCTTCTACCTTCTTCCTTCCCGTGTCAGGCGACCCGAGTGAGGTCACCAAATACAAACATCTGTTGGTCTCCACTGTGACCCACATTCTTTCTTAACGGTCATTCTTTGACGGCTTGCTACTGTTAATTCGAACACGAGGATAGTAGTAATCATATTTCTAACTTCTCAGTGGGACACCACGTGACATGACTTTGCTTCTTGTAGTAGTTTTATACTTTTTCCAATTGTTTCAAGTGAAATTTCTTCGATTGGAGCCTTTTTATAAAACAGATAAAACAAGCCATAGTTTCGGTAACATTTTCGCTGACTTTTCGTCTTGTAATAGTTTTATTCTTTTTCCAATTTTTCAAGTGAATTTTTTTCGATTGGACCCGTGTTAGAGAGCCGTAGAAACCAACTATAGTTTTGTCCCGTGGCTTTGATGTCTTCTCTAGACTATTAGTATTCTTTCGGTTCCTAATCTTCCCATTTCTTTTAAACCTTCACCAAATTTTCGATACGGCTAACTGGGAACAACCCAAAGTTTTCGTAACATTATTTAGTGACTTTATTTCTTAAAGAAGTTTTATTCGTTTTTCCTATTGTTTCAAGTGAAAGTTCTTCAATTTGTGCCGTTTTATAGAACAGTAGGAAGTAGGGGACCAAATCTGGTCCCTTTTTTATTGATTTCCACTGGAAGAGATCACTCTAAACAGTAGATATGACTGGTGTCATACTGCTAGCAATAGGTTGGAAATTATTCATGTAGTTGATTCCATAATTTTTCCTTCAAAATTTAAGGATTCCATAATTTGTTCGCGATTGTAAATTAAAACAGATCCTTTTAATTAACTTTCTTAATTAAAGTTCTTTCTATAAATTCAGAAACTTTGACTCTCAAATAAAATAGATTTTGTCTCGGATTTGTGCAAATTTATTTTTCGTAGATTAAAAGGAATAGATCAGTTTCCTTAGAGTGGTGAGTTCATATTTTTGCTACTACTGGTTATCTCAATAAACATGAGCCCCATGTGACTGCTAATAACTCTACTAATAATAATGTTGTGTCCTTTTTTATTTTAGATTTGAAAATAGTATATTATAACAACTACTACTCCTTAATCACAATGCCTTGAATAAAAAAGGAAAAATTATTTTGCGTCACTTCTTATTTGGACACAAAATCATTCAAAACTGTCTTTAAATAGATGCAACCCATTAATATAATAATGATTTATTACTGAGACTAGAAACTCAAAAAAAGATTGCATGTTCAGGAAGCTGATATAATAAGAATTAAAAAAAACATTTGATATCTCTAGCTCAAAGGATACATTTTTTCAGGACATGTTCCAAATGTCCACCATTGCGCTTGTCTCAGTAATATACCATTATCATATTAATGGGTAGCATCTATTTTAAGACAACCTGTACATATAATTGACTTAAAATAATTTCTGTCTATAGATTCCAAGGTTAATGAGCCGCTCAATTCACCTCAAGGACTAATTTAAGTATTGACAAATCTTAATGATATGCCAAGCTGTTTAGGGTAATTTAATGCCTAAAAGTTAGCAAATCGCGTTCATTACACATTCATATTAATATTTTTTGTGTTGTTGTTTACTAAGAGTATTTTTGCATACGGTCCAATCGAATGAGAATAAACTTTAAAAAGTTCAATTTGATCTATGGATTGGACCCTACAGATATTGTTACTCCGGGGCTGCGTGTGCCCAGGAGTAATGGTAATGAAAGGATACTCCACACTTCCCCAGATCTTCAAAACTGGATCCACAACCCTAGATATAGTTTAGTATGATACCCACGACGCCCATTTTGTGGGGGGTTTACTACTGTCACGTGGTGTCCCACTGAGTAGATAGAAATAAGATTACTACTATTCCCCGTGCGTGAATTAACAGTAGCAAGCCGTCAAAGAATGACCGTTAAGAGAGATAATGCGGGTCGAAGTAAAGAATGTGGGTCAGAGTGGAGACCAACAGATGTTTGTACTCTGTGACCTCACTCGGGTCGCCTGACACGGGAAGGAAGAAGGTAGAAGCCAAATGATTGGCTGGGACCCTAAAACGGAAGTGGCACCTTCTTCCCGTCAGCGGAAAAAAGAAAAGAGAAAATTAGTTGTTGGACAGGGTTCGTGGCGGGCGGAAATAAAGTCAAGAACTCCGAGTAAAAGAAGACGGAAAATATCTTAGACACGAAGGAGCCATGCCTTCAGGCCAGAACTAAAAATAAGATAAAGTCTGTCAGCCCATAAAAGAAGAAATATTCTCCACAGGAATCCATCGAAATAAGATAAGTCAACTTTGGGACTGTTTCTCCTTATACTCAATAATATATACCCTCTCTCTCTCTCTCTCAAGATGAAGAAAGACTGAAAACGAAAGAAAAGAAAAGAACAAAGACATTTGTGTTCACGTACTATTCATTTACAATATACTTGATACGTTGAAGGTGTATATCTGTGTGTAGTAAAAAGGATTGATATATTTTAATGTTCCCACGTGCTCGAAGTTGTTATTTGTAGCGTCCGCTACGAATTTGTTATTTCATGTTTCTTTTCCAGCTTCATGTCGTCTTATGTTATGCTTGCTTAAAATTGTCCTATAAATTCCTTTAAATTCTTATACGGGGAACCAGAGTAGCCGACTACTACAATTAATATTATTACGTCGAAACCTAGAGGTCGTTATCTTCCATTATTCTAGGGGAGGAAGATTAGTGGCCTTGGTAGGTGTGTGAATACTGTGAAAATTTGGAACCCCTTGCCAGCGGCGGTCAGTCTAGCCATAAATTAATCCTCCACATAATATGCCAGTTCCTATATGCTTGAGGAAAAACTCTGAACGAGGACTTATTCTACAATGGATCAAGTGCCAGTCTGCCCCGTTTTCACACGTGCAAAAAAATAAAGTCCCCTTTTGGGATTTTAGTGAATTTGCCGTCACACTATAGTATAGAAGATACTGTTGGTTTATTTTCATTAGGGAAAGAAAAATGAAAAAATTGTGGTATTTCTTTAGAGAATTTTGCACACGGCTATGCAATATCAAGTATTAAAACGAATAATTTGCAAACTTATCTATTTGATAAAGAAGGGACCTCAAATTCAGTGTAGACCTGGAAGTAATGGCAATGACAGGAATCTATATGTAATGCTAATAAAGACCTACTCCAGATCTGGATCCTCACCTTCAGATGCAGTGTAGTATCAAACCCAGTACACTCCTTTTCGGGGGTGGGTCTTATCCCTCTTCAAAGGGTGACCAACGTATTCTAAGCCCCACTGAAATGGGGTTTAATACGAAGAGTATTTTTTAAAATTGTATTTGTTCGTTACGTCCTCAGAGCTAGCTATGTTACATTTCTTTTAAATTGTATTTGTTGGTTACTTTCCCAGAACTATCTAAGTTATATTTCTTTTAAATCGTATTTGTTGGTTACGTCCCAAAAGCTAGCTATGTTACATTTCTTTTAAAATGTATTTGTTGGCTTCGTCCCCAAAGCTAGCTATGTTACATTTCTTTTAAATTGTATTTGTTGGTTACGTCACAAAAGCTAGCAATGTTACATTTCTTTTCAATCGTATTTGTTGGTTACGTCCCCAGAGCTAGCTATGTTAAATTTCTTTTAAATCGTATTTGTTGGTTACGTCCCCAAAGCTAGCTATGTTACATTTCTTTCAAATCGTATTTGTTGGGTACGTCCCAAAAGCTAGGTATGTTACATTTCTTTTAAATTGTATTTGTTGGTTACGTCCCAAAAGCTAGCTATGTTACATTTCTTTTAAATCGTATTTGTTGGTTACGTCCCCAAAGCTAGCTATGTTACATTTCTTTTAAATTGTATTTGTTGGTTACGTCCCCAAAGCTAGCTATGTTACATTTCTTTTAAATGGTATTTGTTGGTTACGTCCCAAAATCTAGCTATGTTACATTTCTTTTAAATCGTATTTGTTGTTACGTGCCAAAAGCTAGCAATATTACATTTCTTTTAAATTGTATCTGTTGGGTACGTCCCCAAAGCTAGCTATGTTACATTTCTTTTAAATCGTAATTGTTGGTTACGTTCCCAGAGCTAGCTAGGTTACATTTCTTTTAAATTGTATTTATTAGTTACGTCCCAAAAGCATGCTATCTTACATTTCTTTTAAATTGTATTTGTTGGTTACGTCCCAAAAGCTAGCTATGTTACATTTCTATTAAATCGTATTTGTTGGTTACGTCTTCAAAGCTAGCTATGTTACATTTCTTTAAATCGTATTTGTCGGTTACGTCCCCAAAGCTAGCAATATTACATTTCTTTTAAATTGTATCTGTTGGGTACGTCCCCAAAGCTAGCTATGTTACATTTCTTTTAAATTGTATTTGTTGGTTACGTCCCCAAATCTAGCTATGTCACATTTATTTAAATTGTATATTTGGTTACGTCCTCAGAGCTAGCTATGTTACATTTCTTTTAAATTGTATTTGTTGCTTACGTCCCCAGAGCTAGCTATGTTACATTTCTTTTAAATTGTATTTGCTGGTTACGTCCCCAGAGATAGCTATGTTACATTTCTTTTAAATTGTATCTGTTGGTTACGTCCCCAAAGCTAGCTATGATACATTTCTTTTAAATCGTATTTGTTGGCTACGTCCCCAAAGCTAGCTATGTTACATTTCTTTTAAATCGTATTTGCTGGTTACGTCCTCAGAGCTAGCTATGTTACATTTCTTTTAAATCGTATTTGTTGGTTACGTCCTCAGAGCTAGTTATGTTATATTTCTTTTACATCGTATTTGTTGGTTACGTCCCCAAAGCTAGCTATGTTACATTTCTTTTAAATCGTATTTGTTTGTTACGTCCTCAGAGCTAGCTATGTTACATTTCTTTTAAATTGTATTTGTTGCTTACGTCCCCAAAGCTAGCTATGTTACATTTCTTTTAAATCGTATTTGTTGGTTACATCCCCAAAGCTAGCTATGTTACATTTCTTTTAAATCGTATTTGTTGGTTACGTCCCCAGAGCTAGCTATGTTACATTTCTTTTAAATCGTATTCGTTGGTTACGTCCCCAAAGCTAGCTATGTTACATTTCTTTTAAATTGTATTTGTTGGTTACGTCCCTAAAAATAGCTATGTTACATTTCTTTTAAATTGTATTTGTTGGTTACGTCCCAAAATCTAGCTATGTTACATTTCTTTTAAATCGTATTTTTTGTTACGTGCCCAAAGCTAGCTATGTTACATTTCTTTTAAATCGTATTTGTTGGTTACGTCCCAAAAGCTAGCTATGTTACATTTCTTTTAAATTGTATTTGTTGGTTACGTCCCCAGAGCTAGCTAGGTTACATTTCTTTTAAATTGTATTTGTTGGTTGCGTCCCCAAAGCAAGCTATGTTACATTTCTTTTAAATCATATTTGCTGGTTACGTCCCCAAAGCTAGCTATGTTGCATTTCTTTTAAATCGTATTTGTTGGTTACGTCCCCAGAGATAGCTATGTTACATTTCTTTTAAATCGTATTTGATGGTTACGTCCCCAAAGCTTGCTCTATTACATTTCTTTTAAATCGTATTTGTTGGTTACGTCCCCAGAGCTAGCTAGGTTAAATTTCTTTTAAATTGTATTTGTTGGTTGCGTCCCAAAAGCTTGCTGTCGTACATTTCTTTTAAAGTGTATTTGTTGGTTACGTCCCAAAATCTAGCTATGTTACATTTCTTTTAAATCGTATTTGTTGCTACGTGCCCAAAGCTAGCTATGTTCCATTTCTTTTAAATCGTATTCGTTGGTTACGTCCCCAAAGCTAGCAATGTTACATTTCTTTTAAATTGTATCTGTTGGGTACGTCCCCAAAGCTAGCTATGTTACATTTCTTTTAAATCGTATCTGTTGGTTACGTCCCTAAAGCAAGCTATGTTACATTTCTTTTAAATTGTATCTGTTGGTTACGTCCCCAAAGCTAGCTATGTTACATTTCTTTTAAATCGTATCTGTTGGTTACGTCCCTAAAGCTAGCTATGTTACATTTCTTTTAAATTGTATTTGTTGGTTACGTCCCCAGAGCTAGCCATGTTACATTTCTTTTAAAGTGTATTTGTTGGTTACGTCCCCAAATCTAGCTATGTCACATTTTTATAAATTGTACTTTTGGTTACGTCCTCAGTGCTAGCTAAGTTACATTTCTTTTAAATTGTATTTGTTGCTTACGTCCCCAGAGCTAGCTATGTTACATTTCTTTTAAATCGTATTTGTTGATTACGTCCGAAAAACTACCTCTGTTACATTTCTTTTAAATTTTATTTGTTGGTTACGTCCTCAGATCTAGCTATGATACATTTCTTTTAAATTGTATTTGTTGATTACAGCCCCAAAGCTAGCTATGTTACATATCTTTTAAGTTGTATTCGTTGGTTACGTCCAAAAAGCTAGCTATGTTACATTACTTTTAAATCGTATTTGTTGGTTACATCCCCAGAGCTAGCTATGTTACATTTCTTTTAAATCGTATTTGTTGGTTACGTCCTCAGAGATAGCTATGTTACATTTCTTTTAAATTGTATTTGTTGGTTACGTCCCCAAACCTAGCTATGATACATTTCTTTTAAATTGTATTTGTTGGCTACGTCCCCAAAGCTAGCTATGTTACATTTCTTTTAAATCGTATTTGTTTGGTTACGTCCTCAGAGCTAGCTATGTTAAATTTCTTTTCAATCGTATTTGTTGGTTACGTCCCCAAAGCTAGCAATGTTACATTTCTTTCAAATCGTATTTGTTGGGTACGCCCCAAAAGCTAGCTATGTTACATTTCTTTTGAATTGTATTTGTTGGTTACGTCCCAAAAGCTAGCTATGTTACATTTCTTTTAAATTGTATTTGTTGGTTACGTCCCCAAACCTAGCTATGTTACATTTCTTTTAAATGGTATTTGTTGGTTACGTCCCAAAATCTAGCTATGTTACATTTCTTTTAAATCGTATTTGTTGTTACGTGCCAAAAGCCAGCTATGTTACATTTCTTTTAAATGGTATTTTTTGGTTACGTCCACAAAGCTAGCTATGTTACATTTCTTTTAAATTGTATTTGCTGGTTACGTCACCAAAGCTAGCAATGTTGCATTTCTTTTACATCGTATTTGTTGGTTACGTCCCCAGAGATAGCTATGTTACATTTCTTTTAAATCGTATTTGTTGGTTACGTCCCCAAAGCTAGCTCTATTACATTTCTTTTAAATCGTATTTGTTGGTTACGTTCCCAGAGCTAGCTAGGTTACATTTCTTTTAAATTGTATTTGTTGGTTACGTCCCAGAAGCTTGCTATCTTACATTTCTTTTAAATTGTATTTGTTGGTTACGTCCCAAAAGCTAGCTATGTTACATTTCTATTAAATCGTATTTGTTGGTTACGTCTTCAAAGCTAGCTATGTTACATTTCTTTAAATCGTATTTGTCGGTTAGGTCCCCAAAGCTAGCAATGTTACATTTCTTTTAAATTGTATTTGTTGGTTACGTCCCCAGAGCTAGCCATGTTACATTTCTTTTAAATTGTATTTGTTTGTTACGTCCCCAAATCTAGCTATGTCACATTTATTTAAATTGTATATTTGGTTACGTCCTCAGAGCTAGCTATGTTACATTTCTTTTAAATTGTATTTGTTGCTTACGTACCCAGAGCTAGCTATGTTACATTTCTTTTAAATCGTATTTTTGGTTACGTCCTCAGAGCTAGGTGTATTACATTTCTTTTAAATCGTATTTGTTGATTACGTCCCCAAAGCTAGCTATGTTACATTTCTTTTAAATTGTATTCGTTGGTTACGTCCAAAAAGCTAGCTATGTTACATTACTTTTAAATCGTATTTGTTGGTTACATCCCCAGAGCTAGCTATGTTACATTTCTTTTAAATCGTATTTGTTGGTTACGTCCTCAGAGATAGCTATGTGACATTTCTTTTAAATTGTATTTGTTGGTTACGTCCCCAGAGATAGCTATGTTACATTTCTTTTACATCGTATTTGTTGGTTACGTCCCCAAAGCTAGCTATGTTACATTTCTTTTAAATCGTATTTCTTGGTTACGTTCCCAAAGCTAGCTGTGTTACATTTATTTTAAATTGTATTTGTTGGTTACGTCCCCAAAGCTAGCTATGTTACATTTCTTTTAAATCGTATTTGTTGGTTACATCCCCAAAGCTAGCTATGTTACATTTCTTTTAAATTGTATTTGTTGGTTACGTCCCCAGAGCTAGCTATGTTACATTTCTTTTAAATCGTATTCGTTGGTTACGTCCCCAAAGCTAGCTATGTTACATTTCTTTTAAATTGTATTTGTTGGTTACGTCCCTAAAAATAGCTATGTTACTTTTCTTTTAAATGGTATTTGTTGGTTACGTCCCAAAATCTAGCTATGTTACATTTCTTTTAAATCGTATTTGTTGTTACGTGCCCAAAGCTAGCTATGTTACATTTCTTTTAAATCGTATTTGTTGGTTACGTCCCAAAAGCTAGCTATGTTACATTTCTTTTAAATTGTATTTGTTGGTTACGTCCCCAGAGCTAGCTAGGTTACATTTCTTTTAAATTATATTTGTTGGTTGCGTCCCAAAAGCTTGCTATCTTACATTTCTTTTAAAGTGTATTTGTTGGTTACGTCCCAAAAGCTAGCTATGTTACATTTCTATTAAATCGTATTCGTTGGTTACGTCCCCAAAGCTAGCTATGTTACATTTCTTTTAAATTGTATCTGTTGGGTACGTCCCCAAAGCTAGCTATGTTACATTTCTTTTAAATCGTATCTGTTGGTTACGTCACTAAAGCTAGCTATGTTACATTTCTTTTAAATTGTATTTGTTGGTTACGTCCCCAGAGCTAGCCATGTTACATTTCTTTTAAAGTGTATTTGTTGGTTACGTCCCCAAATCAAGCTATGTCACATTTTTATAAATTGTACTTTTGGTTACGTCCTCAGAGCTAGCTATGTTACATTTCTTTTAAATTGTATTTGTTGCTTACGTCCCCAGAGCTAGCTATGTTACATTTCTTTTAAATCGTATTTTTGGTTACGTCCTCAGAGCTAGGTGTATTACATTTCTTTTCAATCGTATTTGTTGGTTACGTCCCCAAAGCTACCTATGTTACATTTCTTTTAAATTGTATTTGTTGATTACGTCCGAAAAACTACCTCTGTTACATTTCTTTTAAATTTTATTTGTTGGTTACGTCCTCAGATCTAGCTATGATACATTTCTTTTAAATTGTATTTGTTGATTACGGCCCCAAAGCTAGCTATGTTACATTTCTTTTAAGTTGTATTCGTTTGTTACGTCCAAAAAGCTAGCTATGTTACATTACTTTTAAATCGTATTTGTTGGTTACATCCCCAGAGCTAGCTATGTTACATTTCTTTTAAATTGTATTTGTTGGTTACGTCCTCAGAGATAGCTATGTTACATTTCTTTTAAATTGTATTTGTTGGTTACGTCCCCAAAGCTAGCTATGATACATTTCTTTTAAATTGTATTTGTTGGCTACGTCCCCAGAGCTAGCTATGTTACATTTCTTTTAAATCGTATTCGTTGGTTACGTCCCCAAAGCTAGCTATGTTACATTTCTTTTAAATTGTATTTGTTGGTTACGTCCCCAAAACTAGCTATGTTACATTTCTTTTAAATGGTATTTGTTGGTTACGTCTATAGAACAAACTACGTTACATTTCTTTTAAATCGTATTTGTTGGTTACGTCCCCAGAGCAAGCTACGTTGCATAACATAATGATATATATTTGGGGGGGTGTTTATTTGGTTTTTTGCTGGTTTTTGTTGGAGGGTGCGATTGTGGTTTAATCGTTATTGTCGTTGGAAATGGACATGGAACTCCAAGTTCGAACCTGGACCAGGCTATTTACATGTCACCAAGTGCCAATACCTTTCGAAAATGAATCTAATTATTCTCTTTCTAACAATGAGTAAATAGTTGGACAGATTGGGTTCTTTGACATTGGTATGACAACTTGTCTAGGAGTAGAAAAACTCCAATTTCAAACCGATTAAAAATTGACCCGTGTCACATCCTGTTTTGACAAAGGGGTTGGGTAATAGATGTGTAACCTATTTTTAAACCTAGTTGTTTACAAACCATTGCCATGAATACTAAGAGGAGTTCTCGTTGAATAGTGGCTAATGTGCTGGACAGTGACATCGTATGAAGTCAGTTCGAACTCCAGTCACCCTGTTACTTTTACTTTCGGACTTTGGAAAGGCATGAACCTCCTTATCCCACACATATGAATTAAATCGTACTTGTTTGTTTGTTTGGGTTTATGGCATATCAACCTTTGTTAGTTATTTAATGCCAAATCCATTTTTATACAAATAAACCGTTTTATTTCAAACAATTCAGTTTAGCACAAGTACACAGTTTGATTGTCAAAAATATTTCTATTCCAAGCAATATATAGCTCTAACTCAAACAATTCAGTTTAGTATAAGTATAAATGTCAAAACAGGTCTATTTCACACAAATCAGTTTAGCATACAAAAGCAGTTCTATTTCAAGCAATTCAGTTTAGCATAAGTACACAGTTCAGTTCTATTTGACTCATAGATAGGACCCTATCAGGTGTTAGCACTCCGTTCAGAGTGGACCTGGGAGCGATGGCAATGCAGGGGTACTCTGCATTCCCCAAAGGTCCATCATTACTGAGACCTCACCATCTGATTGTTTAGTTTGGGTGGGAAGTCTTACCCCTCTGCAGAGAAGCAGTCAGTGTATTTTATTGGGCAATTAAATAGTACGATTGCTGTTCTACAAGGATAGCTTTGGTATTAAATAACCCTCAAGGTTGACATGCCATTTAGCAAAACGACCAAACCATGAATATTATACAACTTTAGAGAACTGGAAGTTGTTTTTTTCGACATAGTAAAAAAGGTTACAATTTTGTTTATAATTTTGGGAAGACTTCGTATTCTTTGGGGAATTGTTCGGAATACTGTACTTATGCAATCGATACTATGGATATCATGTGTGTGTGTGTGTGTGTGTGTGTGTGTGTGTGTGTGTGTGTGTGTGTGTGTGTGTGTGTGTGTGTTTTCTTGTTTCTTACTATTTCTGGATAAAAGAGAATCTTACCTAATTCTCTATTGCTTATACACCTGCAGAAGACAGCCATATTGATTATATGAGACTGCGGTTTCATTGAAACATTACATTGTTTACTCAGGAATAGACTATTCCAATTGTCTTTCAGGTCACTCTTTTCTTCCTCTTGTTCGACTTTCCGTTTTCTCACTCTTTAGTCTCCCCTTCGATTCTCCCTCTCAATCTCTTTCTTTCTCTCTTTCTCGCTCATTATTTTTCGTCGGCTCCCTCTCTTTCTCTCTCTTCAGTGTCATCTACTTTTGGACTTACTCATAAGCTGCATCCTTTGTCTCTCTCTCTTTTTTTATATTCACCAATTATTTTTTGTTTTTGTTTTTTGTTTTAGGTAAGGGAGATTTTTTCTCACATATTTACTCGTCTTTTGTTCTTCTTTACCCTCTCTTTCGTGTGATCTTTTTTTTTTATCTCTCACTTTACTTTCACTTGATTCTCACTCGTATCCGCCAAATTTTTACCACTCTTTCATGTTGCTATGCTTTCCCTTCTCTCTCTTTCACACACACCCACACTCACATATACAGACACATACATGCTCTCACTTTCTTTCTTTTTTTTCTTTTGTGTCTCTTTCTTTGACCTTATCTTGTTTACGTTCTTTTTTGCCCACTCTTTCATGTGACCTTTTTATCCGTCTCATATCTGTCAAATTGTTACAATTCTTTCGTGTTGCCTTGGTTCACCCACTCTCTCACCCTCTCTCTCTCTCTCTCACTCTCTCTCTCTCTCTCTCACCCTCTCTCTCTCCCTCTCTCTCTCCCTCTCTCTCTTCCCTTCTCTCTCTCCCCTCTCTCTCCCCCCTCTCTCTCTCTCACCCTCTCTCTTTCTCTCTCCCTCTCTCTCACCCTCTCTCTCTCACCCTCTCTCTCTCCCTCCATCTCTCTCCCCCCTCTCTCTCTCTCTCATACACACACACTTTCTCTTGTGTCCCTTTCTTTGGCTTTATCATGTTTACGTTCATATATTACTCTCACTTTCGTTACCCCTCTTTTTACCTTTCGACCCTTCTGTCATGCCACCCTCTTTCTACCTTCTCTTATTCTTTCGACTCTCACCACACTCTTTTAAATGAAATTTCCCATGGTCCTTTGCATTACATATTACCTCCTCTCTTTTCTTTTTACTCTCTTATTTCCTTTTATATTCGTCGTCAAATTCCAACAACCCCTTTTTGTTTCACTTCCGGCATTTCTCCTTTTTTTCCTCTTCCCATATCACTCCGATTCCCGTGTCGTTATCTTTTTCTCAACTCTTTGGCGCTACATGTTTATGTTATTTGAGTCGCATTCTCTGTTTGTCAAAATTTCCCAGTCACTTCATTTATTTTTCCCCATTTTCAGGTGACATTCACTTTTTCCCCGCCATTTGCGTCCTCATCATTTATTCTCCCTCTTTTTATAACGTCTTCCTTTTTTCTGCCTTTTTATTTCTTCCTTTTATCCCTCTTTTCACGCCATCTTCTTTTTCCCGTTTTTTCCTAATCTTCCTTTTCATCCATCCACTTATTATATCATCATCCTTTTCTCACCCCTTTTCCTCTTCATCTTTTTTTAATCCTCCTTTTCATATCATCTTTCTTTTTCTACTTCTTTTTTTAAGTCATCATCCATTTCGTCCCCTTTTTAAGTCATCTTTCTCTTCATCCTCTTTTTTTTCACCTCATCTTTTCTCCTCTTTTTTACCTAGTCTTCCTTTTCTCCCCCTTTTCTCTTCATCCTCTTTTTTTCACCTCATCTTTTCTCCTCTTTTTTACCTAGTCTTCCTTTTCTCCCCCTTTTCTCTTCATCGTCTTTTTTCACCTCATCTTTTCTCCTCTTTTTTACCTAGTCTTCCTTTTCTCTCCCTTTTCTCTTCATCATCTTTTTTATTCCCCTTTTAATGTAATCTTCATTTTTCCCTCTTTTTAAATCATCCTCCTCCTCTTGATCCCCCTTTTTAACTCATATTCCTTTTCTCCTCCTCCCTTTCTCGTCAGCTTCTTTTTTATCTCCCGTTTCGTGTCAACTTCATTTTCTCCCCCATTTTACTCAACTCTTTCTTATCCTTTTTTCATCTCATCTTCCTTTTCCTTCCCCTTTTTACGTCATCTTTATTTTTCTTCCTTTTTCATGCCTTCATTTCTTTCTTTTTCTTTTCACAGCATCTTCCTTTTTCCTTCCCCTTTTCTCATATTTCTTCTTCTTCAATCTTTTTTCTTCTAATATGTACTGTGCTCTGGTTTTTTCACCCCCTCATCTTCCACCGCTTCTTCTTTTAACGTCTTTATTTTCTTCTTCTTTCTTTTTCTATATCACTTTCTGCATTTCTTCTACGTCTTTTCCTCTCTCGCTCTCTCTCTTCATCTTCCTTCCGTATTGCATCTAACATCTCCACATATCAACTGATAACAATTTCTCTCCTATAAAAATACACAAGCTTGCTAAGTGGGCACGAAACGTCCACAAAAACTCAAGAGGACATTATTTTTTGTGTTTTGTTGTTAAATTGAATGACACGTATGCCAAATATTTTTTTCTTTTTATGAATTGATAACAAAATAACATTCAAACGTCAATAAAATTTTCCGAGCCATCTATCATCCCTGTCATAAAACAAAACAACAAGGATTTTAATCCGATGAAAATAATTGGCCTATTGGTCATGAAAAGGTCTAATTGTCCATACGAAATTTGTTTACATTTTTTCTTCTTTTTCTTTATTTTCTTCTGAAAAATATAACATATGTCGTTCGATAATTTCAATAGTTAAATTGAATGTATACGTATCTGTGTGTGTGTGTGTGTGTGTGTGTGTGTGTGTGTGTGTGTGTGTGTGTGTGTGTGCATAGGTATGAAGATGGTTAAAAAAATTCTAAGACTCAATTAAAAGTGCCATATCCAAATATTTTTGTTGTGGCAACATATACCACATTTAGTCCTGTCGGTTGAGGCTGGAGAACACACTGACTGCATCTCTGCAGAGGGGTAAGACTCACTCAAAGTGTGTTCTGGTGTACCATAGCAAGATACGGATATGCGAAATGAACATATAATGTTCATATATATATACATAGAACATACGATTCTCGAAATTCGAAAAAACACGTAACGACTTCTCAGTTCAGGTACTAAACCCTTTATTACCTTTGAGTTTAAAGGTTCTTCGACATAAGGAGAGAGATACACATTCTTTCTATTCTGGCTTTTTTATCTGCCCCCCCCCATCTCGTGCGACACCTGCCCAAGACCACCCCGAGCAAACGAATGTCAATCGTCTTCTCCCGAGGCAGGTCTCAACTCTACTAACTGACTTTTTTTCAAATCCCCCAAATCCTCCGTGCGCTTCCGGTGCGTAACATCATCTGCATTTGCTAGCCCCGTTTTCCATCTGGGCCATTGTGACATCTCTGAGTGACACGTCCGCTCCGTCCGCGCGCGCGTGAACACCTGCGTAAATGTTGCACCTAAGTAACCCATGCACTGAGCCGAAAGGTTCTCAGCCCAACTAAACCCAAAGGCATAAAACGAAATCCGTCGGCCATTATATTACACTGGATATAAAACGAAACAATCCGACGGTGAGGCTTTAGTCTTTGAACTTTGGAGAACGTAAAGTACTCCTTCATTACTATTGCTCACAGGTCTATTCTAGACCCGCACCTGGTAGGGTCTAATCTACGGGTCAAATAAAACTATTTGACATTTAAACTGTGTGTAAACGAATTATTGATGTGAAGTTGTTACTGTTACGGAGCAATACTTGAAATCATTTAAGTGTGTAAAATAAATAAGCTCGGCTCGTTTAAAAATGTTATCAACAAAATTTGTTCACAAATCATTTATTTAATATGTATAAATAGGATTTAGCATTGAATAACCTACAATGATTTATATGCCATAAAGCCCAATCAAACCAAACATTCCATTGGTTATAAAACGAGAAAAACTAATTCAGATTCCTGTCTTATTTCCCGTGCAGCTGAGGCTCATACAATAAGAGGAGTAAAATGAATCTAAAATCGGCATGAGGCGATGAACATTTTAGAACATACCTTATACACATATATGTGTATATATATATATATATATATATTGGGTTTTTCAAAAACATTGCTAAGCTCATTGAAAAGGTCTCGGTAAGGGGTTTTTCTCCATGAAGAGATGGATCGGATGTTGTGCTGATGATAAAGACAATGTGTTGTTGAAATGGCCGCAACCTTCACGGGACCTAACACTTTGCGATTTTTTTTTACTCTGGAGCTATGTAAAGATACTGGTCTATGTCACCCTTCTTCCAAAACACTTAGAGGAACTCAAGTAGGGAAGCACTGCCACACTGAAGACTGTTACCCTAGACATGCTGCAGCGTATTTGGCAGAAGCTGGACTATCGATGTCACTTGTGCTATGTCACAAATGGAATGTATATTGGAAACGCGTTGTCGTTCATGAAATCCATTGGCCTTTGAATTTCATATTCAAATCTTGATGAAGAAATATTCAGCTCAATATTAATCTGGTTTAGTTTCACTTGCCTTGACTATGTAGTTACCCAGATATTCAATAATTTTACTCAGAACTTGAGAAAGAAGGGATGGATTCATGCCTTCCTCGAGACCCTTAGCGTCCATTGGAACACAAACAGGATAATCTAGGATTTGAACTCGAAAATACTGAGCATATTTCCAGTGATGAGAACCGTTACGCTACCAGCGTCCCCATTTGGGGATTGTCGAGATATGATCTAACAGAAAAGGGAGAATTGATAAAATTCAACAAGTATATTGTAAGGTTAAATATTCCGAGACTTGATCTGACAGAAATAGAAGAATGGATAAAGTTCAACATAAAAGATAAAAGATTCCAGGATTTGATCTCATGGAAATAGGAGAATTGATGAACTTCAGCAAGTATATTGTAAGGCTAAAGATTCCGGGACTTGATCTGATAGAAATAAGAAAAATGATACAGTTCAACAAGTATATTGTAAGGATAAAGATTCCACATCGATATCAGATGCAAAATCTGGATGTGATTCTTGTCAAACTTGACATGAATTCTTTTTTAGTCGAGTCAGAGGGAGCACGCACGAATCGAGACTTGTAAATGGCCATCACAAAAAAATGCTTCGTCTTCTCGTCATTCCCATTTAATGGCACCTCATGCGCCGAGCAATATTCTGTTTTTCCTCTTTAATACAAAGTGGGAGGTGCTTCTCGGGTGTTGAAGCTCCTCGAGAACAAACGAATAATTTTCTTACCACATTTATCCGCCTGAAGGTAAACCGAAGATTACCCAGCTGAAACATCCTCAAAAACTAATGATTAAAGACCAGGAAATTAAAAAGAAAAACTGTTTCATCTATTCCTCAAATAGATCTGTTTGAAAATCATTAATATTAAATCAGAATGCTTGAAACAATATTAATGTTTTCTAGCAAATTATTATTTAAATCCTTGCAAATTTTTTTTCCGCTAAATCTAACTTTTTTTCACTGGAGTCTGAGAGATAGCAAGTCTCCACATATTAGCAGGACTTTTCTAAGGATTATTGACGATTTTAACAGGGATGGGGTCTGATTGGTTTTGATTCTTCCCCAGATCATCAGTTTCCAAATTCACTTTTGGGGACCGTTCCAAGGGCTCCAAATAGAGTTGGTATCACCGTCATCTTCATGTTCCACGGTTTTCTTTTTCACTCTCTTGAAGGATCCAAGTAATTGTCTAGCTTTCAGCTTTCTTTCATTTTCATTCTCTGGTCTGCTAAACTCTAAAAGTCCACGACATAACTACTTCGTTTCTTTTCTTTCATTTTTTTTTTTTTTCAGTTAATCTTCGAAATAGGATTGGATAATCCACTTTTTCTGAGTTTCATGATTTCTGATTTGTGATTATATAATTTGTCACCAAGGCTAAACTTCATTCTCTTGCCCGATTCCTAGTGGATAACTTATCCCATCCTTTCATGCCTACTCTTGTATTTCTTTTCACGCTATATTTCGTTTATTTTTAGGATCGACTGTGTCATCTCTCTCACCACAAAACCTAAACTTACTGTTCTCCCGTGTATTATTAATTTTTGGAGGTGCCCGTGGTGTAATGGTTATCGTCGTAGGAAATGGACGCGACAACAAGAGTTCAAATCCTGGAAGAGACTGATTGCATTTCACATAGCACTAATACCCTTGGGAAAGGTATGAATCCAATTATTCTCCCTCCAGCTATGGGTAAATAGTAGGACAGACTAGGTTCTTCAGGCTCGGTGAGGAAACTAGTCTAGGAGAAGGAAAGCTCTGACTTCAAACCTGTTAAACTCCGCTAAAAATTGACCTTTTGTCATATCCTACCCGATTGGAGGGGTTAGTAAATATGATTATTAATTTTTGTTTTCATATAATTTTTTCTAATGTCATTATTTTGTGCTGCTATTAAAAGAGATTCAACTTCGCTCTTAAGTTTGTTTTTTTTCTTAGCTATATCCAGGTCATCCGATGTGGAATTTCTTTACTTTGTCGCTTGAAGTATCCATACAGTTATTTTTCCTCATTTTTGTTTTCAAGAACTTTTTAATTTTTTTTTTCTTTTTGTTATTATGTTGATATTGCTCTTATTGGCTACTGTAATCAATGAATATTTGCGCATTTTTCTACATTCTTCAAGTCCCTGAATTATGGTTTCCATGTAATCCACAACGCGAGCGAATCCTCTTTCTCATTTTCTTTTCATGTAGAACCTGTCTGTGTAATCTCTCAAATGCAAGGCCTTATGCATCGTCATTAATTTCTTTGTTCTTTGGTCTAATATGCCTGAGGTCCACCTTTGTTCATTTTAAAAAGGGTCTTGAGTATCTTACAAAAGAGACTTCGAATTATTCATTCCTTTGATTAAATTTCCGCTTGTCTTCAAGATATTTTCTTTTTCTTCTGAGGTACTTCTATCTAATTTTCTTTTCTTTCAGTTAGCTTGATTGTATCCGCTTCTAATATTCCCAAGTATCAGCAGTTTTCTTTTTCTTCAAGTGTTCTATTGCGCAGACGGCTGAGGCTGTAGAATACACTGACTACATCTCTGCAGAGGGATAAGACTCCTCCAATGAATGACCTGGATATGACACTAAACAATCTGATAGTGAGGCTCTAGTAATGCTGGACCTTTAGGGAATACAGAGCACCTTTTCAATACCATTGCTCGCAGATCCACTCTGGCCCGGAGTGCTAGCCGCTGGTGGGGCCCTATCTATGGGTCAAATGGAACTGCTTGTGAAAACAAATAAGCTCGTACTCGTTTAGAATGTTATCTACTCTATATTCGTTTAGAAATCTTTGGTTTAATATGTAAAAACAGAATTTAGCATTAAATAACTAATACTACGAATGTCAGAAATATGGCCGCCATGAAGACAACTGTTGTTGACAAGAAGCGTGTCGGAAATGTAGTCAACAAGAACCTGACCAACACACTTGAAATTACCGACATATTTGTCAACCGCAACGGTGACCATTCGGTCTACGCAAGAAAAAAGTTGGAATCTTGAGAAAAAAATTCTGGCAATAAATCATAAAGATAACATCCCTTAACGTGAAGTACGGAAGATGGTAGCAAGGCCAAAGACCACTATTCTATTCCTAAACAGTTCAACGAGGAAAAACTCCGCATTCCCTGGAGAACAAATATGAACAAATAGTCAAAAAATAGATTTTGCAACGACAGGGAAACCTTCATTAATGAAATAAAAGCCCCGTTTGAACACAGCAAAAATGATACTATCGGAGCTGCAGTAGCACCAATTAAACTCAATGATCTTACAACAAAGAAAAAAATCCAATGAAAGAGTAAAAGGAAAAACACACAAAATCGATCGCGCAAACATAGACCTCCAAAAACTACAAAATCTCTTACAATACAAAGGTCACATAAACCTCCAATCCGTTTGCCAAAAACCATGAAAGACAAAGAAATCTTGTATTCCAAAAATCCAGGCCAATCAAACTAAACCAGGAGCTTTCATTAATCAATCAAGAAAAATTCATATCATCACCCAAGGGAACATTGGCTGGGGCTTTAGAATATATCGACTGCATCCCTGCATAGGGGAAAGACCCCTCCCACATCAAGTGTCCTGGATATATGACACTAAATCATCTGATGTTGAAGCTCCAGTCCTGGGGCTCTGGGGAATGTAGACTACCTTTTCATTGACATCACTGCCAGGTCCACCTCTTCCCTGGTGTGGTAGCACCTGATATGGTCCTATCCATGGGTCAAATAGAAATGTTTGGCATTTTAACTGTGTGCAAACAAATGACTGATTTCCAATTGAATATTTACTGACACGTAGCAATACTTGGAACCATTTAGCTGTGTGCAAACGAATGAATGGTGTTAAATAAAATGATTAGTATTAAATAGCAATACTTGTAACCACTTTACTGGGTGCAAAAAATGATCAATGTTTAATGGAATCATTAGTGTTAGATAGCCACGATTGAAACGATAGCAACACCAGTGTGCAAACAAATTAGTTCTAACTTATTTAAAAAAGAAATTACCAACAAACTATTCACTTACAAATGCTACGTACATCCATTTAGATGTGCACAAACAAATTACTGATGTTGAAATTGAATTCTTACTGTTACATAGCAATACCTGAAAATTATTTACTGAGTGCAAGCAAATGATTGATAGTAAATAGAATTATTCGTGTTGATAGAAATACTTGAAACATTTTAACTACGCGCAAGAAAACAGAGCTCAGACTTGTTTTAAAATGTAATCAACAAAATATGTTAATAAATCGTATATATTCAATGTATATGTATAAAGAGGATTTGGCATTAGATAATCTACAATTGTTGATATGCTATAAAACCTAACGAAACCAAATCATATATATTTGATATATATATGTATAAAGAGGATTTGGTACTAAATAAGCTACAATGGTTGATATGCCATAAAACCCAACCAAACCAAATCCTATATATTTAATATATATGTATAAAGAGAATCTGGCATTAAATAACCTACAATAGTTGATATGCCCTAAAACCGAACAAAACCAAATCATATATATTTAATAGATATGTATAAAGAAGATTCGGTATTAAATAACCTACAATAGTTGATATGCTATTAAACCCAACAAAACCAAATTAAACCAAATTGAACAATGAAAAACCAGGAAGCGCATTCAAAATACTATCAGCCATACTTGGTGGAGATCCCCGAATCTCAAGAATAAACAATGAAACGATCAAGGATGAAACAAATCCCCCCAAAAAAAAACTATTGTGGAAAAAATACGGATACTAAAACTGACAACAGAATTGCAAACTTCGATCTAGAAGATATATTAATTATATCTGAAAGCAATCGGAATTGACACAGAGATATAAATATATATTTTTTTTTCTTTTATTGTGGTTGAAGAAAAATTTACTGTTAAAGATTAACGTAATACTTGCAACTATTTTTCTATGTGCAAATAGAATTATTAGTGTTAAATAGCAATATTTGAAACCATTTAACTACGTGAAAATAAATGAGCTCTATCTCGGTTAAAAAAAGGATTTAATTAAATATCATTTATACATAGACAGACTGTTTCGTTCTATCAGAACTCTTCAGTGTGGCTAGACTCGGAGGACGCTCGAAGTCGGGATCGAAACCCGTCCAACCCTACGTTAGATTAAGTCTCAGACCACTCGGCCACCAAGCGGACCACGTTGGCTAAGGGAATTTTTTAAGGTATTTATTTTAGCAACAGCAGCAGCAGCCGTTTGTTTACATTTTTTATACCCTATCGGCTACCAGAGTGCTCAATTCTTTCGAAGAGCTTTGCATTATGCGAGCGGCAGCCGACAAGATTTGTCTTTAAATAACCATTTAGAGTTGCTATACCATTAAAGCAAACATCTTAATCTAACCAGAAAAAAAAGAGAATAAAAAAACAACTTTCTTATTAAATAACCTCACAAGGATTGATATGACGTAAAATTTACCAACTAACATAGTAACACGCCTTTTAGAGAACGATAGGAAAAGATACTCAATCGGAATGTCAGAGATTTTCTTTCTGATTGTATTCCTTTTACTTCTTTTTACTGGCCATGTCACCCTAT
The DNA here is from genome assembly GCA_963585895.1 of Sepioteuthis lessoniana. NCBI lineage: Eukaryota > Metazoa > Mollusca > Cephalopoda > Myopsida > Loliginidae > Sepioteuthis > Sepioteuthis lessoniana. Next base: position 53,869,137 of record OY757940.1, read on the forward strand.
GTTTTTTACATTGCCGCCACATTGCCCTTCCATTTCGCTCTTGATCATCTTCTTCTTCTCCATACTGGTAATTGACGATTTCATCTTCCCATCGTTGTGGAATTCTTCCAAATGGTTGTTTCTGGTCTACCACTCGACAATTGCACGGGTCCTCCTGTTGTCTGTGAACGTTGCTACGTGTTCAGCCTTGCAGAATCTCTACATACGGTACCCCACGATCATGTCCTTTACTCCGCTCTATTCCCGAAAGACCTCGCTTCTGATATGCTGACGCAATCATATTCCCAACTTGGATCTTTCCATAACCCTCTGTGTTGTAACCAATGGCTGTTCTAACTTCGTGGTAGCCAACGTTTTCATTGCGTATAACATCTGTTACAGCCTTCCCGTTCTTGATAGGGAGGGTGACACACCTAGTCCTTGCTGGGGAAAAACAACCACCATGGTGGTATCAGCTCAGACGAACAAAAAGATTTTACGGGTCGTCACTCCGCCGCAAACACCAGTGGAAGGAACAACAGATCCAACACACCGCAACAAAACGAATTAACTTGTAGGTCATTCCACTTCAGCACTGACAAACCCTCTGCACGGGACACAATAATCCCCCAAAAAATCAGAAAAGTAACAATCCAACATCAACGGAGAAGGGGCAAAAATCGCCAAACACTCGCGGAAACCAACTAAAAGACAGATAAGGCAAAAAGAAAGTACCATCAACTATCTTCCCTTTTAGGAGGTTACAAATCTTTCTCTTTAAGTGGGAGCCGAACGCAGAAGATAGTCCAATCTCTACTGATTTGTTGACTCCAAACCTTATTGCACCTTATCTTTAAGCTGGTGCCCAAATTCCGGTTCTCTCCGTCTTCGCTTCTACTCGGGACTCTCTGGCTCTCTCCGTCTTCTCCTTCCCCGAGTGAGAAGAGTATGTGCGGGTGTGAGATATAAAAACAAAATCAAACACGAGAGATTCAGGTGGGGGGGTCGTAACACATCGCATACAAAACGGTGCTATTGAAGAGATTGGCATGTAGGGTCATGTGCAGCTTTGCCTTGAGCATGTCTTTCATTGTGGCCATTGCCTTTCACCCTGATCTTATTCTCCGCGAGATTTCCGGATTTGTATCTCGATACACATTCTTCATCCTTCCTGAGTAAACGTAGTCTTTCTCTTCGATTTCATCTCTCCCCGCAACCATATGACCTGTGATGCATCTGTTGCCATACGATAACAAAGTCGACCATAAAGTCTCTGAGTTGGCATCTTGCCAAAATCAGAAAAGAAAAAGATTCCTCACAAAGATAAGGAAATGAAAGCATTTTTTTTTTACTATTTGCTTGCTTGCTATCTCACCCCTACTCTCTCTCTCTCTCTCTCGCTCTTTGATTCACACACACGCACACATTCTTCTATTCTTTGCCAAATAAATATAGTTTATGATCGCAATAAGATTTTGAGACTTCACGCATTACCTTAGAACCAGGAAAATCAATTCATTTCTTTCTAAATGGAAATCATCACATATAAAATAAAAGCATAGAATGAATTCATCCAATTAGTGTATGTTATAGATATCGTTGTCAGCGTTGAGCGGAAGTGGCTCTGTTAGCTGATTGATTCTGAATATTTGATTCAGATAGGGGAAATCAGAGAGTGGGGGGAGAGGGCTGTCAATTTTTTATTGGATATTTTGTCAGACAAGAAAAAAAAACACAGCTATTTAAATGTTCATTTTCTTTGCTCATCGAAACGAATTGTATACAACGGTACTTTTTTCCCCGCGAGCCTCTTTTTATCTTGTTTTATTTCCAACTGTTCATAGAATTATTTAATATGGAATTTCTCTCTCGAATTGAACAGGGTGATAAAAAAAATACACTTCAATTTCAAGTTGACATAATATCATAACTTATTTGATTATGTTTATATGGTAACATCACGTGCATTAACATAAAATATTTCTTTACTCACCAGCAAAATCTCAGGGCACCCCTCCCACTGCATAAGGCCAGTGAAATCCATGTTGTTTGACCGCATGAAAGTATCTTTTTGGTACTTACCGGGAACAACGAAGATAATGTGTTGCTTAAACGTTCGAAAATAACTTACAGCAATTCTCCCCAAATATTATTATTGATATATATTACAGTTGGCTTAGTTTGGTTAATGTAACCTGACGAGTTGGATTACAAGATGCTTAAATGATTTCAATTATTTTAATACGAATAATTCTATTTAGTATAAATCATTTGTTTGCATTCAAATAGTTTCAAATATTGCTATTTAACATCGGTAGTTTTATTTGCACTCCGTTAAGAGTTTCAAATATTGCTATTTAACATCAGTAATTTTATTTGTACTCAGTTAAATGTTTCAAATATTGCTATTTTACATCAGTAGTTTTATTTACACTCAGTTGTTTCAAATGTTTCAAATTTTGCTATTTAACAGCAGTAGTTTTATTTGAACTTAGTTAAATGTTTCAAATTTTGCTATTTAACATCAGTAGTTTTATTTACACTCAGTTGTTTCAAATGTTTCAAATTTTGCTATTTAACATCGGTAGTTTTATTTGTACTCAGTTAAATGATTCAAATATTGCTATTTAACATCAGTAGTTTTATTTACACTCAGTTGTTTCAAATGTTTCAAATTTTGCTATTTAACAGCAGTAGTTTTATTTGAACTTAGTTAAATGTTTCAAATTTTGCTATTTAACATCAGTAGTTTTATTTGTACTCAGTTAAATGTTTCAAATTTTGCTATTTAACAGCAATAGTTTTATTTGTACTCAGTTAAATGTTTTAAATATTGCTATTTAATATCAGTAGTTTTATTTACACTCAGTTAAATGTTTCAAATATTGCTATTTTACATCAGTAGTTTTATTTGTACTCAGTTAAATGATTCAAATATTGCTATTTAACATCAGTAGTTTTATTTACACTCAGTTAAATGTTTCAAATATTGCTATTTTACATCAGTAGTTTTATTTACACTCAGTTGTTTCAAATGTTTCAAATTTTGCTATTTAACATCAGTAGTTTTATTTACACTCAGTTAAATGTTTCAAATATTGCTATTTTACATCAGTAGTTTTATTTACACTCAGTTGTTTCAAATGTTTCAAATTTTGCTATTTAACAGCAGTAGTTTTATTTGAACTTAGTTAAATGTTTCAAATTTTGCTATTTAACATCAGTAGTTTTATTTGTACTCAGTTAAATGTTTCAAATTTTGCTATTTAACAGCAATAGTTTTATTTGTACTCAGTTAAATGTTTTAAATATTACTATTTAATATCAGTAGTTTTATTTACACTCAGTTAAATGTTTCAAATATTGCTATTTAACATCGGTAGTTTTATTTGTACTCAGTTAAGAGTTTGAAATATTGCTATTTAACATCAGTAGTTTTATTTGTACTAAGTTAAGAGTTTCAAATATTGCTATTAATATCAGTAGTTTTATTTATACTCAGTTAAATGTTTCAAATATTGCTATTAATATCAGTAGTTTTATTTATACTCAGTTAAATGTTTCAAATATTGCTATTAATATCAGTAGTTTTATTTATACTCAGTCAAATGTTTCAAATATTGCTATTAATATCAGTAGTTTTATTTATACTCAGTTAAATGTTTCAAATATTGCTATTGATATCAGTAGTTTTATTTATACTCAGTTAAGCGTCAACAATATTTCTACTCAACACTAATAATTCTATTCAACATTACTCATTGGTTTGCGCTCAGTTAATTTGTTCCAAGTATTACTATATTACTACGTAACTCAAACAATTCAATTAAATATCAGTCATTTTGTTTCACACGTTAAAAGGTCAAACAGGTCTATATCTAACAATTCTATCTGGAGTCTTACCATCAGATTGTTTAATGTCATATGCAGGACACTGGTTTGGTGAGAGGGGGTCTTACCTCTCTGTAGAAATGCAATTGGCGTATTTTACAGTCTCCGCAGACTTGGCGGTAGTGGTTTATTTAATGTGAAATCTTGGAAACATAAAGTCAGTTGCTTCATAAACGTACCAAAAAGTGTTTGTAGCAATTCCCGTTAATAATTGCTAATGTAGTTAATTAGCCTTACACACTCGTGTTTTTGTGACCCGAGTGTCAAAGTTGCTTAATACGAGGCAAATTCAATAAATAAGGAGAATCTATCTATCTATCATTCTATCTATGTATCTATCAACGAGGGTAATTCAATATATAAGGAAAATCCATCTATCTATCTCTCTATCTATCAACGAGGGTCATTCAATAAATAAGGAGAATCTATCTATCTATCTACGAGGATCATTCAATAAATAAGGAGAATCTATCTATCCATCTATCTATCTATCTATCTATCAAAGAGGGTCATTCAATAAATAAGGAGAATCCATTTATCTATCTATCTATCTATCTATCTATCTATCTATCAACGAGAGTCATTCAATAAAAAAGGAGAATCTCCACCCCCACCGCCGCCGACCGTGATATAGAGGAGTGGAATTAGCTTAAATCCTTGTCAGATTAGAAATAATTCTCGTGAGCATTTGTTAAAATGGAAGGCAGTCATCCGTTTCCAAAGTCTCAAAGAGGTTAGTTTATTTATTCTACTAAACTGTTCATTTAAAAAAGTGCATATATTTGATTTAAAATAGTTCTGTCTTAAATCTCCGCTGTATTTTGTGTGCCTTAAATGAAGAATGAATATCGTAATAATTTGAGAACAACTTTCAGGAAAAGCCTCACTATTGGACGACTAAATCCCCAAAAAAGAGAAAAAAAAACGCCTCAAATGTAGCTTAACACGTGCTATGACGAACCCTTAAAAGAAAGGTAGTATCGACCCTCCACCCCCGCTGACCGTGATATAGAGGAGTGGAATTAGCTTAAATGCTTGTAAGATTAGAAATAATTCTTGTGAGCATTTGTGGAAGGCAGTCATCTGTTTCCAATGTCTCAAAGAGGTTAGTTTTTTTATTCAACTAAACTGTTCGGATTACAGGTTAAAATATACCCAAAAATCTCTTTAAATATACATTAGTCCTGGACTTTAACTAAGTTAAAACTTAAGGTAAAAGACGGACCCCCTTTTTTTTCTACACGTACACATGGGAAGCAGCATGATGGACGTAAAGGTACGCAAATACTCAATGCCTAACTTTTCCTGGACGTGTGAGTCTTGCGGCTTAACGCTCAGGATTGTCAGTTCGATCGGGGAACTACTGCTGCTCATCTCTAAGAGTGGCTTCTATAGGTGAGAATAAAAACAGCCATCGAAAGATAACCATGACCTACACTCAAACCACATACATAAATTGCATCGCTCTTCGCGCGGGTAAAAAAGGGGCGCGTCCTGCTGAGGTTGGAGCCCTGGCCTCAGTGTTCGAAAAATCAGCTACAGAGCTCAAACTCAAACAAAAACTACTAAAATGCAAACAAACAATACAGATAGCGACATTTAACGTGAGAACCCTAAACAGAATAGGTCAACTACCAGAGCTAACTGCATCAGCCGTAGAACATAAGATAGATATAATTTGCATACAAGAACACCGATACACTCACACCGAAGGTATCAAATATCACGAAACTGGCAATGGATGGACGCTGGTCACTGTATCGGCATGGAAAAACTCTGTCAGTGCCTCGGTAGGAGGGGTGGGAATTCTTATAGGACCAAGAGCGTTAAAAACACTTAATAGCATTGAGAGAATACAACCTAGGATGTTGGCCGCAACGTTTAATGGCAACCCCAAAGCAACAATCATCTCCTGCTACAGCCCTACCAATGTTAGCGAAGAAACCGAACTAGTCACCTTCTACGAGGAGCTATCCTCCCAAGTGCGTAGCATTCCGAAACACAACCTGCTTGTCATTGGCGGCGATATGAATGCACAAATCGGGAAAAACAGAAACACTAAATACAGCCAACACAAGACGTCAAATAGGAATGGACAACATCTAACTGATTTCATGATAGAAAATAGATTAACATGCCTCAATACAAACTATCAAAAAAGGGAGGGAAAATTATGGACCTATACATACGCAAACAATAGTAAAGCACAAAGAGACTACGTCTTTATAAACAGGAAATAGAAAAATAGTGCAAGGGTGTGTCCTCCGATCATCGAATAGTCACGGCCAAATTACGACTATGCCTACGAAAAAACGCCACACAAACAACGACAACTAAGCTCTATGACTTGGCCCTACTTAACAACAAAGATATTAGAGACAAATATGCATTAGAATTAAGAAACAGATTCGAAACACTTCAAGAGAAGACAGAAAAAGGTAACCCAAATGACGAATATGAGAATTTCGTTGAAGCACACCTTGAGGCGGCATCAAAGTGTATACCAACCAAACCTAGAACTAAATATAAAGTCCCTTGGGAAACGTCAGAGGTTAGAGAAAAGTGTGCACTCGTAAAAACTGCCTCCAAAAGCTATCGAAAGAACCCAACAAACACAAATGCCCGAAAACTAGAAAAGGCACAATGTCAGTTAGCAGGAATATATCTAAAAGAACAGATAGAATACATACAAGATCAGATAGATAAGATTAGAGACTCGGTGGAAGATAGGCAATCTAGGATAGCCTGGCAAACAATAAACGAAGTGAGTAGAAGGAAGAGCACAGTCGAGACCAAATTGAAAGCTGCAAGCCAACAAGAAAGAGTAAAACAGCATTTCGAAAATCTACTAGGAAACCCACCGAAAGTAATGAATGAACCGATCACCAGAATTATCAGTAAGCAATTAGATATTAAACGAGATCCGTTCACCAAAGAAGAACTCGACTCGGTTCTAAGAAAAATAGGAAAGCTGCAGGGCTTGACGAGATTCCCCCAGAAGTATGGAAGACCAGACAATTCGACGACATACTGCTCCGACAATGCAACGCAGTCTATAATCAAAATAGGATAGAAAGCTGGATGAAGGGATGCATCCTTCCTTTCTCTAAAAAGGGCGACCTCGGATTAGCCAAGAACTACCGAGGTATAACACTTGCATCCATAGCAGCCAAAATCTACAATACCCTACTACGAAACCGCATAGAACCCAAAATAGACTACGTCCTTAGGAAAAATCAAAATGGCTTCCGAAGAAATAGATCAACAACCTAACAAATATTGACCATCGGTAGAATCCTTGAAGACGTTCGGGCAAAAAACTTACATGCGACATTACTATTTGTCGACTTTACCAAGGCCTTCGATTCCATACACAGAGGGAAGATGGAACAAATCCTACTACCATACGGCCTACCAAAAGAAACCGTAGCAGCAATAACGATTCTCTACAGAAACACCAAAGTGAAAGTACGTTCACCAGATGGAGACACAGAATACTTCGACATTGTTGCAGGAGTGCTACAAGGAGACACGCTAGCCCCATACCTCTTTATCATCTGTCTAGACTACGTGCTCAGAACTTCGATCGACAAAATCAGAGAAAATAGCTTCGAGCTGACAAAGAAAATAAGCAGAAGGTACCCCGCAAAAGCAATTACCGACGCAGACTACGCCGATGATATAGCGTTACTGACAAATACGCCTAACCAAGCTGAGACACTACGGCATAGTTTGGAAGGAGCCGCCGCAGGCATTGGCCTCCATGTCAATGCGCACAAAACTGAATATATGTGTTACAACTAAACAGGCGACATTACCACACTAGACGGAGCCTCTCTGAAACTAGTGGAAAAATTCACCTACCTAGGAAGTAGCGTCTCATCAACCGAAAAAGACATCGACACACGACTAACGAAAGCATAGAAAGCTATCGATAGGCTCTGGATCATATGGAAATCAGACCTGACCGATAAAATGAAACGCAGTTTCTTCCAGGCAGCGGTCGTATCGATACTGCTATATGGATGCACTACTTGGACGCTAACTAAACGGCTGAAGAAGAAACCAGACGGCAATTACACAAGAATGTTGAGAGCAATATTAAACAAGTCCTGGCGACAACACCCCACAAGACACCAACTATACGGCCACTTGCCTCCCATCACAAAAACTATACAAATTAGACGAACTAGACACGCAGGGCACTGCTGGAGAAGCAAGGATGAAATCATCAGTGATGTACTCCTATGGACCCCCGCAAATGGCCAAGCAAAAGCAGAACGACCCGCTCGAACATACATTCAGCAGCTATGTGAGGATACGGGATGTAACCCTGAAGACCTACCAAAAGCGATGAATGACAGAGAGGAGTGGCGAGAGAGAGTCAGGGATATCCATGCTGGCGGCATGACATTATGATGATCTATCTATCGATCTACGGGAGTCATTCAATAAATAAGGAGAATCTATCTGTTTATCTACAAGGGTCATATTGGCCTAATGAGTTGAGTGTTTGCTCTTTTCATCCACCAAAAGACCGGGGTTCAATCCCTGGTCGAGTCATACCAAAGACTCAAAAATGGTACAGCATTATAAGGTCAGGATCAAGGGTAAAATGGAGCAACCCAGGGAATGGAGTAGCGCTCTCCCCTACACCTCGATGTGGTAGCTTTTGAAAAGTGACCCTTTGGGTCACCCTCGACTAAAGTCGCCAACTTTACTTTTTTTTTTAAATATATCTATCTATCTATCTGTCTGTCTGTCTGTCCACGATGGCCATTCAATAAATAAGGAGACTCTATCCATCTAGCAATCAATCTACGAGCGTCACTCAATAAAAGAAAATTTTTCTAAAAGCGTAAAATTTTTTTCAGAATTTTTTTCACAAAAAAAAACTTTGCATTTTTTTGGAATTGGTTAATAGCAAAAATTATCTTGCATTTGAGGCTATTCAAAATGGTGGAAAATCAAACAGAATGCTCCCAGCTTGAACAGAGGTCTGTCATCAAAATTTTGGTGGATGAAAAGTGCAAACAATTTTAAATTTACAGAAGAATGTGTAATGTGCTGAGATGCATGTTTTGGTAAATCTTTACAAATGGGTTAAACTTGGGTTTCCTTGAGTTGAAATGACAATTCATGGAGTGGAAAGACATTGACTATCCGTTAAAGAAAAAGTTCCGAGCACAGAAGCCAATAAAGAAAGTCCTACTGTCCGTGTTCTTCGACATGAAACGACCCAACGTGATTGATTTCCTTGAAAAAGGTGCAATTGTAAACATGATTCCTATTGAGAACTTCTTAGACAATACGAGGATCATTAAATAAGTTTCCAGACTTTTTCGTATGGGCACTTTTATTGATAGTACACACATGAAAGTCTAGTCCCCTTCAAAGTAATCTCCTCCGGCTACAATGCACTTGTACCATTCCACCAACTTCTGGAAGTCCCTATGTAAGTCCTCTTGTGTGAGTCTGTCCATGACCTTCGTCACTGCCTCTTTCATCTCCTCAATTGTCTCATAACTACAGCCTGTGAGCTTAGGGAATAACCAAAAGTCACAGAAAGCAAGGTCTGGAGTATAGCGAGGGTGGGGAACTGTCTTGATGCCCATCTTGGTTAAATAGACTGTGACAAGGATGGAGTTGTGGACTGGTGGATTGTTCTCGTGGAAATGCCACTGACCCGATTTGAAGAGTGCTGGCCTCTTCTGACGGAATCTCTTCCTGAACTCCCTTAAAACCTCCACATAGTAACCCTAACCGTAACCCTTTGGCCAATCAATTCTGGTGTATTGAATTCCTTACTCCTCCCACACCTCTCATCATCCCTCACAGACTCCCTGCCTTCCTTGAATCTCTTATGCCACTCAAAAACTGATGCTCATTTCATGCAAGATGGTCGAAAAGCAGTCTGAAGTATTCCATACGTTTCTGTGGTATTTTTTCTAAGTTTAAAAGAGAATTTAGTTGCATATCGTTCTTCTAAAGTGTCCTCACATCCAGATTGCATTTTTGAAATTCACTAGCTGTGACAATCAGGTTTAAGTAGGGTGTATTCCAATTCCTGCTGTGGCCGTTTTATTTGAATCTGAAATCATAAAATTTGGTCAGTCATCTCATAAGATGTATAGCAATCATCATCATCATCATCATCTCGCGCTGGTAGCACGGATATCCCTGACCCTCTCTCGCCACTCCTCCCTATCGTTCATCACCCTAGGTAGGTCTTCAGGACAACATCCCGTATCCTCACATAGCTGCTGAATGTATGTTCGTGCTGGTCGTCCTGCTTTTGCACGGCCATGTGTGGGGGTCCATAAGAGTACATCTCTTTTGAGTTCGTCCCTGCTTCTCCAGCAGTGTCCTGCATGTCTGGTTCGTTTAGCAATAACATATTGAATTTTCAAGAGTATACGACAATTCTAAATACCTGTACAAAACAAGAGCCTCGCAAATATCTGGGTTGCCTCTTGTATGATCAGTCATTATACTTTTGTTACTTGTTACAACTTGAGTAACTTTGGTCCATATTTGGCGCTTCACATTCGTAGCCTTGTACCAGACAAAACTTAACTTAATAAGTATCTGGGTGGCCAATCTCTGGCCTGGATGATAGTCAGCATGTTTTCCCGTGAAGCAGTGGCTAAAAAAGTAATCTAGTAGATTATTACCTCTCTGAAGATTTTGATTCTCACTGAGTGGCAAACGAACATTACTTTAACCTGACTAATGATTGACTGATTTTAAAGGCATGTCAACCCAACAGGTACTTCCACTCTGGGTCAGAGTCGACCTGGAAGTAAAAGCAATGAAGATGTACTCCACACTCCTCACATATCTAGAACTGGAACCTCACCTTGTGATGGGCTTTAGTTTCTTAAACTATTCTTATCTAAATCAAATAATCCGCAGACAGTTATATGATTTCAAGTATTCCTATCTAATACAAATAATTTTTAAACATATCTTTTTGAACCATAGATTGCATCCTAACTGGTACTACCAATCCGTATCAAAGTGAATGTGGGAGTAGTGACACTCAACTTAAGGCCTTGTGCCTTCTTGTAATCTGTTTACAGGAAATAAAGGGAGTAGTGACACTCCACATTCAAAATAGGTCCAGAATTGAAGCCTTACCACCAGAAACAGTTTAACTTCAGATACACCATATTGACATGGGGATGTATTACACCTCCGTAGGAGATATAGCTTGCATATTTTAAGCCTCGTTGACAGGAGGGAAAATGAGACAAAAATATGAATGTCAAAATACATTGTTGGTTGGGTTTTATGGCATATTAACCATTTTAGGTTATTTAACGCCCAATCCATTTTTATGTAAATAATCAGTTCTATTTCAAAGAATTCAGTTTAGCATAAGCACACAGTTTAAATGTAAGTATGGTTTAATTGTCAATAATATTTCTACCCCAAGCCATTCAGTTTAGTAAAACAATTCAGATTAGCATAAGTATGCCGTTAGTTCTATTTAATCTATTTATTTAGGGCCCTATGAAGGTGCTACTACTCCGGGCCAGAGTGGACCTGGGAGCAATGGCAAGGAAGCAGTACTCGATATTCCCCAAAGCTCCAGCATCACTGGAACCTCACCATCTGATTGTTTAGTGTCATATCGGGGGGAGGGTCTTACACCTCGGTTTATTCTATAGCCCCAACCGACTGGGCAAGTCAAAATAGAGCAAAAAAATAAAAATCTAATACAAATAATTTTCCTGGTTTCAAGTTTTCCTATCAAATGCTAATAATATATACATATATATATATATATATATATATATATATATATATATCATGTCGTGCCGCTAGCACGGATTCCCTGACCCTCTCTCGCCACTTTTCCCTATCGTTCATCGCCTCTGGCAGGTCTTCAGGGCTACATCCCGTATCCTTACATAGCTGCTGAATGTATGTTCGAGCTGGTGGTCCTGCTTTTGCCCGGCCATATGTGGGGGTCCATAGGAGTACATCACTTATGAGCTCTTCCCTGCTTCTCCGGCAGCGTCCTGCGTGTCAGGTTCGACTAACTTTGATAGTTTTCGTGATTGAAGGCAGGTGGCCGTTCACTAGCTAAAATTTGGTGGGGAAGTAGCTTGGCCTCTTCCGTTTCAACCACTGCCCACCCCGTAGAATCGCCACTTGTAAGAAGTCAGCCTGCTGTACATAAGAGGAGAGGGAATAATCGGATTTATGCCTCTCCCAAGGGTATAAGCGCTACATGAAATGTGAACTGCTTCATCCAGAAATTGAACTCGAATCGCTGAGTCCATTTCCTTCGATGATAAAAATTACTCTACGAGCGCAGATCTCTTGAAACCCTAGATCTTAACTGGTACTATCTATCTGGATCTGAGTGAACGTAGGAGTAGTGACACCGCATATTTAACAAAGTTCCAGAACTTGAGCCTCACCACCAGAAGAAGTTTAGTCTCATACACCCCATTACTCTTCTGCTGCATATATGTATATGTGTGTGTGTGTGCACGCAAAAAAAAGAAAACATATTGACAAAAAGTAAAGTTGGTGATCTTTTCAATAGCTACTACACCAAGGTGTAGGGGAGGGCATTCCTCTTTTCCGTGGATTGCTCCACTTTACCCTTAATCCTAACATCATAATGCTGAATGCTAAGCAAGGCAGCATCAAGTACCATTTTTTGAGTCTTTGGTATGACTCTACCAGGGATTGAACCCCGGTCTTCCGGACCATTGGCTAACACTCTACTCATTAGGCCAACAAAAAAGGAAAGAATTTTAAAAATCCGATTGACTTGGTACAACGTGATCTGAATGAAAACGCATTTATTGCTCAAAATAAATAAATATATTGATTATCTCATGTATTTCCTTTCCATTTTAAGAATTCGTTTTTGCTTATGAATAATTTCTCTCCCATGACTCTATATATATGTGTGTATACACACACACAATTTACACCATATATATATATATATGTGTGTGTGTGTGTGTGTGTGTGTACACGCTATATAAACGTATTTGCATATCGTGTATCTAAACATATAAACACACACACATACACTAGCCCACAAGCCTATATATATATATATATATATATATATATGTGTGTGTGTGTGTGTGTGTGTGTGTGTGTCTGTATCTGTGTGTGTCTGTGTCTGTGTGTGCGCGCATGAGCGCTATATATGTGGGAAGAATAATCAATAAGAAAACCAGAACACGGTGTTAAAAAGACCTATAAATTTTAAATGTAATATTTCTCTCGCTAACCGTGCATTTTCAACCACATAATGAACACGCTGGGGAATATAGAGTTGATGCAACTAGGCCAGTTGGTGATATATATGTTTATGAGAACGTGTGAAAACAATCGGAAAATGTTTCTTAGCAAAAATGTTGGACATTTTATGAAAATGTTTCAAAAACATTGTCAAATAATACGATTATCGTTTTATCAGAAAAAAAATAGCAAATACTCTCAAAGTGAAATTTGAAAATATTATAGTTTTATCTAATTAATCCTTGTAATTTATAATATTCAAAACTATTTCTAATTGAATGAATTATATCACCGAGACTAGCTCAAAAGAGAGTGTAGAAAATTACAGAGATATCTTATCGAAATCTTGTCTGATTCTGTCATTAAATTGTGAAATGTGTAAGGTTGAAAACGAATAGTACTGGGATTTGAATAGATTTCTTTGTTTAATGCAGCTTTTGAAGTGCCAAAGTGATCTTTCTCGAAGACCAGTAGTGGTACAATTTAACCAATTGCTTGGAGAGAGTTCATACTTTTCTTTGTTCTAATGGCATATCAACCTTTGTGGGTTATTTAATCTATGTAGAAAACCAGTAGTGGTAATATTTAGCCCATTGCAGGGAGGATACGTAGAGTTCATATTTTTATCAAGACTATTACTCCAAAAGTGAACGTAATAGCAAGACTGGGATTCGAACTTGCTTACTACTACAGCTCTTTAGCCATTACTCAAAGGCGACTTCTTCCAAGTGTTATATTTTGACCTTCGACCCAGCCCAAAAATACTATTCCAAGGTGATACACCGGAAGGAAGTGACACATTCCAATGGCCGGTAATCGAAAGAGATCGCGTGGGCGGATTAAGGCTTATGATATGGAACAAGGTGAAGGTCCCATTGTGCCACTACAGTGATGCACCGGAAGAGAGTAACCTCTGAACTGCATGACAGTTATTTCCGCTTGATGACGATTAAACATTCGATTTCAAAGATCCAATGGGCGATCGTGTGGGCGTTGAATTATTATATAATTGAGTTGAGTTCGGGTGCCAGAGCAGTTGCCAGGAGAATTCCAGACAGCTAGAGACCAGATGTGGTAGGGAAAGCCACACCTGACTGAGGGGGCCCTCGGAAAACCCCCGATGGAGTGGACCCCAACATCAAGAGAACAAGAAAGACACAACGTGACGGTCATAACAGTGGGGTTAAAATATGAAGTTTATTTTCGGTCTCCAGCACCCTCTCACATGCAACCCTTGAACAACCCTTTCGAACCCTTGCAATAAATACAGAGAGGTAAAATGTTGTTAAAGAAGTCTTCTTGCATCTGTCTTTATTATGCATCTTTCTGCGTGCGTCTGTCTCTATTATTGAGTCGTTATGATACGGCAAATGAGTATACAACACAAAGTGCGATTGCCCATTCGCTTGGGGCTGTAGAATACGCTGACTGCACCTCTGAAGAGGGGTAAGACCCCCCACAACGAGTATCCTGGTTATGACACTAAACAATCTGATAATGAGGTCCCAGTAATGCTGGGGTCTTGGGGAATACTGAGCACCCCTTCATTGCCATTGCTCCCAGGTCCACTCTGGCCCGGTGTGGTAGCACCTGACAGGACCCTATCCATGGGTTAAATAGAACTAACGGCTTACTTATGCAAAACTGAATATCTTGAAATAGAAATGTTTTTTGTCAATTGAACCGTGCTTAGATTTGAACTGCGTGCTTGTGCTAATCTGAATTATTTCAAATAGAACTGTTTTTTGACATTGAAACTGTATTGGCTGAATTAGAATTGCTTGACTAAACTGAATAGCTTAAAATAGTAATAATTTTTGCAATTAAACTATACTTACATTTAAACTGCGTGCTTATACTAAACTGAATTGTTTAACATAGAACTGTTCTGATATGTAACTATGTGTAAACAAAATCTGTACTTTTACTTAACTGAATTGGCTGAATTAGAATTGCTTGACTAAACTGAATAGCTTAAAATAGTAATAATTTTTGCAATTAAACTGTACTTACATTTAAACTGCGTGCTTATACTAAACTGAATTGTTTAACATAGAACTGTTCTGATATGTAACTATGTGTAAACAAAATCTGTACTTTTACTTAACTGAATTGGCTGAAT
Source organism: Sepioteuthis lessoniana (assembly GCA_963585895.1). Taxonomy (NCBI): domain Eukaryota; kingdom Metazoa; phylum Mollusca; class Cephalopoda; order Myopsida; family Loliginidae; genus Sepioteuthis; species Sepioteuthis lessoniana. The sequence continues at coordinate 53,884,405 of OY757940.1, forward strand.
TAGAATTGCTTGACTAAACTGAATAGCTTAAAATAGTAATAATTTTTGCAATTAAACTGTACTTACATTTAAACTGCGTGCTTATACTAAACTGAATTGTTTAACATAGAACTGTTCTGATATGTAACTATGTGTAAACAAAATCTGTACTTTTACTTAACTGAATTGGCTGAATTAGAATTGCTTGACTAAACTGAATAGCTTAAAATAGTAATAATTTTTGCAATTAAACTGTACTTACATTTAAACTGCGTGCTTATACTAAACTGAATTGTTTAACATAGAACTGTTCTGATATGTAACTATGTGTAAACAAAATCTGTACTTTTACTTAACTGAATTGGCTGAATTAGAATTGCTTGACTAAACTGAATAGCTTAAAATAGTAATAATTTTTGCAATTAAACTGTACTTACATTTAAACTGCGTGCTTATACTAAACTGAATTGTTTAACATAGAACTGTTCTGATATGTAACTATGTGTAAACAAAATCTGTACTTTTACTTAACTGAATTGGCTGAATTAGAATTGCTTGACTAAACTGAATAGCTTAAAATAGTAATAATTTTTGCAATTAAACTGTACTTACATTTAAACTGCGTGCTTATGCTAAACTGAATTGTTTTAAATTGAACAGTTTTTGACATTGAAACTGTACTTACACTAAACTGAATTGTTATATAGAACTGCTTGAATAGTTTGAAATAGAAATGTTTTTGACAATGAAACTGTGCTAAACTGAATTGTTTTAAATAGAACTGATTATTTACATAAAAATGGATTTGGCGTTAAATAACCTACAAAGGTTGATATGCCATAAAACCCAACCAACCAACAAACCAAACCAAGGTGCGAATAAATAGTTTATTTAAAAAGAACCAGCAGTCAGAAGAAAGGCTAATTGATAAAGTTCAGCATATCGTCTGAAAGGCAACGAGTAACAAGATATGCTTGATTTAGCAACCCGAGCTGAAAACCAGTGGTTAACCAACATTTGCCGAGGTCACCAGACTCAATCTATCATCGAAGTGGTGGGTAACAAAGCCGAACCATACCACCCATGCTAGAGGGAAGTGGGGATTAAATGTTCAATATTCACAATAAAAGACGATTGGTTTCTCGATTTGCTATCGATCTATATGGCTGGGGTACGAGGAGACCAGCGTTTGCGTGGATGCAAACCGCGTGAAACATTCAAATATAGATGAAGAGCTCGTTCAAAGTAGAACAAAGAAGCTGCCGTGCATGGTGTGCCCGTTATTCCTTTTCACATAATTCCACGGCCTCAGAAACTGAACGGAGATAATGAGTCACTGAGGTCCTAACACTTGAAGCCAATTGTGGTTTTGTATTTCTTCTCTGTCTTCCGACAATTAGCCATCACCGATATAGCCATATTTACCAACCCCTCCGCTCAGGCAGGATATAACACAAGGTCAATTTTTAAGTGGAGTTTAACAGGTTTGAATTCAGAGTTTTCCTTCTCTTAGACCAGTTGCCTCACCAAGGCTGAAGAACCCAGTCTGCCCTACTATTTACCCATAGCTGGAGGGAGAATAACTGGATTCATACCTTTCCCAAGGGTATTTGTGCAATGTGAAATGCAATCAGTCTCATCCAGGAATTGAACTAGTGTCGCCGTGTCCATTTCCTATTACAATAACCATTACACCACGGACACCTCTACATCATCGAGATAGTAGTCGTTGGTGTCTATGTTACCACACAAATAAAACGATAGGCAGTATCATTAAAAGTTTCAGCAGCAAAGAGGTGACAACATTGAAGCAAAAGATGTCGGGTAGTCAGACATTTGATATTTCATTACGATGAACTCCCTGTCTATCTCAGCGTATAAAGGTTGAAAAGGATTGTTAAAAATGAGTTCTGAAGAGTCTCTGTGGCGTAGTGGCTTCTGTACTGGGCTGCAACATTGTTGTAAACGAATTCGAACTCCAGTCACGATATTAAGTTCACTTTCGCTCTAATACCCTTAAGAATGTTGTGAACTCATTGTTCTCCTCACTGCTATGGGTTAAATAGTACCACGGCTATTCTTCTACATGGAAGGTTTGGCATTACATAACTCACAAAAGTTGATACGCCATTGGGTAAATAAACTGAAATATGAGAACCGGTGAACTACCAAGAAAGGTGATTTTTTTTTTTTTGCGATCAGTAATTTTCAAAATTTCACAATCGCAATATTTTATAGAAACACTGTCATTTTTCATTGATTTTACAGTTGAATAATAAATTCATTCAGCATCGCCACATTCAAAATGAAATCACTGTTATTTCATCATGGACTTTTAAGTTAAATAATTGGATTAGCTGATATCAGAAGAATTGAGCACAAATGTGTCACAGATTCTACCGAGCAACACTTCTCAGATTTTGAATTCAGGGTAGATAGTTTGATCAACCAAATCTAAAGACTCCAGTCTGGCCTACTATTTTACCCATAGCAGAGGGAATATATATATATATATATATATATATATATCGGAAAACTAAATCCACTAGTATGAAAATGAACAAATATGAAAATACACAAGTACGTGTCATTTTCCTTTTCTCCAAACGTTCCGATTCTTTCCTGATTTTGCAGTTCAATTCCTTCCGTTATTGTTTTTTTCACCGTTCATTATGAGCATAGCATAGTTTTCTATGCAAAATTCCATTTCTTTATCCTGACTGTATATTCTTATTGTTTTTATCAAAATCTCCAATTCTTTTTCGATTTTTGCTAACTGCTTATTGCCGTCTATATACATAAGGTATTTAATTTTTTCTGGCGATTTTGTAAATGTATAGCGTCTATTGCACTCCCAAAGTATGTAATTGAGTGACATCATTGCTATTACAAATAGTAATGGTAAAAGAGCATCTCGCTGGTTGAGGCATCTCTTGATTTTCACCTCAGCTAAAGTTTTTCTTCCTACAATCAATTCCACTTGCCAGTTTTCTATGGCTTCCGTGATGAATTTAATAATTTTATCGGATATCTTGTGAATTTTCCGATAATCTTTGATACAGCTTTGCATGATCATATCATTGGCCTTTTTTCTTTTGTCATTCTACGCTATGGATGTGCAATTCAATATACAATAAATCCCCTTTTCCTATTGTTGCTCAGTGAAATCCTTTCTGTTCTTCGGGAAACCGTCCGCTGCTTACTAGCGAGTAAAAAATCTCCTCCCTAATCTGTTCTGTTTGGATTTCACACATCATCGGTCGACACGTTTTTGGTCTAGGGACAGTTCCTTTTCGGAAGTCTTCCTCGATCAGGGTAGTCTTATTCTTAGTCATTGATTCGTGGATATTTAACTCGTGTTGTATATTGACCCTTGACCGAGCCGTAAATCAAAGATGCACCTGTGTAAATAAGCGGAAGAAGAAGCGGAAGCAAGTGGGCGTTATGAAAGAATATAGGCAGATGCCAGCGGCCGTTGTCAGTTGGTGACACGATGGCCAGTGAGGGCCAGCTTGCAGACTGAGGACTCTTGCCCTCAGCGACCACCGTTTGAGCAACCGGAGCCAAGATGCAGAAGAAGTGCTAAGTGGGTTCTCGAAGATAACACAACGCGCTATGGTCAAGAGAAGAATTTGGGTCAATATAGCAGTCTTTTCCTGTCTCCACCCATCTCCCCCACTCCAAAGAAACATCAACCATTTCGAGAATAAAGTGTGAGAGAAATATATTTTTATATAGAAGTGTGTTCGTTCGTTCATTGAAGTTCGTAAATTATGTTTGATTATGTTTCCGCTTATATTTGTATTACGGTTATATATATTTACCAAACCCCTCCGCTCGGGCAGGATATGACACAAGGTCAGTTTTTAAGTGGAGTTCAACAGGTTTGAATTCAAAGTTTTCCTTCTCCTAGACTAATTGCCTCACCAAGCCTGAAGAATCAGTCTGTCCTACTATTTACCCATAGGTAAATAATTAGATTCATACCTTTCCCAAGGGTATTAGTGCTATGTGAAATGCAATCAGTCTCGTCCAGTATTTGAACTCGTGTCGCCATGTCCATTTCCTATGACAATAACCATTACACCACGGGCACTTCCTATTTGTATTACGGTTATACAACACTCATCGAAGCATCTTCTCATATGACGACCCAGTCTGTCGTGGATAGACGCGAACTTTGTATAACAGAATCTGTGTATGCCATCATGGCCTAATATTTTTCAATTCCGTACTTTCTTGAATGTTGCTCCGAATGATTCCAGGTGTAGGTCCTCTTCGGGTCCTGTTTCGTATCCTTGCAATTCTTTTCTCTCGTTGTTTATCCATTCAGCTTTTCTCTTGTGTTCTTTCTGTTCCCATATTTTACTCCAATTTATTTTCTTCATATCCAGTTTTTGGTCGTTAATGGTTTCGTTTTTTTAAGTGTGAAAACACTAAACCTTCACCAGGGCGTATGAATTTTTAAATAATGCGAAAAAGTGAGAAAGTTTTAATGATTCCATTTCTGTTGCTGGTTTTTCAGTTTCAAATTTGAGTAATGTAGTTTGTCTTCGAAGATTTTCTTTTAAAGACGTAATGTAGTTTGTCTTCGAAGATTTTCTTTTAAAGACGTAATGTAGTTTGTCTTCGAAAATTTTCTTTTAAAGACGTAATGTAGTTTGTCTTCGAAGATTTTCTTTTAAAGACGTAATGTAGTTTGTCTTCGAAAATTTTCTTTTAAAGACGTAATGTAGTTTGTCTTCGAAGATTTTCTTTTAAAGACGTAATGTAGTTTGTCTTCGAAAATTTTCTTTTAAAGACGTAATGTAGTTTGTCTTCGAAGATTTTCTTTTAAAGACGTAATGTAGTTTGTCTTCGAAAATTTTCTTTTAAAGACGTAATGTAGTTTGTCTTCGAAAATTTTCTTTTAAAGACGTAATGTAGTTTGTCTTCGAAAATTTTCTTTTAAAGACGTAATGTAGTTTGTCTTCGAAGATTTTCTTTTAAAGACGTAATGTAGTTTGTCTTCGAAAATTTTCTTTTAAAAACGTAATGTAGTTTGTCTTCGAAAATTTTCTTTTAAAGACGTAATGTAGTTTGTCTTCGAAGATTTTCTTTTAAAGACGTAATGTAGTTTGTCTTCGAAAATTTTCTTTTAAAGACGTAATGTAGTTTGTCTTCGAAGATTTTCTTTTAAAGACGTAATGTAGTTTGTCTTCGAAAATTTTCTTTTAAAGACGTAATGTAGTTTGTCTTCGAAAATTTTCTTTTAAAGACGTAATGTAGTTTGTCTTCGAAAATTTTCTTTTAAAGACGTAATGTAGTTTGTCTTCGAAGATTTTCTTTTAAAGACGTAATGTAGTTTGTCTTCGAAAATTTTCTTTTAAAAACGTAATGTAGTTTGTCTTCGAAAATTTTCTTTTAAAGACGTAATGTAGTTTGTCTTCGAAGATTTTCTTTTAAAGACGTAATGTAGTTTGTCTTCGAAAATTTTCTTTTAAAAACGTAATGTATTTCTTAGAAAAAAATTATATCACATCAGTCTGCCTATTTGTCGACCTTCTCTATGTGTTCATATCTATCTTATTCCGTTCATATCAACCTATTTCAAATTTTACATGAAATATCTATCTATGTCAATGTCAGTCTGATTCATTCTGTCTCTTTTAGTCAGTTTTTTTCCGACTATCTATCTCTATATCTAAGTATATGTAAACGATGAAGCCAACTTATTTTTAACTGAGGATTTTGTTACTTTATAGCACTAATCGGACTAAATAAGGAGATAAAGTGAAAGAGCCGTTTTTTTTTATAGAGTTTCGATTGGAAATGTTTGGTTTGTTGGTTGTTTAGATTTTATGGCGTATCAACCTTTGTAGGTTATTTAACGCCAAATTTTGTCTATATGTATATACATTCAACCAAAGATTTCTGATCGAATACTTAGTTGGTAAAATTTTCTATGGACAGGATTTCATTCGTTAGCACGTGATTAACCTGTTTTAATTCGTCACATTTTTTCGTACAACCCTGTCTCTTGCAAGAAAGACCGATCGTCATCTATTTTGACGTTTTTGAACAATTCAGTTAGACTAGTCACTTTGAAAAATCGCTTTCTGATGACAGCGAAAGTTCTGCATTCTATAAGAATATTTTTAACCGTGCATATTGTCTGACAGGTCAAACACTGTGTTTGTGTTTCCTGTTGAAATATGAAAGCGTGAGTAAGCATTGTATGACCAATACGCAATCGGGATATAACGACTTGTTCTCTTCTTGATTTTCTAAAAGCTGGTCTCCATTCTCCCAAGGTGGGCTGAATTTGGAAGAGTTTATTATGGATGTTAATGTCCCATTGTTGTTGCCATTTTGTGTAAAGGAATTTACTTATTGCCGGTTTCAAATTGGAAATGTTACAAGATTCAACAATTTCCCGCCGATTTTCTTTTATGTATTTTGGAATCATTAAAATAAAAGTTGTGATTAGTTTCTTAATTATGTTTTACCAAGCCGTGGTTTATGTTTCTTTTTTTTCAAATCTCAAATGGATTCATAAATTTTATTTTAAAGTCTCAAGAAGTCTTACACGTGTATTTTTCATTGCAATCCAGACATGAGATATCACACACCCTGATGAAAGTTTGATGTTTTCCCATTTAAAAACCAAAAAGTTAAACATTGACGAAAATAAGATTATCCTCTGAAGACCAAGTAATTTTTTCAAATTTGTACACTTATATATATATATATATATATATATAATGGCGGCCATAATGTTCAGAACGACATAGTTTCGTCAGAAAAAATAGGTATAACTTTTTATCTAAGTGGTTTTAGATTCTGTAATTTTTATAGGCTATAAATACGATATTAATTGTTATTTTGTGAAATTTTGGTGTTACTGCAAAACCAGGGCGGCCAAAATGATCACGGTTTTGCTGTTAATCACTAAATCATTCAATAATTTTTTATTATCATCTCAAATAACACCAAAATTTCACAGAATAACAATTAATATCGTATTTATTGTCTGTGAAAATTATAGAATCTAAAATAACTTAAATGAAAAGTTATACCTACTTTTTCTGACGAAACTATGCCATTCTGAACATTATGGTCGCTATTATATATATATATATATATATATATATATATATATATACTTTTAGGCATCTTTTGAATAAAAGTTTATAAAGTGAATTCGTTTTATACTGCTCATAATCAATCAATTATCTCCTGGTTACATGTAAAACAGAAAAGATTAAATTGTGTTACTGAGTCGTCTCTCGGCATGAAAATTAGTATCAAGAATATCAGCAAGGCCAGTTGTATTTTTGTGTTTCTACTTCTCCATCTGACGAATAGATGTCGCCTCCATAGCAGTCATCAATGATATACTACAAATGGTTGCAGATTCTATAAGTTACATTGTGTATTTATCAAAACGTTCCGAGACTTTTCCTGAGCAAATATTCATTCGTTATTCATTTAAATAAATCTGCCATACACCTCGAAGTAGCTATCTTCAAGTGCATCTCCCCGTAATGAAACACTCTCTGAAAGTTCCATTGTCAAAGCATGCAATCAAACACATCCGATTCGTGCTAGTTATCTTTCAAGGTGTTAAATTCGCCGTAAACTTTATCTTGTGCAAGTGAAAGAAATCGCAGGTAGCTTTATCCGTCTAATATAGAGGCTGTAGAGTGACGATCATGCTGGAACTATGCAAAAAAGATCGTGTTTTTAACTGACTGGGTCGCTGTGTTGTCACATTGCAGTACCCAGTTCTCATTGTTTTCATCAGATTCTCTTTATTAGAAACAATTTTATGACAATATGATCCCGGGGAATGAATTGTTAGGAATATTCTTGACCTCTAGTGGGTTGCAGAAAAAATAAAAATGAAATATGAAATAAATTCAAAAGTGTAGCAGTTCCCAGAAACCTCAGACAGGAAGCGAGATCCGCACATGCTTGAAAGACACTATTTATTGGCGCTAACGAGAACTTCATTCTCATTCAGCAGTGACCACTTGGACTGGAAAGAACTGCCTTCTCTCTTGATGATATTGGGAAAAACCATAAGACTGCTTAGAGGCGCGCTGACTCACTCGTACCCTAATATCAGCCTTTGTTGGACATTTCAACATGATAGACCTTCAAACTCAAAATTCACCAGAAATTACTCTCCTGTCTCTAATAACATACCTCACAAAACATCCACTGGACATAACTATCGACTGTGGGCTTATTAACCACCGAAAAAGACTAATAAATTTCAACACCTTTTTGGAAGATGCGTTCATTTTCTAATAGTTCAGGAAGAGCCGTATTAATGCAAAAAATAAATATGTTCGTTTCTTTTCTTCCTTCCTTTAGTAATTTTTTGCAACCTTCAACAGACAAGGAAGACACCAACAAGTTAAATCGGGTAGAAAAGAAGAAACAAATGGAGCCAGATAGCTAAACCCAAAACTGACTAGTACCAACCAAACGAAATAAATAACACCAACAAATCTTCTATTCCCCAAGCCTCTCGTCATCTTCCATTTAGGATCTAAAGGGTCCCGAAAACAACCCCATGAGTTTATTGTTTCGTTATTGTATGAGGGTCGGCAGAAAAGTCAATAGGCAGACCAAAATACTCTCATGTGATGTGACTAAATGAGGTTTATCTTTCAAGATAGTCTCTTTTTGGTTCTTTAATTTGTGTTGCAGTGTATGGACCCCATTGGTAAAAAGTCAACAGTAAATAGGACATTTTCCACGTGCTCACGTTTGCATTTTATGAACAGCTCTTCCATGGTTAGAATTTGGCACAAGGCTACTCTTCTCTGGAGGGGATACTTTTATCGCCCGGCGCCTGAGGAGCCTATTCTTAGGGGAATGCCGACGGGGCCCGAGTTATTATTCTACTCACCAGGCGTATCAGGGTTACGGCCCTGCGCTTTGACCCACCTTAAAAAGGCCTTGTGCTGCATACGCCCGTTTAGTGGGGTGTACGACAAATATTTGGAGTACGTACGTCGGAAACTGATTAAAGATTTGAGGGAAGAAAGCTAAGTACAGAAAGAAAGAAGGAAAAGAAAACCAGAAAAGCGCTAGCACCTGACGGACTGAGAAGAAATCCCAAATTACTCTAAAAAAACAAATTCACACAGGATAAGGGTTTTTATATCTTTCTTTTTTTTAAGCTTTTAATCCAAAAGTGAACTTACTAGCTCGAATGGAGTTCGAACTTGCTTACTATGATGTCACAATTAAGTACGTCAACCACTGCACCACAGTGATTAGGTTTTTTTTACTTGCTTCAATACATTGTATCAGTAAATTCAATGTGTTTTATTCTCGTATTTCCACTTATCTTATGTTTGCAACGAATAACAACTTCTAATCTGAGAACTAAGTTTTTTAATTTATTGCGGACTTTTTGTCCTCATCTTGGTAGTTTTTTTTTCTTCTTCTTTCACTACGTTTCGGTCAAATTTCACCTCTGGCCTTCTTCAGGTGATTTACCGTGACCTCGGATAGTTACCGTATCCCCAGTAATTACTGCCTTCCATAGTTGTTGTCTATCGCACCACGTTTTTGACCAAGTAAACCTATGGCCGGCTTTGGTAGGATTTGAAACCGCTATCTTATGACAATGCTTATCTGGAACCGTAGAGACTCAACGCCTCCATCCGCTGCGCCACGGGCCTCGAAGGAACAACCCCCCCAAAAAATACCAAGATGAGGACAAAAGGACCGCAATAAATAAAAAAATTAATTCTCAGATTAGGAAGCCTCATTTCAAAATGATTCCAATTAAAAACAATTACAACAATTTCTATGTTTTTCCTGTCAGGTATGAAGGGAATATCAGCCGGAAATATAGCCAACACACTCTGCAAGAAGAAGACATTTACAAGACTTTTACCATAAGGAGAAACAGTAACAAAAAAATTTAAGAAAAAAGTGACAGCAAGGAATGTGAAGTATGAATTGAGAGGTTCATGTTGGAGCTGTGTATAGACTGCAACCTGAAATAGGATACAAGCATACTAAAAAGAAACAGATGGAAAGAAAATTTATGATCGCAAAAAGATGACTAATAATCCTCGCCGACTTTATAAAACATTATTTACTTATAAGAAAACTTTCAAATGTTTGGAACACAATATATTTTGTATGTGGTGATGCAAAAATAAAGCTGCCATTGAAAAAAAAAAGTTACAGACGGTTAGAGAAAAGGGTATGATACGAGGTATGATCACCCCAAACGGAAACACGTGACTTTAATGGCTGAAAGGGACGCCAGAATAACTGAAGCTATCAAAAATCTTTGTCGAAATGATTCTATTCCTCTATTGAGACAACTTCAGCGTGCATGCAATTGAAAACAGTCAAAGAATGGATGTGTCGGATAGAAATAACTATTCTCGAACTGCCTACAAGAAATCCAGATTCGAATTCAATATATGACAGATATTCGCAGAACTCGTTTTTGACAGGCCAGAAATAACCAATTACAAGAACACGAGAGAGAAACTTAAAAAGACAAATGGAACCATGAACAGAAAGGTGAACCCCAGTGGTGTATTGGATAACGTACTGGACTGCGACATCATAGTGTGTGTGACGTATGAGTAAGAAATTCTCTTATCTAAATTATTGCTTCATTATTTTTTGCTGTTTATATATTTCATGTCTGATTGATTGGTTGATTTTAACGGCATGTCAACCTGTTCAAGGTTATTTTATGCAAGAGGTTAATATATTGTATTCATTGTAGATTGATATCTAATTTTTTCTGTACTTGTCCAAAAAGATTTTATTTGCATATGGTGATCCTACCGAATACGAATAATTTAACAGATCTATTCGGTCTATCGATGGGACTCTAACAGGTACTACCAGTCCGACTCAGAATGGATCTCAGAGTAATAGCAATGAAGGAGCAGGCTTTCCAGAGTTCCAGAACTGGATTGCCCAGTTGGTTGGAGCTGTAGAATACACTGACTGCTTCTCTGCAGAGGAGTAAACCCCCGCAACGAGTGTCCTGATATGACACTAAACAATCTGATGGTAAGGTTCCTGTAATGCTGAAGCTTTGGGGAATGCGGAGCACCCATTCATTGCCATCGCTCCCAGATCCACTCTGACTCAGATTGGTAACACCTGATAAGGTTTTATCAATAAGTCAAATTGAACTAAACTGCGTACTTATGCTAAACTGAATTGTTTAAATGGAAATGTTTTGACATTTAACTGTGTAAACAAAATGTATACTTATACTAAACTATTTGAATTAGGACTGTTTGACAAAACTAAATAGCTTTATATACGAATATTTTTGACAATTAAACTGTGTATTCATGCTAAACTGAATTGTTTAAAATAGAACTGATAATTTGTATAAAAATGAATTTGGCGTTAAATAACATACAAAGGTTGGTATGCCATAAAATCCAAACAACCAACCAACCTACCAGAACTTGAGCCTCACCATAAGATGCGTTTTAGTGTCATAACCAGGACACTAATCCTAATTGGGGATACGTACAGAGTAGTAACCTGATGGCAATAATTTCATAAATCGAGGAATTCTCTGAACATATGCTCTGAGACAATGTATTTTTTTATTAGACATGTGTTCGTTACATTCTTGGAGTTCCGGTGGCCTAGTAGGTAATGTGCTAAACTGTGACATCGTAGTAAATGATTTCGAACTCTTGTTGCGCTATTATGTTCACTTATGGTATATTATCCTGGTGATAAGTGTCAATCCCCTTCTCTCTTAAACTATGGTTTACATATCACCTTATTAACTCGTATAAGGAGTAATATTACAAATAAGGAGTAATATTACAAATAAGGAGTAATATTACAAATACTAAAAACATAGTAAACAACAACAAAAGAAATCACTCATCACATCGCTACGACATATCGATTCTAAAGGTTTTTTGGTTGGTTTTACGGCTTATCAATCTTTTTCGGGTCATTTAATGCCGAATTAGATTTTAAACTATTCAGTGTTGTATAAGTATAGTTTTTGTTTATAAATAGTTAAATTTCAAAACAGTTCTATTTCAAACAATTCAGTTTAGCATAAGTACACAGTATAGTTCTATTTAAAGTTTTCTTTAACATAAGTACGCAGTTTAAATGTCAAAAACGGTTCTATTTAAAAATATTCAGTTCGGCATGAGTACAGTTTAGTTCTATTTAACCCATAGAGAGGACCCTATCAACTGCTACCACTCTGTGCCAAAGTGGACCTCGTAGCGATAGAAATGAAGTGGTACTCCGCATTCCCCAAAGTTCCAGCATTACTGGAACCTCATCATATTGTTTAGTTTCATATACAGTACACTCGTTGAGGGGCGGGGTCTTACCTCTCTGCAGAGAAGCAGTTGGTATATTCTACAGTCCCAGCCGACTGGGCAAGATTCTAAAGGTGAGAATATTCAAATACATAGAATGTAAGAACATCCTCCTTTTATTACAAAAGGGATACAAAAAAGGAATCATGGTTTCTAAGATCAGATCTGCATAAACAGGATGCTTATAGAAAATTGTGGATACAAACGGATTGGATTTATTACAAGAAAGCTTTTGATAACGTACCCAACGAATGGATTTTAAAGTACTAAAAAAATTTTTAAAGTTATGAAATGAAATAACCCACAGGCTGGTTTGTTTGTTTGGCTGATTGTCGAGTAGTGTGGACCATGTTATTTCTTTTCACACCTGGCCGACTGGGCAATTCACAGGTTGAATGAAAAAAATCTTTAATTCAGAGGGCGGAAGGAAGAAAAACCAAAACACGAATTCAAAACAGCAAAACGTAAGGTGAAGTTTGGCACTTTTCTTTTTTTTTTTTTGGTATTCTCTGTGTATGCATTCGTTTGGCTATCGCACGTGCATTGTAATACTCTCAACAGCTACCAAAAATGCTAACTCATCTCTGGTGATCGTCTTCACCACTCGACGTCCCGTTTCTGACTTCACTGGCCCGTGTCTTTTTTTTTTACTGCAAGGTTTAGAGTCCTAGCCGCGACTGCTCTGGTCCCACATCCTAGGGTCGACTGACTGGCCTCGCGTCCTAGGCTTTAAATGTCTGGCTTTCTACTCTGAGGTCTCACTCCTCACTTGACCAACGTCCACTGAAATAAAATTAAAAAAGATACTAAAGTTAGAAAACATATCCCCTAGCACAGAATGCATCAACCAAGAGCAGATAGAAAACATGGAAATGGTAGAAGAGAATTAATCCAGCTAGAATTGATCTACAAAACAACCACAATAGGATCTAAGAGACACTTAGGCACTCCCACAGATTGGAGGCTACTATAAGTAAATTTATACGAGGAGCAAAAAAAGATTTTCAATTTGTAAAGAAAGCAATAAATTTTCTAAACAGCTCGACCTCACACCGAAAGAAATAGGCATAAACATAAATCAATTGACTGGGGGAAAAAGCACACGGGCTGACTCCCTTTTTTAAAAAAAACTCAAGAATAAAAAACTCCTACATGCACTAAGAATCAGAAATACCGATATAGATATAAAAACTAATCGATGAGCGAAAATTGCTGGATTGAAGGGAAGGTCAGATGAGTTAAGATTTTGCCTTCATAAGTGTTATGGGGACATATCCTACCATACCCCAAAGATAGTCTCGTCCAACCTAAACATATTCTCCGAGCTTAGCTCGCTCGGTGGGGGACAACTTCTCGTTCCTTATGAGACATTTGACAGACGGACTGATATCCGAGCACGGCGAGTACTTCCTTTGTATGACTTCCTTTTTCTGCTAATACAATAACGTTTACCTATCACCCGTTGTTTGAGTAGTTCTTCCACCGGTCTTATTTGAAGACCACAACAATAAGGATGCTCTGGAACGTTGTCTTAGATGATCAGGTGAAAAATCATTTCCAGAATGTCTTAAAACTGTAACACTATGTAGGTGGTCCGCCAAGCAGGCGATCTCTTTGTCTGTTTTGGCGCGAAACCAAACAAAGGCCTGAGCTCGCTATCTCGACGTCACCGGAAGTAGGAAGGGAAGGCCAGGAGAGAGTGGGACAAAGGAACTCAGAGAAGGCAGTTGGCGAAGGGTGACGCGAGTGGCCAGTCGACACCGGACAGCAAAGAGACCAATCGACATGAGAGAGAGTCCAGAGCAGTGAGGGAAGACCAGTCAAGATGGTTTGGTATTCCTAGTAGCTTTGTAGAAATTTCGCTAGAAATCCACGCTAGCGTTAGTCTACATATGCACATAGGGAATGCAATGTTACATAACTCCTCTTCTTGAGCTTGAATTAACCCAAGCATATTGTTTGTTTCTTTTTTTTTTTTTTTGTCCCACTCCCTTGATTGCATTTCTTGTAGCTATGAAGAAATGTGCGATGCCCCGATCGGAACCACTAGTTGATCACCGGCCAAGAAGTGAAATGGTTTCGAAGAGGTTGACGTATTCGGGGGACCGAGGGGGTATTGTCACAAAACAACGACACAAAAATGTGTTGTATAACCACATAATACATATACAACTATACACGGAAACATAGTCAACAATAATGACGAACGAACACACTTATTTAGAAAAGTATATCTCTCACACTTTATTCTCGAAAGGGTTGCGAAAGGGTTGATATTGGGTATGTGTGAGAGGTGAGTTGGAGGCGGAACAGATTACAACATATTGACCCCTAGTTTCTCTGACTATAGCAGCACTTCATTCTGCTGGGCTGCTCAACCGGGATCCTGAGGTCCTAAGCCCTCTGCCCGGAGCTGGTTCTCACTGCCTCGAACTTCAACGCGAACTCTAACTCGAAATCCAACTCAAGCCGTCTGTGGCACCTGGTTATATAATTTTTTGACATCCACCTGCTTCCTGTGGGCGTCGCAATTGCACCGAATTCAACCCGTCCACAGGTCAAGGTGATACCCCGATATCTTCGACCGGATGCACCTGTTTCTTGATTGACGGCTGGGTCGAGGGCCAATATGTTACAAATGGTGTGGTAGAGTTTTCTCGTCTTCCATAGATGGTAAACTCATTGTGACCAGCATGTTAATGCTAAAGAATATATTAATATTCTTCAGAAAAGACAATTGATCAGCTATTGTCTTAACACAATAACGCACCAACTCAGTCCAGTCGGCAGTAGAATACACCGACTGATTCTTAACAGAGAGGTAAGACTCCTCCAACGTGTCTCCTTGATATGATCTTAAACAATCTGACGGGGAAGCTCCAGTAATAATGGAACTTTGGGGAATGTGGAATATTCCTTCACTGCCATCACTCTCAGGTCCACTCTGGTCCGGAATGGTAGCACCTAATAGGGTCATAGAATGAGTAAAACTAAACTCAAACAAATGACGTATGTTAAATTG
The DNA here is from genome assembly GCA_963585895.1 of Sepioteuthis lessoniana. NCBI lineage: Eukaryota > Metazoa > Mollusca > Cephalopoda > Myopsida > Loliginidae > Sepioteuthis > Sepioteuthis lessoniana. Next base: position 53,899,756 of record OY757940.1, read on the forward strand.
ACATGTTCGAAATAGAACTGTTTGACCATTCAACTATAAGTAAAAAATGACTGTTTTATTGTATTGTTAGTTATACATAACAATACTTGAAACCATTTAACTTTGTCGCCTTATGCTAAATTGAATTGTTAGAAATTGAACTGTCTGATCATTCAATAGTGTGTATCTACATAATAAGTTTACAAATCATATATTTAATATTTATGTAAAAACAGGATTTGGCATCAAATAACCAACAATAACTGATATGACATAAAACCAAACCCCGTCCTCTTATTTTTTCAGAATTGTGGCAGATTTTAGAGAAAGGTCTTTTAGTTTGATGCCCAGTTGGCTATTAATAATTTCTTCAGCAAGTTTATCTGTGATTTGAATCGTGTTTCCATGCAAATTCTTGAAATGTTCTCTTCACTTCTCAAGTATTTCTTCTTGGCTGGCAATTTTTTTTTTTTTTTGTTCTCTGTGTTTTTCTTTGGCTTACTTTATTTAATGTCGTGCTATTCGACTGCTTATCTACAACAGGATTTCTGATTTATTCATCTACTTTTGCATGTATTCTAGTGGCTCCTTTTTACATGTTTTAATTAGTTTTCTCTGGGATTTCTTGAGTCTCTTTGTATTAGTGTTTGTAGGATTTCTTTTAAGAGATTTTTCATGTTTTTTTTTTTGTTTTTCCCAAACTGCGATTGATTCGCAGGAGAAAATCAGAACATCGTATTTGGGAATATGTCGGTCAAGGAAAGGTGCTGGTTGAACTGTAGCAGATGTCCGTTGTGCAAAAGTTGCCATTAAATGTAGCACACATTATTTTTGGTTGGATTTTCTCAATCCTATTTAATGCTTTTAAAGCACAGCAAATGAGAAGCTATCACACAATTCCACTGGTGATATTGATGGGAATTTTCGATGCAAATGCCGACACGAATGTCCATCTATTACCAGATTCATGGTATTTTAGTTCTAGTTCGCGAAGTTTGCAAATGATATCTTTATTCTTATCGGCTGCCGATGGTGTGAGCTCGAGTTGGTGTTTTATGGTTTTAAGAGTATTAAACAACAGAATACGTCAACATTTATTCATAAGTGCTGTGCCCGGTAAATATTACATACGGGCCCAAGGAGGAGGTCTGTAATGACAATCGCTTCCTACAACAGGACTCTAACTTTAGGATTGTTATCCCATGGCATCGTTCCATAGCAGATTCTTTATAGTATTTAATGTTCTAACGTTGATACACTTTTGAGTTCATCCTTGCTTCATATCCACCATGCTGCATCCCATGGTTTTCTATACTAAACACTTGTAACTCGTATAATTGTCTCCTTAGAAAAAGGTATTGAGTAGCCGGGATAAATTGCAGCTAATGATGGTCGCATCTTTGATTGATGAGGAGTCAGATATCTCCAGTTTTGTGGTCGCAAAGTTATACGTCTCCGCCGCTACTCTTGTAGGTTTTTGATAATGTGAGTTAAAGGTTTGCTTCTGCTTTCCGACAACCTGTCTTAAAATTCCCTGTTAAAACTTAAACTGCTAACATTTCCTTCTTCATACAACTCTTTCGTATAGAAGTTAAATCATTAGAAATACCTTTGATGACAATTAAACAGTTGTTAAAATTTTGTTATACCTATCATTTCAATTATTGTAAAAAAGATTATATGCTTGTTTAATAGTCTCAAAATACATGAATCTGTGTAATTTCTTTTTTTTTTTTTTTGCTGCGTCCGGTTCGAAGTTAAGCAGATACCAGGATTCTAGTCACCCTGTAGAATTCAACTGCACCCCTGCATAGGGGGTGGGGAATCATTAATTGTCCTGGGTATGAAATGGCATCCGATGATTTGGTTCTTGTCCTGGAAATTTGGGGAATGTGAGATACCCCTTCATTGCCTTTATTACCAGTTTTACTCTGACCGGGAGCGGTAGTACCTGTTAGGTCCCCATCTATAGATAAAATAGAATTAATCTATCCCTTACAATATTTGAAATCATTTAACTGTCTGCAACCAAAGGGTTGATATTAAATTGAATAATTACTCTTTGATAGCATGGTTGAAATCATTGAACTTGTGCTAACACATAAACTTTAAATCATTCAAAAAAAGGTTCCCCACAATATTCGCTTACAAATCATATATATATATATATATATATATATATATATAAGTAAGTAAAGTTAGCGACCATAGTCGAGGGTGACCCGAAGGCTCCCTTTTCGATAGCTACTACACCAAGGTGTAGGGGAGGACGCTACTCCATTCCCAGGATTGCTCCACTTTACCCTTGAACCGTACCTTATAATGCTGAGTGTTAAGCAAGGTGGTATCAAGTTCCATTTTTAAAGTCTTTGGTATGACTCGACCTGGGATTGAACCCAGGTCTCCCGGGCCATTGGCGAACACTCTAACCGCTGGGCCAATGTGTGTATGTACGTATGTGTAAACAAGTTTTGGCGTCAAATAGCCATCGAGGATTGACATGCCATTAAACTAAATAAACTATAACATATCTATTTCATTATGTTCATGAATATTCGTCTTGTACATTAATGAGTACAAATATAACCTTTTCATTTTAATACTTTTCTATCTTCCTTACTTCCTTCCTTGCTACCCTTCAGTACTTCCATCTTTTCTTTTTCTGGTATATTCATTTATTATTTGAGTTAGTACTCAAATTTGTTATTCTTTCTGTCTAGGTCTTTGCTAGCTTTTCATCGAGGTTTTTCGACTAACAATGAATATTTTGGGTTTTTTTTCCTTACTACAGAAACATTCTGTGCTGAATGTACCAGTTTACTAGTCAAAACATGTGACACAATGCTTGTTTACCATCAACAACGTGCCAATAACAATAATTAGGCTTGCTGCCATCGAATTAGGGACGAGCCAATATATCTTAATAAACACAATTTCATCCCCTCAGACAACGAGCTGCCGTTAAAGTAAATTTATCGACTGTAAACACATATATATATATATATATATATGTGTGTGTGTGTGTGTGTGTGTGTGTGTGTGTGTGTGTGAATTCCTATTTGTCACATTCGATTCATATCCACCAATCTCTGACTGCTCATCTCTTTCTGTCACATTCTTTCTCTCTCTCTCTCTCTATATATATATATATAATCTGAAGTTATGTAAATCAAATAAACCTCAATAATTTAGAATGTTCCAAACCAATATTTGTCAAATTTAAACTCATTTCCAGTCTTTGTAAAATATTTAATTAAATTTTTGACTATTTTTAATGGTTCGTTTTTGGGATATTTGGGATTTACGAAAATTGTTTGACTGTTAATATGTAGATTAAACTAATAATAGCTTAAAACTTATGAAATCTAATAAAAACTATTTTGTTCATTTTTTTCTATATGCTGAAATAATGGTAAAGAGAAGGATCTAACAACTGCTGCAAAATAGAAAATAACTAAGTTATTAATGATTGGTTGATAGGTTGGTCGGTTGAATATTATGCCATATCAACTCTTGAAGGTTATTTAATGCCAAATACTCTTTTTATATAGATATTTGTAAACGAATAGTTTGAAGGTAACATTTAAAAAAAACAGAGCTTATTTATTTGCACGCAATTAATTGGTTTCAACAATTCCTATCTTACGTGAACAATTCTATTTAGTATTAATCATTTTTTTGTACACATTTAGATGGTTTCAAGTATTGCTATCTAACACTAACAATTTTATTTAATATTAATTATTTGTTTACACACAGTTAAATGATTTCAAGTATTGCTATATAAGTAAAAGTAAAGTTGTCTCCCTTTAGTCGAGGGCAACCAGTAGGCTCCCTTTTCAATAGCTACTACACCAAGGTGTAGGGGAGGGCGCTACTCCTTTCCCTGGATTGCTCCACTTTACCCTTGATACGTACCTTCTATTGCTGAGCGTTAAGCAAGGAGGTATCAAGTGCCATTTTTAAAGTCTTTGGTATGACGCGACCTGGGATTGAACCCAGGTCTCCCGAACCATTGGTGAACACTCTACCCACAAGTTAAACAGTTCTATTTGAGCGATTGATGGCACTCTAGCTGGTACTACCGCTCCCAGACAGAGTGAATCTAGAAGGAAACGTAATGAATAGTTTCCCCACATTTCCCGAAGTCTCACCATCAGAGAATTTAGTATTATATCTAGGACACTCGTTAGAGGTCTTGTCTTAACAAAGATGCAGTCGGCATATTCTACAACTTCTGCGAACCACGCAGGAATGTTGGAGGTGCTCGTGGTGTAATGGTTATCGTCGTAGGAAATGGACACGGCGACACGAGTTCAAATCCTGGACGAGGCTGATTGCATTTCACATAGCACTAATACCTTTGGGAAAGGTATGAATCCAATTATTCTCCCTCCAGCTATGGGTAAATAGTGGGACAGACTGGTTTCTTCAGCCTTGGTTAGGCTACTAGTCTAGGAGAAGGAAATCTCTGAATTCAAACCAGTTGAACTCCGCTTAAAAATTTGACCTTATCTCATATCCTGCCCGAGCGGAGGGGTTTGGTAAATAGGAACTAGGTTGGAATGTTATTGAGTGAGGGATATCAAGGGAATTTTACAGAGGACATCGAATGATAAAGTAGACGATTGAAAAGTAAGTTGAGCACTCGAAGCAAATGAAAAGGCTATAAGAACTTACTTCCTCGAGATGAATGTGAACTAAAGCGAGTTACAGCAAAATAACCAGGACTAGAATTGAGGAAGCCAAAAAGGACGAAAGGTGCAGAAAACTTTGTGTGAGTAAACCCCCCAAAATTAGGCCAAGAAATACATGAAAATTTATTTTTCTTAAGAAATTTTCTCGGACGAATCTTGAGTGACATTTGATGGACCTAATGGACAATGTAAATGGTAGATTTTATCCTATTCAGACTCTCTCTGGTTGATAAAAGAAGGCTAAATGGAAGTGTTAGTGTTATGATATGAGCCGGAATTATCGAGCAAACCATTATTGGATCATTCAAAGTCTACCAAGGAATTAAACTGAACAGTACTTAATAATACAATTGTATGGTCGAGACATTCTTTGTATGATACAAGTTCTAATTCCTTATGTATCTAAACTTCTCTATGAATTCTTTGAGCATGAAAAATTTATCGGAGAGAAAATAATGGAATGGCAATCATCAAGTCCTCATCCGAATCCAATCAAAAATGTATGGTCTATTGGAAAGATAAAGTTATATGAAGGAGGCAAACAACATAACAGCAAAGCTGGCCCATGAGGAGCAATTAAACCTACCATGTCCGAAGTTGAACCTGCGGAAGAAAAATAAATTAACAAAATCAATGAATAATATATTGCTGGCAGTTATTGAGAAAGGCCATTATACTAAAATGAAAGGGTTCAAAGACTCATATTATGTGTTTGTTATTCGTTCTGTTATAGGAGTTGATCAATTTTGGATGATTTAATTACATCTTTATTCAAGAAAAATGTGATTATTTGGTTTTGTCAAATAACTTCAGACGGCAGGTTTTTTTTTTAATCAAATAACTTCAATAAAACATTGATACAATCTAAAATCTTAAATTCTGGCTTTGTTTTGACATAATTTTGGCTCAAATTGTCTCTGAGAGTGGACTTTAAATAAAATTTCAATTTTTGCCTTCATCGCAATGTTTTTTCCCCTTTTTTATCTTATTTAACAATTACTTTAAAATTTAAAACAGATTTAAACAAAACAATGAAGATACAGTTCAAATGGTACAATCTTTTTTTTTTCAAACAGACAGCTATGTATTGGCCAAAATGAGTGTTCTTTGTAAACAGCAACCTGTGTTACAATATTAATCAGGGCTGACTTAACATCTAAAACCTTATCTTTTTTAATCTCAAAAATTCTTCTGGGAGGAGGTTAATGGTAAATAGAAAATAGAAAGTTTATCATACACAATATTTTGCAATAAAGCATTGTTAATAGACAAGTTGAAATTTTGGGCAGTAAGAGGAGAGTATGTAGTAGTATCCTAATTAGTGTGTAATTAGTATCCTAAATTTTTCGGTGGTCAAGAATGGACAAGTGGAAAAATTCTTATTTAACCGACTTCTTGTTCTATTATTTTTTCGGTCATATTCTGTTTTTACACAGATCTGGTTGGGTATGTCCTGGCTTGATTGACGGTCAGTCGAGGAGCGCATTGACCGGCATCCACGAGCTTCAGGGGGCTGTCGCCCCAGGCTTTAACCCTCCTTGGAAGGGTAAGGTTAATCGCCTGGCGCCTGGGGCGTCCCTCTTAAGGGAAATGCCGACGGGGCCCGAGATATTCTTATGCTCGCCAGGCGTGTCTCGGCTACAGCCCTGCGCCTGGACCCACCTTAAAAAGGCTTTGTGCCATACACGTTCGTTTGGTAGAGTGCGTGACAAATACCCAGCTATATTCTGTTTTGTTGAATAAAGCTTAGTATATTTACAGTTGTTTTAAGTTCTCTTCTTCTACAATAGTGAGAAGAAATCCTGGTGAGAAATACTGAAAAAAATAAAATCAAATACACAGAAGTTACTGAAATTTCATCTTTTACGTTAAAAAAACACAGCGAGGGAGAGTTACCATCGCGTTGTAGTTAACGTTTTGAATTGCGATACTATTGTAAGCAAGTTCAAACACAAGTCACACTTTTATGCTCACTTTTGGACTAATGACTTTTGGAAAGGCATGAACTCTCTTATCCCGCTGAGCTTCGGGTTAAATACTACCACTATTTTCCTACAAGGAAGGTTTAAGCATCACATAACCCACAAAGGTTGATGTGCAATTAATCAAAGAAACCAGACCAGAAAGAGATGCAAAAATATCACATTTCAAAATATTTTTAAAAAAATCAATGTGACACCACACGTTTTTCCAGAGTGTGTGTAATATATATATATATATATATATATATATATATATATATATATATATATATATATATATTCGTTCGTTTGATATGTATCTATAGATGTTCCTTTTCTCGCATTCACTTTCGGATTAATACCCTTATTCCTGCTCCATCTGGGGGGTTAAAAGTTCCACTGGTTAAAGTGTTCATCAGTGATCCGGGAAGCCAGGGCTCAATCCAAGGTCTAGTCATAACAAAAAATACCAAAATGGTACTTGATGCTTTCTTGCTTAACACTCAGTATTATGATGTGCAGATCAGGGGTGAGTGGAGCAATCCTGGGAAAGTAGTAGTATCCTCCTCTACACTTCGGTGTAAAAACTATTAAAAAGGGAGCGTTCGGTTGCCCTTGACTACGGTCGGCAAATTTATATACTTACTGTTTTCCTATTATGATGGCATTGGCGTTCATCATCATCATGTCGTGCCACAGGCACGGATATCCCTGACCCTCTCTCGCCACTTCTCCCTATCGTTCATCGCCTCTGGCAGGTCTTCATGGCTACATTCCGTATCCTCAGATAGCTGCTGGATGTATGTTCGAGCTGGTCGTCCTGCTTTTGCCCGGCCATATGTGGGGGTCCACAGGAGTACATTCCTTATGAGCTCGTCCCTGCTTCTCCAGCAGTGACCTGGATGTAAATAACCCACAAAAGTTACTTTACCATTAAAACAGAGAAACTAGAGTAAACTGTTTATAGAGGTTTGTGTATACGTGTATGTATGGGTGGTTGAGTGAGCGACTGAGCGAGTGATGGCTGATCCAGCAAATTAGTCTGCAGTATCTCAAAACTAAACAGTCAAATTGTGAAAGCAATTGTAGAATGATGAATACCTACTCCCAGCTCTTCTCAAATCGCTAATTCCTTATTCTCGCTTAAAAGCAAAAACCCCCCAAAATAAAAATAAAAAAAGAATCACCAAAAAAAGCTACCCTTTTCAACTACTTTTCACCGATTGCATTTACAGAATCTTTTGTCAATTATCTTTTTTTTTAACCGGTTCTAATCACTGACATTCAGTTACCCCAAAGTCATACCGTTTCTTTCGTACATTCATTCTGAATTTGATTGATTTTTCTTTCCTTTACTTTACTTTCTGATTTTCAAAATAGGTAACCTTTTACAAAAGAAACCTATCCTAACATTCAGTAAGTCATCACGGCATCTCAGTCCTTTTATAATCCGTGTGTTGATGTAGAAATACCTCGTTGTATCAACTAATAATGAAAGAATTGCCTTTGAACATTTACCCTCTAGTAAGGTGTTCCGTTACAAAGTTCTGTCAGTTCATTATAGAACTTATAGCAGATATACAGAAACAGAATAGAATTATTGGATAGAAGATGTTTTCAGCTAGAAAACAATTTTTTCTTTTCATATTTTTACCATCACTATTCATAGATTTTTGTCAGCAATGAATAAGAGCCCGCATGAATAAAAAAAATCTGCTTTTACCCGGCAACGATGAGAACTCAGTTGTCAAGAAAATATCGTCTGCTTAGTCCATCAAAACATATATAAGCAATATCGAAACCCATATATTCCGTTTCTTTGTTCGTAGAGATCGAACTCGTTTACGTTCGAAATCGCAGTCAAGCACTCTAGCCATTACCCCCACAGAGACACCCTCTGTATGTGTAAAAAAGAACTGCAATATAGAGAGATAAACATATAAAAATAGATTTATATGAAAAGACACATACATATACTGAGAGAGTGAGAGAGAAAACTGCATTATTGTATCTGTCGTAGTTTTCAAATGAATATTAATTGTCGTAGTCGTCGAATGAATATTAATTGTAACTGGAAATGTGCTCTATTCAACTGCATTATTGCATCTGTCGTAGTTTTCTTTGAAAGAAATAAGCAACTTGAGTCAATAAAGTTCTGTCAAACATGTTAAGTGATTGAAATTTAAACACCTACGCCAATGGGATACTTTGACACGTGATTAGCTTCACGAAGGTGCACCTAAGCTTGTGACTGTTTAATATCCCAAATTTCCTCGTATAAATCTCCTGCCTTCTCACTAATACAATAATAAAATCTCAATATAGAAACACACACACACACACACACACATATATATATATTTATAGTAATTTACTAAGCTTTTTGCTTAAATGTGGCACATGGCCATATGAATGAGGCCCCCAATGAGACTCGAACTCACTCGTGTAGGTTTGCTTGTCTTGCTTGCTAACCATTACACCACCAGAGTTGCCCTAATTTACCAAGCATTTTACTTAGATGTGGCACAAGGCCATATGAATTAGGATACCCAATGAGACTCGAACTCACTCACGCAGGTTTGCAAGTCAAGTTCGCCAACCTTTACACTACCCGAGGTGCCCAATATATATATATATATATATATATATATATATATATATGTATATATATATATGTGTGTGTGTGTGTGTGTGTGTGTTTGTGTGTGCATCTAACAGTTCTGTACGAACACGATGTGACACTAAATAAATTTTTGAACAGAGTTTAAGATGTTTGCATTTTTATTTCTCCAAGACAGGTTGCCTTACGATGGTCAAAGAGTCCACTCTGCCCTACTATTTACCCATAACAGGAGGAAGAAGAGGTTGGTGCATACCTTTCTAAAGTGTACTAACGATATGCAACATGCAAACAGCTTTGACTATGATTTGAACTCGGGCCGCCGTGTCTATTTCTTTGGACTATAATGCGTCACGAGTACCACGTATATATATATATATATGTTTCTCTGTCTGATGATTGTCGTTATAAGACGGCATGAAACATGTGGTCGCAAACAAGCTTCCATTCTAGTGAATATATATAAAAACTAATATATTTTTATTAGTCATTAGAGTTTTTCACATCAGCGTAAGCTGATGGTCTTTCACTGGAGATTGAGTGACAGCAAGTCTCCAGGACCCTTCTCAGTAGTCTGATGCAAGTATCACTGGGGAACGAGAAATGTGGCGTAATAACTAACATGTTGGATAGCGGCGACAAAGTAAACGAGTTCGAACCCAAGTCGTTCTATAACTTTCATTTTCGGACTAATAACCTAAGGAAAAGTGTAAACGTCTTATCTCTCCAGTTGTTTCTGTGCAAGAATGGCTTTGGCATTAGATAACTCACAAAGAAATCAATCATGGAATAGATCTTGTTTTATGTCAGAAAAGTCTTCAAATATTCTATTTTTTACTACTTCTCTTACTTTTACACCTTTCCTCGTTCCTTTGTAAATGCTACGCCAACAATAAATCAACCATCAACGTCATTTTAAGCGTTCCCAGGCGTCACTTTCGATGTTCACCTTGAGCTACAGAACAATGTGATTTGCGCAGTGTAGAAGAAGCGTAGAGCCATTTACTCTCCAACTTGTATTTAAATGGAATCTTTTTAAAAAATTCATAAAGTAAAAAAAAAAAAAGAAGAAAAGAAAAAAAGAAAGAAAAACAAAATTTGGAGCTGTTGGCACAAAATTTTAGCGGGTGAAGTTTTCCTTTTATGTCTAACTGAAACGGATACTGTCGCGTTGAATCCTTTTATTTACTTTGCTGAGATAAGTCTCACAGGCCTCAGGTTGCTTGGAGTACCTGCTGTTATATGAGGAGGTGCCCGTGGTGTAGTCGTTATCGTCGTAGGAAATGGACACGGTGACACGAGTTCAAATCCTGGATGAGACTGATTGCATTTCACATAGCACTAATACCCTTGGGAAAGGTATGAATCCAATTATTCTCCCTCCAGCTATGGGTAAATAGTAGGACAGACTAGGTTCTTCAGCCTTGGTTAGGCAACTAGTCTAGGAGAAGGAAAACTCTGAATTCAAACCTGTTAAACTCCGCTTAAAAATTGACCTTGTGTCATATCCTGCCCGAGCGGAGGGGTTGGGTAAATAGTACCTGCTATTATATGTGGTTACCTATCTAAGAATTGAACTGTCTCATTCAATCTTATCTTAATGATTGTAAAGTTTACACCGCTGTGAATTCAAGGGTTAAAGATCTGTTCACCAGACAACATCCTTTGTCTGATACTCCCAATAAGTCCTAAGTGGTTATTTACTCAGTCTATACTGATTTTGGGTCACATGGCCGGAAGTGCGGGGCACCCAGTGAGACTCAAACACACAAGTAATAGTCTGCCAATCTAGCTTGATAAGCATAACACCATGCGAGAACAAGTCTGGGGTAAATTAGTCTCACTTGATTTTAATGATAATTTCAACTATACCTTTTCCAGTTCAAAATTGGAGTAGTCCAGTTCAAAATGGGAATAGTTCATTTCAAAATAGGAATAGTTCATTTCAAAATGGGAATAGTTCAGTTCAAAATGGAAAATTTATTATAAGTATAAATATAAAAAATATTTTATAAATCATTTAAACAATAAAATTGTTAACATTTTGTAACATAAAAAAAAATTTAACAAATCAATATCTTGTAGCACCAAAGATATTTATAAATTTAATTTTTTTTATTTTAAATTTCTTATTTTGAACTGAACTATTTCCATTTTGAAATGAACAAGTATGGTCTTTAATCAAAGCTTACGTCAAGCAGGAATTGGCTGCTAAAATTGTGAGTATTCTTGCAATGGAGAGAAGAGATGGCTTGTCAATTACTGAACAAAGGGCAAGAGCTTTGACTTCATTAATTGAGGAAGAATTGGGAAGGGTTACACCAGAAGTATGCAATCGTTTCATAGCTGGAATTCAATCTGAAATTCCTGCAGCTGTAGCATTAGAAGATGTTGTGTTCTAATAAATGACTTGAAGAATTTTTTTTATATTATAAAATGTTAACAATTTTATTGCTAAAATAATTTATGAAATATTTTTTATATTTATACTTATAATAATTTTTCCATTTTGAACTGAACTACTCCCATTTTGAACTGGAAAAGGTATAGTATGATTACACAGCATTGTCCGGAATCAGAACACTATCTAAAGCACATTTTCTGAAAAGAAGATTTATTATACAAGATTTTTCTTTCCGTGCGTGTATATTTTAAAGAAGGATGTTGAAATAACACTTTAAATTGTCAATTCTAAAAGAACGTTAACTAAAATTATTGCAAATAAAATTAGCCTAGTCGGTTGGGTTTCTTTAATATACTGACTGCATTGCAGCAGAAGCGTAAGACCTCCACAATGAGTCCCGTAAGTATGGCACTAAATAGTCTAATGATGTGAGTCCAGTCCTGGAGCTTTGAAGAATCTGAAGTACCTCTTCTGTTCTATTACTCACAGGTCCTCTGGATCTCAGAGTAGTCGTGCAAATAGAGATATTTAATCATCTATCCATGATCCTGGGTATGACATCTGATGGTGAGGCTCCAATCTTGGACTTAGGACAGTGTGGAGTACTCCTTCATTATCTTTATCATTAAGGGTTTTCGAACTATTGTCTTTATCTTTATTGTTATTTGCACAACGTTTCGACCGATATGTCCTCCTGCCTTCTTCAGGTGTTTGTCGAACTCGGGAACCTTCATGGAACTTCGAACTACGTCCTTTATTGAATCCACGGGGGTCGCCTGTTCTGATTCCGTTAGCCATAACCGGGTACAAGTGTTAAGTATTCCTGTATTGTTACTCGCCTGCAACCCCCAGATGATTGTTTCCTTAGAAGCTTAGGGAACCAACGCCTGTAACCGTTACGCCATGTGTCCTTCATTATCATTAATCTCAGTCATAATCTGAAACGGAGTGGTAATACCTGCAAGGGTTCTAACTGTGGGTCAAATAAAACTGTTCACTCCTTTTATTGGGATTATGATTATTGAATCGAGTTATTAGTATTAATAGGTATACTTGAAACCATTTAATTGTATGCCAAAAAAATTAGCTCTAGTTCGTTTAAAAAAGTTAACTACAATCTACTTATTAACAAATCATCGAACTTAACATGAAAAGAAAATAAATGAAATAAAATAAATAAAAAAGTTAAATTACCGTAATTATAACTGACGGAAGAAAATAAAATAAATAGGTAAATAAAAAAACGGAAATTCAATAAAACGAGGAGGTAACTCTTTAAATCTCTTCCTCCCTTCTCCCCACCCACGTGTCTATTCTGTTTTATTTATCCATTGGATCTGAAGAAGTCCTGTTATATTTTTCTTCGTGTTTTTGGTTCACACCAGAAACGAAAAACAGGATGGAAATAAATTTATAATCCTAAAATAACCGGTCTTCGGTTTTTTTCTTTAAAGAAATATTGCTCTGTAAAATCAATTACATTTGAGGAAAATTTAAATGTTCAGCTCCTGAATGATTTTCTTGTCCTGAAGGAATTACTCCCAACTCTGGTTTAACTGGACCGAATAATACTATATATATATATATATATATATACATATATATATATATATAGAACAGGGTTTAGCATTAAGTAAACCTCAAGAGTTGATATGCCTAAAAAACACATCTAACCAACCAACCAACCAACATCTATTCATCTATTGAAGTCTCTTCCGATCTATTTTACCTCTGTTTCTATCTTTCTTTCTTTCTGACTATTACAGTCTCTTTCTTTCTTTCTTTGTCGCCCTGGCGATCTATCAATCTATCTAATTTTCATCTGTTTTTATCTATCATGGTCTTTTCCTATATATAAATTGATATAATTTTCATCTGTTTTTATCTATCATGGTCTTTTCCTATATATAAATTGATATAATTTTCATCTGTTTTTATCTATCATGGTCTTTTCCTATATATAAATTGATATAATTTTCATCTGTTTTTATCTATCATGGTCTTTTCCTATATATAAATTGATATAAGTTCCATCTGGTTTTATCTATTATAGTCTCTTCCTATATATAAATTGATATAAGTTCCATCTGGTTTTATCTATTATAGTCTCTTCCTATATATAAATTGATATAAGTTCCATCTGGTTTTATCTATTATAGTCTCTTCCTATATATAAATTGATATAAGTTCCATCTGGTTTTATCTATTATAGTCTCTTCCTATATATAAATTGATATAAGTTCCATCTGGTTTTATCTATCATAGTCTCTTCCTATATATATTAATATAAAACCCACTAGAAAATTGGTACGAAACCTCAGGTGTAGTGTGTGAATTTGTGTCTTGGGTAAGGTTAAAAATCTTTTTATGCTTCCGGGACTAATTTAAGCTTCCGTGCCTGCGGATACCGTTTTTTTTGCTTTCAGTACATATTTCTGGGACCCATAATCAGATCCCACATGGAGATATTTTGTAGATGGCAAATACAATAAGCTGATTTGTTTTTTTATATTTTTTCAATGACTGTGTTTGCTATTAGCGAATTAATTTTCTATTTAGAAAATAGGGTAAATTTGGTGAGGTTTCGTGGAAAATATATCGGTTCACTTTTAATTTTTTTCATGTTGTTTTAGTTGTATTACCCATTTACTTTGTTAAAGTGCATCATCATCATCATCATCATATCATGCTGGCAGCACGGATATCCCTGACCCTCTCTCGCCACTCCTCCCTATCGTTCATCGCCCTAGGCAGGTCTTCAGGACAACAACCTGTATCCTCACATAGCTGCTGAATGTACGTTCGTGCTGGTCGTCCTGCTTTTGCGCGGCCATGTGTGGGGATCCATAAGAGTACATCTCTTATGAGTTCATCTCTGCTTCTCCAGCAATGTCCTGCATGTCTGGTTCGCCTAACTTGAATAGTTTTCGTGATAGGGGGCAGGTGCCCGTACAGTTGGTGTCTTGTGGGGTGTTGCTGCCAGGACTTGTTCAGGATTACACGCAGCATTCTTGTGTAATTGCCATCTAGTTTCTTCTCCAGCCGTTTTGTTAGCGTCCATGTAGTGCATCCATATAGCAGTATCGATGTGACCGCTGCCTGGAAGAAACTGCGTTTCATTTTATCGGTTAGGTCTGATTTCCATATAGTCGATAGCCTATTGATAGCTGTCCATGCTTTCGTTAACCTCGTTTCGATGTCCTTTTCGGTTGATTCGACGCTGCTTCCTAGGTACGTGAATTTGTCCACTAGTTTAAGAGGGGTTCCTTTTAGAGTGGAGATGTCCCCCGTTTGGTTATAGCACATATATTCCGTTTTGTGTGCATTAACATGGAGGCCTATGCTTGCTGCTGCTCGTTCCAAACTATGCAGAAGTGTTTCGGCTTGGTCAGGTGTATTTGCCAGTATCGCTATGTCATCGGCGTAGTCGGCGTCGGTAATTGTTGTTGCGGGGTATCTTCTGCTTCTTTTCTTCGTCAGTTCGAAGCCATTCTCTTTGATTTTGTCAATTGATGTTCTAAGTACGTAGTCTAGACAAATGATAAAGAGATACGGAGCCAGCGTGTCCCCTTGTGGTACTCCTGCTACAATGTCGAAGTATTCTGTGTCTCCATCTGGTGATCGTACTTTTACTTTAGTGTTTCTATAGAGAATCGTTATTGCCGCTACGGTTTCTTTAGGTATGCCGTACGCTAGTAGGATTTGTTCCATCTTTCCTCTGTGAATGGAGTCGAAAGCCTTGGTAAAGTCGACAAATATTAATGTCGCTTGTAGGTTCTTTGCCCGTATACCTTCAAGGATTCTGCGGATGGTTAATATTTGTGAGGTCGTGGATCTATTTCTTCGGAAGCCATTTTGGTTTTTTCTAAGTATGTTGTCGATTTTGGGTTCTATTCGGTTTCGTAGTAGGGCATTGTAGATTTTGGCTGCTATGGATGTAAGTGTTATGCCTCGGTAGTTTTTGGCTAATCCGAGGTCCCCCTTTTTAGGGAAGGGGAGTATGCATCCCTTCGTCCATCTATCTATCGGATTTTGATTGTATACTGCGTTGCAGTGTCGGAGCAGTATGTCGTCGAATTGTCTGGTCTTCCATACTTCCGGGGGAATTTCGTCCAGCCCAGCAGCTTTCCTATTTTTAATTTTTCTGAGAACCGAGTCGAGTTCTTCTTGTGTGAACGGTCCAAGTAGATATCATTCTCTCCTCCCCCATGACTAGCAAATCAGCAAACTTAGAGATATGCCCTCCTTAATTTAAGTGTTTTTTTGCAGTCAGATCGTGTTATTTATTCATTTATTTGCTTAGATATTTGAAATAATTTTTTTTTACTAAATAAGATCTTTCCTTCCTTCCTTCCTTCCTTCCTTCCTTCCTTTCTTTCTTTCTTTCTTAATTAATTAATCTATTCATTTTTTATTTGGTAATTTAAATACAGTTCATTACTCGATCAGATCTTCTTTCTTTCTTTCTTTTGATATTTTGAATATTTTTTTTTTTTACTAAGTGAGATCTTGTTCTTTCTTTCTTTCTTTCTTTCTTTCTGTAATTTGAATATAGTTTCTTTTTTTACTCTCAGATTTTGTTCTTTCTTTCTTTCTTTCTTTCTGCATTTCAAATAAAGATTTTCTAGTTAGTTATACTTCTCTTAAATTTTCTTTAGTAATTTAAATAATGGCTTTCACTCGGTCAAATCTTGTGTCTCTCTTTTTTCTTTCTTTCGTTTGATTTCTAGGTTTAATGGCATATCAACCTTCGTGGGTTATTTGATGCCAAAAGCATAATTGTAGAAGAAAAGTAGTTGTGCTATTTAACCCAAAACTGGGAGGATAAGAGAGTTCATACTTTTCTTTGCTTAATGGCATATAAACCTTCATGGGTTATTTGATGCCAAAGCCATACTTGTAGAAGAACAGCAGTTGTACTATTTAATCCAAAGCTGAGAGGATAAGAGAGTTCGTACTTTTCTCTGTTTAATGAGATATCATTTTTCGTGGTTTATTTAATGCCAAAGCGATCCTTGTATTAGCAGTATTGGTACTATTTAATTACTATATCGGAGGTAAAGAAAGTTAAAACCATTTCTAATGGTATGAGTCCGAAAATAAATGTGACAGCGTGACTGGAATTTGAACTTGTTTACTACGATTCTGCAGTCCAACACTAACCATTAAAAAATGGGGACAACTATTACAAAATGGAGGTGGCCGTGGTGTAATGGCTATCGTCGTAGGAAATGGACACGGCGACTTGAGTTCAAATCCTGGACGAGAATGAATGCATTTTACATAGCACTAATACCCTTGGGAATGGTATGAATCCAATTATTCTCCCACCTGCTTTGGGTAAATAGTAGGACAGACTAGGTTCTTCAGCCTTGGTGAGGCAACTAGTCTAGGAGAAGGAATACTCTGAATTCAAACCTGTTAAACTCCTCTTAAAAATTTGACCTTGTATCATATCCTGCCTGAGCGGAGGGGTTGGTAAATAAGATTACAAAATGGGGACACCACTTTTTCTTTCTTTATTTCTTTCCTTCTGTTATTCAAAAATGACTTTTTTACTCAGTCAAATCCTGTACTCATTCTTTCTCTCTCTCTCTCTCTCTCTCTCTCTCTATATATATATATATATATATATATATACGTATATTTTTTCTTTCCTACTATATATGTATATTTTTTCTTCCTTCAGTTAATCAAAACTGGTTCTTTTCCTTAATCAAATCCTGTATAATCTTTTTCTTTCTTTCTTTTTCTATGTTATTCAAAAAAAATTTTTCTCAGTCAAATCCTGTTTTATCTTTCTCTCTCTCTCTCTCTCTCTCTCTCTCTCTCTATATATATATATATATATATATATATATATATATATATATATATATATATCTCACTCTCTCTCTCTCTCTTTCTTTCTGTTATTCAAAATCTGACTTTTTTTTACTTTACAGTCAAATCCAATACTCTATCGATCTATCTTTCTTTCTTTCTATCTATTATTCAAAAAATGACTTGCGTACTCAGACCAATCCTGAATTATTTCTCTCTATGTCTTTTCTTTCCTTTTTTTTAATTCAAAAACTGAGTTTTTACTCAGTCAAATCCTGTACTCTCTCTCTCTCTCTCTCTCTCTCTCTCTCTCTCTCTCTCTCTCTCTCTCTCTCTCTCTTTAAGTAAAGATTTTTAAAATCTAAACAATGTTTATTCTTTTTTCTTTCTTTCTTTATTCATTTATTTACTTATTTATTTATCTATTTATTTTGGAAATTTAAATATGTTTTTTTTTTTTTTTGTTCAGTTGATTTCGTTTTTATTGCTGTTATGGCTGTTGTTTTATCTTTTTGGTTTTTTTTTTTTTTCTTGTTTTGTTTTTTTGTTTTTTTTTTACTCAGACGGTATTAGTTACTATTTCTAAGTTCTACAGGATTGAAACTTAGTTACCAAAAATAAGAATATTAAGAGGTCCAAAATAAGTTCCCCTTGCATATCTATCAATGCAATCTTATTTTCAATTGCCGATTTTAAAATCGTCCCTAAGTCCCGGCAAAAAAAAAAAAATTGAATAAAACCAACAACAAACAAAAAACAACAAAAATCATATTAAAAAACAAAAAAGAAATCATAATGGGACTAGAAAGATGGGTCATAAATGTACAGTACGGACAAATCTGTAGTAGCTGCATCGGAAACTGCATCAGATGGTGATGTGCAAGTTATGAAGGACTGTGGAGCACGCCTGCAATTCCATTACCCTCAGATCCTCTCTGATCCAGAGCTGGAGTATCTGTTAGACTCCACTCTATGGGTCAAATAGATCTGTTTAAGAATTCATAGTATTGGATGGGAAAATGTGATACTATATAAGTTTATGTAAATATTTGGATTAGGAATAGTTACTTGAAGCTATAATTACTTACTAAGGATTATCATTATCATTGCCCAGTTGGCTGGGGCTGTAGAATACACCGACAGTACTTCTGCAGAAAGGTAAGACTCCTCAATGAGTGTCCTAAACAATCTGATGGTAAGGTTCCAGTAATACTGGAGCTTTAGGAAATGTGGAGTATCTCTTCATAGCTATCACTCCCAGGTCCACTCTGCCCCGAAGTGTAGCTATCTATGGACCAAATCAAACTAAACTGCATGCTTATGCTAAACTAAATTGCTTCAAATAAAACTGTATTGACATTTAAACTGCGTACTTTATTTTAACTGCGTACTTATGCGAAACTGAATAGTTTAAAGTGTTTTTGACATTGAACCTGTGTACTTATGCTAAACTGAATTGCTTGAAATAGAACTGCATTTAACGCTGTGTAAACAAAAATATATTTATACTAAACTGAATTGTTTGAAACTTTTATCAAAATGACATAATTCGGCGTTAAATGAGCAGAAAAGGGTTGATACGCATAAAACCTACCAACCAACCATTTATAACTTGAAACTATGTAACGGTATAAACAATTGTCAATGTACCCCATCTCACAGGTCGATTCGAGGCTATTGTTAGATGATCTCCAAGTCGAGCTTGCTAAAAATTACACCAACAGAAGCGAAGCTGGAAATTAGCGGGAATTTACTAAGCTTTTTTGCTTAGATGTGACACAAGGCCACATGAATGGGTCACCCAATGAGACTCGAACTCACTCGTACTTAGAACATCGATTGACAAAATCAAAGAGAATGGCTTCGAACTGACGAAGAAAAGAAGCAGAAGATACCCCGCAACAACAATTACCGACGCCGACTACGCCGATGACATAGCGATACTGGCAAATACACCTGACCAAGCCGAAACACTTCTGCATAGCCTGGAACGAGCAGCAGCAAGCATAGGCCTCTATGTTAATGCACACAAAACGGAATATATGTGCTATAACCAAACGGGGGACATCTCCACTCTAAAAGGAACCCCTCTTAAACTAGTAGACAAATTCACGTACCTAGGAAGCAGCGTCGAATCAACCGAAAAGGACATCGAAACGAGGTTAACGAAAGCATGGACAGCTATCAATAGGCTATCGATTATATGGAAATCAGACCTAACCGATAAAATGAAACGCAGTTTCTTCCAGGCAGCAGTCACACCGATACTGCTATATGGATGCACTCCATGGACGCTAACAAAACGGCTGGAGAAGAAGCTAGATGGCAATTACACAAGAATGCTGCGTGCAATCCTGAACAAGTCCTGGCAGCAACACCCCACAAGACACCAACTGTACGGCCACCTGCCCCCTCTCACGAAAACTATTCAAGCTAGACGAACCAGACATGCAGGACACTGCTGGAGAAGCAGAGATGAACTCATAAGAGATGTACTCTTATGGATCCCCACACATGGCCGCGCAAAAGCAGGACGACCGGCACGAACGTACATTCAGCAGCTATGTGAGGATACGGGATGTTGTCCTGAAGACCTACCTAGGGCGATGAACGATAGGGAGGAGTTGCGAGAGAGGGTTAGGGATATCCGTGCTACCAGCGCGATATGATGATGATGACACCACCACAGCTGGAAATTAATGTACTATTTCAAGAGTAAAAAACATGAGTTATGGTGCTGTTCGGTGTCGCTTTCTCCCCCCTTTTTCTTACCGTCTCTTCTTATTGTGTTTGGAGAACCAGTTTCAACAGTCAGTCTGTCTCTCCATCAAAGCAGTAGAAGCGATTTTGTCTATTTTGGCGTGTTCACTAAAAGTCAAGGACGATTCACGCTGTTTATTGATTTGGTTTCTTTATTGTGGCTTATCGTTCTTCATAGTCCGGTGCGTTAATCACAGTCCCACAAGGATTCCCCTTATTATAATCTAATGTCATATCAACCTTCTAGGGTTATTTAATGCTAAAGCCATCCTTGTAGAAGAACAGTTATTATAGTATTCAATCCATATGTATTTACCAACCGGTTCGAATGGGCAGGATGTGACACAAAGTCAATTTTTAGGTGAAGTTCAACAGGTTTCAATGTTGCAATCAAGCACGTTAACCACTACGCCACGGGGACACCCTCTTATTACTCTGACTTTGTGACCGATTGTCCGCCAGACAATAATAAACTGCGAATACAAGAAGTACCCCAGGTTTATTATAGTTTATATATTTATTATAAGTTTTCGATCTGCTTTGAGCTTCATCATCCAGAATAAGAGATTGAACAGGGTATCTCAAATAGACGCAACCCATTAATATGATAATGATTTATTACTGAAAAAAAAACTCCATGTCAGCTGGTGTTTATGCTAGATCTGGGTTATGTATGGGTACAGCTGAAGATCCGTCTTTAAGATTCTTTACAACAACACACGTGAAAGACCAAGTTCTGGGGGACGTCGTCGGAGGGACTTTTTCGGACTCCTTCCGACGGAATCTCTGACCGCATCCAGATTGTCAGGACATCTTGCAGTCAACCTTCTGCCACATCTCGGATTTTTAGCCTTCTTGTTGTTTACTGATCCCGTGGCTTGAAATTTGGGTACCCAACGATAAATTTGGCTTTTCTGGGGATAATTGTTAAACGTAAACTTCCTTCAAAATTTTGCTTACACAGTTTTGAATGATTTTGTCTCCAAATAAATGACGCAAAATATTTTTCTTCTCTGTGGGGGGAGTATGTAATTTGGTTATTTTAGTACATTGCTCTCTAAATTATTCCCACCACAAATACAACACAAAACTTTACAATCGCACAAAAGAAATGGAGTAGAACACAACGAACATTAAATAACAAACAATTTAATATGCTTATAACAGAATATGAAAAACAAAATACATGATGTGTAAATGGCCTTTTGGAAAATAAAGTTTGAAGAAGAGAATAAATTTGTTGAAAGATGTGTGTATGTTCATGTTATCAGAGTCCGTAAATAAGTCGTTCTTACTCACATTAAGTTTATAGCAGGTTTTATGATTTGGGCGACAGCGTGTCGCATTGATGAAAGAAAGTTTGTCGGGTTTTCCTTTTGAATATAATTCTCGGCCATTTGAAGAGAGTTCATGAAATTTCGTTGAGGAAGGAAAGGAATTTATTGGAATGCATCGGCTACTGCTTTACTGGCTTAGTGGCTTGTTTTCATTTGAGTGTAAGCTTGTGTCTTGTGTGTCTGGCTTCCTAACTCTGTGTTATTTATATCCTACAGGTGGATCAAAGAATCGTCCTAAAATCTTGGCGCGGAGACATTTATTGACCAATCAGATTTGTATTTTACTATTTTATTTTCGAGCCTAAATATTTTCTGTTAGTTCACTTCCGATCCTAATTTTCTAGAATGTTCTATTCCCTGTTTTAAGCTGATTGGTTGAAAAATATAAAAATGTAATTTAAATGCTAATGCGGGTTTGATCCTAACTTTCTAGAATGTTCTTAAGTATGTTTTTATTGCTTATTTTAAGTCTAGAAGAAATGTGTATCCTATATCTCCAAGGAATTATGATTGGTTTGGTTTGGTTATTTTAATAGTATATCAACCTTTATAGGTTATTTAATGCCAAAGCTATCCTTCTAGAAGAAGAGCAGTAATATTATTTGACCCATAGCTGGGGGGATAAGGGGGTTCATACCTTCCTCAAAGTATTCGTCCGAAAGTGAGAGTAATAGCGCGACTGGAGTTCGAACTCGCTTACTACGATTCTAAAGTCCAAAGATTTAAACATTACACCTCCGCGTTGTAACCGAGGAATAACAGTTATTATAACATGCTATTTTCAAATCTGAAACAAAAAAGAACACATTATAATCAACAGTCATATGGGTTCCATGTATATTGAGACCCCCGATATATCGTTAGAAATATCTGGGGGGAGGATAATCCTGATTTCAATAATATAGTTTAGTAAACCTCTTCATAATTTACAATGATAAAACTTTATTACGTATACGTTTAAATCTTAAACCCATAATGCGCATATATATATATATATATATATATATATATATATATATTGTGTGCGTGTTTTTATTTATATATGTATATTGAGTTTAGATTTTTTAATATATCTATATTTACCAACCCCTTTAACAGGTTTGAATTCAGAGTTTTCCTTCTCCTAGACTAGTTGCCTCACCAAGGCTAAAGAACCTAGTCTGTCCAGCTATTTACCCATAGCTGGATGGAGAATGATTGGATTCATACCTTTCCCAAGGGTATCAGTGCAATGTGAAATACAGTCAGTCTCATACAGTATTTGAAGTCGTGTCGCCGTGTCCATTTCCTACGACGATGACCACTACACCACGGGTACCTCCATCCTTTTTTAATGATTTTTTCAATATATATGTGTGATTTAAATTCAAATATATGTTTGAATTTATATATATATCTTATGTGTTTAAATATGTGCGTGTGTGCGTGTGTGTTTGTGTGTGAGTGTGTGTGTGTGTGTAAAAACATATATATATACATATATATTACGTATTCAAATTTATATATCTATTATGTGTCTATATATATATATATATATACGTATATATGTATATATCAAAATATGCATACATATTACGCGTTTAAGTTAATATATATATAATTTAAACGTTTAATAAGTATAAATATCATGATATATATATATTTAAACACGTAATATGTATATATATATATATATATATATATATATATATATATATATATCGGCGAAGGAATTAACGACTGCCAATCGCGTAATCCTATGCTCTTCTAATGAATTGAGCACACTGGTATCTCGTTAAGCAAAATAAAAACAAACAAAAGCTACTACATAACGCCTTATCATTCCCGACCTGGCATATGTCGCTTGATGGCCGAGCGGTATAATACTAAGTCTAAAGTAAAGTTGGGCGGGTTTTGAATGTTGTGAATCGTTCTCCCTGTCTAACCTCACTGAAGAGTTCTGATACAACGAAACAGTCGGTTTGTGGATGACTATATGTTGTATTGTCATCTGCTGATTCATGCAGAAATATGCATATATATGCTTATATACACATATACATGTTCATGCAGGATACATACTGACGCAATAAATTAATCAGACGCAGTAATAAAAGACGCTGGAAGACTTCTTTAACAAAATATTTACCTCTCACTTTATTTGTAAGGGTTCGAAAAGGGTTGTTTGGTGCTTTACTGTGAGAGGGAGTTGGAGACCGAACATAAGCTGTAATATTTTGACCCCACTGTTATGACCGTCACGTTGTGTCTTTCTTGTTCTCTAGGGCTGCTCAACCGGAGGCCTAGGGCCTACTCTATTGGATGCCAGCTTTCTTTATTGCATCTTATCAGCATCTTCTCTGGACCCCAAACTCCATCGGGGTTCCCGAGGGCCCCCTCGGTCGGGTGTGGCTTTCCCTACCACATCTTCACTCCAACTGTCTGGAACTCTACTGGCAACTTCACTGGCTCGTCGAACTCAACTGAATTATATAATCGTTTGACGCCCACTGGATCTTTGAAATCGAATGTTTAATCGTCATCAAGCGGAAATAACTGTCATGCAGTTCAGAGGTCACTCTCTTCCGGTGCATCAGTCTATGAGAGTGTCATGGGATTTTTTTTTACCTCGTCCCATTTCATCAGCCAGTTTCCGCCCACGCGATTTCTTCTCATAACTGCCATTAGAATGTGTCACTTCCTTCCGGTGCATCACCTTGAATGGCATTTTTGGCCGGGTCAAAAGGTCAAAACATAACATATATATATATAAATATATACATACATACATACATACATACATATATATATCCGACAAAATGATAAAAAAACAATTGTTGAAAACCTGACGTTGGTTTTAAGATTGTTTTGTACTATTTCACTCTCGGTCATAGAAATATTTTCAAACAAAGAGAAATGTCTTGAAACATTGATCATGATCGTTGTTCCATTTATTATTTGTGACTGTCTCATGATGTCAACTGAATGTGTTAAGAAGCTAAAAAATTTTAAAAGTTACGTTGTACCATAAATTCCTTAACTTGCAAATTTGTCTGACGATTATATTTATTTGATAATGTTGTTGTATTTTTCGTTCTTGTACTGATAAAATTTATAACATCCCGACGGATTCATAAATGTTGACTGATTGATTGATTTTAAAGACATGTTAACTTACCTGTGGTTATTTTATGTCAAGAGTTTAAGGAACTGTGCACGTCGTACGTTTATATTAACGGTTTATGAGATAATCTTTATGAGATAATCTTTATCCCTTTAAATATTCAGACTATTGACTTTATCTTCATCACTATATTCGCATTTCGATCGATATAATTTTGGCCTTCTTCAGATGCTTCATGTCAAACTTGGGAATCTACTTTGACCTCGAACTGAACCCTTTGATTAATCCATACCTGAAGAAGGCCGAAGTTACGCATGGTTATATAATATAAAGAATTCTTATCTAATACAAATCATTCGCAAAAAGATCTCTTTAACCTGTAGATGAGACCCTAACAAGTGCTAGCACTCTGGATCAGAGTGAACCTATGAGTAATGGCAATGAAGGGGTCCTCCACACTCCCCAGATCTCGAGAACTGGAGCCTCGCCATCATATTCTGTTTAGTGTCATCCTCAAAATACCCCTCTGCAGGTATGCAGTCCTAGTACTTTAACTCCACTGACAGGAAATCTATATACATGTGTGTGTGTGTGTGTGTGAAAAGCAGTAAGTATAGTTTAACACACTTGCATATATATACGTGTGTATGTGTATGTGTGCGTGCGCGCGTATATGTGTGTGTGTGTGTGTTTGAAAAGCAGTAAGTCCAGTTTAATACATATATGTGTGTGTATATATATATATATAATCAGATTTTACATTTGAGTAACTTGAGGTTACGTCGATAGGGAAAAAATCGACAAAATGACTTTTAAAGTTCCACAGGTTATTTGAACTTATTCCACTCAATATTTTTTTTATCTGTTGATATATTATGCAATTCATATTGGCTCACCCAAAACACTTTCTTTCACTTCAGATGTAAATTTGTGCTAGGTCAGCGATGTATTCTTCCAAGATTTCCCGGACTATTCACGACAGTGATATGATAGTTGGTTTGATTGATTGTTTTTTTTACATGTCAACCCTTATTGGTTTATTTTATTCTCCAATAAGTTTAATAATTATGAACTCCAGGTATAACTTAGTACTACCGACTGCATGGTTGACTGATCGTCCACAAAACCTGTTACCCCACCAAACCTACTTCGTCAGAAGAATGCCTACACACCAGGCAAGAAATACAAAACCCAATTAATTTACTAACCCAAGTAAACATATGTTGTATATTGACCCCCGACCCGGCCGGGCTGTCAAAATAGGAAATGCACCTGTGTAAATAACAGCTGCATCCGGTCGAAAAATCTCAGGATATTATAACCTTGACCGTGGACGGGTTGAATGAGTGCGATTTGTGACGCCCACAAGAAGAAGGTGGGCGTTGAACTATTATATAACTCAGGGCACAGGAAATTCAATCAGTTTGGAGATCAGATGAGTTGGAGATAAGATGCGGTAGAGAAAACCAGCACCCAGAGAGGCTTGGCTCCCAGGCCCCCGGTTGAGCAACCCAGGAGAACGGGAAAGAAACGCTGTTATGGTCAATAGAGTGGGGGGTCAATATGTTGCAGTTGTGTTCGGTCTCCAACTCACTCTCACACACAACCCTTTCAAATAAAGTGAGAGGTATATTTTTCTAAAGAACTGTGTTGCTCGTCTTTATTGTGTTGTCGTTTGTCTGGCCAGAACAAAATGCAATACATATTCTATCTCGATTTCACATTCGCCAATAACAACAGACTAGATACCAAACTAGATACACGAATGTCAAATGCTTCCAAGGTCTTCGATGGGCAGAGTAAGACCTCGCCATTAAAACTAAATGTGCAATATATTGCGCCATTTTTCTCTCAACCTTCTTGTGCGATATACAAAGCCGATGCCCAAAGACTTTATGTCAATATATGTCACTTGTGCAAAATACCAGATGTCAAACGGTGTTAGTATATACCAAATAATTTCATCCTGGAGGAATCTAAACTCCCTGGCATGTATGATATACTCGCCAAATCTAACCTAAAATGAGCTGGCCACTTGAACAGACTTGAGAACAACAGACTGCTATAACAGATCCTGTACTCTATAGATACAGAAGGGTCACATAAAACTGGCAAACCAAAGGTCAGACATAAGTCCATTATTCCTTTTGATAATTGGCAATACCAGTCCAGAAATCGAAAAACCTGGCGGGAAAAAATCAGTAGAATGTCATCCTCGGATGCGCCAGTATATTTTGGATATATATATATATATATATATGTATCTACCGACCCCCTCTGCCGGATAAGACACAAGGTCAATACTTAAGCGGTATGTTACAGGTTTTGACTTCAGAGTTTTCCTTCTACTAGACAGGTTGCCCAACCAAGGGTATGTATACACACACACACACACACACACACACACACACACACACACACATATATATATATATATATATATATATAGCACTCTGGTAGCCGATAGGGTATAAAAATCTAAACAAACGGACGCTGCTGCTGTTGCTATATAATACTTTAAAAATTCCCTTAGCCAACGTGGTACGCTTGTTGAATGAGCGGTCTGAGACTAAGTCTAACGTAAAGTTGGACGGGTTTCGATCCCAGCTTCGAGCGTCTTACGTGTCTAGCCACTGAAGAGTTCTGATAGAACGAAACAGTCTGTCTGTGGGGGACAATATATATATATATATATATATATATATATATATATATTGTGTTTCAATTTATATATGTATACTGTTTAGATTAATATGTATAGATATGTGTGGGATTTAGATTTATGCATATATATATATATATACAACGCATGAATATATAAATATATGGTAAGAAAAGTTTCAAAGTATCGATTAATAGCCGCCAAGGATACTCATACTTTTAGATTTTGATTAACTATCTATTTAGGAGAGTTAAATTCTGATATAAACTAGGAATGATGGATCCTTTTAGACATTTTCAGTCAATTTTTAGAGACCCTCAATCGATTTGTCTTTGTGTGCCTCTATTAACACTGCAATATTGTCAATTTGCATCTCTGTTAAAATTTCGACGATATTAGCAGAAATGTGCAATAACCATTAGTTTGTTGTAATCTATTGACATGATTCTGAATCTGTTGTTATTTATACAAAATAATTTTTAAAACCTTTTACCACCCAAAATACTAGAAATACAATTTCTTAGCCAGTTAGATTTATCGATAAATCACCAACTTTTTAATTAATTTCAAGCTTACCTAAATAAATATTGTTTGAGTAAGCATGGATTTATCTATGCTTACTCAGCTAACAGTAAATATAGAATTATCTATACTTACTCAAGTAAAAGTATTACTTACCATTCAATTAATTTTTAATCTATATTCTTCTCTTTCAAGAAAGCATTTTATATCAACTCGATTAATTTTTCTAAAATTAAGCGAATGTTGTTTGCATTTACATCTGCGTTATCAGCAACAGCAGTTCGCATAAATATTCTAGAAGATATAATTACATACACACACACACACAAAGCCCGGCAAATGTTCGTTGCGGATAATGGAGAAAATGAATGAATAAAAAAAGTTAATCAACAAATTTATAATTTTCATTTTTCAAAAGTATGCTGGGAAAACTGAAAGTACGAATTTTTTTCTTGTAAGCAAAGATGATGTTTGCTAAACTGTAGATATTTTTAATCGATAGTGTTTAATATTGTTAAAGTGTAAATCATGGACGTGGACGAGTATTAAAAATACCATCTTAACTCGGTATCGAATCCGGAAGTAGTCAGCTGAAACCTGATGAGATAAAGATGGTATTATATAGTAGAGGAGTGTGAAATGCCCTGTTTTTCATTGCCTGTTACTGAAGGACAGATGTCTATAAGAAGGGCTGAAGTCCGGCCTTACTATTTAATTGCTTTGGTAGAGGCACGGAGCGTAGCACGTCGCGATCAAGGGGGAGGCTTGGTTCTTCCAGAGTCATGCCGGGGTTGCTGTCGGAGCCGATATGATGCAAAAAACCCGAAATTGGCGATGAAGACAGTGCATCACTGAGGTGCCCGTGGTGTAGTCGTTATCGTCGTAGGAAATGGACACGGCGACACGAGTTCAAATCCTGGACGAGATTGATTGCATTTTACATAGCACTAATACCCTTGGGAAAGGTATGAATCCAATTATTCTCCCTCCAGCTATGGGTAAATAGTAGGACAGACTGGGTTCTTCAGCCTTGGTGAGGCAACTAGTCTAGGAGAAAGAAAAATCTGAATTCAAACCTGTAAAACTCCGCTTAGAAATTGACCTTGTGTCATATACTGCTCGAGCGGAGGGGTTGGGTAAATAGGACAAAGAAAAGGAAAAAAAACGGCCAGACTTCAGAGATAACAAATCTCGAATCACTGCCCGGGGAAAAAAGAAAAAGATTATCGGGAGAAAAAAAAAGAAAATGCCAACTTCGTCGCACCAGTTGAAAAAAATCAAGAGATATGCAGTCTGTTAGTCAAAAGAACAAAAACCCACCGCAAAATGCTGCAATGCTACAATTACGAAAAGTGCTCAATACTAAATAGAGCCAATCACAAAAATTAAATCGCGAGTCGGGACTATCCTGCTACAGTTTCGGCTAAAACGGCTCCTCAGGGTACCTAGCACCTCAGGGTACCTAGTTGGTGCTAGGTACCCTGAGAAGCCGTTTTAGGCGAAACTGTAGTAGGATAGTCCCGGCTCGCGATTTAATTTTTGCGATTTAATTTATATATATATATATACCGTGGTCGCGCATTTATCATGACTAGTTAATTTGGCATCGCTTCTGTGCGATATGGACCGATGGCCCCGTGGTAGAGTTTCTGCTCTCCTGTCCGTAGTTCAATCTCCAGTGGTGGAGATCACAGTATGCTCAGCTCATCATCTTGTGCCAACAGCACGGATATCCCTGACCTTCCCGCGCCACCCTTCTCTATCGTTCTTCGCTTCCGGTAGATCCCTAGGGCTACATCCCGTATCCTCACAGAGCTGCCGTACGTAGGTTCGAGCTGGTCGCCCTGCTTTTGCACGGCCATGTGAAGGGGTCCATAGTACATCACTTATAAGCTCGTCCCTACTTCTCCAGCAGTGTCCCGCATGTCTGTTTCGTCTAACTTTGACAGTTTTCGTGATGAGTGTTAGGTGGCCGTACAGCTGCTACTTTGTGGGGTGTTGCCTCCAGAACCTGTTAATATTGCTCGGATCCTTCTTGTGTAGTTGCTGTCAAGCTTTTTCTCCAGGAATTTAGTTAGAGTCCATGTAGTGCATCCATACAGCAGTATCGCTGCATGAAAGAAACTGCGCTTCATTTTATAAGGCCCTATAAAATGTTACCACTCCAGACCAGTGTAAAGCTGGGAGCGATGGCAATAAAGGGGTGCTCTGCATTCCTCAAACCTCCGTTATTACTGGAACCTCACCATCAGATTCTTTAGTTTCATATTCTATATACTCATTGAGTGGGGGAGGTCTGACCCCTCTGCAGAAAAGCAATCGGTGTATTCTACAGCCCTAGTCGACTGGGCAAATTATAGCGGGTCGGAAGGCCGTCACAATGTTCTCTGGGGTCGGAAATACTACTCTCCTTCCCCAAGCTAACTTATATTATTTCTCTCATTCCATAAGCTCACAAGTTGAAGACAGTTTCTACCTGATATTTTGAATGTTTAAATTTATTGATTATTATTTCCTATTTTCTTAAAGTTCTCCCTGCATCTACTTTATTTTCACACTTGCATGGGGATTTCAGTCAGAGCAGAGTATATTTTCCAGTGAATAGTTAACGTCACTTGATTTTTTTTTCTGTAGATCAGAGCAGTAAGATAAGATGCAGGTATTCAATGTCTCTGATTTCTAGACAGTTGTTTGTGGTGAGCCCAGCTTCTGTAGAATCCGTTGCAGCATTTCAGAAAAAAATGAAATAAATTCACGCAGATAAAATTGTTATCTTTAAACTAGTGTTCGTAAAAGAAAATACATTTTTGCCACAAATTTGTTTGGTTTGGTGTGGTTTATGGTATATCAGCCATTATTAGTCATTTTATGCAAAATCCTGTTTGTATATATATTTTAGATATATATGATTTATAAACACTTTTTATAGATACGAGGATCATTAAATAAGTTTCCAGACTTTTTTCGTATGGGCACTTTTATTGATAGTAAACACATGAAACTCTAGTCCCCTAGGAAGAAATCTCCTTCTGCTGCAATACAGCTGTTGTACTGTTCCAACAACTTCTGAAAGGCCCCATGGAAGTCCTCTTGTATGAGCGTGTCAATGACCTTCGTCACAGTCTCTTTCATCTCCTCAATTGTCTCATAGAGACAGCCTCTGAGCTTAGGAAATAACCAAAAGTCACAGGGAGCAAGGTCTCGACTATAGGGACGGTGAGGAACTGTCTTGATGCCCAACTTGGGCAAATAGTCTGTGACAACGATGGAGTTGTGGAGTGGTGCATTGTCCTTGTGGAAATGCCACTGAGCCGATTTGAAGAGTGCTGGCCTCTTCCGACGGAATCCCTTGAAACCTTAACATAGTAACCCTATCCCTAACCCTTTGGCCAATCAACTGTGGTCTATTGACTTCCTTACTCCTCCCGCGCCCCTCATCATCCCTCATAGACTCCTTGCCTTCCTTGAATCTCTTATGCCACTCAAAAACTAATGTTCGATTCATGCAAGATGCTTCAATAGCAGTCTGAGGCATTCCATACGTTTTTGTGGCATCTTTCCAAGTTTAAAACATAATTTTATTGCATATCATTCTTCTAAAGTGTCCGCGCTCAGATTGCATTTTTGAAATTCACCAGCGGTGACAATCAGGCTTTAGTCGGGTGTATTTCAATTCCTGCTGTAGCTGTTCATTTGAAGCTGAAATCATAAAAATTTGTCAGTCATCTCATAAGATGTATATCAATAACATAGTGAATTTTCAAGAGTCTATGACAATTTCAAATGCTTGGACAAAAAAACGTCTGGAAACATATTGAATGCACCACGTAATATTTTCAAACTAACCTGTGCTTTATTCACTCCACGGGGATACAAGAGTTAAGCTATAGTAAGTATTCCAACGTCCAAATGATTTCACTTAGAAGAACCTTTAAAACAAAAGCCTTATCCACTGCACCATGCGTCCTCACCGAAACGTAGTGAGTATAGCAATGAAGAAGGCGTCTAGATTCTGAATTTTCTAAGTGATCAAAATTATCCAGCTTCATCACAGAAATTGAGACATTGAATGAAACCGCGATTTTCTTCTGAATAATCTCTTAATCATTCGACACACTAATTCCAGCCAGTTATCTAATGGTCGAAGCACCCCATAAAAATTTCTTTTAATATAGTATGAGGATGTGCATTCGTGTTTTTTATTTTTTTCCCTGGTCTTCATATCTTAAATTTGGATTGAATATAAGGAGTATGACGTTCACAACTTCCTGTTTCCCACGTGTTATATAATTAAGGTAATGATTTTTTATATTAATTTTTTTTCGTTAATTATATTTTAATATTTAGTTCGATAAGGTTTTGAACTACTCGGGTGTCTTAGTCCACGTGCATAGTCAGATGGTGCAGTCTTACGCCCGCGTGGAAATGATATAACAATCATCATCTGTCATAATAAAACACCAGACAGGAAATGAGGCTGGAGTGTGCAAGAGGTCATGCCCAGAAGAGATGGCCCTGAGAATTTGAGGATTTTGAAAAGACAGCAGTTGATTTTTCAACCGTTGAGGCGTGCGGTTGAGTTTTTCAGATCTCATCCGGCAGAGATGAATTGGGATCTTAAACATTACAAGATGCGCCGCACGTTGGGGTAGGGTCAGCATAGTATGGTTAGCATTTAAGAATTGTGTGTGTCTCTCTCTCTCTTCGTGTCGCCATGGACCGAAGCCAAAAATGAATAAACCTGTTCGTATCTGAAACGAAAGAGTCCGCCTGGATTCGTATATGTATTGTATTACAGTTGTGATCGATATCTTTATGGCTGCATAATACCACGCATCTTTCTCCTCTTTACGTTTTGTGGGCCCACAATGAGACAATGAAAGCATAATATTTTTTGACATTTAACACCCTTATTCTGATGGTTGCAACATTTACCATTTCCCCATCAATAATAAAGAATACTTTTATCAGCTTCATACACGGCAGTACAGGGTGGAACGATAAAATTGTCTTCCTAAATAAAAACAACACTACAGCTTTATTTTAAAACTTTTATTGAAAAAACCAATTCAGGTAACTTGATTATGTAGTAGAGCTGACATCTATTCAATGTAGCCGCCTTCACCCTCAATCACCGCCTCGATACGGATCCGGAACTAGGAGCATGCCTTTTTCACAAGCGCCGACGGGAGCTAGGTGAATACTCGGTGGATGGCGGCGATCAGGCTGGCTTTGGTCATGTTGGCGATGTTCTCGACGTATGACCAAACCAAGTAGTCCACCAGCTTCAGGTCGGGGGAGGAGAGGCTCCAGTGAGAGAAGGGTACAAAGTTGTAGCACTCCTTCTGAAGCCAAGCCTGGGTCTCTTTGGACTTGTGGGCCGGCGCCGAGTCCTGCTGCCACACCCAGGGTCTGCCACCGGCCACCTGATTGCACCTGGAGATCACAACACTCTTCAGCACATCCAGGTACACTTTGGTGTTGACTTTCAAGCCGACTTCGAAGATGTGACGTGACATGATGTGGCCCTCACTTGAAACCACACCAAAACCATAACCGTAGCCGAAAACTTTGTTTTCATCACCCTGGGCATGTCCCTCTTATTCGTGGCAATCCAGATTTGCATTTTAAGGGTGCTAGCAATGGTCCTGTTGTCATAACTTGAATCGGTAGAAAGCATGAGTTGTACAGCGGTGCATCTCCGATCTCGGTCGTTGAACATTGTGTCACTTTCAGACATGATAGAAGGCTCCTATCGCTCTTGGGATTTGTACACAACTGTCCAACTAGTAGATGGTCTGCAACAAAAAAAAGAAAACCGGTTTTCATTAAATGGAAGTGGAATCATGTCGTCTTTTCTAGGGCGACAATTTTATCGTTCCACTCTGTAGATGTTTTTTAACAACTCTATTATTTCTTGCTTTTTTATCGCCAATATATTCTATCACATGTGAAGTATAATTCTATATTCTCTGAGTGAGAGTTTGTGTTTGAGTGTATAGTGTATGAGTGAGAGAGAGTTTGTGTGCACGAGAGATAGAGAGAGAGAGTGTGTGTGTGTGTGTGTGAGTGAGAGAGAATTTGTGTGCATGAGAGAGAGAGAGAGAGAGAGAGAGAGAGTGTGTGTGTGTGTGTGTGTGTGTGTGTGTGTGTGTGTGTGTGTGTGTGTGTGTGTGTGTGTACTTAGGTGAGTATTTTTATGTGTGTAAGAGTTCGTGTGTGGGAGAGTGGGAGAGAGTGAGCGTGCTTTTTTATCTTTTTGTACTTGAGTACGAAAGAGAAAGGGTGGAAGTTTTTGTGTGTAAGAAAGAGAAGAGAGAATGAATGCGTGTGTTAGTGAGATAGTTTATATTGGTGTGTGTACGTGGGTGTGTGTGTGAGAGAGAGAGAGAAAGATTGAAGAGTAACCTGAGGCCATTTACAAGCAGACGGTGGTAACTGGCTGGTGAAATCAGAGCCGAGAAGGATAATAGAAATAATATAATCAATGAAATAATAGAATATTCTATGAAGTGTATGTTTGAAAAGATTACAAAAAAAGATTTATTGACGGCAATTTTTTGTAATCCGCAAATTTTTAATTCAATCTTTATATATTTATTTATATATTCTTTTTAGAATGGCTGAGTGATAAGATAAAAATATATGTCTATTAGAGAAATCATTGAAATCATTAAAAATAATTAGTTTAGTGTCAATCATTTTATCAAACATTTTAAGAATAATTTTGTCGAATAAAAATATTAGAAATTTTAAAGAATGTTCTTATATTATTAACTTTTGTCATCGTCTTGGTGTGGTTGACGTTCTGAGTAGTGTCTGCCTAGCATATTTGGTAACGCATTGGACTGCGATGTTGTAGTAAGCGTGTTCGAACTCTAGTAACGTCATTACGTTCATTTTTCTGACTAAAACCCTTCGAAAGGTATGAACCTCCTTATCCACCCAGTTGCATGTCCGATGAATTTGTCGACCCCGCAAACATTTGGAAATGAGTGAAGTGAATTAGAAAAGGTGAAGATGACAAAAGCGAGAGATTGGTTGATTGGTTGTCTAGGTTTTATGGCATATCAATCTTTGTTGGCTATTTAATGCCAAATTCTGTTTTATATATATTAAACCTAAGATTTATAAACGAATACTCTGTAGATAACATTTTAGATAAACGAGATCTCATTTGCTTGCACACGATAAAGGAGAGCAAGTTTAAAGTCAACCTTTATTTGGCAGTATATACAAGAAAAGAAATTTGTGAGAAGTTCCTCTTTGTTGAAAGTATAGATTCGACAGTTTAATAGTTTTTGGCGACAGTGAATTTAGGGGATCCTTGAACTTGTCGGTAGTGCAGCAATTTAGCCATTTAGTCTGGAGATGGTTGAGTAGTTAGAAGTGTCGGATCACGAAGGCAGACTAGTCGATATTCTGGTAGTTGATTTGGCTGGCAACCGGGGTTCAGTCGATTTTGTCTCGGAGAGAAGTGTTGAACTTGTCGTCGGTCCGAGTGATGTCGTTAGCTCATGGACTGATGTCGTAAGGCTAGCGGTTCGTTGGCCAGATAATAAGGCCTGAGTTAGTTGGCGTCACTACTTTGCTAATGAAGTTGTTAGTGGTCCACACGGTGTCATCCGCTCGTAGACCGGTCTGTTACTTCAAATGTTCGCTGTATCTGGCTGGCTGGGAGGTAAGGCTGCTAAGTGGTCATCTTTTTCATTGCGTTGGGTCAGGTTGTAGTTGGCTTACCCTGAAAAGAGCAGTAGTAGTAAGACTTATGCACTTAAGGGCAATAGTAGAGAGTAAAGAACTGTAACCTAAGAATGACAGTTTGTGGAAAAGAGAAGACCAATGCCCTAAAGAGGATAGTAGGAGTGTTGGGTGGCAGAAATTGCTGAAAGGAAGCAGAAGATAGTGTAACATGGCCATACATGAATACGTGAAATGGACATATTCATACCGGTATGCAAAACGTTCATAATGTCCATATATAGATAACATAGGAATCCCGAAACACGAAAACACTTACGACTTCTTAGTTTAGGTACGAAACTTTTTATTATCTTTGAGTTTAAAGGTTTTTTGACATAAGGAGAGAGGCACAATCTTTCTATGCTGACTTTTCTCAAAACTGCCCCCCCATCACGTGCACACCCGCCACAAGGCCTCGGCGAGAAAGCGAAAGTCAACCGTCTTCTTCTAACGGCAAAACTCAACTAACTGACTTTTCTCAAATCTCCCAAAATCCTCCGCGCACACTTCCGGTACATGACGTCATTCACATCCCCCGGTCACAAATTTTATTTTGACATATCTGAATGACACAGCCTAGCCGCGTGCGCATGAACACCTGCGCTCATGTTGCACATAACTAACCCATGTGCTAAGCGAACAGTTCTCAGCCTAACTAAACCGAAAGGCAAGATCTATAAAATGAAATCCCTCGGCCATTATATTACAATAGGAGTTGCCGGAACAGAGCCACACTCTGATACTCTTTGCTCGATTCCAGGCGGGCCAGTATGAAGTTTGTTTTTTTTTGGGGGGGGGTGCTACTGATGTTTTTTTTTAAAATAGAAGTTGCTTCAGGCTACATTAATTTAAAAAGTGCCGCTATTGTTCTTGTACAAGAATGGCTTCAGCGTTAAATAACCCACGAATGTTTATATTCCGTTTGAACAACAAACCAAGCCTGGCTCAGTCGACTGGGGCTGCAGAATTCACCGATTGCATCTATGCAGAGGGGTAAGACTCCCCCAACTAGTGTCTTGGATATGATAGTAAACAATCTGATGGTGAAGGTCCAGTAATACTGGAGCTTTGGAAAATGTGAAATACCACATTATTGCCATCGCTCCCAGGTCCACTATGACCTGGAGTGGTAGCACCTGACTTGGTCTTATCTACGGGTCAAATAGTTTGATATTTACATGTAGACTGAGTACTTAGGTTAAACTGAATTTTTTAATTGAACTGTTTATATCTACATAATGGATTTGGCATTAAATAACCTACACGGGTTGATATGTCATAAAATCAAGCCAAACAAACCAAACCAAACCTCAGGTTCTGTGGAAGATGGAATCATTTCTTTGTTGAAATAACTTCCTCGTCCATTTTGATCCTAAATGAGAGTAGTTGTTTGTGGATAATCAGTTGACTTCCGTACTAAAAAAATTAATTTTTTGTAGAATCAGTTCGAGAAGTTCTAATTTTTCTTTTTTTTTTTTCTTTTTTTTTTTTTTTTTTGCATTTGTTGACCAATCGACGTTTTACGTGCTAGTCTTAAAGCTTCTTTTAGGTTTCCCAGATGATAATATTTGACACGCCGTGAAACATTTGAAGGATCAAAACCAAAAATAATTTAAGGAATCTTTTTCCGGCTGAGATTTTTTAAATAATTTTTTTTTAACAAATTAGAATCTTAGGGAAATCAGGATTTTTTTTATCTTATCTGAATCATATAAAAAGGTGATAGAATACGCTTTTCTTCAGTTTTTCGATAAATATCACATTTCCTTCTTCCTGTATATCTTGAGTGAATTTCTTTTATTCTCCAATATTCAGAAGAAATCAATTCATTGGAACTAGTTTACATTTAACCTACACAAAAATAATTTGGCAAGCAAAAAACATTAGTCTTTTGTTTGTTGTTAACATTTTCTTTTTAATTGTGTTGGAAATATGCATACTAATATTAAAAATATCTTAGCCTGCAAATTGTCATTTAGCAAACAAAGATACATTAACGTCCTCTCTCTCTCTCTCTCTCTCTCTCTCACACACACACACACACACACACACACAACATGGTGATACAGACAAAGGAAGATCATATACACACACAAAACAATATTTTGTTTGTTGAAGACTAGAACTGTGCAAATTGATACATTTTTTGTTGTTTGCAAAATTTACACTGTCTCATTATTTTTTCAATTTGTTTTTGTTAACAAACTTTTCTCACGATTTAAAGAAATTGTAGTGATATTAACATATCACGTGTCGTCTTATGTAGACGGACACGATATATATATCCAACAGTCAACCAGACGACACGATATATGTAAAAATATCGTGTAGACGACACGATATAAATATTTCGACAGTCAACCAGGCAAAATTGCCGTCTAGTCTAGCCGGCTTCCTGAAGTTCAATACCTCCTTACTGGAGATACAGGACTTCCGGGACCGGCTGGAATCCCTAATTAAGCGGGTGCTAGTGAAGGCGGTTACCGGGAATAGGTGGGCTTCTCTCAGATATAGGATTAGAGATTTCGCCACCAAATACGGTCGACAGCTCAAAGGCGAAATCTATAGAAGATAGATTTTCCCGGACAGTGGAGAGGGGACTCCTTAAACATAGAACTACCTAGGAGGGACCTTGAGCGTGAGACTAGCGAGCGCTATAAAGGATTCGTAGTTAGATCTCGGTTAAAAAGAGTCCTCAACGAAGCTGTGAAATTGAATGCGACTGCGCGGGAGGAAGAAGTGCGAAAGTTTCCCGGTCGGTATATCGATTCCGTCAAGTCCCCGAATGGGCGCATGTTGTGGTCGGATCGTAAGATGCGTGATGCCTTTCGTGATCGCTTTGCCCGCTGTACTAATGTCCTGCTCCAGGAGTTTCGCTGCTATCTTGCTGAGTTCCCCCGCTTTGGGGCGGCGGAAGCAGCTGCCTGCAATGGTGTGGTTGCTGAATGCGAACTCCGTGATGAGTTGAAGTAGGTCGGCCTCAACAAGTTGCCAGGACAAGACGGTTTACTCTACGAAGTGTACTTGAGGCTGCTGAAAATGTTTGGGCCTATTCTGAACGATATGTTCAACCATTGGTTCGCCCTGGGAACCATTCCTAGTAGTGTTACCAAGGGCGTGATCATATTGCTGAAGAAAGGTGGCAGGTTGGCCCAGGTTTTAGCGAACCGCTTGCAGCTTGTCGTTAGCGATCTGATTGGCCCTGAGCAGACCTACGCTGTGAAGGGAAGATCGATTCAAGACAACCTGCACTTGATTCACAAGATCCTAGGGGGGTTAAAAGACAGTTCGAAAGCCGCACTGATCAATTTAGATCAGTCCAAGGCCTTCGATAGGCTTGACTATCGGTTTTGGGCATCTGTTTGGAGACTGCTGGATTCAAACCGAAGTTCCGCAGATGGATTAGCATGATGTATTACGCTCCTCAGACAGTGGCGCAGGTAAACGGAAGGCGTTCCAGAGCGTTCGCGATCGAACGATTGGTCCAACAGGGTTGACCCTTGTCTCCTCTTCTCTATGTCCTTGCTTCGAAGGCTTAGGGATGATAGGCCAAATCCGGCCCTATGCGGTATCCCTTTTACTGGCTTTCTTACAGCAAGGATTTCCGCGTTCGCCGATGATATCACCGTCTTTGTGTCCCACCTTCTGGACATAGAGACTGTGAAGAAGGCGGTTGCCGGATACGAACGAATTGCAGGAGCCAAGGTCAATTTTGACAAAAGCGTAGGTTTGCGGTTCGGTGACTGGACGGTAAGTGATACTCTGCCAGGGCTCTTGCTTGGGGTGTGGTTCGGGCCCGATCTCCGACTGGAGCAAAATTCTTGGACTTATCCTCGCCTCAAGTCAAACCCAAAGGTCGACGTAAGCCGACGGGCGAAGCACCGTTTGTCCGCGAATGCCGTACGGCCCTTCGTAACCTTTCTGGATCCAGTGACCTTTCACGGCCTTGGAAAGAACTGTATCGGGAACTAGTGGTGAGCTACGCTTCAGAACCTCTCAGTGAACGGCATGGCTGGACGGTGGAGGAGGTCCACTTCCATTGAGCGCCAGGTTCGGGCTTCTTAAACAATTCCGAGTTCTCGCTCACCTGGTGGTTTGCACGGAACGCGTTGCCCCTTCTCGGCTGGAATTTCAGAGCAGGCCTGGCAGACATGCCCGATTATGTTCGATGCGGTAGTGGCTTAGAAGAAACGGCTAAGCTCGCCTTCTACTACTGCGAGCGAGTTCTCCCGTTCTCGCATCGAATCCAAGCAGCTCGCATCGAATCCAAGCAGCTCGTGCTGCTCGACGTTGGTTACGTCGTAGACAACCTTTTACCTCTGTTTCAGGGTGAGAAGCGTGTGGTGTTTCTCGCGATCCTAGCTGTAGCTAGAATGGGGATTTTGACGACGTGAAAGAAGGATTTGTATGACGATGCAAACTTTTTTCATCGTGATCTGATATTGTTCTTTAGGCATCAGCATAGGGTCAAGATCAGATGTGATAGAAAATGCTTGGATTGCATTACATTCGACAAACGATGGGTGAATACAGCAAGCCTGGTCGTACGAAAGGGGGCAATGTTGGAGTCATTCTTTCCTCCTGTTTCAGCGCATGGCGTCTACGGTCCGGGTCCTTCAGGACCCCATCCCGGGTAAGTAGGTTTTGTTCTCCTTGAATCCCGGGTTAGCAGTATGCTGTGAGTCATCATCCCCGTCACCTAGTTGTTAGCCGACAATATCTTCCCCATCACTATTTTTATACCCCAACCCTTACTCTAGCCCACCTTTTTTGAAGATCTTGGAACCTCATCAGAATAAATTCATACTACCTGTCCTCACCACGCCCGACCCTGCTTTGTCCTTTTGTCCCATTAGATTAGATCCCCCTCCCACTTAGGGTAGGCCCGGTTTGTTTCCGGTGTTCTCTGATACCTGAAATCAGTCGGCCTCCATATCGTAGAAGGGGGGATGGGTGGATAACCAAACGGGGAATTTTTTCCTTAGTTTTCGTTTTTCTTCCGGGGTTTTTTTTTTCTCCCATCCCCCAGCACACACTTTGTAAATAACATCCTAATTTGTAAATAAATTTCATTCATTTCATTTCGGGGTTTTCAAATAGGCCTTCGGTTTATGCCTTTGAGTTTAGTTAGCCTGGGAACCTTTTGGCTCAGCACATGGGTTAGTTAGGTGCAAACCTTGATGTAGGTCGTGACGCGGGCGCGCGCGGGCGGATGGAGGTGTCACTCAGAGATGTCACAATAGTCCGAGACGAAACGGGTGACGGAGTGCGAGTGACGTCACGCACCGGAAGCGCGCGGAGGTTTGTGGGAGATTTGAAGAAAGTTATATAGTTGAATACTTGACGCCAAACGAAGAGGATCGACTTTTGGAGCTTGCAAACGCGAGGCGAACTTGCGCCCTATGGGGCCGCTCGAGATGGGGGCCAAATGAATAAGACAGCATAGAAGATTGTGTCTCTCCTCCTCATGTCGAAACCTTTAACTCAAAGTTAATAAAAAGGTTTCGTACCAGAACAAGAAGTCGTTACATGT
The DNA here is from genome assembly GCA_963585895.1 of Sepioteuthis lessoniana. Lineage (NCBI taxonomy): Eukaryota > Metazoa > Mollusca > Cephalopoda > Myopsida > Loliginidae > Sepioteuthis > Sepioteuthis lessoniana. The sequence continues at coordinate 53,940,900 of OY757940.1, forward strand.
TTTTCGTAATTTCGAGATTCCTATGTTCTATCGTTATGAACATTATATGTCAATTTCGCACATGGCCATATTCGTGTATCTACCTATGGTACATTTTCACAGAGTAAGTGCGGTACTTTGGTGGATGTAGCGTGGTCGGTGAAGGATGGTTGTCTATATATTGTATTGTTAAATGGGTCGATCGATAAAATCAGAGAGAACGGCTTCGAGCTGACAAAGAAAAGAAGCAAAAGGTACCCTGCAAAAATAATTACCGACGCCGACTACGCCGATGACATAGCGCTACTAGCAAATCCACCCAACTAAGCCGAAACACTACTGCATAGTTTGGAACGAGCCGCCGCAAGCATTGGCCTCCATGTGAATGCACACAAAACTGAATATATGTGCTTTAATCAATCAGGCCACATTTCCACACTAGAGGGAACCTCTCTGAAACTGGTTGACAAATTCACATACCTAGGAAGCAGTGTCTCATCAACCGAAAAAGACATCGACACGCGGTTAACGAAGACATGGACAGCTATCGATAAACTATCGGTCATATGGAAATCAGACCTGACCGATAAAATGAAACACAGTTTCTTCGAGGCAGCGGTCGTGTCGATACTGCTGTATGGATGCACTATTTGGACGCTAACAAAAAGGCTGGAGAAGAAGCTTGACGGCAACTACACAAGCTTGTTGCGAGCAATATTAAACAAGTCCTGGCGGCAAAACCTCACAAAGCACCAACTCTACGGCCAGCGGCCTCCCATCATAAAAACTATCCAAATTAGATGAACCAGGGACGCAGAACACTGGTAGAGGAGCAGGGAGGAGCTCATAAGTGATGTACTCCTATAGACCCCACATATGGCCGAGCTAAAGCAGGACGACCAGCTAGACCATACGCACAGAAGCTGTGTGAAGATACGAGATGTAGCCCAGAAGACCTGCCAGAGGCGATGAACGATAGGGAAAAGTGGCGAGAGAGGGTCAGGGATATCCGTGGTGGCGGCACGACATGATGATGATGATGATGAATGGGTCGGTGAATGTGGCTAGCTAGGACCCCTTAGACAATTTAGTTACAGCAAGACCGCTCCCTCCCCAACAAAACCATAGGGCCTCGTGCTCTCTATTTTGTACGAAATAGAAATAAACGATATATATGTTGGGGCATGTAGCAAAAGTAAAGAACCGAATGACTTAAAAGAATTTTAAAAGGGCCGGGTTAAGTTTAAATCCGGACAAGTGTAAATACAATTTTGAAATTATCAATTTTCTCGGCTTCAAGATATCTAAAGAAGGTAATTCACCTTTCACCAGACCCGAATTTTTGCCCAGTCAGCTGGGGCAGTAGAATACACTGACTGCACCTCTGAAGAGGGGTAAGACCCCCCCATAACGAGTGTCCTGGATATGACACTAAACAATCTGGTGGTGAGATTCCAGCAGTGCTAGAGCTTTGGGGAATGTGGAGTACCCCTTCATTAACATCGCTCCCAGGTCAACTCTGGCCCGGCGTGGTAGCACCTGATAGGGCCCTATCTATGGGTTAAATAGAACTAAGAGCATACTTATGCTAAAATGAATTGTTTGAATAAACTGAATAGCTTGAAATAGAAATGATTTTGACAATTAAACCGTACTTACATTTAAACTGTGTGCTTATGCTTAACTGAATTATTTGAAATGGAACTGTTTTCGACATTAAAACTGTATTTACACTTAACTGAATTGTTATATATAACTGCTTGAATAGTTTGAAATGGAAATGTTTTTGACAATTAAACTGTGTGCTTATGCTTAACTGAATTATTTGAAATGGAACTGTTTTCGACATTAAAACTATATTTACACTTAACTGAATTGTTGTATATAGCTGCTTGAATAGTTTGAAATGGAAATGTTTTTGACAATTAAACTGTACTTATGCTAAACTGAATTGTTAGAAATAGAACAGGTTATTTACATAAAAATGGATTTGGCGTTAAATAACCTACAAAGGTTGATATGCCATCAAACCCAACAAACCACACCAAATCAATCTAGACCCGAATTTATAAAAGAAAATAAAACAAGTTTCAACACCCACAAACAAAAAAGAATAGGAACGTTTTCGAGAACTAGCAAATTCTACAATAGATATATTAAGTTCTGACTAGATACAAGAAGAAGAAGAAAAAAGAATAATGAACGCAAGTGGGGAGAAGAACAAGTTATCGAATGTAACAAGGTAAAAAAATGTATTAATGTATAAGCCTGTAAGTTTTTGTCTCTAAGAATATATTTATTACTGATCCAAGTGAACTGGCAGTGTCGGTGTTATCATTATCATAGGATGGCCATCCATTTGTGTACTTGTCTAGAAAATTAACTTCCGCCGAAGCTAATTTTTCTAACATTGAAAAAGAAGCCTTAGCGATTGTCTGGAGTACAGAGAGGGCGAGGCAATTTTATTGGGCTGAAAATTCTTATTGAAATAAGACTATTGGAGTTAATTTTCAACCCTCGAAAAGAATTGCCTAAAGTAACGTCGTCGCGTATTATAAGGTGGGCGATTAATCTAATGGCTTTTGATATTGAGTACGTAAAAGACAGCACAATACCCCACGTTGAAATTCGATGAGAAAAAAAAAAACAATTCGATAGACGAAATATTACCCTGGGTAGAAACTGACATATTACCCTTTGAGCGTTTAAAGTCAGAAACTCTATAAGATCCCAAATTAAACAATTTTTATTAGAGAATCAAAAGAAATCAAAAGAATGATTGTTCAAGAGCAGAACAACCGTTTAAAGAAGTGAGACACGGATTAACTTTAGACAATGATATAATATGCAATGGTGACTTGATAGTACAACCTCAATCAGAGAAAAAGGATATAATTAAAGGCGTAAATAATGATATTCATTGTGGAATAGCGGCAACTCAGGAAGTTGAAACTTGATGTATGTTGGCCGATGTACTCGCGTGATATTGAAAAATGGACCAAAATAAAAACTTTTAGAAAAAATACCGTACTCACTGGGCTAACAAAAAAAGAACTACGGAGTAGAATTCACATGGACCATGCATACGTCAATATAATCAGATTATTGCTAATTTTAGTAGACTTCTTCCCTACATAGCCTGAGGGGGTCTGTGATAGAAAAACGAGCACCGTAAAACAAATATTAAGAGTTATTTATTCATTTTTTGATTTAATCTAAGAACGACGTTCCAAGGCTGCTCGTAACCTAAAATGCCCCAGAATTTAGGGACAAGAGTTTGTTGTCGGTATTTGTCTTCTGTCCCACCAACCCGACGAGAATAGCACAAGGCCTTTTTATAAGTGTCCAGGCGGAAGGTCGTAGCCCAGACACGCCCGGCATTCCTAAAAATGCCAAGGGCCCCGTCGGTACTCCCCTAAAGAGAGGCGCCTCAGGCGTCAGGCGATGAATCTAGCCCCACCAAAGAGGGTTAGAGCCTGAGGGACGGCCCCCTTGGGCTCGAGGATGCTGGTCAAGGCAAACTTCGACCGACTGTCAGACGAGTCGGAACACACCCGACCAGATCCGTGTACCGACCAACACGGCCGACCGAGGTGTGTACCAGCCCAGCGACATTCAGAGACTGTGCATACGAACTTGTCTCTCGCTGACAAGAGTTTGTTGGCTTGGGTAGAAGCAATAGGATACAGGTCATATAAATCTCGGATCTAATGGGTTAGCAGAACGAATGGTACAAACCGTTAAAATGGGGTTAAAAGCATTCGATTATATTAGAGACGATGTAGACAGATATTTACTGCAACTGCTAAGGAGCTACAGACCCATTCCACATAGACGATGTGTACACAGCTCTTCAGTAATGATGGGAAGACAGATTCAATCGTCCATCACTATGTCCTACTCTACAAATGAGAAAATGTGGTACCAAGGCGCGCCTCCTGAAAGGGGCCAACTTCCTGATGCAGAGAAGACACAATGTAATATATATAGGTCCAAAAATATACCCACCCAAATATGAATATATGAAATAGACAAAGGGAATCCCGAAATACACGAAATTGGTTCAGGTACGAAACTTTTTATTACCTTTTTGAGTTTAAGGTTTTTCGACATGAGGAGAGAGAGACACAATTTCTTACTATGCTGACTGTTCGTATATCGTCAGCTCTCAACTCACTGACTCAACCAACGCGCAGTACATTTCGTAGACCCCAACGATACCAAAAATCGGCGATACCAAAAATCGACTACCTCCCTCTAGCGTCGAATCTCAACTAACTGTTGTTTTTTTTTCAAATTCCAAAATCCTCAACGCTTCCGGGCATGATGTCATTCACATCCCATTTCCTATCTGTTTTTTTTTTTGTGACATCTCTGATTGTCACATCCGCCCCGCGCGCGTGAACACCTGCTCTCAATGTGTGCACCTAACTAACCCATGCACTAAGTTGAAAGGTTCTCAGCCTAACTAAACCGAAAGGCAAGATATATAAAACGAAAAATGATAATATAAAAAAAATCCCTCCGCAATTATATTACAATAACGCAGCCCTAATAAACAAAAAAGAACGAAATGTGCTACCACAGGCAGACTAGATAAGGAGTAGAAAAGAGGAGGATGTGGATATGCAAGAAAAGAACTCCGTGGAAAATGACACAGACGAGTCCATACAAAGTGAAGAGGAAGAACATAATCCGCGGCCCGAAGACTCGAGTGCAGATGAAATTCTATCTAGACACCCCCGCCCGCGTAGTAAAGAAAAGCGGAAGATCAACGGGAGATGTAGAGGCATTAAAATATCACGTGTCGGCAGTCGGCCAGATATTGGTGTATTTCGGCCGGCCACCTGGCAGGCAAGCAGCCAGGCAGGCATTGACATACTCCTCGAACTTGAGGGGTCGTCCCCACTAGGCTCTAACCCTCCTCAGAGGGGCTAAGTTTATCGCCTGGCGTCTGAGGCAGCTTTTTTAGGGGAATGTCGACAGGGCCCGTGCCTTTTTTGGAGCCGCCAAACAGGTCTGGGCTACAGCCCTGAGTCGGACCCAAATTAGAAAACACCTTCTGCCATACTTGCGCATACATGGGGCGCACGACAAATACCGTCGACCTGACAGACTTGCATATCGACAAATGTATGCCACGACAAGACAGAAATAATAATCATTAATTTGTAGATATGTGTGTAATTCAATCAATTTATCTGCGACGTGTGACCAGCAATGAATCAAAGAACTGTTTGAAAGCTATTGGTATTATTTAGGAATAATATAGCTGTGTGCGATTTATTTATATTAAGTAGAGTTATTTGAAGCTAAAATTCTTTTATAAATCATTATCATTCGTAACTTGAAACCATATAATTGCTTGCAAAAAGCACAGACTTCGGCTTCAAATAACCCAAAGAGGTTTGATAAGTAGTTAAATCAACCAACTGGCTTTAATTATCTTAATATTAAAAAAACATTTGAATAAACGATTTTATAAATTGGTTTATCGGTAGAAACAGTTAAAAATAGAAAAAAGCGTACTGTTCGGTTCCTTTAAAGGCATATCAACCTTCGTGGGTTACTAAATTTCAAATCCATCCTTGTAAAAAGACAAGAGCGCTAATATTTAACCCATTCCTGGGGGGGATAAGGAGACTCATACTTTTCCAAAGGGTATTTGTCCGAAAGTAAATATAATTGCGGAACTGGAGTTTGAACTCGCTTACTTTAATGTCGCAATCCAGTAAAGACATCTCTGTATAAATGATATTATTTAAGAAATTGCTGGGGGATGTGTTTAGGGGTTTCATACCTTTCTCCAAGGGTTTTAGTCTGAAAGTGAACGTTATAAAATAACTGGAGCTCAAAATCCTTTTCGATGATATCACTGTCCAGAAAAGACATCTCTGTTTAAATTATATTATTTAAGAAATTGCTGGGGGATGGGTTTAGGGGTTTCTTACCTTTCTCCAAGGGTATTAGTCTGAAAGTGAACGTTATCGAACAACTGGAGCTCAAACTCGTTTTCAGTCATGTCACAGTCCAGTAAAGACATCTCTGTATAAATGATATTATTTAAGAAATTGCTGGGGGATGTGTTTAGGGGTTTCATACCTTTCTCCAAGGGTTTTAGTCTGAAAGTGAACGTTATAAAATAACTGGAGCTCAAAATCCTTTTCGATGATATCACTGTCCAGAAAAGACATCTCTGTTTAAATTATATTATTTAAGAAATTGCTGGGGGATGGGTTTAGGGGTTTCTTACCTTTCTCCAAGGGTATTAGTCGGAAAGTGAACATTATCGAACAACTGAAGTTCGAACTTGCATTTCATGATGTCGCAGTCAAGCAAGTTAGCAGCAACACTATAGGGAATCCCTCAGGAGACTGAGTAAAATACAAACTATCATACAAGTAAAATATAAAACATAAATGATTGATATATTATGCGAATTAAAACATATTTGGAAAGACTTCTTTTTACCCACCCACCCCAAAAAAAAACGTATTTACCCAACCTCTTCATAGAGGGTAGAATACGGCACAAGGTCAATTTTTTAACGAAGTACGACAGATTTAAATGCTGAGTTTTCCTTATTCAAGGCCAGTTGTTGTTCAAAGTCTAAAGAACAGAATCTGCCCTACTATTTACCCATAGGAGGAAAATGTATGGACTTATGCAATTAGCAAAATCGTCACGCCAGAGAATCTTATATTTAAAAAATGAATCAACATGAACGATTTGAACTTATCTCGCCAAGTTTGCTTCCTTCGACGACAATCTTTACATCATATGTTCCATCCAAAATATTGTGTATATAAAGAAATAGCTAAGTTAATCAAAAGGCATTCTTGATTTGATTTCATTGTTTAATGTCATATCAACCTTTGTGGGTTATTAAATGCCAAAGCCGTCCCCGAAGAAGAGCAGTACTGGTATTATTGAACCTATAGAGGGAGCGGGGAGATGAGAGTCCATACTTTTCTTTGCTTAATGGCATATCAAATCTTGTGGATTATTTAGTACCACAGCTATCTTTGTAGAAGAACGGTTGTGGCATAATTTAACCCATAGCAAGGGGGTATATGAGAATTCATACTTTTCTTTGTTTAATGGCATCCTTTGTGGATTATTTAATCCCAAAGCTATCTTTGTAGAAGAACGGTACTGGTACTATTTAACGCATAACGGAGGGGATAAGAGGATTCATACATTTCCCAGGGGAAATAGTGAATGAAGTCATGGGATTGGAGTTCGAAATCGTTAACTACAATTTCACAATCCAGCACGTTAGCCACTAGCTCCAGACTTAAAAAAAACCTTTACTTGTAAATATTGTTTATTTAAAACTATTAAAATGTCTTTGCTTTTGTTTTGGGGTTTCTTTGTTTAAATCAGTGGTTTCTCAAAATTTATATTCTGAATCTCTCAGAATATAAATTTCGAGAAACCACTGATTCCTTTTTTACTTTGGTGAATCCTCATCACAATTCGATGTTTAAAATTGTAAGATATTTGAAGGAATTGTATAAAGATTGCTTGAATATTTTGTATATAGCAGAAATAAGACTGATTCATTGCAGCCACCTAAAGTCTATGGAAACTAAACATTCACAAATAAGTCATAATATACGAAGATATGTTTATTAAAAAAGGTAAAACCACGCGCCTTGTGGATGATGCCGCACAGCTAGTTTTGGAATATTCAGCTCCAACTTGTCTGTTTGTTATTTTTTTAATGGCATATCAACCTTCTTGGGTTATTAATGCTAAATCCATCTTTCTAGAAGGACAGTAGTAGTACTATTTAACCAATATATGGAATGATGATGGGTTCATACCTTTCCCAAGGGTATTTACCTGAAAGTTAACATAAAAGCACGACTGAAGCGTGTTCTACAATTTCGCAGTCCAGCGCTTTAACCATTACACGTCGAGGACACACTCCTCAGCTCCAACGCTGTCAATGATAATCAATGATAACTTCTTTATACGATTACCAACTTTTGATAGTAAGTTAGAGATATGGCTGAAATCAGATTAGGGAGAATCCCCATTGTGCCATTGCCCAGTCGGTTGGGGCTGCAGAATACACCGACTGCACCGTTGCAAAGGGGTAAGACTCCCCAAAGAGTATCCTGGATATGACACTAAACAATCTGATGGTGAGGTTTCAGTAATGATGGAGCTTTAGGGAATGCGGAGGACATCTTCATTGCCATCGCTCCTAGGTCAACTCTGGCTCGGAGAGGTAGCACCTGATAATGGTCTTATCTATGGGTTAAATAGAACTAAACCGTTCTTAACTTTACTATTTTTTTTTTTTTGCATTTAAACGGCGTATTTATGCAGAATTGAATTGTTTAATATAAAACTGAATTGTTTAAAATAGAACTATTTGCATAAAAAATTGATTTGGCGTTAAATAACTTAAAGAATTTGATATGCCATAAAATCCATCCAACCATTGTGCCATGCCTAGCGTGCTGGACTGTAAAATCGAAGTTAGCGAGTTCGAACTCCAGTCGTGCTATTACATTCAATGTGGACTTATACACTTATGAAAGGTGTGAATCTCCTTATTCTTCCAGCTATGGGTTAAATAATATCACTGCCGTTCTTCTACAAGGATGGCTTTAGCATTAAATTACCCTCGAAGTTTTTTTTATGCCATAAAACAAAGAAACCAAATTAACCCATATCTGGGTGATATAAGGGAATTCTTACCTTTCCCAACAGTATTAGTCCAAAAGTGAGCGTAATAACACGACTGGGGTTCGAACTCGCCTACTAAAATGTCGCAGTTCTGTTCTCTCTCACTCACTCACTCTCTCTTTCTCTCTCTTACCCCCCCTCTCTCTCTCTCTCTCTCTCTATCTCATATACGACAGAGTTGATAAGCGATGAATTTTTCATATTTCGCATTACAACATTTCTGGCGAAAAAGATTCCAATTTTAAAAATCAACAAATCTGAATTTGATAAAATGAATTTTCAACTCATATTTAATAAATGAGAAAGACCTTATTAATTGAAGCCTTGACGAGATGCATTCATTCAACCAATGTCAACACTTTGCATCAACAAACTTATTATTAGAAGAATAGTGCATACTACATTATTTCTACAATAAATGTTCATAATAGTTTAAGCTCTAGGGAATATGGAGTACCCCTTGATTGCTGTTACTCCCAGGTTCACTCAGGACCGGAATGAGAGAACCAGATAGGGTCTTATCTGTTGGTCAAATAAAACTGTTTGACCATTAATTGTGTATAAACAATTGACTGTCTAATTGAAATGTTAGTGATACAGGGCAATACTTGGAACCATTTAACTATGAGCAAAGTTGAATAGAATTGCAATACTTGAAACTCTTTAACTGTGTGCCGAAATTGAAATATTGGTAAAATAGCAATATTTGAAAAGATTTAACTGCGTAAAAAGATGAGTTCAGACTCACTTAAAAATGTTATCAACAAAATGTGTTAACAAAACACACTCATATATATATATATATATATATATATATCTGTGTGTGTGTGTGTGTGTGTGTGTGTGTGTGTGTGTGTACAGAGGATTTGGCATTAAATAACCTACAATGGTTGATATACCATAAGACCCAACTAAACCAAATCCTTAATATTTAATATGTATGTATAAAGAGGATTTGGCATTAAATAACCTACAATGGTTGATATGCTATAAAAACTAACCTACCACCATCATGGTAGTATTCTGGAAAACCGACACTGTTCTCATGCGTGTTCTACGAAATTTTATTTCGTTACACAAACCGACACACACAAACGTATATATATATATGTGTGTGTGTGTGTGTGTGTGTGTGTGTGTGTGTGTGTGTGTGTGTGCTTAAGAGAGAGAGAAAGGGTTTGCTCTCTTTGTTTAATGGCATATCAACCTTCATGGCTTATTTAATGCTAAAAAACAACATTGTAGAGTAACAACTGGGGATGATAAGGGGGTTCATACCTTTCCCAAGTGTATTAGTACCGTAAGTGACAGTAATAGTCTGACTAGCTACGAACGAGCTAACAACGATGTTGCTGACCAGCACATTAGCTACTGCAGCATATATATATATATATATATATATATATATATATATATATATATATAAGTAGGTGACAGTAGTCGAGGGAGACCGAAGGCTCCTTCTCAGTAGCTACTACACCTTTCTCTGGAGTGCTCCACTTTACCATTGAACTCTTTGAAGTCTTTGGTATGACTCGACTTGGGATTGAACCCCCGTCTCCCAGGCCATTGGCAAGCACACTATCTACTAGGCAAATGGATATATATATATATATATATATATATATATATATATATATATATATATATATATATATATATATATATATATATATATATATATATATAAAGGAAATACTATTTAATAAACGAGAAAAAAAACTGCTAATTTTTAATTTCATTTTCCATTTTATGTTCAAATCCAAAATAAGCAAACGAATTGGAGCCGGAAATTTATCGACAGTAAAAAAAAAGGGGTAAAAACAATAAATCATTGCGGTAAATTAACATTTAAAAGCAAAAAAAAAACATTCTCGTCTACTTATTATATATAAATCAAATCGTCAAACTAATTAACTTGAGAAAGTGTTCACACAATAAAAAATGTTATCGACAAAACTTAGACTAGAATCTTATTTTAATGAAATCTTTCTCCTTTATCAAATAAGCACTGAAAACTTTTTATGTCAAATAATTACTTGATTTTTCATTGATATTTAGAAATTTTTTTTTTTTTTTTTTTTTTTTTTTTTTGCCTGACAGATTTTAATGTCGAAGTCTGATACAAATAATTTGCACTCAGGCGTTTGGATTCAGATTTACTAATCGAATTCCAATAATTCAAATACAAATATGAACTTTATATATCATCAAATATTCCTGTCTAATACGGTTAAATGGCTTAGAATATTCCAATTTTCTTTCGCGTTTCCGAAATTATATATTTCCCTCGATTTTCTTAATGACTCCAAGTGACTGTTTGCGGATTATTCCAGGAAAATGCCACATGATCACGGATTCGTCTGAATATGGACAACTATTTACTGTAAGAAAGAATTTCCTATATAAATGTTTAATTTGCTTCTTTTTTTTTAATCATCATGAAAAGAAAGAAAATCAGAAAAAAAGAAAAAAAGAAGAAAAAAAAGAAAAAAATCATCAAATTAAGGGGAGACAACGTTTACACCTGGGGTTGTAGAATACACCGACTTCATCTCTGTAGAGGGGTAAGATCCCCGCCAAAAAAGATCCTGCATATGACACCAAACCATCTGATAATGAGGCTCCATCTTGGAGCTTTGGAAAATTTGGAGTACTGTTGTATTTTGACCTTCGTCCCGACCCAAAAATGCTATTCCAAGGTGATGCACCGGAAGGAAGTGACACATTCCAATGGCCAGTAATCGAAAGAGATCATGTGGGCGAATTAAGACTTATAATATGGGACAAGGTGAAGCTCCCACTGTGCCACTACAGAGTGATGCACCGGTAGAGAGTGACCTTTGAACTGCATGACAGTTATTTCCGCTTGATGACGATTAAACATTCGATTTCAAAGATCCAGTGGGTGATCGTGTGGGCGTTGAATTATTATATAACTCAATTGAGTTTGAGTCCCGGTTGGCAGTGGCAGGGGCAGTTGGCAGTCCGAGTTGCAGCCAGTTGGAGACGAATTGTGGTAGGGAAAGCCACATCAGGCCGAAGGGGCTTTTTGGCCCTGATGAGTTGGAGTCCAGAGAAGATGCTGATAAGATGCAATAAAGAAAGCCAGCACCCAGCAGAGTGGACCCAAGGCCTCCGGTTGAGCATCTAAGAGAACGAGAAAGACACAACGTTGACTATCATAAGAGTAGAGGTCAAAATATTGCAGTTATGTTCGATCTTCAACACGCTCTCACCACGCAAACCTTGAACAACCCTTTCGAACCTTACAAATGAAGTAAGAGGTATATATTTTATAAAGAAGTCTTCCTGCGTCTTTATTATTGTGTCGTTGTGATGCTGTAGATGACAATGTAACAGTACGCTTTCATTGCCAATATTCCCAGGTCCACTCTGTGTCAGAGTGGTCCTACCTGTTAGATTCCCAACTATAAGTCAAACGGAACTGTTTAATCATTTATTAGACTTTAAACCGGTTAACTGTATGAACAAATGGGCCCTACTGTTATAAAAATTGTTAACTACTAAAAACTGGTTTACAAATTATATATATCAAAAATATATATCTATTAACAGGATTGAGCATTAAAAAACAAACGAGCACTGCTCTGCCGAAAAACACAACCAACGCAAATATTCACATACATACATAGATATATACACACATATATATGCATGCATATATATATATATATATATGTATTTGCTCAATTTGATATTTTTATATTAATTTTAATAGATTGGGCACTCCTGGAGAATTATAAGAAGCCTCTTACAGATTTTCAATTTGAATAATTCCACACTCATATTCTCTGAACATATATATATATATATATATATGTATATATGAAAGAATGCACCTACATATAAATCATTGATCCCAAGGAACTTTTGTAGTCAATATACGTATAAAGAATTGAATTAAAAAAGATAAAACAAAATTGTCCGATCTGTAAAAATAAACAAACACTAAACAGCCTCAGAGCTGTTGAAAAACAATTGTTAAAATGTAATCAGAGAATTTGTATTTCCTTTTTAATTTTCCATTTATATTTTATCTTTTTTATCTGAAGATTTATGTAACGTTAAAAAAATCGTAAAACTCGAATTAAAACAGTATCGGTTCCCCAGAAAACTAAGTTTCATTGAAAAAAATGTGTGATTTTTGAGAAATATTTTTAATAACCTCTAATGATGTGTGTGTATTTTTGTGAGTGTTTCTAATTTTTTGATACGTCATTTTGAATATTGTAATTCAAGAAAGCACATCCGTTCAATAGTATTACTAATCAGTAAAGTTTACTCTGGTAAAATAGTAAAAATTCAAATTGTTTACGTAAGTCATCTCTCGGCTCAAAAATTAGCATCAAGTATTTGATACACTCATTTCAACTTGATTACTTTTTTGCAGTTCATCTGTAACAAGACCGTGTTGAAGTAATTAACAATCGCAGTAACATTACGTGGAAGAGGGAAAGAGGAACATGAAAAATTCACGAAAAAAGAAAAAAAGTAAATTCAAAATAAAATACAAATTCTCTAATCACATTTTAACAATGGTTTTTCAACGGCTCTGAGGGTTGTTTAGTGCTTGCTTATTTTTACAGATCGGATAATTTCGTTTTATCTTAATTCAATTCTTTACACGTATATTGACAACTGAAGTCCCTTGGAATAAATGATTTATATTTTGGTGCATTCTTTCAGATATATATATATCTATATATATATTTGAATAATCCCACACTCATATTCTCTGAACATATATATATATATATATGTGTGTGTGTGTGTGTGTGTGTGTGTGTGTGTTCAGAGAATATGAATATGGAATTATTCAAATTGAGAATCTATAAGAGGATTTTTATGATTCTCCAGGAGACACAAAAATGGTACTTGATACCGCCTTGCTTAGCACCCAGCATTATAAGGAGAGGATCAAGGGTAAAGTGGAGCAATCCTGGGAATGGAGTAGCGTCCTCCCCTACACATCGATGTAGTAGCTATTGAAAAGTGAGCCTTCGGGTCACCCTCGACTGAGGTCGCATTCTGTCATATATATATATATATATATATATATATATGTTCAGAGAATGTGTGGGATTATTGAAATTGAGAATCTCTTAGAGGATTCTTTTGATTCTCCAGGAATGCTCAATCTATAATTATTAATACTCAGCAATATAAGGTAGGTATCAAGGGTAAAATGGAGTCATCCAGGGAAAGGAGAAGCGCCCTCCCCTAAAACCCCGGCCTAGAAGCTATCGAAAAGAACCCTTCTGGTCGCCCTCCACTACGGTCGCCAACAATGTATATATATATATATATATATATTGAGAGAGAGAGAGAGATAAATTGACAGAATAGTCCAAAAGAAAATTCGACGCTATAACGCTTCGGTATTAATATACCATTATCAGGATTTCAAAAAGAGATATCAAGTGTTAATGGAATAACGAAGGATGTTTTATAAAAAACACGGAATAATTGAGGAAAGAAAGAACATACAACCGTCCAAACATTAAATTCCTTCTTAATAAATTCATCACTTTAAGACAACTATCAATTTTTCTCCATTCTATCGGATTCTTTTCCATTATTTACTTCCATATATATATATATATATATATATATATATATGTGTGTGTGTGTGTGTGTGTGTGTGTGTGTGTATTGCTTGGTATCTAACACTAATAATTATATTTAAAGTTCTTGGGAAAATTGGCTCTGTCGGCTGGAGCTAAAGAATTCGCGGACTGCATCTCTGCAGAGGGGAAAGCCCCCACCACCACCACCAACGAGTGTCCTGTATATGACACTAAACAATCTGATGATGAGGCTCCATTAGTGTTTGGTTTGGTTTGGTTTGGTTTGTTGGGTTTTATGGCATATCAACCTTTGTCGGTTATTTAACGCCAAATCTATTTTTATGCAAATAGTCTGTTCTATTTAAAACAATTCAGTTTAGCATGAGTACACAATTTAAATGTCAAAAACTCTTCTATTTCAGACTATTCAAACAATTATATATAACAATTCAGTTTAGTGTAAGTACAGTTTCAATGTCAAAAACAGTTCAATTTCAAATAATTCAGTTTAGCATAAGCATGCAGTTTAAATGTAAGTACAGTTTAATTGTGAAAAATATTTCTATTTCGAGCTATTCAGTTTAGTCAAGCAGTTCTAAATCAGATTATTCATTTTAGTATAAGTACAGATTTTGTTTATACACAGTTACATGTCAAAACAATTCTATGTTAAACAATTCAGTTTAGTTAAATACAGTTTCAATGTAAAAAAAAACAGTTCTTTTTTAAATAATTCAGTTTAGCATAAGCACGCAGTTTAAATGTAAGTACGGTTTAATTGTCATTAACATTTCTATTTCAAGCTATTCAGTTTAATCAAACAATTCAGTTTAGCATAAGTATGCTGTTAGTTCTATTCAAACCATAGATAGGGCCCTATCAGGTGCTTCCATGCCGAGTCAGAGTGAACCTGGGAAATGAAGAAGTTCTCCGTATTCCCCAACGCCCCAGCATTATTGGGACCTCACCTTAGTGTTTGAGCTTTGGGGGATCGATAGTACCCCTTTAACTGTATGCGAACAAATAAGCTCTGGTTCGTTTAGAAATAATGTTGCCAGCAAATATCCGTTTACAAATCATAGATATATAAACAGGATTTGACATTAAATTACCCACAAGGCTTGATATATCATAACACATAACCAAGCCAAATCCCCTTCAATAAAGTTGGAGACGTAATGGTTCCGGTATGCGCTTGCAAAATACATAAATATAGAACTTTTAAACAATTCACTATACATTTTTCTGGCAATTTGGTGCAATGGTTTGCAAGCGAGATTAACAGACCGTTGTTATTGAGTTTCATCTTCACTGAATGCTGCAAACTTCTGGTATTTTGCCACAAGCTTAAGAATTAACAATTTATTCAATCTTTTCTTTCATACATCGGGAGACAATGAACATAAAATATGTTTGTTAATATATCTGCATCTGCTTATCAATTCAGATTTCTTACCTTGGAGATATACAGAAGACGCCAACTGTAGATCTGCAGAGAAGTAAGACTTCCTAGCCTCCAACGAGTGTCATGTAGTTCAGTCGGCTGGGACTGCAGATGACACCTACTGTAGCTCTGCAGAGTAAGACCCTCCTTCCCGTCAACGAGTGTCTTGAGGCCCAGTCGGCTGGGACTGCAGAAGCCACCGACTGCATCTCTGCAGAGAAGTAAGACTCTCCCAACGAGTTTCCTGTATATAACACTAGATAATCTTATGGTGAGGTTTAAGTAATGCTGGAGCTTTGAGAAATGCAGAGTACCTCTTTATTGCCATTGCTCCAAGGTCCACTATCGCCCGGAGTTGTAGCACCTGATACGGTCATCTCTATGGGTCAAATAGAACTAAACTGTATACTTATGCAAAACTGCATTGGCGGAGATGGGATTGTTTTGATATTCAAACTTCGTACTTATGCTAACCTTAATTGTTCGAAATAGAACTGATTATACGAGGTGCAAACTTTTTTCGTATGAGCACTTTTATTGATAGTACACACATGAAACTCTAATCCCCTTCGAAGTAATCTCCTCCGGCTGCAATGCACTTGTACCGGTCCAACAACTTCTGGTAGGCCCCATGGAAGTCCTCTTGTGTGAGCGTGCCACTGACCTGATTTAAAGAGTACTGGCCTCTTCCGACGGAATCTCTTCCAGAACTCCCTTAAAACCTCGACATAGTAACCCTAACCATAACCCTTTGGCCAATCAACTCTGGTGTATTGACTTCCTTACTCCTCCCACAGCTCTCATCATCCCTCACAGACTCCCTACCTTCCATGAATCTCTTATCCTACTCAAAAACTAATGCTCGATTCATGCAAGATGCTCCAAAAGCAGTCTGAAGCATTCCATACGTTTCTATGGCATTTTTTCCAAGTTTAAAACGGAATTTTATTGCATATCGTTCTTCTAAAGTGTCAGATTGCATTTTTGAAATTCACCAGCTGTCACAATCAGGCTTTAGTAGGGTGTATTCCAATTGTTGCTGTAGCTGTTCATTTCATACGAAATAAATCTGGAAAGTTATCGTATGCACCTCGTATGTATAAAAATGGATTTGGTATTAGATAACCTACAATGGTTGAAATGTCATAAAACCAAACCAAACTATACAAAATAATTAGCTTGGAGATAATATTGTTCGAGGAACGTGATTTAGAATTTTTGCTCCAAGTACAATCTACGTTCTCGATTTTACCCTATGTACCCAGATCTGTCTTTTTATCAGCTTCCTCTTGATTATGATTTTTTTATTGCTGCTTTTTTTTCTGTTTATACTAATAAATTGAAGATTAAAGGCATAGGTTCGCTGTCTTTTTCCCTGCGTTGTTTTCTATCCTTCAGCTTTTGGTTGTACCTTTACGCATCTCCTTAGGAACCTTATTAAACAACGCGGCAGGCAACTAAAAAATGGGATCAGTTCCAGGCTGTCTGGATAGACCTATGTAATGTTTCAAGCTGCGCTTACAGATTTCCTTGAAGTGCTTTATTAAGCCGTATCTTATGTCCAGTTCAGCGTGCATGATATCATTGGACATTCGACCTTCCCTCATTCAGTGTACATGTCCCAGGAATTTTACACGACGCTGACAGAGACGGAGATCCTATTTACCAACCCCTCCGCTTGGACAGGATATGACACAAGGTCAATTTTTTAAGCGGAGTTTAACAGGTTTGAATTCAGAGTTTTCCTTCTCCTAGACTAGTTGCCTCATCAAGGCTGAAGAACCCAGTCTGTCCTACTATTTACCCATAGCTGGAGGGAGAATAATTGGATTCATACCTTTCCCAAGGGTATTAGTGCGATGTGAAATGCAATCAGCCTCGTCCAGGATGTGAACTCGTATCGCTGACAGAGACGAAGATACATGATTAAAGAATCAGCTTCCTACGGTACCGCGGCTTCGATAATTTCTAATAGTGAAATTAATTCATTTCATCTTGATACCGGTTTTTTAATTCTCATCATCATCAAGGTGTATCAACAGCATGAATCCCTTGACTGCCTCTCTCACCTTCCGTTCCTATCAGTCATCGCCACTCAAGTCATATACAAGTCATCCAGTGCTCGTACAGAGCTGATGAATGTAAGTTTTTGCTAGTCGGCTAAAATTGGCATGTTCATATATGAGAGCCCATTGTAGAATGTCGCTTTTGAATTAGTCCTTACTTCTCTCAGCAGTGCCCAGCATGTCTTGCTCGTCTTATTCGGATGCTTTGTGTGATGGGAGGTAAGTAGCCATACAGCTACTGTCTTGTGTGGTTGTTCGTCTAGAATTTATTCAAACCAACGCCCAGCATCCTTGTGAATTCCCAATCTAGCTTTTTTCTACGGGCGTTTCGCTGAAGTCCCAGTGGTGCAGCCATACCATAGTACTGACTGAGTTATAGCTAGGAAGAATCCACGTTTAATTTTATTTGAGAGAAAATATTCCCATGGGGTCGTAAACCTGCTAATAACAGCCCATGCTTTACTTGCTCAGTTGGCAGAGGGGGCTGCAGAATACACCGATTGCATCTCTGCTGAGGGGTAAAACCCCACCCCCGCAACGTGTGTCCTGTGATCCAATCGACTGGGACCGAAGAATAGACCAACTACATCTCTGCACATAAGATAAGATCCCCACAAACTAATGTTCTGGATATGACATTAAACAATCTGATGATGAGGTTTCAGTAATGCTGAAGCTTTGGGGAATGCAGGGAACCCCTTCATTGCCATCAACATTGCTTCAACAAGTGTATTTGCAGGAAACGTTGGATCATCTCTGTAAAACTATATAAAATCGCGGGTGACCCGAAGGTTCCCTTTTCAGTAGCTACCACACCGAGGTGTAGTGGGGGGCGCTACTCCTTTCTATGGATTGCTCCACTTTACCCTTGATATGTACCTTATAATGCTGAGTGTTAAACAAGGAGGTATCAAGTGCCATTTTTTGAGTCTTTGGTATAACCCGACCGGGGATTGAATCCCGGTCTCCCGGGTCATTGGCGAACACTCTATTCCCTAGACCAATGTGCCAGTCAAAACTATATAGACACGTATAAATTATTAGTATTAGATGGGAATTCTTGCTATGCTTCGTTAACAATGGAAACGTTCTTTCATATCGAAAATATTTGTTAGATAAGATTTTTAAAGTATCATAAATAGGTTTTAGCGAAAAATCATGAGCAAGAAGAAAAAATACTCTTAACAAACAAGTAAAATATGAAACTATAGAATAACGTGATTCTAAAACTTCTGGGCATAAAATAACCAAGTCGATTTGACCAACCATTAGAATTAATCAATCTTCAGAATTTGGACTTGGTTCGCAGAATCTCAAAGGGAGTAAGGAAATTCTGCTAGGAATCCTTTTCAATTGTTTTCGCAAAATATTCCTAACAGTCAAGTGGGAAAGAGAGATGAAGTTTCCGTGGCTAACGCGCTGGGTTCTAAGACTGTTGTAAACGAGTTCGATCTCCGCTCGTGCTATTACGTTCACTTTCGAACTAATAATCTTGGTAAAGGCAGGAATCCTTTTTTATCCGAATTAGAGGTTTATCAATGCCACTGCTGTTTTTCTACAAGGATAGTTTTTGAATTAAATTACACATGAGGGTTGATATGCCATTAAACAAAGAAGCCAAACTGTCTGGTGAGTTATGTTCAGCTCCTGATCTGTCCCGTTAGTGAATTTCTTTGATCTGCTAAGATAACTGCTACAAACAGACTAATTATCTTCTTTTTTTTTGGTTACTGATGGTATCTCAAGTCCGGTCCTTGTGCGTAGACAGTTTTGTTTCAAATCTTTGTTTCTTGTACCAGTCTTGTAGATTGTTTAATAAATGATAATTTTCAGAAATAGTTGAATAGCAGTCATAGTATTTGCTTTGCTCAATTGAATCAGATAAAATATCTTCAAAAGAGGCATTGATTCTGATAACCTTATGTCAACAATATATATATATATATATATATAAAGGAAAATTGATAACAAGGTAATCCAAGTAGAAGGAGAGATTTATTGAGAAGCAAAGTCGTTTCGGTAGCGTTTCGGTTCGAATGAACCATCATCAGGACTATGAAGGATGATATTAGTGTTGTTAAATCTACGATGGATGTGTAAAAGTACAAAACATAAAAACCTAGGGATAATTTGTATAACAAGAAAAAGTTGGCCGTTTATGACCAGAAAAACTTGACTGTTTGATTAATGAATCAGCGTTTTTTGTTTTTGAGGCACATACATTTGAAAAGGCTAGACTTGTAGGATTAGAACTTCGTCGAAAACAAAGAATAATTCAAAACCTTTCTCGATAAACAAACGGAACATGAATTCTACACAATATTTTTTCATAAGTCAAATGATGTAATTTAAAACAAAAAACGCTGATTCATTAATTAATCAAACCGCCAAGTTTTTCTTGTCATAAACAGCCAACTTTTTCTTGTTATACAAACTTTCCCTAGGTTTTTATATTTTGCACTTTTTCACATCCATCGTTGATTTAACATCACTAATATCATCCCTCATAGTCCTGATGATGGTTCATTAGAACCGAAACGTTATAGTGTCGACTTTGCTTCTCAATAAATATCTCCTTCTACTTGGATTACCTTGTTATGAATTTTTCTTTATATATTGTCGGATTACAATCCATTATTTACTGCCATCATATATATATATATATATATATATATATATATATATATATATATAAGATGGGTTTGCATGTGTAGGTGATTGCTATGGAATAATCATATTCATTAGTCGTCAATAAGATTAAAACTTATCCATAAAGCTTTACAGTCTAAGAAATATATATATTAATGTGTGTGTGTGTGTGTGTGTGTGTGTGTGTGTGTGTGTGTGTGTGTGTGTGTGTGTGTGTGTGTGATTACCATGAAAAAAACATATTCATAATGAAAATTCATACTTAAAAGTTGAAAAAGCAAGCTGACTCGTTTCGTACTCCACTCGTCAGCGCAAAATCATGATAAATATTCGATTAAATATTTGATATAGAAATATATAGGGATTTAAAATGGGAATAGTGAGAAAGAAAATTAAAGGATTTAGTACAATCGACACTAATTCCAAGCAAATATACCTTTTTACAGAAGGAAGGCAGTCTGGATCGAATTTAGATAGTTTCTAAAATTTTGAGCTGAAGGAGAAACTGTGACTTGCTCAAAATATAAAATAAGTTGTAACAATTATGTTCTTTTAATAAGATGCTCTACGATAGAAGACCCGTTTGAATTATCTAGAACGATATATGCAGTTTTACAACTGCGTCCCTCATATGGAGACTAATGATATATGTAATGACATTTTATCTCGTAACTCTCTGTCTGCACTTTCCAATCTGTAGAATATTTTCGTTTAATTAATGAAATTCGCTACGATGTCTGTTGAATTTAGTTTTGATGTCTAGACAAATTGATGATATCTATAAGCGTTCTCCCTAGAGGCCAGCATTAGTGAATGTTTTAGAGGGTTTTCAGGGAAATGGGGCAACAATCTGGTCATGAAAAATCAGAAGTTTATTTCTGATGTGTTAATGACAGTTTTTGTATCTTCAGTCGTGATATGGAAGTCGACATATTTTTCACTTTTTCAAAAATATATACATCCAACATTTAAATTTATACTAAATAAGGAAACTACAGGGTGAAATGATAAAATTGTCGTCCTAAAGAAAACAACACTACAGCTTTATTTTAAAACTTTTATTGAAAAAATCAATTCAGCGAACTTGATTATGTCGGAGAGATGACATCTATTCAATGTAGCCGCCTTCAGCCTCAATCACCGCCTCGATTTGGATCCGGAACTCGAAGCATGCCTTTTCCATAAGCGCCGGTGGGAGCTCGGCGAATACTCCGCAGATGGCAGTGATTAGACTGGCTTTGGTGTTGTGGGAGATCATGTTGGCGATGTTCTCGACGTATGACCAAACGAAGTAGTCCAGCGGGTTCAGGTCGGGGGGGGTGCGCCAGTGAGAGAAGGGTACAAAGTCGTAGCACTCCTTCTGAAGCCAAGCCTGGGTCTCTTTGAACTTGTGGGCCGGCGCCGAGTCCTGCTGCCACACCCAGGGTCTGCCACCGGCCACCTGATTGCACCAGGGGATCACCACACTCTTCAGCACATCCAGGTACACTTTGGTGTTGACTTTCAAGCCGACTTCGAAGATGTCAGGTGGCATGATGTGGCCCTCACTTGAAACCACAACAAAGACCATAACCGTAGCCGGTAACTTTGTTTTCATCACCCTGGGCACGTCCCTGTTATTCGTGGCAATCCAGATTTGCATTTTGAGGGTACTGGCAATGGTCCTGTTGTCATAACTTGGATCGGTAGAGAGCATGAGTTGTGGAGTGGTGCATCTCCGATCTCGCTCGTTGAACATTGTGTCATTTTCAGACATGATAGAAGGCTCCTATCGCTCTTGAGATTTGTACACAACTGGCCAACTAGTAGATGGTCTGCAACAAAGAAAGAAAACCGGTTTTCATTAAACGGAAATCGAATCATGTCGTCTTTTCTAGGGCGACAATTTTATCGTTCCGCCCTG
This sequence comes from Sepioteuthis lessoniana, assembly GCA_963585895.1. Taxonomy (NCBI): domain Eukaryota; kingdom Metazoa; phylum Mollusca; class Cephalopoda; order Myopsida; family Loliginidae; genus Sepioteuthis; species Sepioteuthis lessoniana. The sequence continues at coordinate 53,963,235 of OY757940.1, forward strand.
TAATTCTTGCTTGCTTTTTTAGATGCGTTAGTTTGTAGAACTACTTCCTATTTCTTGTCGTCAATATACAGGAAACAAATATTTAGTTTGTATAACCGTTGGAACTCTTTTTGACCCACTAAGATAAAAAATTCCTTAAATCAAGTCCCTTAAACAAAGAGCTTGTGTGACATGCTCTGAGTCTAATCTAAATGAAGAGATTAGGTTTATTACTATTACTCTTGGAAACAATGGTTTCCTTTTAGACCTTGTATAATCTGTAATTAGAAGGAAAATCTCTACTATCAATAAAATCAAACTAGTCTCCGTACAAAGTTGTCCTGTTTATCTTCGCTTTCCTTGGTTAGGTAATATTAGTGATAAATTCGTTAAGCGAATTTCATTGGTTGTGCAACAGTGTTATATTTCAGCTAATACGCGTGTTGTATTTTCTACTCAACCTGATCTTAGCATCGACTGGAAAGGACATTTTTCATCCCCACCAAAATATTTTTATTATTCATTTGCTTTATTGTAATTGTGGTTCGCATTAGATACGAAGAACTTGTTAAAGATTAAATGTCAGAATCAAACAGCGTGTACCTATTAAAATATGGATAAAAAGAAATATATATCTTGTGTATACATAGATATATATTTCTTTTAAGTACCCTATCCAGTGGCAAAAGCTGCTCGGTAGCGCTAGGAGTGGCAGTACTGCCTTGAGCTACCGAAACTGTGTTATCACCCTGGTTGGCGGTTGATGAGGCTAGGGTATCGCACGTGCTTTCACACGTTGAATGGTGAAAAAAAAATGGATTTCTACTTACCTTGCCACGGCTGTTTTGACTACTATATGTGGTTCCTCCCTCGCAAAACATCTTATAAATAATAATGAGTGGACCAACAAAATTCAGCGCCAACTTTTTCTTTTTAAGCAAGACACATTCTGTCTTTCATTTCAAAATTTTAGAAACTAAATAAATTAGGTCCAAGCAGCTCTCCTTTTTTAAAAAGAGAGAGAGTACTTGAGAATTAATTTTTATTTATTGCGGACTTTTTGTCCTCATCTTGGTAGGGGGTTTTTTGTTGTTGTTTTTTTTTTTGTGTGTTGTTTCTTCTTTCACTATGTTTCGACCAAATTTCACCTCTGGCCTTCTTCAGGTGATTTACCGCGACCTCGGATAGGAATGCTGAGTCTTGTAACCGTATCCCCAGTAATTAATGCCTTCCATAGTTGTTGTCTATCGCACCACGTTTTTGACCAAATAAACCTCTGGCCGGCTTGGGTAGGATTTGAAACCGCTATCTTCTGACAATGCTCACCTGGAACCGTAGAGACTCAAAAATGATTCCAATTAAAGAGGGAGTACTTACTTGAATTTTGAGTAGTTTCTATCTAATCCCTTTTTCTTCCCTATTTCTATTTCCACCCACAACTTTTCTCAATCATATATTTTATTACTTATGTATACCCGCCACAATACGCGCACGCATATAATAATGGTCACTGTCTATAGCTTAGTCACCTGCGACTAATATGTTGGTGATGGCCAATCCTCAACTAGGAAGGGAAAAGCTCAAAACACAACACTTTTTAGTGTTGAAACTTCGTACCTCGATATTATCTCCGACGAGTGAAGTTCGAAACCAGTTTACCGCTTTTTTCATCTTTTAAGTATCAATTTTTATTGGGGTTTATAAATATGATATTTTCATAGCAATCATTGATTTTTTTTACCACCAATAAAATCTTCTTTTAAACATATATATAAATATATATAATGTGGTTTGCTATATTTACAAATAAAAAGTACTTAATATCGGTAATAGAGTATATATCAAAGTTAGGATAGCTTAGATACCGAGTCAACAGCGCTTGATGACTGTCAGTTTCTCACTACTATGATTACCAGTCCAAAAGATTTCAACGAGTTGAATATTCTTCTATGCATATTATATACTTCCTAAATCAAAGTAAACTTCTGATTAAACGATCATAAGATACACTTAAATGTAGGCAGGAAAATAAATTTCTACTAAGCCACCTGACAATGAAGGTTTTCAAAGACTAAGAGAATAAATGAATAAATAAAATGACTATTATTAAAAAGAAATGACAGTTAAAACCATATAATTGTTACAGAGAATTATTATTATCAACTCTTGTGAGGCCAAAATTTTCGTCGTAAACTTGAAGTGCTTCTTGTTACGACCAGGGTTTTCGCTGGGAATGCGATAGCCGGCACGTAACGAGAATAATAAAAATATATATATAATAGCGAGAATGCCCAAGGTTCGATAAAAAAAAGGCGAACTATGGGAAGGGAATTTCTCCAATCGAAGCTGAATAAGCGGCAAGCACTCACAAAACCAACATAACACAATTTGAAGATTCAACAATAGAATTTATTGCGAAATTTACAAGGTAACTAGACGAAAATAAGATGAAAAAAAAGGTTTAAGAACAAAAGGGGATGGAAACAATGATGATATCTATATCTAAAATCCGAGACGAATCACAAAGATTACAACTCAAATAGATTTGCAAGATGGCTTGTTAATAATCTTATCTTCTTTCGTTTTTTTTCTTTTGTAAGAGACGATTCAGCTTGAATATAAGTGCCACGAAGAGTTGTCCGTTTCTTGGTCACATATCCTCGGGTGGACTGGGGCGAATGTCACTCGACATCTCTGGAATAGATGTGAACGCCTCGAAGTCAGGACTGCTACTAATCGTTTGTCACTCTGCGAGTGCGCCAAAAAAGAAAGGGTCTCCGACCGATTCCTAGGGTTGAACACGTGGCTGGTAAAGTCACTTAAATTTTACTCTAAGAGTTCAAGGCTAGCTGAGATGGGTAAATAGGGGAAGGGGGTTGACTTGCAAGTCCATTCCTTACTGTCTTCTTTTTTTCTTTTCTCTTTCTCCTTTGCCCTCGTGAACTATCGAGCAAACCATGCGTAAGGAGAAAAGATAGGCTTGGCCCCTCTTCCTCTCCACTTCTTTATTTTTCGTCCCGGAATAATAAGGACAAATAAGACCCATTTGTAATATACATAAAAATATATTTCTCGTTATTAATCTATTTTCTACCCCACTTAACATTCTCCATAAAACTGTTTCATTAATGTCAATCCATTGAATATCTTAAACAGGTTTTTGAAAAATCCTATTACTTAAGTATACACGCTATAATATGCGCACGCATATAATGATGGTCACTTTCTATAGTTTAGTCACCTGGGACTAATATGTTGGTGATGGCTAATCATCTCTCTCTCTCTCTCTCTCTCTCTCTCTCTCTCTCTCTCTCTCTCTCTCTCTCTGTTTAGTCCCTGAAACCTTGGAAGCAGGGGGAAATTTACAACACACAAAACGGACGACATGGCTTTTCTTCATTTTTTTTTCTTTGGAACAGTGTCTTTGATTCGTTCTCCATTCGTCTCCTCGAGCCCTTGCCACTAAATCAGAAAAAAAGAAGCTGAATCGTGAAATACGTGATATTGATTGAACTGCTTCGGTCACGTGTTATACGCCTTATAAACTAGCACGCAGACCACATTTGAGTCAACATTTTATAACTACACAATATATATATAGTTACAAAAATTATTTCGAGAGTCGGGAACTAACTTGCTACAGTTTCGCCTAAACGGCTCATCAGGGTATCTAATTCTGAGTCAGAATTAGGTACCCTAATGAGCCGTTTAGGCGAAATTGCAGTGGGTTAGTTCCTGACTCACGAAATTTTTTGTAACTATTTTAATCAACTTAGTATTGAGTACTTTTTGTACTTGTAGCTTAGCAGCAATTTACGGTGGTTTTTTCTTTTGACCAACTGATTGCGTAACCATTGATTTTTTTTTTCGATTAGTGTGACAAGGTTGGCCTTTTCTTTTCTTTTTTTTTTTTTTTTTCAATAATTTTTTTCCCCATGACAGTGATTCGTGGTATATTTTTATCTTCGAATTACTGGTGGGTTTTTTTGTTCCTCACCGCAAGTGCTTTTATTCAGTAAGTTATTCAATATATATGTGTGTGTGTGTATGTGGAAAATCAACTGATTTACATTGTAAAAAAGGGTTAATTTTTGTGCAAAAACAGGCTCTAGAAACTTATTTTTACACCTGTATTTATTGTATTTATTAAACAATCGTCTTCTTACGGGGCCTTTTTATAATCTCTGATATTTCGGTGGGTGATCTCAGTGGAATCATAGTACGTGAGTTCGAACTCCAGTTGCGCTATTACGTTCACTTTCGAACTAATACCCTTGGGAAGCGTGTGAACACCCAGATCCTCTCATCTATGGGTTAAATAGTACCACTACTGTCCTTCTAAAACGATGGATTTAGCATTAAATAACCTGAGAAGATTGATATGCCATTGAATAACAAACAAATAAACACTGATATTTCGTGATATTTGACTTGCTGCGAAAAATCTGAGTGATTAAAACCCAAAATAATTAAATAAATCTTTTCCCTTCTAGATTGTTGAAAATACATTTTTAACCAATTAGAATCATAGATTCGTCAACTTGGTGACCTAATTCCAAGCTTATCCCAATCTAATGAATAAGCGGTGAAATAAATAAATCTTTAGTAGATTTTTAGATTCCGTCTGTAAACTACTTAAAACTTTCGATCTTATTTTTGTGTGAAAATCTATCATTCTGTTCCTTCAAGAATACATCTGATTTTGTTATTGCTTAATGAATTTTCAAGAGTAAAAATTGTTTGTTATAGATGTGCTAATACTAAGATTACAGTTTCTAGCAGGAGATTTTTAGTTCTTCTTGCATTTACATCTGAGTGTCATAATTATACTTTCATACTATTGTCACATACACATAAAAAGCTCTTTTGCACACATAAAATATATTAACTCGATTTAGACCATGCAAACTGCCACATTGAATGCATGGGCCTTTCTTTCTTGTCATGTAAATATTGGAGAATGTTTACGCTCTAAGCAATATTATCTTGTCTTACTTAAAAAGACTTTGAAACTTCTGTTTTTCAACAAACTTTCCTCACAAGTTAAAGAAATAATTTATTAAATTTGTAGAACGGTATTTTATTCAATCAGTTACTCACTTTTCCCTTACACACACACACACACACACACACACAGTCACACACACACACACATACACACGCATATATATATATATGTATATATATATATATATATATATACGAAACAACTTTCCATATGTAGACAAAAGGTCACTTTGATATAGCCTAGCTTTATCATATGATTTTATATCGTTTGGTGTATTTGAATAATCGGTTTTGGTTTGGTTCAGTTTTGTGGCATATCAACCTTCGTAGGTTATTTAATGCCATGGATATGACACTAAACGATCTCATGGTAAGGTTCCAGTAATGCTAGAGCTTGGGGAATACGGGGTACCCCTTCATTGCTATTGCTCCCTGGTCCACACTGCTGTATCTAATAGGGTCCTGTCTATAGGTCAAATAGAACTAAACTGTGTACTTATGCTAAACTGAATTGTTTGGAATAAAGTTGCTTTTGTATGCTAAACTGAATTGTTTGAAATAGAACAGTTTATATGCATTAAATTAGATTTGGCATTAAATAACCAACAATGGTCGATATAAAACCAAACCAATTAATGATTTTCTATGATCAGAAAACAATTAAATACGTTCACGTTGAATATTCATTATCTTTATCCAATTTCTTCTACTTAACATATTATGATTATTCTATTTATAATCATTCATTTATAAATATTTTTGGTTTCAAAGGAAAAGAATTGCCCAGTCGGCTGGGGCTGTAGAATACATTGACTGCACCTCTGCAGAGGGGTAAGACCCCGCCTCCAACGAGTGTCCTGTTTAAGACACTAAACAGTCTGATGGTGATGTCCCAGTAATGCTGGGGCCTTGGGGAATACGGAGCACGTCTTTATTGTCATTGTTCCCAGATCCACTTTGGCCCGGCGTGGTAGCACCTGATAGGGTCCTATCTATGGGTTAAATAGAACTAACGGCATACTTATGCTAAACTGAATTGTTTTATTAAACTGAATTGATAGAAATAGAAATGATTTTGACAACTGAACCGTGCTTACATTTGAACTGCGTGTTTATGCTTAACTGAATTATTTCAAATAGAACTGTTTTTTGACATTGAAACTGCACTTACACTAAACTAAATTGTTTAACATAGAAATGTTTTCACATGTAACTGTGTGTAAACAAAATCTGTACTTATATGAAACTGAATTATCTGATTTAGAACTGCTTGACTAAACTGAATAGCTCGAAATAGAAATATTTTTCACAATTAAACTATTCTAATATTTGAACTGCGTACTTATGCTAAACTGAATTATTTGAAATTGAACTGTTTTTGACATTGAAACTGTACTTACACTAAACTGAATGTTACATATTGACTCCGGCCAAGCTGTCAAAAGAAGAAATGCACCTGTGTAAATAACAGGTGCATCTGGTCGAAGATATCCGGGGATCAGGGGATACCGTTACTGTCGAAGGGTTGAAATGAGTGCGAATTGTGACGCTTGCAAGAAGTAGGTGGGTGTCAAATTATTATATAACCCCGGCGACAGGAAGTTCAGATCAGTTGGAAACAAGATGCTGGAATGAGAACCATGTCCCAGCAGAGGCTGGACCCCCAGGCCTCCGGTTGAGCAGCCCAAAAGAACGGGAAAGAAAGGCTGTGATAGCCAGAAGAGTTGGGGTGTTAATATGTTGCAGTCTTTGTTCGGTCTCCAACCCCCTCTCTCACACAACCCTTTCAATAAAGTGAGAGGTATATTTTTCTAAAGAACTGTGTCCGCTCGTCTTTATTGTGTTGAATATGTTTCTGCATGCATCTGCATATGAGTATGTTACATGAATTATTACATATAACTGCTTGAATAGTTTGAAATAGAAATGTTTTTGACAATTAAACTGTGTACTCACGCTAAACTGAATTGTTTTAAATAGAACTGATTATTTACATAAAAATGGATTTGGCGTTAAATAACTTACAAAAGTTGATATGCCATAAAACCCAACAAACCAAACCAAACCAAAGGAAAAGAAAGATTTCTATATATGTAATAAAATTATAAGGTATCCTTATAATTTGATACATATGTAGCACATATACATATTTGATACAAGAGAAAAACGATATTAATTAATCCAGGGTTTTTGCTGCTTTTTGGGGGTTTTTTTTCTTTTTTCAAATTCAATTCTTACATAATTTTAAAAAGAAAAAACAATGTAAATGATTATTCTGAATTTTTCTCTAAACACAATGATTCTTTATATATATATATATATATATATGTGTGTGTGTGTGTGTGTGTGTGTGTGTGTGTATTTGCTTCTCCGAAATTGATTAAAATCCAATGAAGTGTATACATTGTCACATTTGGTTGAATGTTTTTTTAGTTCAAAATTTAATTTCTTTGTCTCACTCTTTTTTTTTAAAACACTCTAAGAGCTGTTTATTTGTTTCATCTACTTCAACAGTTTTATCAACGAAATTGAAAAGCTGAAACGTAGTATTCATTATGCAAACTACAATTTGTAACCTAATCGAATATATACGATATATTCCCCTTAAATAAGCCTGCATCTATCAATAAATAGATAAATAAAACATCAATTTTCTTCCTCAACAAAGGATAACCGAATTTCATCCCACTGAATCGCTAGGCTTAAAATACGTTGACTGTATGGCCTGTTGGTTGGGTTTGGGAGTGTTACAACATACAATGAGAAAAAACTTAATTTAACACAAGACAAACAAGGAACATCTAATATTTAAACAATTTTTACAAAACAAAAACGTCAACTTGGATTTGAATGTTCAGAAGTTCCCCTTTGCTAGTAGTAAATTTTCGAAGTGGTGAAAAGTCAGATATCAAGAAAAAGGGGGAAAGGAGGAGAATGTTTTTAAAGAGTACTTTTCCTTTTTCTTTTCTTTTCTTTTCTTCTCTTTCTTTTATGGTCAGGCAGTAGAACTTGCAGAAAGGTAGTTTCGGCTTTTAACTCGAGGGCGTACGTTACTTCTCTACTGGTTATCGTATTTACGTGCTTTCTTGGGTCTCTTTTTGTCCTCACTGACCCGGTTCACAGAAAACCTGAGTATTTATCTCTCTCCACCGGCTCAAAATTCGCTACTTTACTTTTTATTATTTTTCTTTTTTTCTGATTTTTAACCGGATGGATGCGTGGAGCCTCATGCGTGGCGACGCGTTTATACATTTTGTATGTGGCAGCCGACGAGTCAACATCCGGTTGGGAGTTTTATTGTTAATTCCTAAATCCCCACAACTGTATCCTCTGCAGAAGGATAACTACCCACCCCCACCAGAAATAAGGGGGTTTCCTAGATACGACAGTAAACTGCATCTAACTGAGAGGCTCCGGTTGGTAGACTACCTCTTCATTGATACTAATCCCAGATCCACTCAAATTCTTATTAACACTACCTGCCAAGGTCACCTTTATGGATCAATTAAAACTGTTTTATAATTGTTAGTATTTGATAGGAACGGATGCAAAAAAAATTAAGAAACAACACCAAAAAATATAAATACGAAAGTAAAATAAATGCAATTCCCTAACCATTCGCCATAAAATACTCTAGACGATTGGACTTGGCCATTAAAAACAATCGACCCTTTGAATTCAACTGTATTCTACTGAATGAATATTTGTTCCTAATACAATGTTTAATCGTGGGACTATTACATCTGAGGTTAAGCACTTTTGCAAAGGAATTAACGATTGCCACTCGCGTAATGCAAAGCTCTTCTAACGAATTGAGCACTTCGGTATCCGATAACATGAAATGTAAACAAACGGAAGTTAATACGTAAATGTAAATACGTTAAATTCTGTTGCTTTTGGGGGGTCTTTAACTGGCTGAGAGGTATGTTTGTTGTGTTTGTTAGGGAACACAAGTAGTAGTAATAATAAGACAAACCACGAGATACGAGGTAAAAGAGTTATATTTACTGGAAAGATTATTTACAAGAGAGAGACTGTTAGTAATAAGAACATAGGATTAATGATAGAGTAAGGATATACTTCAACAATAGGAACGGCTCTTCTGGTCTGACTCGTAGACTGATCTGATCTGGAACTTCGTGGTATTTGTGCTACTGCCATATATGGTAAATGGCCTAGCTCATTCTGCTGAAAACGTAGGTGATACCCAACAATGTTATTGGTCTGACGTAAAGTTAGGCGAGTTTCGATCGCGTGGCTATATATATGTGTATGTGTGTGTTTTTTTTCCGAAAGGACAGTATGAAAGTAAATATGGATCAAAATCCAACAGTATGAAGATAGAAGAAAAACATAATAATCCAAATAGGTGAATCTATTATGATATAAAGTCGACGTTGAACGTTTTGGTTTCAGTAACCATCATCACGACTTGGATATCAGAATAGTTCACATAGCGATGTATGCTTGCTGAGGTAACATCATAATAAATTCATCTATTTTGATTATTTTGTTTTTCTGAGATCTTCCTATATATATACTGTCATCCACAGACAGATCTGTTTCGTTCTATCAGAACTCATCAGTGTGGCTAGAGATACTAGATTCCCGTAGCTGGGATCGAAACCCGGTTGACTCAAACGCCAATCCAAGACTCTACCCCTCAGCCACGAGGAAACCAGCAGCAGCGAAGAAAATTTTAAACGGTTATGAACCACAATTACTATTGTTTACATACATCCGCTCAACGGCTACCGAGAGCTCATATATATATGTATATTTGTTGGCATCCACAGACAGACTGTTTCGTTGTATCACAACATTTCAGTGTGCCAAGACACGCGAGATACTTCAAGCTGGCATCGAAATCCAATCGATGTAAATTCAGTCAGATTTCTTACCCCTTAGGTATCGTCATCTCAGTGTAAGCGAAAATACGCTTATCGGCTACCAGAGCACTCAGTTCATTAGAAAAGCTTTGCATTTACGTGTATATGGTCGCTGGCAATTCTTTCCCCGAGTGCTCAACCCACATAGGCGCCCTGTCGGCTGAGGTTGTATAATACGCCGACTGCAGAGTAAAATACCCCTCCGAATAAGGCCACCTATTGACTGTGGGTAGCGATCCTCAACTGGTAGTTGAGCAGTCATTGATATGTCGACAGAGTGGTCAATGGCTTGCAGCACATCACTTTGGCTCTTACTTCGTCTCAGGGGCGGTTGGTTTGGCCCGATCCGATCAATCGGCTGGTCCCGACATGCACATATATTTGTTTTCCTCCCGATTTGCTCTTGTAAAATTATTCGATCTACTTTTGTGGAACTATTCCCAACCCTTTATTCCATACGTGCTAGAAGGCGGGGGCTGAGGGTCAGTTGTGCTGTGAGATTAGATTTTTGACCGCTGTTAGATTGTTGTGTAATTAAAACCAGAATTTTTCAGAGGCTCCGAATCTTACTCTTTGCATGAGTATACTGGTATTGTATCCCCGTCCCTAGCCAAGGCTAATGGGTTTCCCCCTTGGTTTATTCCCAACATAAGTTGGACTCCGTGGTGGGTGGTGGAGCATAGGACCAGCGAAAAACATAAAACACTCATGTCTTCCTTTACAAATAAAAAATTCAAACGTAACTATGTCAAATCTGATTCTTCTTCAGATAATGAAACAGAATCAACTTTCCCATGATTTATAATTATAGAATCAAGCAGCTTACAAATTGCAAGTTTATCCTCCTTTATAATAGAGAAAGTGATATCAGGCAATTTAACACGTATATCTGTAAAAAAAAAAAATTGAAAAATCAAAGTGGAAAAGAATAATCATACAGATTTTCTACTGAAAATGACTGTTCCATAACATTCCTGTAAAAACATAACCCTCACAAATCCCTGAACATAAGTAAGGGAGTTGTGAGAAGCAAAGAACTGTCTCTATGCACAAGAGAAGAAATTTAAGAAAGATTTGAAAAAACAAGGTGTAATTGAAGAGAGACAGATTTCAATAAAAAAAAAGAAGGTAAAACTATAGAAACAAAAACTTACGTAATGACATTTAACACATCAAGAATTCCAGCTAAAATTGAATAAGGCTATGCCATGAAAAGTTTCCTTTCAGATGTCATGAATGTCAAAAATATGGACATCATGAAGACACTTGTAAAGGACGAGAAGTGTGCGAGAAATGTGGTTAAAAAGATCCTGACCATCACATGAAAGAATGTGAATTTCCCAATAAATGTGCTAACTGTTGTGGTGACCATCCGGTCTACGGAAGATCCTGCGAAAGTTGGAGAAGAGAAAAAGAAAATTTTCTCAATAAAATACAAAATAATATTCCTTATCATTAAGCACGGAAGATGGCAGTAGTGTGACACTGTGTAGGTGGTCCGCCAGGCAGACGATCCCTTTGTCTGTTTTTGGCGCGAAACCAGACAAAGGTTTTGGACTCGAGATCTCAACGCGACCGGAATTAGGAAGAGAACGCCGGTCAGGGAGTTGGACAAAAGAACTCAGAGAAGTCAGTTGGCGACGGGAGACGCAGAGTGGCGGTTGGGAGTCGACACCGGACATCTGAGAGACCAGTCTCATGAGATAGAGCCCAGCAGCAGTGAGGGAATACCGGTCAAGATGGGTTGGCATTCCCAGTAGCTTTATAGAAATTTCGCAAGAAATCCACGCAAGCGTTCGTCTACATATGCACAAAAGAATTTACAGTGTCACAGAATCACCCTCCTTACACTTGAGTTAACCCAAGCCCTCGTTTGTTCTTTGTTCATTCCTCCCACTCCCTTGATTGTATTTCTTGTGCCGTAAGGAAATGTGCGATACCCCTATCAGAACCACAAGATGATAACCGGCCAAGATTGAAATGGTTTCGAAGAAGTTGATGTATTCGGTGGGCGAGGGAGTATTGTCACAGTAGAGTCTAACACTACTACCTATTCCCAAGCAGTCCAACAGAGAAAAAAACAACATAATATATATGAAGAATTTGTCAAAACATTAATTTAGCTGGATTCGGGTGACTGGGGAAACTTTATTAATGAGTTTAAAGCTTTGCTTTAAAACCTGACAAAAATGATACAACCACAACTTCATAAACACCAACGATGCAATGTAATCCAGCAGACAAAGGAAAAATCCCCACTAAAATAATTACAAAAGCTACAGCGCAGTCACAAACAATTCCCCACACACACACACACACACACTCACACACACAAAAAGTTGCAAAGTTCGCTAATCCGTCCTCCAGCTTCTAAGATTGACAAACTCAGGAAAAATCAAATATCAAACCCCGAACCAAATAAGGTAGAACATTCCCTACACTCTAAAAGAGACCATATCCCAACATTATCTTCTTGGGGACGTTTAAAGTTGTCAAACCTACCAAGCCAAACTATAGAACAATCAACATCAAAGGTTGACACCAAAAATAGTTTAGCTTGATGGAAAGAATGGAAACGGATGAGCCGAGCACAAAAAATAAATCGAAACAAAATAACTCCAATTTAACATAATTAACTTCAACATTAAACAATGAAATTACAAAATAATGCAATCCTACAGTGGAATTGCAGAGGAATCCGAGCCGATTGCAGGAACTTCAACAACTTTTGACCAACCACAACCCCAAAAGAGCTTGCCTCCAAGAAACCTTCCGAAAAGAATCTAGCTCCATTAAATTTTAACAATATCATCCTTATAAGCATTTTAACAAAGGCAGAAACAGAGCCTCTGGAGGTGTCTCAATCCTAATTAGGAAAGACACACCTCAAAGTCAAATTCATGAAGACACCGACCTCCGAGCCATCGTTGTCAAAGCAACACTATATAAACCAATACACATCTGTACCATCTACATTCCTCCACACGACCCCATCAGTGACAGCAAAATGAATAAATTACGCCAGAAAATACCAAAACCCTACTAATTTCTGGGTGACTTAACCGTAGCACTGTATGCGGGTGCCAGAAAAGGCAAAGACCTAGAGAAAGTTATACAAAATAATAACTTAATAATAAATCCCATACCTACCTTAACTCATTCACAGGTACTTACTCAGCCATTCACCTCACTTTATACGATCCCGAAAGCTATATGAACTACTGGTGAAAAGTTCATGACGATCTCTGTGGTAGAGACCACTTCCCCATCCTAATTGAAATCCTACAACCTCTCCATGATGAAATACTCCCTCATTGGAAACAAAACAAGTCAAATTGGGAAGTCTTTGAAACCCTCAACGAACAAAAACTCTTCCAAGACACTAAAACCACAGACAAACAAAATATTTTCGGAAACATTAATATCAATAACAAACGAATCTATAGCAAAAACCTCAACCTCGAATACACATAACACTCTAGTTCAACTATGACTGCAGGAAAGCTATCCACCTACGTAAGGCTGCCTAACGTAAATTCAATAAGCAACCCACTTCTACTAATCTCAACGACTTCAAACTCCTCAGGGCAAAAACACGAAAACTCATGAAGGAAAACAAGAAGAAAAGTTGTCAAAACTATGTGAACCAACTGGGCTACTCAACCAAAACGAACACAATCTGGAGGATGATTAGGAAAATCTCAGGAAAACCTCAACCAACCAACCAACCAACCCTCAAACATCTCACAAAAAACAAACAGATGCAACTACAAGAAAAAACACTGCAGAAGTACTAGCTGAGACATTCTCAGAAAATTCTTCTCTGAAAAACTCCGATCCACAATACATTTCTTACAAAAGCAAATTAGAGAAACAAATGTTGCATAGCCACATAATAAATATGCATATATACACATATACATGCAGAATACATATTGACGCAATAATAAAGACGAGCGAAGACTTCTTTAAAAAAAATATACCTCTCACTTTATTGAAAGGGTTGTGTGCGAGAGGGAGTTGGAGACTGAACAAAGGCTGCAACATATTGACCACCCCAACCCTTCCGGACATAGCCGTGTGTCGTTCTCGTTCTCCTGGACTGCTCAACCGGATGCCTGGGGGGTCCTCTCCGCTAGGTGCTGTTCTCTCTACCGCATCTTGTCTCTAATTCATCTGATCTCCAACTAACTCAAACTTCTTATGCCGAGTTACATTATTGTTTTACGCCCACTCAATCTATTCTCATGGCTAGGCAGGCCGGAATATGCCACTTCCGGCGTCTTTGGACTGGCATGTTTGATCATCATCAAGCGGAAATAACTGTCATGCAGTTCAGAGGTCACCCTCTTCCGGTGAATCAGTTTTTGACTGTACTGTGGGATTTTAACCCTGTCCCAGATTATCAGCCAATCTAGCCAACGCAATCTCTGGTCCGGGTCGGAAGTTAATATACAACACAAAGACTCAATTTTAAAACAAATAATTCAGAAAAATATAACTTTTCATTTACACCAGCAGAGCTCAAAGAAGCTATACAAACATCACATAATATAGCAGTCGGCCCAGATGAAATTTATTGTGAATTTCTAAAACACTTAACAAAGTCTCTCAATTACCTTCTGAAAATATTCAATGATATCTGGATAAATGGAACCTTCCCAGAATCATGAAAAATAGCAACAATCATTCCTGTATCTAAGCCTGGGAAAGACAACTCAAACCCAACAAACTACCGTCCAATAGCACTATCGAGTTGCCTCTGTAAAACAATGGAGTGCATGATAAACAAAAGACTGGTCTGGTATCTCGAATCCAATAAAATTATTACCAACTTCCGAAAACTGCGATCAACAATGGATTATGTGGTCAAATTGGAAACCTCCGTAAGAGAGGCCAATATCCAGAAACAACATTTGACAGGAGTCTTCTTTGATCTGGAGAAAGCTTATAAGACCAATTGGAAATTTGGAATAATGAAAGATCCCCATAGCCTTGGAAAATTGCCGAACTTCATAAAGAGTTTTCTCTCGCACTGGCAGTTCCGAGTCCGAATCGGATCAACATTTTCTAATCTCTGCAACAGGAAGAGAGAGTCCCTCAAGGAAGTATTCTGTCAATGATTCTGTTTAATATAAAAATTAACAGCATTACAAGGTGTCTTTCTCCTGGAAAGGATGATTATCTTTACGTTGGCGACTTCTGTATCACTTCCAGATCAAAATATATGAGAACTGCAGAGCGTCAACTGCAACAATACACCAATAAAATAACACATTGGGCAAACACAAACGGATTCAAGATATCCAAATGCAAAACGAGATGCGTGCATCTTTGTCAATTGCAAAAAAAATACACAATGACCCACTCATAAAACGAGAAGACACAGAAATACCTGTCGTTAAAGAGTATAAATTCCTGGGAATAATTTTCGACAGGAAATTATCATTCATTTCCCACATAAAATATTTAAAAACTAAATCCATCCGCGCTCAACAAATCCAACGAGAAGTCGCCCATACAAAATGGGGAGCTGACCGTCAAGCGCTTCTTAAGTTATACAGAGCACTAGTCCGTTCCAAGTTAGATTATGGTATATTTATCTATAAA
This sequence comes from Sepioteuthis lessoniana, assembly GCA_963585895.1. NCBI lineage: Eukaryota > Metazoa > Mollusca > Cephalopoda > Myopsida > Loliginidae > Sepioteuthis > Sepioteuthis lessoniana. The sequence continues at coordinate 53,978,720 of OY757940.1, forward strand.
TCTGCTAGGAAGTTCTACCTTAAAAACCTCGACCCAATCCACCACGAAGGCCTAAGACTGGTCTTAAAAGCCTTAAGAATTTCTCCAGAAGTCAGTTTATACATGGAAAACCATGAAGTACTCCCACAACTCAGATGTGAAAATTTGGATCTGCAGTATTACGCACAACGGAAATCCTGCCTATCCAACACAGCTTACGACTGCATCTTCAACTCTAAATACAAACAACAGTATGGACAAAAAGAAAAAACCATCAAACTATTTTGCCTTCGGATGGAGCCTATTCTCCAAGAATCCGCAATTTCTGTTACAAATGTACATAAAAGAATGCTACCACAGATACCACCTTGAATCATTAAAAAACCAAAAGTAATCCTCCAATTAAACAAACTCTCCGAAACAAATACACATCCCAGAACTTATTTGGAAAAAATTCACACTATCCTCTAATACCATCCTCACCAACAATATATATTTACCGATGGCTTCAAGGATAGCAATAAAACCGCCTGTGCCGCTGTTCTCAATAAAACCATTCACAAGGAAGTCCTTCCAATGAAAAGCTCCATCTTCACTGCAAAATATGTGCCATTGACGTTCCTCTCAACATCATTTCTAGGGACAAACATAACAAATTTATCATATTCTCAGACTCGCTCTCTGTATTAACATCACTGAAAAATAAAAAGCCGGCGAATCCATTAATTGTTAAACTGCTGAGTAAACTAGTCTCAATTTCTAGTCATAAAGAAATAATCATGTGTTGGATCCCAAGCCAAATCGGAGTAGGCGGAAATGAAAGAGCTAACTTGGCAGCCAAGTCAGCCTTAGATCGAAACCCTGACACTACCTCCATTCTGTATACTGACTTAAAACCCACTATCAGTAAACTCCTTCAAACAAAATGGCAGCAATGATGGAACAATTACATTCACAATAAACTCTTCCAAATTCAGCCCACCTAGGGGGAATGGAGACCGGCTTTGAGAAAATCAAGAAGAGAACAAGTCATTATATCCCGATTGCGCATTGGTCATATAAGACTTACTCACTCTTTCATACTGAAACAGGAACCACAACCACAGTGTTTGACCTGTCAGACGACTTGCACCGTTAGACGCTTCTTATGGAATGTAGAGTTTTCGCTCTCAATAGAAATCGATTTTTCAAAGTGAATAGTTTAATAGATCTGTTCGTCAAAATAGATGACGTTCTGTCCTTCTTGAGAGGGTCATGGTCATACCAAAAATATGATGAATTGAAACTGGTTAATCATGTACAAACAAAAGAAATCCGGCTTATCAAAAAATGTACCTACTAAGTATTCGTTCAGAAATCTTAGGTTGAATGTATATATATATATATATATAAACAGAATTTGGCTTTAAATAACCTACAGGGGTTGATATGCCCTGGAACCTAAACAAACAAACAAACAAACCAACATCAACCCACAGGGTTCAGGGAACACGTATATATATATATATATATATATATATCAGCCTTATCTAGACGTATCAACTGCACTGATTCCTTTGTGTCTCTCTCACGATCCGTCTCTATCGGCTATCACTCTGGATAAGTCATTTAGACAGCATCGGGTGTCTGTACAGAGCTAGTAAATGTAAGTTTTTTCACGCTCGGTCAACATTGGTGTGTCCTTGTGAAGGATCCTCCTTAATTTTTCCAGCTGTGTCCAACATGTCTTACCCGTCTTAATTCAATGTTTTCTGCGATGGGAAGTGGGTGGCTGTAAAACTGCTTTTTGTTGGGAGTCGCTTTCATGATTTGTTTAAACTCACAAATAATTGTCCGTTAATCTATTCACTAATCCTTTTGCACCATGTTAAAAGAATAGTTACTTAGTAAACTTAACTTAGTTGTAACACAAGGCCAGAAGTATGGGTCACCCAGTGAAAATCAAACTCACAAACAAGCATCGGTTAATCTAGCTGGCTAACCAATATACCACATGGTGTGCTCTGTTTTCTTCAAATAAGTAATATTATGTTGATTTAAATTTTTTTGTATGTTACGATAACACACAGATATACAAACACAATGAAAATTTTAGAAATATTCTGAGTATATATATATATTTTACTGGGGGTACAACATTTTAGCAGAATTACAAACAGACCAAATTTATTCATGTTAAAAGATAAAAAATGAGCAACTAACCGGTTTCGGTCCTACCTGGTCACAGTTAAACTAGGACAACGATTAAGAAAAATTGGAGAAATAGAATCTGTAATGTTTAGGAAAATAGATAGATAGAACTGTCGACGAAAAGTATTTACAAAAATAAAAAGAAATTTTGTGATTGATATACGCTTACAGACTCACTCACACACACACACACACACACACACACACACATATATATATATATATACATATATATATATATATATATATATATATATATATATATATATTCTCTTAAAAAAACAACAATCCGTCACATTAAGATAATAAATTTATTTCCATCCTGTTAAAAAGAATTGATATAAATCAATCCTCTAAAAAACTAGCAGGACTTCTTCAGATCAAATGGATTCCTGCTTTCAATTATTCCCAACTCCGGATTTACGGGATTAAATAATATCTTTTATATATATATATATATATATATATATATATATATATATATATATATATCCTTCAATTACCGAATAATTATTGAGATCTTGTATTCTGGTTGCGCACGAAAATATCCTGGAGAATATATTCTTCACCTTCAATGTCATCTCGTTAGTAAATGCAAATCTCATATTATTAAATCAACTCTTCTTAACTGAAAAGTTGTAAATATCACAAACAATTACACGAAATGGCGACATATTGGTCCGGCATTCTCACCACGACAAAATCTGATAGTACAGTAAGGTACTTCTGGATCACCCAGGGTTTTTGGTAATGATGTATTGGCGCCGTAACCATGCCCTGACAGCCAGAGATATCATCTGACGAAGATTTTGTTTACTACAGCACATGCATATATCTGCATATGGGAAGCAGTATTTCATGCATAGAAGTCTTATTGAATGTGACGGACAAAGAAAGTTTTATCATTCTTTTTATTCGCATTTTTTTTCTTTCCTTACAAGAGAAGATTTATAAGGATTTATACGGATTAAAAGGCAAGAAAAATTCCCTGTAATCTTTTCTTTCCGTTTTGTTCTTAAGCCTAAGAATGAGACATTGATATTGATATCATGGGACGCATCTCTTAAGAAAGAAGAATATACTAAGGGAACATTATTAATCTATATATATATATATAAATTTATGCAACCATATATATATATATATATATATATAGTTGCATATCTATATTCGGATACACACACATACACACAAATATATGGAGGGAAAACAGAAATAAGAATAAAATATGATACCAGAGGAAAACACTAGTGAATTCTGACATAATCTTAATACTTTTATATATATATATATATATATATATATATATATATATATATATATAACCAACTCCTACGCACGAGTAGGATACGACACAAGGTCATTTTTATGTGAATTTTAACGCGTTCGAATTCAGAGTTTTCCTTCTCCTACACTGGGTGTCATGCCATGGTTAAAGAGACTGGTCTGCTTCACTACTTGCCCATATCTGGAAGGATTAATAAGTTGATTGATAACTTTTCTTGAGTTTTAGCGTTATGTGAAAAATGTAAATAGTTTCGGCCAGGTTCCGAACAAGAGTCGCCGTGTCTATTGAAGAAAATTGATATATATAACTATTATACCACGAACACACACACACACACACACACACACACATATATATGTGTGTGTGTGTGTGTGTGTGTATGTGTGTGTGTGTGTGTGCGCGCGCGCACGCGAGTTCCTGCGTGTGTGTGTGTGTGAGAAACAAAGCTGTGTATGTTATATTTGTCATTGAGAATGTTATATACTTTCAGAAGATATTAAAACAAATATTTCAACAATAAACATACGATTATCTTTGTATGATTTGGTTGTTATTCAAAAATAAACATCCAAAATAAATTTTCAAAAGAATCGTTCTGCTTTTCTCATTTTACTGACTTTTTCCTTTAATATATTTTTTTTCTTCGGCTTCTTTCTGTTCCTTACCTTCCTTTCGTTTTAAGTCCCTTTTTTCTTCCACCTATCAGGCGATATACCCACTCGTATATGGCGTTAATGCTTCCCGTCTTCCTGTCTTTTGTTCCTATTTTGTCTTTTTTTTTTTTTTTTCCTTTTTCAGACAAAGAAAGAAAGCAAAGCAAAGAAACAACAAATGAAAATAACAAGAAGAAGAAAGAATGAGACGCCAGAAGTAAAATAATAACCACGTGAGACATTCAACAACATAAAACTCTCGACTTATTTCGGTTCTCTAACAGTAAACAAACAGAAAAAGAACATTGGCACATTGCCATTGAAACGACATGAGTTGATTTAACGCTTTAGACATAACAAATGATACAAATTCTGCAACATATTTCCTCTTCTTCTTCTTCTTCTTCTTATTATTATTATTATTAAACTCCTTTCAAGTTTTTCACACCATCATTAGCTGATGGTCTTTCACTGGAGTCTGAGTGACAGAAAGTGTCCTCAAGTCGCCAGGACTCTTCTCAGTATTCTGGCCGATCAATGGTCCGGGAGACCTGGGTTGAATCACAGGTCGCGTCATACTAAAGACTTTAAAAATGGTACTTGATACCTCCTTGCATAACACTCAGCAATATAAGAAACGTATCAATGGTAAAGAGGAGCAATCCAGGGAAAGGAGTAGCGTCCTCCCCTACACCTCGGTGTAGTAGCTATTGAAAAGGGAGCCCTTGGGTCGCCCTCGACTACGGTCACCAACAACAACTTGGATCGTCTCCACATATCCTCTTATTTCCAAGTCTTCCACTCCGTTTATCAATACTTTGGGGATCGTTCCAAGTGAATCATTTACCAATGGTATCACCGTCACTTCATGCTACATAGTTGTTTTACTTCTCAGGCAAGGTCTAAATATCTATCTCTCTCTATATATATATATATATATATATATATATATATATCGTGGTGTAATGGTTGTCGTCACAGGATATGGACACGGCGATACGAGTTCAATTCCTGGACAAGACTGATTGCATTTCACATAGCACTAATACCCTTGGGAAAGGTATGGATCCAATTATTCTCCCTCCAGCTAAGGGTAAATAGTAGGGCAGACTAGGTTCTTCAGCCTTGTTGAGGCAACTAGTCTAGGAGAAGGAAAACTCTGAATTCAAACCTGCTAAACTCCGCTTAAAAATTGACCTTGTGTCATATCCTGCCCGAGCGGAGGGGTTGGGTAAATAGGATCTCTCTTTTCGCTTTCATTTATTTTCACTCTGTGATCCGAGAGGACGGAAAAGTCCTCAATTCGGTCGGTAGATTTTTTTTTTTTTTTTGTTTTTTTTTACTATCACTAAGTCTGGTAGTCTGGCCAAAATTTGATGGTCCATTTGTATTTCAAAATTCCAGAGAATTTTGAGCATCTCATTCTACAGGATAGATTTTGGGCTGTGCATCATCATTATTATTATTATTATTATTAATTACCCCTTTAGGGTTTTTCACATCAGTGTTAGCTGATGTTTTTTCTGTGGAGTCTGAGTGACAGCAAATCTCATCAGGTCTCCAGGACTCATCTCAGGATTCTGGCTGTTCTCGGCAATGCTGTCATTTGGATAGTCTCTACCTGTCCACCAACTTCCAAGTCCTCCAAACCTTTTAATAATCCTTTAGTTATTGTTCCACAGTTTTTTCAATTCCCTAGCAAGGTCGAGGTACTTATCCTTCTTTTCACATTCCTTCAGATTTATTCTGTGGTCCGCCAAGACAGCAAAGTCGACAATTTCGCCGATTCTCTTTTTTTTTTTTTTTTTTTTTTGTTGATTATTATAAGGTTTGGTCTTCTGGCCGGGATTAGGTGATCCATTTGTATGTTAAAGTCCCATAGGAGTTTATGCGTGTCATTTTCTAGGACAGGTGCTGGATTGTGCATATACCATTTGTTTGTATGGTCGAATTGAAATGTCTTGCACATTTCCCAGTGGATCACTTTGCCGACCCAGTCGTATCTAGTCTTGTACTCTTTCTGTGCTAATTTGTTGCATTCGCTTATTATGTGATTGATCGTTTCGTCTCTGTCACCGCATAGCCAACATTTACTGTTTTGTTGCGTCTTATCTATTCTTGCTTTGATATGATTGGTTCTTTGGCATCATGGCTATTATGAATAGTAAGGGTGATAGTGCATCTCCTTGGAAAATCCCTCTTTGGATCTTTGTTTCAGCTAAGTTTCTTCCTCCTGCTGTCAACTCCACTCTCCAGGTTTGCATGGTCTTTTCGATTAAGTTTATGACTTCATGCGATATTTTGTACATTTCGAGACAGTGTATTATCCAGCTTTGTGGGAACATATCATATGCCTTTTTGTAGTCAATCCAGGCGATAACTAGATTTTTCCGACTTGTCTTGCTCTTTTTTAGGATGTGTTGATCTATGTAGAGTAATTCTGTTGTGCCTCTGGATCCTTTGCAGCATCCTTTCTGTTCCACGGGGAACAATCCGCGGCTTGTTAGCGAGTAGTAAATATTTTCCCTTATTTGTGCTGTTAGTATTTTCCACATCATTGGTAGGCAGGCTATCGGTTGTTTGGAGCAGTTCCCTTGCTTGCGTCCTTTTGGATTAATGTAGTCTTTCCTTTGGTCATCCATTCAGGTACTTGCGCGCCTTGTGGGCATCTGTTCATTTCTAGTGCTAGTCTGCCGTGAATGGATGTGAATTTCTTGAACCAGAAGCCATATATTCCATCATGGCCTGGCGCTCTCCAGTTTGATATTCTTTTTAGTGCCGTTTTGAGTAAGTCGATGTATATTTTTGTTTTTGAGCCTTCTTCAAGTCCCTCTAGTTCTCTTGTAATATTGTTTATCCATTCGGCATTTTCGTTATGTTTTTGTGGTTGCCATATTTTAGTCCAAAATCGTTCGGTTTCTTTTGCATCCGGTTGTTGGTATGTTTTCGTGTCACTCCCTCCCAATTGTTGATAGAATTTTCTTTCGTTGTTTTAGAAAGTCCTGTTCTGTCTGTATTGTTTTACCCTTTGTCGATATCTCTTTAATTTTCCTTCTTTGGCCATCACTTTCTGGTTTATTTCCTCAAGTTGAACTGTTATTTTTTTCTGTGTTGCCTGTTCTTTTTCCTCCGCTTATTTCAGCGCTTCTTTTTTTATCATTTGGCTTGTTTTCGTAGTTTTTTCATTTGCGTTTCCAGTCGAATTTCCCATCCCGGTTTTGACTGTTTCTTCGTGCTTTTTGAGGGAATACTAATTTTCTCACAAACTAATTTTGGACCTGCATAGATAAGTCCATTTAAGTCGGTTATATTATTCGTCGGTTTGTAAGGTAGTATGTGATTTATTTTATCCGTTTCTATCTTGAGCGTCTTCCATTCTATGTTTCTCAATGAAGGTAGAATAGTCTTTTCACAACTTATGATTCTCTTTACATTTTCTAGATTAATCTTTTGTTCTTGTGATTGTGTTTCTTCCGGGTTGCTTGGTAGAGTATCGTTTGGGGATGTGGTGTTTTCATTTGCCGAACTTTGCAGTTCTTTTCCGTTGTATTGTTTTTGCTCGACACCACTTGATGTGTCTGGTACTGTATTATAGTTTTGTTTATTTGTTTTTTGATGGATTTCTAGTAATTCAAGGTCAGAAAACCAACCTTTCTTAATTATTGTTCTAACTTGATCGGCTAGTCTTTGACGGGTTGTTTGAAATTTCGCTCATTCTTACCAGATCTCTGTCATTCTGTTCCTGTATTCTCTCTGCGAGGGGTTGCTTCTAAAATAGCATTGTAGTGCAAGTTGATTATCTTCACTAGTCCATGTTTTACGAGTAGGTTTGTTACGTCGTCGTTTATGTACCTGAAAAAAGAAGAGCAGCCAACATTCGAAGGATGATGATCAGGTCTCCCATGTTGGCTATCAGGAGAGCACCTGCCGATCATGACACCCCGGCCTGGTTCCCACGTTCTGTAATATTGTGATTGGACATTTTGATGATGGATGGTATATTGTGGCTATACCAGATCCAGGGGTTGTTGATGATCTGCGCACCTAACACAGATGTGACCAAGAACAGCTATGATGGCTATACATGAACAGCGGGTCACGAAAAAAAAGGGGGGGAGTATATGCTACCCTAAGTTTGGACTTAGTTAATGTCCGTTGTCCTGCTACTTTGTTTTACTTCCCGGCCTAAAACACTTATTTCTAGGTTTTCTTGTATCATATTTATGGTTTATATTTACTGTCTTATATTTAATCTACTTCTAAATAGGCTGGTGATATTCTTCTTCATAAAAGTTTTGATTTTCCGGTAAAATACAGTGCAGAAAAGGTCTATTGGGAAGGTTGATGGGTACTATTGAGGTGCCCGTGGTGTAATGGTTACCGTCGCAGGATATGGACACGGCGACACGAGTTCAAATCCTGGACGAGACTGATTGCATTTCACATAGCACTAATACCCTTGGGAAAGGTATGAATCCAATTATTCTCCCTCCAGCTATGGGTAAATAGTAGGACAGACTAGGTTCTGCAGCCTTGGTGAGGCGACTAGTCTAGGAGAAGGAAAACTCTGAATTCAAACCTGTTAAACTCTGCTTTAAAATTGACCTTGTGTCATATTCTGCCCGAGCGAAGGGGTTGGTAAATAGGACTATTGATGGTCACGAGGTAAAATTAAACAAATCTTTTGTTAGTTTACCCGATTAGTAATACCCTTCAGTCAAAAAGAAAAATCACAATAAATCAGCAAAAGATTTTACAAGTATCCGAAAATCAATGTGCATTTTGAGGGGGGGTTAAATAAAGGCATCTGTTACTAACCTTACCGGATTCTTCTGAAGACTTTTTTTTTTCGCTACCTAATAAGTTGGTGGTTGCTTTTGTAACTTTCCCTAACAATTATATGATACCTGATTTTAGAATATTCCATCCTAGAATTTCGAATGTGGGGCAATGAGTCTTGTATTAATAGTAATTTCAAGGCTCGATCAAAGCTGCTGCAACTAAATGTTAAAATCTGTCGCGGTAAATTTAAATAAATCTTCAGTTCGAGTTATTATTATCCTTGTGAGTTCATCAACATTATTATTATTATTATTATTATTATTATTTACTCCTTTAGAGTTTTACACATCAGTGTTAGCTGATGGTTTTTTCCTGTGGAGTTTGAGTGACAGCAAGTCTCCTCAAGTCCCCAGGACTCGTCTCAGGATACTGGACGTTCTTAGCAATGCTGTCGTTTGGATAGTCTCTACCCGTCCGCCAACTTCCAAGTCCTCCAGGCTTTTAGTTATCATATTTACCAACCTCTCGGGCAGGATATGACACAAGGTCAATTTTTAAGCGGAGTTTAACAGGTTTGAATTCAGAGTTTTCCTTCTCCTAGACAAGTTGCCTCACCAAGGCTGAAGAACACAGTCTGCCCTACTATTTGCCCATAGCTGGAGGGAGAATAATTGGATTCATACCTTTCCCAAGGGTATTAGCTATTGTCTCTACCCTTCCGCCAACTTCGAAGTTCTCCAGGCCTTAAGTTATTGTCCTCCAATCCTTTAACTATTGTGCCTAACGCACCAATCACAATTAGCACAATTATTACTTTCATGTTCCACAGCTTTTTCCATTCTCTAGCAAGGTCGAGGTACTTATCCTTCTTTTCACATTCCTTCAGATTTATTCTGTGGTCCGCCGGGACAGCAAAGTCGACAATTTTGCAGATTCTCTTTTTTTTTTTTTTGTTGATTATTATGAGCTCTGGTCTTCTGGCCGGGGTTAGGTGATCCGTTTGTATGTTAAAGTCCCATAGGAGTTTATGCGAGTCATTTTCTAGGACAGGTGCTTGGTTGTGCATATATCATTTGTTTGTATGGTCGCATTGAAATGTCTTGCACATTTCCCAGTGGATCACCTTGCCGACCCAGTCGTGTCTCATTTTACTCCTTCTGTGCTAATTTGCTGCATTCCCTTATTATGTGATTGATCGTTTTGTCTCTGTCACCGCATAGCCTACATTTACTATTTTGTTGCGTCTTAGCTATTCTCGCTTTGATATGATTGGTTCTTATGGCGTTGTCCTGTGCTGCTATTAGGAGGGATTCCGTTTCTCTCTTAAGGTTTCCTTTTCTTAGCCAGGTCCAGGTTTTTGCTGGGTCACGTGATGTTAATATGCTGGATCGCCAGATCGTAAAATGCGATTTCGAGCTATTACCATCACTTTCGGGTTAACAGATTCCGGAAAGGTAGGAACCCCCTCCGCAATAGGTTAGATAGTACTACTAATATTCCTCCATACTGATGGTTTTGGCATTAAATAAACCACGAAGGTTGGTATGGCATTGATATACATAAAGAAGAAAGCAAATAAGAAAGAAGGGTTGTTTACCCGAATCTTAAAAAGAAAGAAAGAAAAAAAGAAAGAAAGAAAGGTTGTTTACCGAATTTTAAAAAAAAACAGCAGGAAACAAACAAGTTAACAAACAAACAAACATATATTACCGGATACGCAAAGAAAGAAAGAAAGAAAGAAAGAAAGAAAGAAAGAAAGAAAGAAAGAAAGAAAGAAAGAAAGGTTGTTCACCGAATTTTAAAAAAAAAACAGCAGGAAACAAACAAGCAAACAAACAAGCAAATAAACATATATTACCGGATACGCAAAGAAAGAAAGAAAGAAAAAAAGAAAGAAAGAAAGAAAGGTTGTTCACGGAATTTTAATAAAACAGCAGGAAACAAACAAGCAAACAAACAAACAAACAAACAAACATATATTACCGGATACGCAAAGAAAGAACGAAAGAAAGAAAGGTTGTTTACCGAATTTTTAAAAAACAGCAGGACACAAACAAGCAAAAAAACAAACAAACAAACGAACAAACATATATTACCAGATATGCAAAGAAAGAAAGAAGGAAAGGTTGTTCACCGAATTTTAATAAAACAGCAGGAAACAAACAAGCAAACAAACAAACAAACATATATTACCGGATAAGCAAAGAAAGAAAGAAAGAAAGAAAGGTTGTTCACCGAATTTTAATAAAACAGCAGGAAACAAACAAGCAAACAAACAAACAAACAAACATATATTACCGGATACGCAAAGAAAGAACGAAAGAAAGAAAGAAAGAAAGAAAGAAAGGTTGTTTACCGAATTTTTAAAAAACAGCAGGAAACAAACAAGCAAAAAAACAAACAAACAAACATATTTTACCAGATACACAAAGTAAGAAAGAAAGAAAGAAAGAAAGAAAGAAAGAAAGAATGTTTACGAAATTCGAAGAAAAATGTAACAAAGAAAAAAGCGAAGCAAGGAAAAAAGGCTGTTTACTGAATTCTGAAAAAAGGAAGAAAGAAACCAAAGAAAGAAAAAAAAAAGACGGAAAGAGAGAAAGGTTGTTTACCGAAGTCGAAGAAAGGGAGAAAGAACGCAGCAAACAAGAAAAAAAATTTTATCGGATACGAAAAGAAACAAACAAAGAAACAGAGAAACAAAGAAACAAAGAAAAATCCAGACAAGAACACAATTTGCCTTCATTTAAACAAATTCTTTAGAAGTATAATCATGCGTTATTCAAACGATGGGGATTTTCATTAAAAGAGAAGAAAAAATTTTTACTTCATCTTAACTAGAACGAAAAGAAAGCAAAGTTGTAATGGTATCATGTTCAGTGTCACGTGACCAAATTTTTTTTATCTTTATGTTTTATGTTTATTTTTGTTTGCATTAAAGTCCACTTTCCATAATGAAGCAGTGTTGAAATAGTTAATCAAATTGTCAAAATTATTTCTATTCTAATCCTCTAAGTTCTACTATATACTTGATATTTTCTATTTTACCGTCCATTATTTTTCTCTCTATATCATCATTTGCTGTTCAGTGTCTTCTAAGCTTCTCTTTTTACCTATTTAAATCCTCTAAGCTCAACTATATAGTTGATAAAACATTTTCTATTTTACCCTCCATTATTTTTCTTTCTATATCATCATTTGCTGTTCAGTGTCTTCTAAGATTCTCTTTTTACCTATTTAAATCCTCTAAGCACAACTATATAGTTGATAAAACATTTTCTATTTTACCCTCCATTGTTTTTCTACCAATGTCATCATCAGCTGTTCAATGTCTTCTAAAATTTTCTTTTTACTTGTTTAAAAATTATTTTATGGGTAAAATTGGTGGACCGTGTAACACATACAGATTTGTGGTTTCATTTGAATATAGTTTGCGTGTTGTTGACAGAATGGTAAATTGCATAAGATATCAACAGCAACCTATTTGAAATCAACTATTGAATATATAAATAATAAGTATTACTTGTGGTGAAATCAGACTCAGTTGTCTTCTGTGGATCAACCACTATAAATGCTAAAAGACTCTTCTCTACTTGGGCCCCAGTCAAGTTAAAATTGAATATATATGTTATGCAATTATCTTGTTCATCTTTTATTACAGTCATATAATTATTGCATCATCTTAAAGAAATATGAATGATTACACCCATCGTTAAAAATATTTAAAAAATAGATACATTATACTATGACTAAAGTATTAATTCTAAAAAAGTTTGAACGAACGTCCAATGTAATGTCCGCTTTTAGTTGATCTTGTGTATACATATATATATATTTCTTTTAAATACCCTATCCGGTGGCAAAAGCTGCTCGGTAGCGCCAGGAGTGGCAGTACCGCCTTGAGCTACCGAAACTGTGTTATCACCCTGGTTGGCGGCTGATGAGGCTAGGGTATCGCACGTGCTTTCACACGTTGTATGATGAAAATTTGACTAAAGTATTAATTTTTAAAAAGTTTAATAATAATAGCTACCATAGAAAATATAAGTATTAAGTTACGTAAGTAGAGTTGGCGACTGTATTCGAGGGCGACCCGAAGGCTCCCTTTTCAGTGACAACTACACCGAGGTGTAGGGGGGTGCTACTCCTTTGCCTAGATTGCTCCACTTTACCCTTGAAACATACCTTATAATGCTGAGTCTTAAACAAGGTAGCGTCATGTGTCATTTTTTCTAAGTCTTTGGTATGACTCGACCTTAGATTGAACCCTGGTCTCCGGAACCATTGGCGAACACTCTACCCACCAGACCAATGAATCGGTAATTTGGTTATGTAATTGCGTTTAAAGGTATATCCACCCTAAATGATTGGCTAATGCCAGATTCTGTTTTACAAAATATGTAAGCGAATATATTGTAGGTAACTTCTTAAACGCGTTGGAGCTCATTTGTTTGCACATAGTTAAATGTTTTCAAGCATTATTATTTCGCCTTAACAATTCTATTTATCAAATATTCCTATCAAATTTAATATCAATTATTTGTTTGCACACAGTTAAATACTTTTAAGCATTGTTATTTCGCCTTAACAATTCTATTTATCAAGTATTCCTATCAAATTTAATATCAATTATTTGTTTGCAAACAGTTAAATACTTTTAAGCATTGTTATTTCGCATTAATAATTCTATTTATCAAGTATTTCTATTAAATTTAATATCAATTATTTGTTTGCACACAGTTAAATACTTTTAAGCATTTTTATTTCGCCTTAACAATTCTATTTATCAAGTAATCCTATCAAATTTAATATCAATTATTTGTTTGCACACAGTTAACGATGATAATAATAATTAAATTGCACACACTTTCAAGTATTTTTATCTTAAAGTAAAAATTCTATTTGATTTTAATCATTTGCTTGCATATAAGCCCAATCCTCTGGGCTTTAAAATACGCTGACTGCTTTTCTGCTTCTCTCCAACGAGTATCCTGAATATGATACTAAACTTTATTTGATCTTAAGGCTCAAGTTCTTGAGATTTGGAAGATTCTGGTGTATCCGTTCATTGCCATTACTCCCATGTTCACTCTGACTAGACGCGGTAGTGCCTGTTAAGGTCCTATCTACGGAGCCATCCATTGTCTAGTTGAGTTGCGTCCTCCCCTACACTTTAGCTATCGAAAAAGGAGCCTTCAGGTCACTCTCGACTATGGTTGCCAACTTTACATACTCCCTTTACTTTAGCATAAAACAAGAAATATCGAGCACCCTGTCAGAACCGAACTCACTATGGTCAACAAACCTAGTTCTCAGTCCGTTACTTTTCTGGTTAAATGTTTGTTAATTTTCAATCCTGCCCAAAAGAAAGAAAGAAAGAAAGAAAGAAAGATTGAATAAACAGTTTTTAAATGTTTTAAAATTACGTAGAAGCGATTTAAAAAGAAATTTTATAAAATGGGCGATAATGACTGTTAAGTTCCCATCTATGGGTCAAATAAAAATTTCTAATCCTTTTCTAAACTTGAAACCACTTAACTGTTGGCAAATAAATCACATAGAATGTCTAGTATTGCCGAGCAATACTTGGAACCATTAAACTGTGCCCAAAAGAATGAATAATTCATAACAGAATTATTTCTGATAAATAGCAATACCAAAAACTGCAAACAAATGAGCTCTGACTTGTTTAAAAATTATTTAAAATAAGAAAAGAAGACGTAAGAAAAGCTAAACGAAGGAAGAAGGAGGAGGGAAAATTATTGACGACAAAGGAATGAGTAGGAAATGTAATATCTTTTTTTAATGTGTTGGTAACTTTGCTGTTTTTTTTCGTTCAGTACAATTCGATTTCGAGCCAGACTGTACAAAATTTCATCCACGTTGTGTTGGGGATTATTTTGAACATACGGTAATAAAGTGGTTTTATAGGAAGGTCCACTGTTTCATAATTGAAATCCTCAGTTTGGAAAACGTGCCATAGAAATTGGACAAGACGATGGATTTCGTTAGGCTTTGAAGCCAGCATTTTCTTAGTTCCAACGAAGTAAAGAGATAAATGATGGCTGTTCCGCTTTTTTTGAAGGCAGTGAAGCCTGTTCTACTTATTTTAATGAATCACTTTTTCGAGGAGGATGGGGGAGTTCAACTTGTGGGTGATTTCTTCGAGCATTTTTGTTTCGGGTGATGTCTTGGATTTGTGCGTTAGCAATGAGGTGAATAAATGGATCTAGGAAAGAAGAAACGTCAGTGCCGAGAGGAAAAAGTCCCCCCAAAATATCTCATTGATTGGTAAGAAAATAGAAAGGTCTTGAAGGACAAACAAAGCGAAAAGACCATTTTAGACAGAAAACACCTTGTTCTGCAGGCGGGCTTGGGTTTGTGTTTATACAGATAACTGTTAGAGAGTATTATAAATTTACAGCACGAATATGCTGGCTTGCACGTTCCTTTGTTCATTTTAATCTTTTGAATTGTATTTTTTCTTTTTTCTTTTTTTTTTTTCTTTTTTTTTTTTCATTTGCTGCATTGTTTTCAATGTATTCTTGTGGTCGTCGCGGAAAAACACAGAAGTATCAGAGAGACAGGATTGCTGAGACGAACCCAAATTAGCAAAAAGGATAAATGTTTAGATAATTGTGTATATTGGTGATCCAACAATTCTAGGTAAATAGTTTATAATATTTTTACGGCTGGTTATTTTAGAATTGTCTTCAGTAAGGTATGTTACGTAATTGAAGGGTTGATAGAAAAATGAAATCGGAAAAATAAATAGACAGATGAATAATCAGACAGTCTCCGAATGGCCTGGCCAAAGTTTTTGTTGTGGTTAAAAATGATTAGGGAAAACTGGAGGTCCGAATATCGTGTACGCATGTGCAGAGCAAGCGGAAGCAGATGTTCCGACCGATGACACCAGGCGGAAGTGAAGAGACGACTCGTTTTTACCAGTTGACGGTGAGACATAAGAAGATATACAGTTGAATACCAGCCACGAAGAGGTAAAGAGACGAAATTTTACGAGACCCAAATTTTAATGGTCCGCTCCAAAGAGGACCTTAGACAAGACGCAACCCGGCAGACAAGAATATTAGAACCAGGAAAAAATTCAAGGCCTCCGTCTGCTCATCTTTTTCTCACCTGGATATCTTATCTTTGCCAAGCTAACGCGGTCGTCTTAGTTTCCACACTCTCTTTCTTTCTCATCGCGACTTCCTCTAAGTTGCACTGGTCAATAAACAGAGTAGTGATAGTTAAACAGAGTTTCTTGCGTTCGTCAACTTTTCCCACGGCAGGGTCTACATTCTCTTTGGTACCACAACAGTACACATACACACATATATATTCAAGCAAGTTATGTTAAAGACGATAGAGCACTATTTATTACTTTAAATTTTATTTTTTCTAGGCTCCTTGTTATTTTTCTTGTGTCGGGATCTAGATGGTAAAGGAATTGTCCCATATCTTCCACCCAAACGATTTCGACCATACTTTTGGTCATCATCAGCGATAGTGTAGTTTTGAGTTGAGGAACCGTTTAACCTATTGCTGAGGGGGATTATACCTTTCCTGAGTCTATAAATCCATAAGTGAATGTATTAGCGCGAATAGAGTTAGAATTCGCATGCTACGATTTCATAATCCAGCATGCTGCCGTCACGTGACCCCAGAAAAATAATAATTAGTAAGTAGATTAATGATTATAATCATAATAATTATGCAAAACACAGAATCTGTCTTGGAGAATGAGATGCACAAAATTCTCTAGGATTTTGAGATACAAACGGATCACCTAATTTTGGCCAGACGACCAGATAATCAACAAAAAAAACAGAACCTGCTGAATAGTGAACTTTGCTGTCCAGTAGGACAACAGAGTGAAAACAAAAGAAAGCAAAGAGAGTGATAAGTACTTTAACCTTGCCAGAGAACTAAAAAAACTATGGCACATGAAGGTGGCGGTGATACCAATTGTAATTGGTGCACTCGGAACAACTCCCATATGATTGATAAAGGAGCCGGAAGACTTTGAAATTAGAGAACAAGTAGAAACAATCTAGACTACTGCATTGTAAAGATCGGCCAGAATACTAGGGAGAGTCCTGGAAATTTGAGACTTGCTGTCACTCATACTCTGCTGAAAGACTATCAGCTAACGCTGCTGTGAAAAACTCCCCATGAGTAACAATAATAAACATAAAAATACTGCAAATGTGTTGAATGAAAAAGAAAAAAGAAGAAATACTGATTTTCCCAGTGCTGTCTTTGGCAGAGTATTAGCGAAATCTTGGAAGTATCCGGGAATTTTTTGTCAGTTGGTCGTAACCTATTTACCAACCCCTCCGCTCGGGCAGGATATGACACAAAGTCAATTTTTAAGCGGAGTTTTACAGGTTTGAATTCAGAGTTTTCCTTCTCCTAGACTAGTTGCCTCACCAAGGCTAAAGAAATCAGTCTGTCCTACTATTTATCCATAGCTGGAGGGAGAATAATTGGATTAATACCTTTCCCAAGGGTATTAGTGCTATGTGAAATGCAATCAATCTCGTCCAGGATTTGAACTCGTGTCACCGTGTCCATTTTCTACGACGTTAACCATTACACCACGGGCACCTCCTCTTTTTTTTTAAACAGGTTTGAATTCAGAGTTTTCCTTCTCCTAGACTAGTTGCCTCACCCTAGCTGAAGAACCTAGTCTATCCTACTATTTGCCCATAGCTTGAGGGAGAATAATTGGATTCATACCTTTCCCAAGGGTATTAGTGCTACGTGAAATGCAATCAATCTCGTCCAGGATTTGAACTTGTGTCACCGTGTCCATTTCCTACGACGATAACCATTACACCACGGGCACTTCCAGTTGGTCGTAACTAGAATACACCGATTACATACCATGCAAGTGAAAAGCAATCATTGATTGCCATTGTTCATTTTTGTTTCAACTAAAATGTTTCATTACTATCAATCCTAGTAGTTTTATCAATATATTTCGAAATGGTATGTTCGAAACGGTACTCTGAAGCATTGAAAATAAAAACCTTTATAAATATCTTTCTATATTTTCAGATACGGAACAGTTGGAAAAAAAAACTCTGATAAAGACTATAAATTATGCAACAAAAATAACTTCCTCATTTTAAACAATCACCTGTGTGGTGCAAGCCAGATTAGGCAAGTGTCAATGGTAGCTCCATTGCATGAATGGCTTACCAGTGTTTTTGGAAGTGTCTTTGTCTCTTTTTTTTTTTTTTGGGGGTTTTTTGAGGGGGTTGTTTTTTTCATATATTTCAGTTATGATCCTGGCTTAGACTGGTGCACACTGTGCATTTGCTGGTTAACCATTTTTTTAAACTGATGAATCTGCAATTGCTACACAGAGTTTTTCGAGCTCATTCCATGTTACATCTGAATGTTGGTGTTTCAGATAAAATTTTCAACCCAAAGTAATATCGATTTTCTATGTTGAAGGTATTTCTGTCCTACTCTGTACATATCACAAATAAATGGATGGAAGGGTTAAATCGGTAAAAGGGTCAATGAACCTTTTTGCTCAGGAGCTCAGATCCGCATCGGTCCACTCTTGACTGCATAGGTTTGGTTTGGTTCACTTGTTTAATAGCATATCAACCTTCGTGGGTTATTTAATGCCAAAGCCATTTTGCTAGTGATGCTGTTAAAAGAATTAGGGTGTTCATATCATTCCCAATGGTATTAGTCCGGAAGTTAACGTAATAACGCGACTGGAGTTCGAATTCACTTATTATGATGTCGCAGTCTACGATGTTGCGACTATGCCACGGGGACTTCCTCAGCTGCACAGGAAAGTTCGGAGCCAACAATCATATATGAGCAGTTTGAATTTCTTCCTCATACAGCATATTACACAGGACTGTTACCTTTACTTATACTATTTAAAGTTACACAAATTCATGAAACAAAACCAGAATCATTCATTTAGGAAGGAATTTACAATTTACTATAAAAGTGACTTCATCACAACTTAATCAAGTTCTCTCTCTCTCTCTCTCTCTCTCTCTCTCAATATATATATATATATATATATATATATATATATGCAAATTTCATTAAACATAATAGACATTTTATGCCTACATATTTTCTTCTGGATCCGTTCGAATTCCCGTATTACTTTTATCGTATTCGGGGGGAATTGATTTATGTATTGTCCATAGTTGTATGTATCCCTAGTACTTTCTGCCCGACTTTGGGCCATCATCAGGGGAGAATCTATTACAAAAGTGATGTAACTTTTGTTTTAGCAAATTACTACTGTGTAAGGACGTCTTTGCCATTGAAGAATATGGCGTTTGCTTTTAAATGTAATTCTGTAAATAGTGCCAGTAGCTAAAGACATTTAAGTACATTAGCACTGGTTTGAAACGACTGGTTTAATACGATAAAAGCAATACTGGAATTCGAACGGATCCAGAAGAAAATATGTAGGCATAAAATGTCTATTATGTTTAATGAAATTTGCATTAACGAAAAAATGCTGCCTAAATATACATACATACATATATATATATATATATATATATATATATATATATATATATATATCAGTCCTTATCGGCCATCGTTCTTGTCAGGTCTTCTTGATGGAATGGCATCCAGTGTCAGCACAGAGCCGATGAATATAAGTTTTTGCTGGCCGGCCAACGCTGGTGTATCGTGCATGTGTTGCATATCTTATGTGGATGGGTTTTGAGATGGGAGGTAAATGGCCGTACAGATGCTTTTTGGTGCAATGTTGCGTCCATGACTTTTTCAGAACAGTACGCAGTGTTATATAGTTATTTACACGTTCATTCAGCATCACAACGACACAACATCAAAGACAGATGCATGAATAAACGACGCATGATAAAGACGCAGGAAGGACTTCTTTAGAAAAATATTCACCTCTCACTTTATTGCAAGGGTTCGAAAGGTTAGCATGTGAGAGGTTGCTGGAGACCGAACGTAAACTTCATATGACCGTCACGTTGTGTCTTGTTCTCCTGATGTTGGGGTCCACTCCATCGGGGCTTTCCGAGGTCCCCCTCGGTCGGGTGTGGCCTTCCCTACCACATCTCGTCTCTAACCCTCTGGGAGTCTGCTGGCAACTGCTTCGGGGGGGTTCCGAGTGTCCCCTCGGTCGGGTGTGGCCTTCCCTACCACATCTGGTCTCTACTGTCTGGAATTCGACTGGCAACTGCTCTGGGACCCAAACTCAACTGAGTTAAATAATAACTCAACGCCCACACGATCGCCTACTGGATCATTGAAATCGAATGTTTAATCGTCATCAAGCGGAAATAACTGTCATGCAGTTCAGAGGTTACTCTCTTCTGGTGCATGACTGTAATGGCAGAATGGGACCTTCACCTTTTCCCATATTATAAGCCTTAATCCGCCCACGCGATCTCTTTCGATTACTGGCCGTTGGAATGTGTCACTTCCTTCCGGTGTATTAGCTTGGAATAGCATTTTTAGGCCGGGGCGAGGGGTCAAAATATAACTGCAGCATCCTTGAGTAGTTTCCGTCTAGCTTTTCCTCCAAGCATTTCGTTAAAATCCGCACGGTGTAACAAGGCTACAGCTTAGAAAAAGTCTCCTTTTATTTCATTAGAGATTAGATTTCCATAGGGTCGTTAACCTGTCAGTAGTCTCCATTTCATTTCCATGAGTGTGTACACAATGCTTTCCATAGTTGACATTTACCTACCGAGGTATATAAGTTGATGTTCTAATTTCAAAAGCTTGCCATTTAATGTAGAGATAGCTGATACTTTTTAAAAATACATTAACTCAATTTTTTCTGTGACAAATGTATTTTCCTGTTTGCTCCAGGATATGCAGCCGCTATTCAGCTTAAGCAGATGTGTTTATGAAAAGCAGTAGATCACAGAAAAGTTTCACAAACTCATAGAACTCTATGACAAATTTAGTTTTAAGTTTTATAGATTATCAAAAACTCTTTATATTTTTTGGTTGGTTGGTTGGTTGGATCTTATGGAATATCAACCTTTGTAAGTTATTTAACACCAAATCCATTTTTATGTAAATAATCAGTTCTATATCAAACAAAAGACATCGACACGCGGCTAACGAAAGCATGAACAGCTATCGATAGGCTATCGATCATATGGAAATCAGACCTGACCGATAAAATGAAATGCAGTTTCTTCCAGACAGCGGTCGTATTGATACTGCCGTATGGATGCACTTTTTGGACGCTAACTAAACGGCTGGAGAAGAAGCTAGACGGCAATCACACAAGAATGTTGCGAGCAACATTGAACAAGTCCTTGCGGCAACACCCCACAAGGCACCAACTATACGACCACCTGCCTCCCATCACGAAAACTATCCAAGTTAGATGAACCAGACATGCAGGACACTGCTGGAGAAGCAGGGACGAGCTCATAAGTGATTTACTCCTATGGAACCCCACATATGACCGAGCAAAAGCAAGACGACCAGCTCGAACATACATACAGCAACTATGTGAGGATACGGGATGTCGCACTGAAGACCTGCCGGAGGCGATGAACGATAGGGAGAAGTGGCGAGAGAGGGTTAGTGATATCCGTGCTAGCGGCATGACTTGATGATGATGATGATTTCAAACAATTCAGTTTAGCATAAGCACGCAGTTTAAATGTAAGTGCAGCTTAATTGTGAAAAACATTTCTATTTCAAGCTATACAATTTAGTCAAGCAGTTCCAATTCAGCCTATTCAGTTTAATATGAGTACTGATTTTGTTTACACACAGTTAAATGTCAAAATAGTTCTATATTAAACTAATCAGTTCAGTGTAAGTACAGTTTCAATGTCAAAAAACAGTTCCTTTTCAAATAATTCAGTTTTGCATAAGCACACAGTTTAAATGTAAGTACGGTTTAATTGTCAAAAACATTTCTAGGTCAATTCGTTTTAGCATAAGTATGCCGTTAGTTCTATCTAACCCCTAGATAGGACCCTATCACCTGCTACTACACCGGGCCAGAGTGGACCTGGGAGCAATGGCAATGAACGGGTGCTCAGCATTCCCCAAAGCTCCGGTGTTACTGGAACCTCGTCATCAGATTGTTTAGTGTCATAATCAGGGCACTCGTTTGGGGGTCTTACCTCTCTGCAAAGGTACAGTCGGTGTATTCTACAGCTTACCAGCCGACTGGGCAATAAAATCTTTTGAATGAAAACCATGTTCAAATAATCTTTATTTTTTAATATAAAAAGAAACTGAATTATGTCATCCATTGCTCCGATAAAACAATATGTGTGTATATATTCAAAACAGCACATCACCTTCTTGTGTAATTCCCATTTATTTTTTCTGCACTGATATTTTTTTAAGTCGAGGTGGTGCAACCATACAGTAATATTGCCATGACCTCAGGTTCAAATGATCAGAAAGATCCGATTTCCATATTATCTACAACCCGTCAATAATAGTCGACGTCCTCACAATACGTATGTTAACATCGCTTTTAATGATGAGATATTGCTACCGAAGTGTCAACTAGTTTACAAATTTCTAAGGCCTGCTATTTTATGCATAGATTGCTATATCTTGTTTAAAACACACATGGGAACAATGCAAGAATCCTATGAGCTGTTTTGAACAAATCCTAGAAGCAGCACCTCACAAAACAGTAATCGTATAGAATACCTGCCTCCTATCTCCTAAACTATCCAAGTAAGACGAACGAGACACGTTGGCCACGGCTGGGAAAGTAAATAAGAACTCATAAACGATGTTTTCCTATGGACTACTATACAAGGATACACCCACAAAGACTTACATACTTCAGTTCTGTACGAATACTGGATTCAGTCACGAGCAATAAATGATAGGGACGAATGAAGAGAGAAAGAGTGAATCAAAGAGAAGTGTCCCAGCTCTGCATTACATAGTATCCCTGCAGTTCGTTTACAAGAATAGCTTTGACATTAAAAAACCCACAAAGGTTTATATGCCATTAAACAAAGAAGCCAAAACAAACCAAAAATAAGAGTATGAATAATATTTCTTTATATAATCTTAGCTTTTTATGTTTAGCAAAACTTCATGAATTTTTTTGAAAACCAGCAATAGTGTTGGGATGTTTTTTTAAATATATTTATTTAAAAATGTTTCTTTATATTGTAAAGAAAATTTCGCCAGAGATTCTTTTGAAATTCAGTTATCGATGATTTAAAATCAATCGTAAAATGTGACGTGTTGATGCATTTTAAATTTCCTTTAGAGAAGGGGATCCTTTTGGGTCTGAAATAATGATTGCTTTGATCGAAGTTTTTCTCATCATATTTATGGGGAATATTTTCTCCTTAAAAGGATATAATTTCAAGCCTTTATTAAGGTTCGTTTAATCCGATCATTATGCTGTATGGTCTGTTATTCACTTAAAAATTATATATATATATATAAAGTGAATAGTTTTATAAGTAACTTTATTTTCAAACAAATTGTTAAAGCTTATTTTTTGCACCCAATTAAATAGTTACAAACATTCCTATCTAACACTAAATTCTATTCAATATTCTATTTAAATATTAATCAATAGTCTGCATACAGCAAAATGTTTTCAAGTATTGCTGTTTAACATTAGTAATTATATTTGTCTAGTAAACATTTTTAAAAGTTCATAGACCGCGTTTCATAATCGAAAAAGTATGTCGTCAAATTATCTTGACTTCCATACTTCAAGATGTATTTTGCAGAGTTTTGCAAATTATCTGTTTTTAATTTTTTTTTTTTCAATTTATTCCTCCGTATACTGTCTTAGTTAAATGTCTAGTTGGATATTTTTTTATTGTTTTGTCAGAGATTCGGGAGGGTTTCTGAGTAGATTATTGAAATGTTCTTTCTACTTCTGACGTCCTTCTTTTTGGCTGGTAGCTTCCATTCGCTCACTTCGTTAGCTGTCTGCTATTGTACTCGGGATTTTCTGTCTTCAAGTAAATGTTTTAGATTATTGATTCGTTCTTTAATATATTCGAATGGTCCTTTTTCATATACGTTAGTTCTCATTCGACTTGCTTAAATTTAAGCACATTGGTATTTGTTGGGTTTCTTTTATTAAATAATGATGTTTTTACTAGTTTCCTTATTTTCTCATAACTGCTACTGACTCCCATAGACCTCTGCATTTGGCTCTTGGCTTGCTTAGCATGTACTCTGCTGCTGCTATATGGACACTACAAAGTTTACATATTCATCATTCGGAATATGTCTTGCTGATGAAGTGTATTTTTTCTTACAGTTAACGTACATATAACACAATTGGTAAATGATGATCAGTCATATTGTCAGGCTTTAACTGTTTGTTTCTTACATCTACATAGATTTTTGTGATCCGATGACTCCATCAAAACAAGAGTATGCCTCACAGTTCAAAGCGCTACTTATCCCCTTATTATTTATTAGTATATAGTTTAGCAGTGCTTTGGCGTTATTTGGTCATGTGTAGATATGTAATTTTCTCTTCCTTTTTGAGAATTTAGTGTTTAGACATAAAAGACTGTTCTTGCGTGAAAAACCTGTTAGATATTCGCAATTTCTCTTTGGCAAGTTCTGTAAGCAAAACTGATTATTTTCGTATTTGCTATTTGAGGATTTATGTCTTCATCGATAATTAGAACGCTGTGTTTAGTCGAGCAAGGAGAGATAGCTTGTTATTGACGGGGAGTATATCCGTTTTATCACTGGCATTTGTGGAACTGCAACAAGAGACGATTGTTTTGCAGTGGTTGTCATTAAATGCAGCACATATCATTTTTAATAGATCTGTGAGTGTGCAAAGTATATATATTGGAATATTCACAGCACAAATGTAAACCTCAAATTAGTAGATATATATAAAAAGATAAGACATAACTACGAAACAAGACTATCTACAATGCACAGACTCGTTCCTCCACGACGGACTTGTTCTTTCACGTTTGCTTTTCTGAAAAAGACCAATCGAATTTTTGTTATTACCTCTGTTACTTGGATTGTTAAATTGGTTATCTCGGTAAGACTTTGTTTTTTCTGTTTGAATTTTTTATTTTTTATTTTTTTAAAGTCTTACCGAGAATTCTTTATTTGTGACACTTGTTAAATCTCTTGTTTTTGTTATCCGACTTGTGTTTTTGTCGTCGGACTTTATTATTTTTGTGTCTTTTTTGTCGTTTCTTATTTTTTTTTATTTTTCATTTTTTTTTCAGGGGTTCTACGTGTTTTTGTGGCCTTTTTTCACCGTTTTTGTGTCTGATTATTTTTTTCGTCTTTTTTTAAACAGTAGAACCCCCCTCCATACTTGCAACAGGTGGAGGTTTTAGTTCTTTTACCCTCCTTGGCTGCTAAATTCTACCTCAGCCATGGAGGGTGAAACGGCAACCCCTACAAAGACAACGCCAAGCCTAATAGGATCGAATTGGCCTTCGCTGCCGATCCCCGACGATCCCCAAGTCTCACAAGACAGTCCGATTCAGCCGGCCCAACAAAGCCCCACAGCCTGGAAAGGCCAGCAGAGAGGACCAGATGAATATGAGAAGGACCGGGTGGGCAGATTTGCCAAGTACTTCAAAAGCAAAGAAATACTGCCCATCCCGGAAATCGCAGATAAAATCACGCCGAGAGTCCTCTCGCTGGTCGTTTCCGACCTCAAAACAAAAAGGCTAGTGGGGCTAACGAAAGAAGTTTTCGAAGAGCTGCTGAGGAAGGCAGGCATCCCATGCCAATACTTTTGCCGTAAAAGTTTCGCGACATGGGATGTCCTCCTTCCTACAGAAAAACAAGCGGCAAAAACAGCCGAATCGGACATAATCACGAAACACTTCAGGGTACAGCCGGAGTATAAAGGCACCCGTAGGCTTCGCGTCACGGTGTGTAATGTCCCGGCCATCATCACTGGGGAGGTCCTCGCGGCGTATCTAAGTGCCTTTGGCCACGTCGAGGAATTTAACCTCCTCAGATCCCCGGCCGGGACAGCCTACGGGGATTATGCCTTCCGGCTGTGCCTGTCAAGGGATGGCTTCAAAGCCATCCCTGAAACTCTGATATGCGGCGATCGGCAGATGATGGTGATGGTGGAAGGAAGACGCCCCAGGTGCTGGGGGTGCAAACAAATCGGACACATCGCTAAGTTTTGCCCCCTGCGACCTGATAACAAGGAAAAGGCGTCAACAACAACAACAACAACAACAAAAGACGTAGCGGCCACCACCATCACCATCAACAAAGAAGCGGAGGCCAAGGGCCCGGATCAGGTCCAGCCCAAAAACAATCAGGAGGGCTAGACTGAAGTGACCAAAAAGAGGAAGGGATCCCCTAAACAAGGGGAAAAAAGTCCAACTTCATCCCCTCCTCAAAAACAAACCAGGGCCCCAACACCAGCAGCAGCAGCAGCAGCAAAATCAACACCGGAACCACCGGCAGCAGCAGCAATAACAACAACAACAACAACAGAATCACCGGCAGCAGCAGCAAAAACATCAACAAAACCACAGGCAACAGCAGCAGCAATTACAACAACAACAACAGAATCACCGGCAACACCAGCGACAATGACACCAAAGAAACCAGTAACACCTAAGACACCAGCAACACCAGCACCATCACCAAAGAAGTCCAAAAAGAAAATTAAAAACAACATTGAAGAAATGGAAACATCAACCAATCTAAAGAGGAGAAGGGACAGTGGGGAAGGGGCAGCAAAAAAAATGTGCCCCGAAAAAAACCAACCTGAGGCAGGCCCCTCCTCTCAACCACAAATACCTCTCCCATCTCCACCAGTACCTTCACCGCCACCTACACTACCTCCACCACCGTTTCCACCTCCAAAAATCACTTTACAGCCTCCCCCCCCCCAACAAATGGACTCTCTTTCACCCCAACATGAACTTTTCAAAAAATATCACCGCCCATACAAAATCCCACTCCCCAGATCTCAGTCTGCTGAAAGGGCACAACCCTCGGGCCTAGCCCGAACCCCATCCCTTCCCTCACTCAGCCCAGCAGACTTATCATCTCAAGAACTTTTCCCGGCAATCATTTCCCCAAAAAGAAAAACTGACCCTCCTAAGAAAACAAACTACCATGAACTATCCATCGGACAGATACAGCGGGCAGCGGCTTTGTGCTCTGCGGAGCTGGAGGCAGTTGGGGACTTCCAGCTCCGGAAGGCACTAAAGCCGTTGCTCGGCTTGGAAAAAGTAAAAAACCTAAATGTATCAAATCCCGCGAATTTCAGGAGTGCAGCCATGGTGACCACTTTTGTCCGGTCAGCTGGCGACCGTACCAAGGGCGTATGGAAGTTCTTGAGTACGGTCTGTCAGACTGATACGGGCATAAAGCTGGCGGAGTTGGAGCACTCCTCCCTAAAAAAATGTATTACATACTGTTCGGGTAGGGTCCCGATTTTGGTTCACCCACCTCTTTATAGGGCTCTAAAGCTGAAGTTCCCGATAGATGTCGGCGGAATCACCAGGGACAACCGAGTAACAACTGAACTCGGCACCGGTTCCCTGCGTCAGGCTGTCGGCATCCTCACACCCAAGGATTTCCGGCCCGTAGTCGACGATGAGTAAGGTAAGTCGGATTGATGGCTTTAAATGTTGCCAGTTTGAATGTGAGGGGACTGAGGG
The DNA here is from genome assembly GCA_963585895.1 of Sepioteuthis lessoniana. Classification (NCBI taxonomy): domain Eukaryota; kingdom Metazoa; phylum Mollusca; class Cephalopoda; order Myopsida; family Loliginidae; genus Sepioteuthis; species Sepioteuthis lessoniana. The sequence goes on from OY757940.1 coordinate 54,006,250, forward strand.
ATTCAAGCAAGTGTGCGCGCTTGCTTGGTGAACTCAAGAACCTCGGATTAGATGTTGCTGCAGTGCAGGAGACCCACTTCACTTGCGACGCTGACTGTCGGGTGCTGGAAAACGACTTTAACGTTTTCTCAGCATACGGCAGCCGCGCCAGCGCTGGGGTCTCCTTGCTAGTTGGACGCAGCCTTGATGCTGATGTTGACGTTGTTTTTGCAGGTGACGGGGGCCGGTTGGTTGTGGCCGATGTTGCCGTGAAAAGTTTCAAGTTTCGTCTGGTTGCAGTTTATGCGTCCAATATCGCTGCGGAGAGGGTTTCCTTTTTTCGTCGGTTGGCGCCGTTCCTGGACGATACGAAGCGGCTAGTGTTAATGGGTGATTGGAATGCGATCCTTGATCCCAAGATAGATAAGGTCGGTCGAGGAGCTAGTCGTGTGGGAAGGTGTGAGAGCAGCCTTGTCGGCTTCGTGACTCGTCACGGTCTCGTCGACAGGTTTCGTCTGGATCACCCAGGGCGGCAGATGTGGACGTGGCTAGATAGTTCGCCCTCTGCCAAAGTAGGTTCCTACTTAGACAGAGTGTTAGTGAGACGAGTTGACATTGACTTTGTTAGTTGTCCCACGTTCCACTTGATAGCGTGGACTGACCATAAACATGTTAGAGTCAGTCTACGATTAGTAAATAGGCCTAGTCTGGCCGGCTACTGGAAGTTCAATAGCTCCTTACTGGAGATACGGGACTTCCGGGACCGGCTGGAATCCCTAATTCAGCGGGCGTTAGTGGGAGCGGTTACCGGGAATAGGTGGTGGGCTTCTCTCAAATATAGGATTAGAGACTTCGCCACCAAATACGGTCAACAGCTCAAACTAGATAAGGCCAAGGAAGCGAAGTCTATAGACGATAGACTTTCCCGGGCGGTGGCTGGGGGGATTCCCTAGGTGTAGAACTAGCTAGGAGGGACCTTGAGCGTGAGAATAGCGAGCGCTACAAGGGATACGTAGTTAGATCTAGGTTAAATAGAGTTCTCTACGAAGCTGTGAAATCGAACGCGACTGCGCTTGAGGAAGAAGTGCGAAGGTTCCCCGATCGGTACGTCGCGTCTGTCAAGACCGCGGACGAGCGACTGCTGCATTCGAGTCGTGAGATACGTGATGCCTTTCGGGCGCACTTTCGGGATCGCTTTGCCCGCTGCCCTGATCTCCCGATCCGGGAGTTCCGTAGCTATCTTGCCGACTTCCCCCGCCTCCGGGTGGCTAAAGCGGCTAGCTGCGAGGGTGTGGTTACTGAATGCGAAGTCCGTGATGCGTTGAAGCAGGTCGGCCTCAACAAGTCGCCGGGACTAGATGGTTTGCCCTACGAAGTGTACTTAAGGATGTCGCACATGTTTGTGCCTATTCTGACGGATATATTCAACCATTGATTCGCCCAGGGAGCCATCCCTGGTAGCGTTACCAAGGGCGTGATCACATTGCTGAAGAAAGGTGGCAGGCATGTTTGGTAGGGTTTAGATGACTACAGGCCCATAACTCTGCTCAACACAGAGTTAAATATTTTGGCCCGGGTCTTGGCGAATCGTTTACAGCGTGTCATCAGTGATCTGATCGGCCCTGAACAGACCTTTGCTGTGAAGGGAAGATCGATCCAGGACAATCTGCACTTGATTCGCGAAGTCCTAGAGGGGATAGAAGACGACACAGAAGTCGCGCTGATCAGTTTAGATCAGTCCAAGGCCTTCGATAGGGTTGGCCATCGGTTCTTGGCGTCTGTTTTGGAGACCGCCGGATTCAAACCGGAGTTCCGCAGATGGATTAGCATGATGTACCACAATCCTCAGGCAGTGGTGCAGGTGAACGGAAGGCGTTCGAGGGTATTCGCGATCGAGCGTTCGGTGCGGCAGGGCTGCCCTTTGTCTCCTCTTCTCTATGTCCTTGCGTTGGAGCCCCTCCTGCGCAGGCTTAGGGATGAGGGGAAAAGTCCGTCCCTGCGCGGTATACCTTTTGTTAGCAGCCTTGCGGCAAGGGTTTCTGCGTTCGCTGATGACATCACAGTCTTTGTGTCCCGCCGTCTGGATATAAAGGCTGTGAAAGAGGCGGTTGTCGAGTACGAGCAGATCGCAGGAGCCAAGGTCAATTTTGACAAAAGCGAAGGTTTGCGGCTCGGTGCTTGGACGGGTAGCAATACTTTTCCAGGGCCCTTCCGCTGGAGTGACGGACCCATCCGCATCCTCGCGGTGTGGATCGGGCCCGACCTCCAATTGGAGCGAAATTGGTCGGAAGTACAAACCAAGGTGAATGCTCAGGTGGGAATCTGGCTTTCAAGGAGGTTGTCCTTAAAGGGCAGGGTGGAGGCGTGCGCCACGTACGTCTTCCCTCTGATCCTTTACCGATTGGCTGTACTTCCTCTGCCTAGGGCACGTCGGTTGGCACTGCAGCAATCCCTCTCCAGATTACTCTGGGGAGGTGCAAGGCCGATGATCCGTAGGCAGGTCTGTATCCAACGTACACGCAACAGGGGTCTGGGTATGCCTGATCTGGAGAGCCACTGGCTTGCTGAAAGACTTGCATATCTGGGCCGAGTCTTGACGGGGGACTCAGTGTGGAGACGAAAGGCGAGTCGGACTTTTCCTCGCCACAACTCAGACCCAAAGGCTGATGATCGACATTGGGCGAAGCACTGTTTGTCCGCGAGTGCCGAAAGGCCCTTCGTAACCTTCTTGGGTCCAGTGACCTTTCATGGCTTACGAAGGAACTGTATAGGGAGCTAGTGGTGGGTTCCGCTTCTGATCCTCTCAGCGAGCAGCACGGCTGGACGGTGGAGTAGATCCGCTCTCACTGGAATTGGGCGCCAGGATCGAGCTTCTTGAACAACTCCGAGTTCTCGCTCACCAGGCGACTTGCACGGAATACGTTGCCCCTTCGGGACTTGAACTACAAGGTGGGCCTGGCAGACATGCCTGATTGCCCTCGCTGTAGCAGTGGCCTAGAAGAAACGGCTGAGCACGCCTTCAACTACTGCGAGCGAGTCCGCCCGTTTTGGAATCACGTCGGGGAGTGGACGGTTCGCATCGAACCCAAAAAGCTTGTGCTGCTCGACGTTGGTTACATCGTAGACAACGTTCTTCCTCCGTTTCATGGTGAGAAGCGTGTGCTGTTTCTCGCGATTCTAGCTGTAGCCCGAATGGTGATTTGGACGACGCGAAACAAGGGATTGTATGACGATGCAAACTTTTCTCATCGTGATCTGGTTTTGTATTTTCGGCATCAGCTGAGGGTCAAAATCAGATGCGATAGAAAACGCTTGGATTGCATAACATTCAGCAAAAGGTGTGTGACTGCAGCGAGCCTGGTCGTACGAAAGGGGGCAATGTTGGAGTCATCCTTCCCTCCTCTGCCGGCCCATGGCGTCTACGGTACGGATCCTTAGGGACCCCATCCCTGGTAAGTAGAATTGTTTTTCCCCCTTGTAACCTAATTAGCAGTATGTTGTGTGTCATTGTCCCCGTCATCTAGTCGTTAGTTTCTCATGATCTTCCCCCTGCCTATTATTTTTGTACCTCAACCCGAATCTCAGCCCGCTGTTATTGAAGATCTTGAACATCCATGTGTAAAAAATCCTATTACCTGCTTCTATCGACCCATACCGCGCCCGACCCTTTATTTCTTTTATCTCTGTAGATTAAGATTCCCGCCCAACCTAGGGTAGGTCCGGCTTGTTTCCGGTTTCTTTCGAACCGGAAAACAGTAGGCCTCCAATTTTATAGACGGGGGGATGGGAGGGAAACCAAACGGGGGATTTTTTCCTTGTTTTTCGTGTATATATGTTTTTCGGGTTTTTTTCCCCCATTCCCATCATATCCATTGTAAAAAATCATACATTGTAAATAAAATCATGCATCACTTTCGGGTTTTAAGTAGGACTTTTTCATAGAGAAAATGTGGTATTTTGGTGGTTGCTGCGTGCATGGTGATGGACGAGTGATTATATATTGTATTGTTGAATGGGTCGGCGAATATAGCAAGCTAGGTTCCCTTAGAAAATATAGTTAAAGCAAGACCGCTCCCTTCCCCTCCCCCAAAAACCATAAGGCCTCGTGCCTTCTTTTATCACATACAAGAAATAAAATAGGCCTCCTCGCCATTTTTTACGTTTTTTCTACGGAAAAGTAAGTGAATATTGTTGAAAAATTATTGTTATTGTTGAAAATTATTGTTATTGTTATCGTTAGATTACAGTTATTGCTTCGTGACCCCCTCAAACAATTATTATTATTATTTGGTTTTGAGGAGGGTCAAACCTCGATTTTACTGTTTTACTTTAAACAAAAAAAAAACGAAACAAAACAAAACAACCGTAATATTGTCACCCAACGATTCATTGTATTTATTGTAGTACATTCGCATTTCAAACACCATTCCCCCTAGTTGCCCTTTTAAAACGCAACTATCGGGGAACCATCTCGGAAGCCATCTCAAAATCCAACGACCCCCTTACAAACAACTCAAGACATTTTTATCGACATTGAACCCTCCCCGGAGCCGGAAGACTTATCATTGTCTTCAACTATCCCACCAGGACAAATTACACCAACAAATGCAGTCTCCTGGTCGACACAAATACAAAAACAAAAAAAGAAACCGTCGGATTATGAAAGCGATATAGTTAATAAGTACGCCAAGTTCTTTAAAGAAAATGAAATTTTGCCGATAACTGAATTGGTACAGGCAGTCAAACCAAAAACAATATCTTTTGTAATAACTGACATTAAGACCAGGAGACTTGCAAACGTAAATAAAGAAAAATTTGAAGAGACTTTAAAGAGTGCAGGCATCCCAGGGAAATATATATGCAGAAGAAGTTTTGCAACTTGGGATGTCTTGCTACCAACAGAAGAGCTAGCTAAAAAGCTAGCAACATTAACACGAAGTACTTCCGGCTTCAACCGGAATATCTAGGAAAAAGACATATAAAAGTCACCGTTTGCAATGCTTCAATGCAGCTAAATGGAGATGTTCTCGCCGCCTATCTGAGTACACATGGCGGCGTAGAAGAATACAAACTAATTACGTCAGCACATGGAACCGCTTTGGGTGACTATGTCTTTACTATGATCCTAGATCGGAGAGGATTCCACTCAATCCCTCATACTATCACATACAGAGACACAACGATGATGGTGGTCGTTGAGGGCAGGAAACCTCTTTGTTGGAACTGCAAAAAGCTGGGACATTCGTCGAGGTCCTGCCCTCAGAAGACCACCATCACTGGACCCAAAATAACCAGCACAACGGCTGACACTATAAACGCCACGACAACAACAACAACAAAGACTACAACAACAGCTACAGCATCCACAAATTCAAACGCGGAAACAGGGGTCCAACCCGAAAAGGAAGAAGGGTGGATCCTAGTAAAAGGGAATAAAAAGAAATCTCCCCAAAAAACAACTACTATTACTACTACTATAATAGCAGCAACACCAGCGACAAAACAGACACCAAATAAAAAGAAAAGCCAAAATCATCAACAAGAAGAAATGGAAACAACATGCAATTTAAAAAGGAGGAAAGACAGGGGGACACGGAGAAGGAAGGGGAGAAAAAACAACAGAAAAAAAAACTCCCCCAAACCAGAAAAAGAAAAACCTCAGCCTCTCCAACCCTACAACAAGCAAAAAATACTCCTGAAGACCCTACAAACCCCCACTATCCCCAACACCACCTACATTATCACCCATTTCAACCCCCAAAATACGATCCCGGTCCCATTCGGCAACGAGAGACCCGCAACCGTCGCCATCAACATCTGGCACTGTGCGACGATCCAGGTCGGCCTCCAGAGAGGTCCAGCAATAGACCTTAAAAAAGTCGATCAAAAAGACATCACGAATCCGTATCTTTTTGAGGGTGCAGCCATGGTGACCACCTTTGTCCGTTCGGCTGGCAACCGAACTAAAGAGCTGTGGCAATTTATTGAGGAAGCCAGTCGAGCGGACATGAGGCTGGCGGAGATGGGGCACGACTCACTTAACGAAATATCAGCAAAATGTACGGGCAGGGTCCCGATTTATGTTCATCCCACTTACTATAGGTCCCTAAGGTTGCGGTTTCCTTATGATGTCGGCGTAATTTCCAGGAGCAGCCGAGTTACTCCTGAACTTTGTACCGGTTCCCTGCGTCAGGCCGTCGGCATCCTCACCCCGAAGGATTTCCGGCCCCTAGTCGACACTGATTAAGGTAAGTTGGATTGATGGCTTTAAACCTTGCCAGTTTGAATGTGAGGGGACTGAGGGATTCAAGCAAGTTTACGATCTTGCTTGCTAAACTCAAGAACCTCGGAGTAGATGTTACTGCAGTGCAGGAGATTCACTTCACTTGCGGTGCCGACTGTCGGGTGCTGGAAAGGGACTTTAACGTTTTCTCAGCATACGGCAGCTGCACCAGCGCTAGGGTCTCTTTGCTAGTTGGACGCAGCCTTGATGCTGATGTTGACGTTGTTTTTGCAGGTGACGGGGGCCGGTTGGTTGTGGCCGATGTTGCCTTGAAAAGTTTCAAGTTTCGTCTGGTTGCAGTTTATGCGTCCAATATCGCAGCAAAGAGGGTTTCCTTTTTTCGTCGGTTGGCGCCGTTCCTGGACGATACGAAGCGACTAGTGTTAATGGGTGATTGGAATGCGATCCTTGATCCCAAGATAGAAAAGGTCGGTCGGGGAGCTAACAGATTGGGAAGGTGTGAAAGCAGCCTTGTCGGCTTCGTGACTCCTCATGGTTTGGTCGACAGGTTTCGTCTAGATCACCCAGGGCGGCAGATGTGGACGTGGCTAGATAGATCACCCTCTGCCAAAGTAGGTTCCTACTTGGATAGAGTGTTAGTGAGAAGAGTTGACATTGACTTTGTTAGTTGTCCCACCTTCCACTTGATAGCGTGGACTGACCATAAACTTATTAGAGTCAGTCTGCGGTTAGCTAATAGGCCTAGTCTAGCCGGCTACTGGAAGTTCAATAGCTCCTTACTGGAGATACGGGACTTCCGGGATCGGCTAGAATCCCTAATTCAGCGGCCGTTAGTGGGGGAGGGTACCGGGAATAGGTGGTGGGTTTCTCTTAAACATAGGATTAGAGATTTCTCCACCAAGTACGGTCGACAGCTCAATTTAGATAGGACCGCGAAGGCGAAATCTATAGATGATAGACTTTCCCGGGTGGTGACTGGGGGGACTCCCTTGGTGTAGAGCTAGATAGGAAGAACCTTGAGCGTGAGAATAGCGAGTGCTACAAGGGATCAGTAGTTAGATCTAGGATAAAGAGAGTTCTCAACGAAGCTGTGAAATCAAACGCGACTGCGCGTGAAGAAGAAGTGCGAAGTTTCCCCGATCGGTACATCGCATCTGTGAAGACCCCGGACGGGCGTCTGCTGCAATCGGGTCGTGAGATACGTGACGCCTTTCGGGCGCACTTTCGGGATCGCTTTGCCCGCTGCACTGATCTCCCGCTCCGGGAGTTTCGTAGCTATCTCGCCGACTTCCCCCGCCTTGGGGCGGCTGAGGCGGCTAGCTGCGAGGGTGTGGTTGCTGAATGCGAAGTCCGTGATGCGTTGAAGCAGGTCGGCCTCAACAAGTCGCCGGAACTAGATGGTTTGCCCTACGAAGTGTACTTTAGGATGTCGCACATATTTGTACCTATTCAGACGGATATGTTCAACCATTGGTTCGCCCAGGGAGCCATCCCTGGTAGCGTTACCAATAGCGTTATCACATTGATAAAGAAAGATGGCAAGCATGTTTGGGAGGGTTTAGACGACTACAGGCCCATAACTCTGCTTAACACAGAGTTAAAGATTTTGGCCCGGGTCTTAACGAATCGTTTACAGCTTGTCATTAGCGATCTGATCGGTCCCGAACAGACCTTTACTGTGAAGGGAAGATCGATCCAGGACAACCTGCACTTGATTCGTGAGGTCCTAGAGGGGATAAAAGACGACACCGAAGCTGCGCTGATCAGTTTAGATCATTCCATGGCCTTCGCTAGAGTTGACCATCGGTTCTTGGCGTCTGTTTTGGAGACTGCCGGATTCAAACTGGTGTTCCGCAGATTTTATTGAAGATCTTGAACATTCATTTGTAAAAAATCATATTACCTGCTTTTATCGACCCATACCGCGCCCGACCCTTTATTTCTTTTATCCCTGTAGATTAGGATTCCTGCCCCACCTAGGGTAGGTCCGGCTTGTTTCCGGTTTCTTTCGACCCGGAAAACAGTCGGCCTCCAACTTTATAGACGGGGGGATGGGAGGGAAACCAAACGGGGATTTTTTCTTGTTTTTCGTATGTATATACTTTTCAGGGTTTTTCTCTCCCATTCCCATCATATTCATTGTGCATAAATCATATTGTAAATAAAATCATACACCACTCCGGGTTTTTAGTAGGTCTTCTTCATAGAGCTAATGTGGTATTTTGGTAACTGCTGCGCGCATGATGAGGGGTGAATGGTTATATATTGTACCGTTGAATGGGTCGGCGAATGTGGCTAGCTAGGTCCTCTTAGAATATATAGAAAAGCATGACCGCTCCCTTCCCCTCCTCCAAAATGTTCTTAAGGCCTTGTGCCTTCTTTGTATCCAATACAAAGAAATAAAATAAGCCTACGAGTCAGACCAGAAGAGCCGTTCCTATGGTTGAAGTATATCATTACTTTATCACTAATCCTAGGTTCTTATCACTAACAATCTCTCTCTCTCTCTCTCTCTCTCTTGTAAATACTCCTTCCTATAAATATAACTATTTTCCTCACATATCGTGGTTTGTCTTGTTATTACTACAACTTGTGTTCACTAACCAGAACACAACAGTCTCCTACTCTGTCTCGCATTGGGTGCATCTGGTGGTGCAATAGTTAGCAAGTTAAACTAGCAAACCTACACGCATAAGTTCGAGTTTCATTGGTTGTCATTAAATGCAGCACATATAATTTTTAATAGATCCATGAGTGTGCAAAATATGTATATTGGAATATTGACAGCACAAATGTAAACCACAAATTAGTAGATATATATAAAAAGATAAGATATGCCTACGAAACAAGACTATCTACAATGCAAGCGCTTGTGAATCAAAATTTATCTCCTACTCTGTCTCGCATTGGGTGCATCTGGTGGTGCAATGGTTAGCAAGTTAAACTAGCAAACCTACACGAATACGTTAGAGTCTCATTGGGTGCCCCATTCATATGGACTTGTGCAACATCAAAGCAAAAAGCTTTGTAAATTACAACTCTGTCTCGCATTCTAACATTTTAAAAATTGTTACTTACGAATTATACGTATATAATAAAAACAGCATTTGGCATTAAATTACCGTGAGGTTTGATATGCTGTTAAAAACTAACAAAGCAAATAAACTGAATCTGATTATAAGGCTCCAGTCCGAGATTCGTGCCAGGTTTGGTTTGGTTTTATGACATATCAACCATAGTAGGTCATTTAATGTCAAATCCATTTTTATACATATAAACAAGTCAATTTCAAACAATTCAATTTCGCATAAGTACACTGTTTAGTTCTATTTAACCCATAGATAGGACTCTATTCGGGTAAGAGTCGACTAATGGGCGCAGGCAATAAAGGAGTAATCCGCATTTTCCGAAGCTCAAGTATTAATGGAGCCTCATCATCAGATTGTTTAATGTCATATCAAGAACACTCTTTGAGGGAGTCTTACCACTCTGCAGTCGGTGTATTCTTTTGCCAATGCCAACTGGGATACCACACACTCGTTGGGGAAGTCTTACCTCTTTGTAGTCGGTGTATTCTTTTGCCAATGCCAACTGGGATACCACACACTCGTTGGGGAAGTCTTACCTCTTTGTAGTCGGTGTATTCTTTTGCCAATGCCAACTGGGATACCAGACACTCGTTGGGGAAGTCTTACCTCTTTGTAGTCGGTGTATTCTATAGCCAATGCCAACTGGATTACCGGACACTCGGTGGGGGAGTCTTACCTCTCTGCAGTCGGTGAATTCTATAGCCAATGGCAATTTGGTTACCAGACACTCGTTGGGGGAGTCTTACCTCTCTGCAATCGGTGTATTCTATAGCCAATGCCAACTGGGTTACCGGACACTCGTTGGGGGAGTCTTACCTCTCTACAGTCGGTGTATTCTACAGCCAATGCCAACTGGGTTACTGGACGGTCGTTGGGGGAGTCTTACCTCTCTGCAGTCGGTGTATTCTACAGCCAATGCCAACTGGGTTAACGGACACTCGTTGTAGTCTGTGTATTCTGCAGCCCCAGCCGACTGGGCCATCCTGTCCTGGTGCTTTTGGAATGTAGAATACTCTTTCATTGCTATTACTCACAGGTCCACTCTGACCTGAATTAGTACTACCAGTTTGGGTCCTATCTGTGGGTTAAATAGACCCGTTCAATCATTTAATAAGAATTATGATTAGTTTCTTGTTTTTCTTCGATTATACAACTCTGTCGATAGGCAAAACTCAATCCAGAAAGGCTGCACCCTCCCCTTCCACAGGAAAGGTGACCTCGGAATCACTAAGAACTATTTACTGCAATAGGTACTAATATTCATTGTCTAAATTTCCATTAGCCATAACTGGGTACAAGTGTTAAGTATTCCTGTATTGTTACTCGCCTGCAGTCAGCATTGACCCTGCAACCTTCAGATGATTGTCTCTTTAGAAGCTTAGAGAACCAACGCCTATAACATTAATCAGAACAGGTGCCCTCCGTGGATTCAATAAAGGACGTAGTTTGAAGTTCCGTGAAGATTTTCGAGTTCGACAAACACCTGAAGAAGGCTGGAGGACATATCGGCCGAAACGTTGTTAAAATAACAATAAAGATGAAGACAAAAGTCCGAAAACCCTTAATGATAAAAAAAAATCATCAATCAACAACTTCACAAATTCTGACTATCCGTCGAATCAACGATACAGCACATGTAAAAAAAAAACTTCTAAACATCACTATTTTTTGTATATTTCTCCTCGACATTCGATTTCATACAGAGAAGAAATATAGAGTAAAAACTACTAGCATATGGTTTCTCCAAAGAAACTTACCGCTATAATAATGCTTTACGAAAAACAAAAGCAAAGAGTTGCTCACTTGATAGAATAACCGACTTCTTCCACATTGTTCTGCTTTCTTACAAGGTGATATATTTCCCTATTTCACTTATAGTTTACTTAGACTACGTATTTCTATGAGAGTAAAGCCGTTTTCTTTTATTAGATCAATAGACCTAATAAAATAAAACAGCTTGATACAAAAAAAACAAGAAACAGACGTTATCCAGCAGAAACACTAATAGACAAAGACTACATAGATGATCTAGCACTTCTGCTCAAACGGAATCCTTACTGCATAAGCTACAACAAGTCCCCATGGCGTAATGGTTAAAGTGCTGGACTTCGGCCCCAAATAAGAGACTTTGAATTAAAGTTGAACTATTACGTCTGTTTTCGAGCTAATACCTTTTGGAAAAGTATAAACCCCATTTCTTCCACACCCAACGATGGGTTAAATAGTACTACTACTGTTCTTCAATCAGGATACCTTTGGCATCAAATAACCCATGAAACAAAGAAATTAAACAATCTAATACCCTTGGTAAAAGTATTAACCTTATCTTCCCTGTAAAACAGTACCACCACTATTCTTCAACAATGATGTATTTAGCATTTAATAACATGCGAAGAAATCAGCAAAGAAACAAAATTTAAAAAAAAACATACAATTCATTTTTAGTATATTCTAGCTTCCCGTGACTTTTGAACCTGGTTTCACCTATTTTAACAATATTTGATCCGTATTCGTTTTTTTCCCTGACCACTGTTAATCATTCATTATAAAAATACTTCTTGTTTATTTACTTATCTATTTCGGTAAGTATTTTAAAGATAAAAACAATCTAGCAACATCAAACTCCGACAATCAGAATGGCTAACAATGAACTTAAACTTTCCGTATGAATAAATCTTTCTCTAATAGAAAAGGTCGCATCTGGTATGAAAGCGAAAAAAAGAAAAGGTTATATTTGCTGAGAATATTCAGTAGAGTAGGATGCACTCAAATGACGTTTTAAAATGACCAGTAAATGAATTCAAAATGAGACGAAACATGGTGAAATTAGCAGATGTGGCACAATTATGTGGATATATATATATGTGTGTGTGCGTGCGTGTGTGTGTGTGTGTGTGTGTGTGTGTTAGTATGAGGGGGTCTCTGTATGTGTTGTGGATGGCAATCATAATCAAAAGGATTCTTATCTTCAGCATCTTTGGACGGCGTCGGATTGTCTGATGGGTCTATTTCTTTAGGTTACACGTAGGAGGTCTTGGCACCAAAAATAGACAAAGAGCAGTGTCCGCGTGAACCCACGTGAACCTGCGTGAAGAGCTGAGACCGGAAGTAGGGTTTACAAGGACCAAGGTCTTTGGTCAGTCTAAAAGTCAAACAGTTGAGGAGGGAGACGCAGATGATGTAGAGCGATGACCAGCATGTGTCAGCATTTTTCACTGCTGTTGGGTGTTTCACAGGGCATTGTGATAGCCAAACGCATAAACATACCCACAGGGTATTATAAAAATGTCACAGACCTCGCCTTCTAATGTTTTGCAAACTTGAATCCGTAGTTTTGTCTTTTCTTTTGTCCTCTCTCTCTGTTGTTTATTGTAATTTTTTGTTCGACTTGTGAAGTGCGCACTGGGCCGGGTAAAAGATTTAACAACGAGGTCCTAACTAGACTGACGATCGATCAACAGCTAACAAGTCGGGTGGGTTACTTCATACAGTGACAACAGAAAAGTTACAGATATAACAATTTTATAATACGTGGGGGTGCTGAAATTTTCTAGGCTTATTCCTTTCCCCAAAATTTGAACGTTATCTTGTTGTTTTGTGATTGAGGACAGAAAGAGTGTAAAGTGCCGATTTTCAGCATTCTTGTCAGTATTTTTTTATTAGTTTCAGATCACTGAATGAAAAGTGTCAACAAAAAGTATGGACTGGCCGAGAAATTTTTAGTAACCCCTCGTTATCTGATCTTTTTGTTTTGTTTCGGTGCAATCTATCGTCGTAAAAATGGACACAGTCAACACAGCTAAAATCATAGACAAAGTTGTGTTATATAATTGCGGGGTGATTTTTTTTATATTATCATTTTTCCTTGGTTATATCTTATCATTCGGTTTGGTTAGGCTTTGAACTGTTCGGCTCTTAGTGCAGGTGTTCACGCTCGCGCAAACAAGACAAGCTGAGCAATGCTGAGGTATTATTGATGAAATTATAAGTGTTATTCTGCTCATGGACATACCAGTCCTGGCCAACTTGCAAGAATATACATTCATCAGTTCATCAGAGATACAATTTGGCAGACCGCATACTACAGTAAAAGCAATGTATCTTGTAGTATTCAGTTTGCAACATAGATTTTTACTGAAGTATCCGGTCTAGCACATCGTATCTCTTATATAGTATTCAGTTTGTTTCATGGTTTTTACTGCAGTATGCCGTCTACAGTTTATACGTGTTTGACCTCATAGTACAAAAGAAACACTGTTGTAGACCATATACTAATGGTAGAAACATTAGTAGTAACATGTGTTGAAAAAAAATAAGACGAATACACTAAAATGAACGCACATTAATATCGATTGTTTTGAAATATCAGTTGAAAATGAACGATTTAACATTAATCTTTTTGTTATCTTTAAAAACAAATTTTCAAAAGAAACCTTTGATTAAGACAAGAAAAATGAAGCTTATTTAAATGAACTTTAATTCAAACTTAAAAACAAAATGGTTATAGATTATTTTAATTAAGATAATTATCCAACTAATTACACAGAATGAGGAAAATAATTTGCTAATTTATTTCTTGAGATACGTATAAATGATTTTCAGGCATGGAATTACATTTCTTTTCCTTTCTTTCTTTCTTTCTTTCTTTCGTTCTTTCTTTCTTTCGTTTTCCTTTTTTTCCTTCTTTTTTTCTTTCTTGCTTTCTTTCTTACTTTCTTTCTATCTTTCTTTCGTTTTCCTTTTTTTTCTTTCTTTTTTTTCTTTCCTTTTTTTTCTTTCTTTATGCCTGTAGCTAATTTGTTTCGTAGTCCTTGAAGTTTTCATACCAGCAGAAGCTGGTGCTTTCATAGAAGATCAAGTGACAGCCATTCTCCCTCGGTTAGGTTAGATTAGGTTATTCGGTTTAATGACATATCAACCCTTGATGGCTATTTAATGCAAAATCCTATGTGTGTCGGTAATATTTTAAACAAGTTTAGAGACCATTTATTTACACACAGTTAAATGGTTTCAAATATGTTGAACAATTAAATATTTCTATTTAACCAAATCTAGTAAAACCATGCTTTGGATGATAGGGTTGTCTTTTAGCATATTATGAAAGTAAATCTTTCACAATTGTTCAATTTGCCCAGTCGGCTGGGGCTATAGAATACACCGACTGCTTCTCTACAGAGGGGTAAGACCCCCCCAAACGAGTGTCCTGAAATATGACACTAAACAATCTTATGGTGAAGTTCCAGCAGTGTTGGAGCTCTGGGGGATGTGGAGTACCCCTTTATTGCCATTACTCCCAGGTCCACTCTGGGCCGGCGTTGTAGCACCTGTTAGGGCTCTATCTATGGGTTAAATATAACAGCATACTAATGCTAAACTGAATTGTTTGAATAAACTGGATAGCTTGAAATAAGTGTTTTTGACAATTAAACCGTACTTGCATTTAAACTGCGTGCTTATGCTTAACTGAATTATTTCAAATAGAACTGTTTTCGAGATTGAAACTGTATTTACACTTAACTGAATTGTTACATATAACTGCTTGAATAGTTTGAAATAGAAATGTTTTTGACCATTAAACTGTGTACTCGTTCTAAACTGAATTGTTTTAAATAGTACAGATTATTTACATAAAAATGGATTTGTAGTTAAATAACCTACAAAGGTTGATATGCCATAAAACCCAAGAAACCAAACCAAACCAAACAATTGTTCAAGCAAGGTACAGAAAGAAGTTCAATATCTGCACATTTCCAAACAGGTGTCAGATTTTCCAGTTGATTAAGGACTTCGCAGCTTACAACACTCACCAAAATCGTACGGCAACGAATTCCTTACCATCTGGGCCTCTGATAACAATCCAAACACTAAAAAATGTCACCAGGATTCATGAATTAGTCAACCAAAGTCCGTCCAGATTTGAACGGTGGACACCCGGAGAACATACTCTAGAGAGTGCCCCATTTTTTCGGCCTTGTGCCACATCTAAGCAAAAAGCTTAGTAAATCACTGCTCAAGAGATCCTCTTGACATTGTTGGTTCACGCTTGAGACTAAAATTATATCCTTTTTATCTTTCAATAATTCTAATTTTCATTACTCTATCATTGGTGGTCCGAGATTTGTGCCGGATTATTTTGTTTAAAAGTTCTTCATAGCTCAAATTCTCTTGAGAAAGGTATGAATCCAACTATTGTCTCTCCAGTTATGGCAAACGGTCTAGGAGAAGAGGAATTCTGAATTCAAACCTGCTAAATTCCGATTAAAAGATTTACGTGTTGCTCATGGTGTTGGATTTTTGTATATGTATATTAAACATATATAATTTGTAAAATATTAGGACCACCATCAAAAGGGTTAGATTTATCTCCCCTTGACCGTTCAAGGGACAGTCCATCCCCAGCTGATACGTGCATGCTGGGATACAAAAAAGGACACTTCCCCCATGACACCAAGAACGCAGAACGCAGGTCTTTTCTAGGCTTTCAATGACTATGTCTTTATTTAATTTTAACAACCATTATCTGTACTCATTTTCAACGAAACTAATGGTTTGGTTTCTTTGTTTAATGGCATATCAACATTTGTAGGTTATTTAATGCCAAAGCTATTCTTCGAGAAGAACAGTAGTAGTACTATTTAACCCATAGCTGAGAGGATAAGGGGGTTCATACCTTTCTGAAGGGTATTTGCCCGAAAGTGAACGTAATAGCACGACTGGAGTAGGAACTCGCTTACTACGATTCCGCAGTCCATCGCTTTAACCATTACACCACGAGGACACCCCCCCACAAAACTAAATTCCCTTGTTTATTCTCAATACTCGGCGGTGTGTTATTTTGTTATGGTAAAAACATAACAAAACTGGCGACGAAGGATTTCAAAAAGCACCTGGAAATATTCACATCGAGGATTGAAACGAAAAGAAACTGGCAAGCAGAATTTATTCCATCGCATTAAATGAAGAATTTCAGAAATTGGATTCTAGACGTCGGATTTCGTGGATACACAAAATAACGCCAGGTACGCTGAAAACGTAACATACATTTTTGGAAAAAAAAATCCCTTTTTTCATGAATTTTTCTTTCCCATTCAGTATAGTGAGATAATGGATCCAAATACTATCTAACAGATTCTACAACAGCAATTAAGGTTGATAGAACTCTTCTCAGAGAGACTAGGCACTTTACCAGAACCAATTCCTCCATCAACGAAATTAATATCTGGACAAGGTCTCGAAAATTCCATCACAGAGTTCCACTACGATAAGGAAGTAAACACAACCTTCGCAACGTGGTTCGCTCGTTATGAGGATCTCTTTAAAGAAGATTTTGGAGACCAAAAAGATAGATGGAAAATGAGGCTGCTTTTACGCAAAATCGATCCGATTGAACACGAAAAATATATTAACTATATTTTACTGAAACAACCTCGGAATTGTTGTTTCCTAGAAACAGTTGAAACTCTAAATAAGATTTTTGGTGAACACACCTCCTTGTTTAATGAAAGATTCAACTGCCTCAAAATCATGAAATGTGATACAGAGGATTTTACGACTTACTCAGGATTCGTCAACAAGCCATGCGAACGGTTTAAAAAAACACCATCACAGATGAACAATTTAAGTGTTTGATTTTTGCAGATTAAGGTCCGCGAGTGACAGGGATGTGCGCACAAGAATTTTGTCAAAATTTAACAAAATCCGGATATTACTCTGCAGCAAGTTAGAGAGGAACGTCGGCGGCTGGTGAAGCATGATTCAGATATGGTATAAAGGCCGGTACCTGCAACAACATCCCCAATCAACACTATCCAAAGACAACAGTCACCGGAATCAACACAAAATAAAGCTCCATCTGGTGCTGGAATTGTGCTAGCTGGCATTTTGCTCGAAAATGCCCCTTCAAAACTCACTGCTGCTGCAAATGCAACCGGCAAGGTCACAAAGATGGATTCTGCACACAACCGGGGCGTAAAACAACACACAAGCGACCACAAAACAAAAACAGACGTAAAACACCAACAGTCTAGTTGCAACGTTCCTAAGTCAAACTGCAAATATGTGTCTGTGGAACTGAGCAATCATCCTGATACAGCATCGGACATAACCCTTATTTCCCAGAAACTGTGGAAAAGTATAGGCAAACCTCAGCTTACATCTACAAAACATGTAGGACGGGGGGCTTCTGGGGATTGTGTTCATATTACAGGCGAACTGCCAGCAACAATCAGGATTGAAGAGAAGGCAGCATCTGGGATCATATACATTTCGAATTCCCAGAACAACCTTTTGGGACTTGATTCATTTAACACCGAATGCAACGTAGGTGACAATTTATTTCAGATAAGAAGTTGTTTATTGCTTTATAACAAGAAGATAAAGCAACAATTACTAAATTATGAATCAAAAGAGGATCAGAAATCTTACTGGCTCAGATATTGACTGGTTAACAAGGTCTGCTTATCCAATTTAAAGAACACATCTAAAACTATGAGATGGGTATTGTTTGATAGTGTGTAAAACGATATAATGTGATGGCCATACTTAAAATTGAGGTAGTTATTACTATCATGCGTATAGAAGACTGAACTCTCTAGACTTTGTAGCTATTAAATTTAGGAGAAAAACAATTCTGATTCAAAAAAAAAAATTTTTGAACATTATTTTTGCTGCTCCTTTGATGATAGCAGAGACAAATTGTATCATCCCTTATCCTTAAATTGGACAAACCCAGTGACGAAAAGAGAGAAGGACTGCTGCATGGGTTACCGTTTGCTTACATCATTTGCTAGCAGTGATATATAACTGTATACACTACACTATCTTACCTGGCCCTGCACCTTGATCCAAGCTCAGATATATTATCTAGTCGGACTAACAGATGCACCCACTGTGTGTGATTTATGCATATTGGTGCATGTCAAGTCTGACCATAAGTGTAACAGCAACTGACATATATTATTATCCGGAAGAGGTGGTTTTAAACAACCGGAAATTGCCAAGGACTGTAAAATATGTAGAAAATGAGGTACTTATTGCGTGCAAATTGAAGGATTGCTGTCATTTGTATAATAAAGTGAAATCTGATGTGAATATCTTATCACTGCGCGGTTTGTTGGGAAAGTAAGTTGTCAATTTGGCTCTGAGGGGTAAAAATCCTGGGAGACAATTAAACAAGAGGGTTTTGCCTCATTACTTGGGACATTGGCCCAGCGGTTAGAGTGTTCGCCAATGGCCCGGGAGACCTGGGTTCAATCCCAGGTCGAGTCATACCAAAGACTTTAAAAATGGTACTTGATACCACCTTGCTTAACACTCAGCATTATAAGGTACGGTTCAAGGGTAAAGTGGAGCAATCCTGGGAATGGAGTAGCGCCCTCCCCTACACCTTGGTGTAGTAGCTATCGAAAAGGGAGCCTTCGGGTCACCCTCGACTATGGTCGCTAACTTTACTTACTTTACTTAATTTAATCATTTCCTTATTTGGTAGCATCATATGAGAGAAGCTAAAGATATTATCAAGATAATTTCCAATAGATCAGATTACAAAACTGGATTCATATGCTTTTCTAGAGTAAAATTCATGACAATTCTTTCTTATGGAAAAATCATTTGCTATATTTTTCTATTGTAAAATCATTAGCAATGTTCTCTTTTAGTAAAATCTTTGGCAATTCTTTTCTAAAGTAAATCTTTGACTATGTTTTTATATCGTCAAATGATTTTTATTGTAAAATCACTGGCAATCATTTCCTGTAATGAATTGGACACGGCGACACGAGTTCAAATCCTGGACTGATTGCATTTCACATAGCACTAATACCCTTGGGAAAGGTATGAATCCAATTATTCTCCCTCCAGCTATGGGTAAATAGTAGGGCGGACTGGGTTTTTCAGCCTGGTTAGGGCAACTAGTCTAGGAGAAGGAAAACTCTGAATTCAAACCTGCGCTTAAAAAATGACCTTGTGTCACATCCTGCCCGAGCGGAGGGGTTGGGTAAATATGGTAATGAATTATCCCCATAACTTTGGGTTGAATAGTATTACAGCTGTTCCTCTACAAGGATTGATTTGGCATGAAATAACCCCCCCACCCAAAAAAATAGATATGCCATTAAACAAAATGAAACCTAACCGAACCTAAAATAAAATCAACGGTTTTCCTCAAGCAAAATCCTTAGCAACGCTTTCCTACCATCATCATCATGTTCTGCTATCCTTCTCTATCGTCCATCGCTTCAGTTAAACGGTTTCAAGTATTCCATTTCAACATTAATAATTCTATTCAACATTCGTTGGTAGTCACTTGTTTGCACACAGTTAAATGGTTCCAAGTCTTACTACGTATTGCTAAGAATTCTATTAGATAATCATTTGTTTGCACACAGCTAGTAAAATAGTTCTATTTCTAACAATTCAATTTAGTACAAATCATTTGTTTGCACACAGTTTAAATGCGAAGCCCTTCTATTTGACCTATGGATAGGACCAATCACGTCCTATCACTCAGGGTCATAGTGGATTAAAGAGTAATGGCAATGCAAAGGTACTTTTCATTTCTCAAAGCTCCAGCACTGGAGCCTCACCATCAGGTATTTTAGCGTCATATCAGGATACTCGTTTGTGGGGGGAGGGTCTTACCCCTCTACAGAAATACCATTGGTATGTTCTACAGCCCCAACCGAATGGGCCCAGATGATTTTAACATTGGAAAACATTGCAATTTTTTTTTACAATAGGAAAAGATTGTAAACCATTTTACTATAGAAACACTACCAATAATTTAAGAAATAAAATATATTGTAAATGATTTTCTATAGAAAAAGATTGTAAATGCTTTTACAATAGAAAGCATTGCAAATTATTTTATTCTAAGAAAACATAGCAAACTATTTAACGATAGGTAAACACTACCAATGATTTAAGAAATAAAATATATAGTAAATGATTTTATTATAAAAAAAAAAGATTGTAAATGATTTTACTATAGAAAGCATTGCAAATTATTTTATTTTAAGAAAAAAGAGAAAACGATTTTACGATAGATCATCATCATCATCATCATGTCGTGCCGCCCGCACGGATATCCCTGACCCTCTCTCGCCACTTTTCCTTATCGTTTTCACCTCCCGCAGGTCTTCTGAGCTACATCCAGTATCCTCACATAGCTACTGTATGTATGTTCTGGGGCACCTCGGGTGGTGTAATGGTTAGCAAGGTAGACTAGCAAACCTACACGAGTGAGTTCGATTCTCATTAGGTGCCCAATTCGTGCGGCCTTGTGCTACATCTAAGCAAAAAGCTTAGTAAATTACTACTGTATGTATGTTCTAGCTGGTCGTCCAGCTTTAGCTCGGCCATATGTGGAGGTCCATAGGAGTACATCACTCATGAGCTCGTCCCTGCTCCTCCAGCAGTGTCCTGCGTGCCTGGTTCGTCTAACTTTTCGTGGTGGGAGGCAGGTGGCCGTATAGTTAGTGCTTTGTGGGGTGTTGCCGCCAGGAATTGTTTAATATTAATCGCAACATTCTTGTGTAGTTGCCGTCTAGCTTCTTCTCCAGCCGTTTTGTTAACATCTAAGTAGTGCATCCATACAACAGTATCGACACGACCGCTGCCTGGAAGAAACTGCGTTTCATTTTACGATCGGTAAATACTACCAAAGATTTGAGAAATAAAATATATTGTAAATGATTTTATTATAGAAAGCATTGCAAATTATTTTATTATAAGAAAATATAGCAAACTATTTTACCATAGGTAAACACAACCAATTATTTAAGAAATAAAATATGTTGTAAATTTTTTTATTATAGAAAAAGATTGTAAACGATTTTACGATAGAAAGCATTGCAAATTATTTTATTTTAAGAAAACATAGTAAAGGAACTTACAATAGGTAAACACTACCAATGATTTAAGAAATAAAATTTGTTGTAAATGATTTTATTGTAGAAAAAGATTGTAAATGATTTTACTATAGAAAGCATTGCAAATTATTTCATCATAAGAAAACTTGGCCAACGATTTAACGATCGGTAAACACTACGAATGATTTAAGAAATAAAATCTATTGTAAATGATTTTTTGTAGAAAAAGATTGTAAATGATTTTACTATAGAAAGCATTGCAAATCATTTTATCATAAGAAAACATAGCAAACTATTTTACGGTAGGTAAACGCTACCAATGATTTAAGAAATAAAATGTATTGTAAATGATTTTAAAAAAATATTTTGTAAATGATTTTATAGTAGAAAAAGATTGTAAATGATTTTACCATAGAAAGCATTGCAAATCATTTTATCACTACCAATGATTTAGGAAATAAAGTGTATTGTAAATGATTTAAGAAATAAAATATATTGTAAATGATTTTATTGTAGAAAAAGATTGTAAATGATTTTACTATAGAAAGCATTGCAAATCGTTTTAGCTCAAGAAAACATAGCAAACTATTTTACGTTAGGTAAGCACTACCAAGGATTTAAGAAATAAAATGTATTGTAAATGATTTAAGAAATAAAATATATTGTAAATGATTTAAGAAATAAAATGTATTGTAAATAATTTTATTGTAGAAAAAGATTGTAAATGATTGTACTATAGAAAGCATTGCAAATCATTTTATCATAAGAAAACATAGCAAACTATTTTTCGGTAAGTAAAAACTACCAATGATTTAAGAAATAAAATGTATTGTAAATGATTTAAGAAATAAAAGGTATTGTAAATAATTTTATTGTAGAAAAAGATTGTAAATGATTTTACTATAGAAAGCATTGCAAATTATTTTAGCATAAGAAAACATAGTAAACTAACTTACGGTAGGTAAACACTACCAATGATTTAAGAAATAAAATGTATTGTAAATGTTTTAAGAAATAAAATGTATTGTAAATGATTTTATTGTAGAAAAAGATTGTAAATGTTTTTACTATAGAAAGCATTGCAAATCATTTTATCATAAGAAAGCATACAATACTATTTTACGGTAGGTAAACACTACCAATGATTTAAGAAATAAAATGTATTGTAAATGATTTAAGAAATAAAATGTATTGTAAATAATTTTATTGTAGAAAAAGATTGTAAATGATTTTACTATAGAAAGCATTGCAAATCATTTTATCATAAGAAAACATAGCAAACTATTTTACGGTAGGTAAACACTACCAATGATTTAAGAAATAAAATGTATTGTAAATAATTATATTGTAGAAAAACATTGTAAATGATTTTACTATAGAAAGCATTGCAAATCATTTTATCATAAGAAAATAGAGCAAACTATTTTATGTTAGGTAAAGACTACCAATGATTTAAGAAATAAAATGTATTGTAAATGATTTAAGAAATAAAATGTATTGTAAATGATTTTATTGTAGAAAAAGGTTGTAAATGATTTTACTATAGAAAGCATTGCAAATCATTTTATCATAAGAAAACATAGAAAACTATTTTACGGTAGGTAAACACTACCAATGATTTAAGAAATAAAATGTATTGTAAATGATTTAAGAAATAAAATGTATTGTAAATAATTTTATTGTAGAAAAAGATTGTAAATGATTTTACTATTGAAAGCATTGCAAATTATTTTATCATAAGAAAACATAGAAAACTATTTTACGGTAGGTAAACACTACCAATGATTTAAGAAAAAAAATCTATTGTAAAGGATTTTATTGTAGAAAAAGATTGTAAATTATTTAATATAGAAAGCATTGTAAATTATTTTATCATAAGAAAACATAGAAAACTATTTTACAGTAGGTAAACACTACCAATGATTTAAGAAATAAAATGTATTGTAAATGATTTTATTATAGAAAAAGATTGTAAATTATTTTACTATAGAAAGCATAGCAAATCATTTTATCATAAGAAAACATAGCAAACTGTTTTACGGTAGGTAGACACACCCAATCATTTAAGAAATAAAATGTATTGTAAATGATTTAAGAAATGAAATGTATTGTCAATAATTTTAGTGTAGAAAAAGATTGTAAATGATTTTACTAAAGAAAGCATTGCATATTATTTCATCATAAGAAAACATAGAAAACTATTTTACGGTAGGTAGACACTACCAATGATTTAAGAAAGAAAATGTATTGTAAATGATTTAAGATATAAATTGTATTGTAAATAATTTTATTGGAGAAAAAGATTGTAAATGATTTTTCTATAGAAAGCATTGCAAATTATTTTAGCATAAGAAAACATAGTAAACTAACTTACGGTATGTAAACACTACGAATGATTTAAGAAATAAAATGTATTGTAAATGTTTTAAGACATAAAATGTATTGTAAATGATTTTATTGTAGAAAAAGATTGTAAATGTTTTTACTATAGAAAGCATTGCAAATCATTTTATCATAAGAAAACAGAGCAAACTATTTTATGGTAGGTAAAGACTACCAATGATTTAAGAAATAAAATGTATTGTAAATGATTTAAGAAATAAAATGTATTGTAAATGATTTTATTGTAGAAAAAGATTGTAAATGTTTTTACTATAAAAAGCATTGCAAATCATTTTATCATAAGAAAGCATAGAATACTATTTTACGGTAGGTAAACACTACCAATGATTTAAGAAATAAAATGTGTTGTAAATAATTTTATTGTAGAAAAAGATTGTAAATGATTTTACTATAGAAAACATTGCAAATCATTTTATCATAAGAAAACATAGCAAACTATTTTACAGTTGGTAAACACTACCAATGATTTAAGAAATAAAATTTATTGTAAATAATTTTATTGTAGAAAAACATTGTAAATGATTTTACTATAGAAAGCATTGCAAATCATTTTATCATAAGAAAACAGAGCAAACTATTTTATGGTAGGTAGACACTACCAATGATTTAAGAAATGAAATGTATTGTAAATGATTTAAGAAATAAAATGTATTGTAAATAATTTTATTGTAGAAAAAGATTGTAAATGATCTTACTATAGAAAGCATTGCAAATCATTTTATCATAAGAAAATATAGTAAACTAATTTACGGTAGGTAAACACTACCAATGATTTAAGAAATAAATCGTATTGTAAATGATTTAAGAAATAAAATGTATTGTAAATAATTTTATTGTAGAAAAAATTGTAAATGATTTTACAATAGAAAGCATTGCAAATAATTTTATCATAAGAAAACATAGAAAACTATTTTACAGTAGGTAAACACTACCAATGATTTAAGAAATATAATGTATTGTAAATGATTTAAGAAATAAAAGGTATTGTAAATAATTTTATTGTAGAAAAAGATTGTAAATGATTTTACTATAGAAAGCATTGCAAATTATTTCATCATAAGAAAACATAGAAAACTATTTTACGGTAGGTAGAAACTACCAATGATTTAAGAAATAAAATGTACTGTAAATGATTTAAGAAATTAAATGTATTGTAAATAATTTTGTTGTAGAAAAAGATTGTAAATGATTTTACTATAGAAAGCATTGCAAATCATTTTATCATAAGAAAATATAGTAAACTAATTTACGGTAGGTAAACACTACCAATGATTTAAGAAATAAAATTTATTGTAAATAATTTTATTGTAGAAAAAGATTGTAAATGATTTTACTATAGAAAACATTGCAAATCATTTTATCATAAGAAAACAGAGCAAACTATTTTATGGTAGGTAAAGACTACCAATGATTTAAGAAATAAAATGTATTGTAAATGATTTAAGAAATAAAATGTATTGTAAATGATTTTATTGTAGAAAAAGATTGTAAATGATTTTACTATAGAAAGCATTGCAAATTATTTTAGCATAAGAAAACATAGTAAACTAACTTACGGTAGGTAAACACTACCAATGATTTAAGAAATAAAATGTATTGTAAATGTTTTAAGACATAAAATGTATTGTAAATGATTTTATTGTAGAAAAAGATTGTAAATGTTTTTACTACAGAAAGCATTGTAAATCATTTTATCATAAGAAAGCATAGAATACTATTTTACGGTAGGTAAACACTACCAATGATTTAAGAAATAAAATGTACTGTAAATGATTTAAGAAATAAAATGTATTGTAAATAATTTTATTGTAGAAAAAGATAGTAAATGATTTTACTATAGAAAGCATTGCAAATAATTTTATCATAAGAAAACATAGCGAACTATTTTACGTTAGGTAAACACTACCAATGATTTAAGAAATAAAATGTGTTGTAAATAATTTTATTGTAGAAAAAGATTGTAAATGATTTTACTATAGAAATCATTGCAAATCATTTTATCATAAGAAAACAGAGCAAACTATTTTATGGTAGGTAAAAACTACCAATGATTTAAGAAATAAAATGTATTGTAAATGATTTAAGAAATAAAATGTATTGTAAATGATTTTATTGTAGAAAAAGATTGTAAATGTTTTTACTATAGAAAGCATTGCAAATCATTTTATCATAAGAAAACATAGAAAACTATTTTACGGTAGGTAAACACTACCAATGATTTAAGAAATAAAATGTATTGTAAATGATTTAAGAAATAAAATGTATTGTAAATAATTTTATTGTAGAAAAAATTGTAAATGATTTTACTATTGAAAGCATTGCAAATTATTTTATCATAAGAAAACATAGAAAACTATTTTACGGTAGGTAAACACTACCAATGATTTAAGAAATAAAATGTATTGCAAATGATTTTATTGTAGAAAAAGATTGTAAATGATTTTACTATAGAAAGCATTGCAAATCTTTTTATCATAAGAAAACATAGCAAATTGTTTTACGGTAGGTAGACACACCCAATGATTTAAGAAATAAATGTATTGTAAATGATTTAAGAAATGAAATGTATTGTCAATAATTTTATTGTAGAAAAAGATTGTAAATGATTTTACTATTGAAAGCATTGCAAATCATTTTCTCATAAGAAAACATAGCAAACTATTTTACAGTAGGTAAACACTACCAATGATTTAAGATATAAAATGTATTGTATATGATTTAAGAAATAAAATGTATTGTAAATAATTTTACTGTAGAGAAAGATTCTAAATGATTTTACTATAGAAAGCATTGCAAATCATTTTATCAAAAGAAAACATAGAAAACTATTTTACGGTAGGTAAACACTACCAATGATTTCAGAAATAAAATGTATGGTAAATGATTTAAGAAATAAAATGTATTGTAAAAGATTTTATTGTAGAAAAAGATTGTAAATGATTTTACTATAGAAAGCATTGCAAATTATTTCATCATAAGAAAACATAGAAAACTATTTTACGGTAGGTAGAAACTACCAATGATTTAAGAAATAAAATGTACTGTAAATGATTTAAGAAATTAAATGTATTGTAAATAATTTTGTTGTAGAAAAAGATTGTAAATGATTTTACTATAGAAAGCATTGCAAATCATTTAAGAAATAAAATGTATTGTAAATAATTTTATTGTACAAAAAGATTGTAAATGATTTTACTATAGAAAGCATTGCAAATCATTTTATCATAAGAAAACATAGAAAAATATTTTACAGTAGGTAAACACTACCCATGATTTAAGAAATAAAATGTATTGTAAATGATTTTATTGTAGAAAAAGATTGTAAATTATTTTACTATAGAAAGCATTGCAAATCATTTTATCATAAGAAAACATAGCAAACTATTTTACGGTAGGTAGACACACCCAATGATTTAAGAAATAAAATGTATTGTAAATGATTTAAGAAATGAAATGTATTGTCAATAATTTTATTGTAGAAAAAGATTGTAAATTATTTTACTATAGAAAGCATTGCAAATCATTTTATCATAAGAAAACATAGCAAACTATTTTACGGTAGGTAGACACACCCAATGATTTAAGAAATAAAATGTATTGTAAATGATTTAAGAAATGAAATGTATTGTCAATAATTTTATTGTACAAAAAGATTGTAAATGATTTTACTATAGAAAGCATTGCAAATCATTTTATCATAAGAAAATATAGTAAACTAATTTACGGTAGGTAAACACTACCAATGATTTAAGAAATAAATCGTATTGTAAATGATTTAAGAAATAAAATGTATTGTAAATAATTTTATTGTAGAAAAAGATTGTAAATGATTTTACAATAGAAAGCATTGCAAATAATTTTATCATAAGAAAACATAGAAAACTATTTTACAGTAGGTAAACACTACCAATGATTTAAGAAATATAATGTATTGTAAATGATTTAAGAAATAAAAGGTATTGTAAATAATTTTATTGTAGAAAAAGATTGTAAATGATTTTACTATAGAAAGCATTGCAAATTATTTCATCATAAGAAAACATAGAAAACTATTTTACGGTAGGTAGAAACTACCAATGATTTAAGAAATAAAATGTACTGTAAATGATTTAAGAAATTAAATGTATTGTAAATAATTTTGTTGTAGAAAAAGATTGTAAATGATTTTACTATAGAAAGCATTGCAAATCATTTTATCATAAGAAAATATAGTAAACTAATTTACGGTAGGTAAACACTACCAATGATTTAAGAAATAAAATTTATTGTAAATAATTTTATTGTAGAAAAAGATTGTAAATGATTTTACTATAGAAAACATTGCAAATCATTTTATCATAAGAAAACAGAGCAAACTATTTTATGGTAGGTAAAGACTACCAATGATTTAAGAAATAAAATGTATTGTAAATGATTTAAGAAATAAAATGTATTGTAAATGATTTTATTGTAGAAAAAGATTGTAAATGATTTTACTATAGAAAGCATTGCAAATTATTTTAGCATAAGAAAACATAGTAAACTAACTTACGGTAGGTAAACACTACCAATGATTTAAGAAATAAAATGTATTGTAAATGTTTTAAGACATAAAATGTATTGTAAATGATTTTATTGTAGAAAAAGATTGTAAATGTTTTTACTACAGAAAGCATTGTAAATCATTTTATCATAAGAAAGCATAGAATACTATTTTACGGTAGGTAAACACTACCAATGATTTAAGAAATAAAATGTATTGTAAATGATTTAAGAAATAAAATGTATTGTAAATAATTTTATTGTAGAAAAAGATAGTAAATGATTTTACTATAGAAAGCATTGCAAATCATTTTATCATAAGAAAACATAGCGAACTATTTTACGGTAGGTAAACACTACCAATGATTTAAGAAATAAAATGTGTTGTAAATAATTTTATTGTAGAAAAAGATTGTAAATGATTTTACTATAGAAATCATTGCAAATCATTTTATCATAAGAAAACAGAGCAAACTATTTTATGGTAGGTAAAAACTACCAATGATTTAAGAAATAAAATGTATTGTAAATGATTTAAGAAATAAAATGTATTGTAAATGATTTTATTGTAGAAAAAGATTGTAAATGTTTTTACTATAGAAAGCATTGCAAATCTTTTTATCATAAGAAAACATAGAAAACTATTTTACGGTAGGTAAACACTACCAATGATTTAAGAAATAAAATGTATTGTAAATGATTTAAGAAATAAAATGTATTGTAAATAATTTTATTGTAGAAAAAATTGTAAATGATTTTACTATTGAAAGCATTGCAAATTATTTTATCATAAGAAAACATAGAAAACTATTTTACGGTAGGTAAACACTACCAATGATTTAAGAAATAAAATGTATTGCAAATGATTTTATTGTAGAAAAAGATTGTAAATGATTTTACTATAGAAAGCATTGCAAATCTTTTTATCATAAGAAAACATAGCAAACTGTTTTACGGTAGGTAGACACACCCAATGATTTAAGAAATAAATGTATTGTAAATGATTTAAGAAATGAAATGTATTGTCAATAATTTTATTGTAGAAAAAGATTGTAAATGATTTTACTATTGAAAGCATTGCAAATCATTTTCTCATAAGAAAACATAGCAAACTATTTTACAGTAGGTAAACACTACCAATGATTTAAGATATAAAATGTATTGTAAATGATTTAAGAAATAAAATGTATTGTAAATAATTTTACTGTAGAGAAAGATTGTAAATGATTTTACTATAGAAAGCATTGCAAATCATTTTATCATAAGAAAACATAGAAAACTATTTTACGGTAGGTAAACACTACCAATGATTTCAGAAATAAAATGTATGGTAAATGATTTAAGAAATAAAATGTATTGTAAAAGATTTTATTGTAGAAAAAGATTGTAAATGATTTTACTATAGAAAGCATTGCAAATTATTTCATCATAAGAAAACATAGAAAACTATTTTACGGTAGGTAGAAACTACCAATGATTTAAGAAATAAAATGTACTGTAAATGATTTAAGAAATTAAATGTATTGTAAATAATTTTGTTGTAGAAAAAGATTGTAAATGATTTTACTATAGAAAGCATTGCAAATCATTTTATCATAAGAAAATATAGTAAACTAATTTACGGTAGGTAAACACTACCAATGATTTAAGAAATAAAATTTATTGTAAATAATTTTATTGTAGAAAAAGATTGTAAATGATTTTACTATAGAAAACATTGCAAATCATTTTATCATAAGAAAACATAGCAAACTATTTTACGGTAGGTAAACACTACCAATGATTTAAGAAATAAAATTTATTGTAAATAATCTTATTGTAGAAAAACATTGTAAATGATTTTACTATAGAAAGCATTGCAAATCATTTTATCATAAGAAAACAGAGCAAACTATTTTATGGTAGGTAAAGACTACCAATGATTTAAGAAATAAAATGTATTGTAAATGATTTAAGAAATAAAATGTATTGTAAATGATTTTATTGTAGAAAAAGATTGTAAATGATTTTACTATAGAAAGCATTGCAAATTATTTTAGCATAAGAAAACATAGTAAACTAACTTACGGTAGGTAAACACTACCAATGATTTAAGAAATAAAATGTATTGTAAATGTTTTAAGACATAAAATGTATTGTAAATGATTTTATTGTAGAAAAAGATTGTAAATGTTTTTACTACAGAAAGCATTGCAAATCATTTTATCATAAGAAAGCATAGAATACTATTTTACGGTAGGTAAACACTACCAATGATTTAAGAAATAAAATGTATTGTAAATGATTTAAGAAATAAAATGTATTGTAAATAATTTTATTGTAGAAAAAGATAGTAAATGATTTTACTATAGAAAGCATTGCAAATCATTTTATCATAAGAAAACATAGCGAACTATTTTACGATAGGTAAACACTACCAATGATTTAAGAAATAAAATGTGTTGTAAATAATTTTATTGTAGAAAAAGATTGTAAATGATTTTACTATAGAAAACATTGCAAATCATTTTATCATAAGAAAACATAGCAAACAATTTTACGGTAGGTAAACACTACCAATGATTTAAGAAATAAAATTTATTGTAAA
This sequence comes from Sepioteuthis lessoniana, assembly GCA_963585895.1. Classification (NCBI taxonomy): domain Eukaryota; kingdom Metazoa; phylum Mollusca; class Cephalopoda; order Myopsida; family Loliginidae; genus Sepioteuthis; species Sepioteuthis lessoniana. Next base: position 54,036,940 of record OY757940.1, read on the forward strand.
TAATTTTATTGTAGAAAAAGATTGTAAATGATTTTACTATAGAAAGCATTGCAAATCATTTTATCATAAGAAAACAGAGCAAACTATTTTATGGTAGGTAAAGACTACCAATGATTTAAGAAATAAAATGTATTGTAAATGATTTAAGAAATAAAATGTATTGTAAATGATTTTATTGTAGAAAAAGATTGTAAATGATTTTACTATAGAAATCATTGCAAATCATTTTATCATAAGAAAACAGAGCAAACTATTTTACGGTAGGTAGACACTACCAATTATTTAAGAAATAAAATATATTGTAAATGATTTAAGAAATAAAATATATTGTAAATGATTTTATTGTAGAAAAAGATTGTAAATGATTTTACTATTGAAAGCATTGCAAATTATTTTATCATAAGAAAACATAGAAAACTATTTTACGGTAGGTAAACACTACCAATGATTTAAGAAATAAAATCTATTGTAAAGGATTTTATTGTAGAAAAAGATTGTAAATTATTTAATATAGAAAGCATTGTAAATTATTTTATCTTAAGAAAACATAGAAAACTATTTTACAGTAGGTAAACACTACCAATGATTTAAGAAATAAAATGAATTGCAAATGATTTTATTGTAGAAAAAGATTGTAAATGATTTTACTATAGAAAGCATTGCAAATCATTTTATCATAAGAAAACATAGCAAACTGTTTTACGGTAGGTAGACACACCCAATGATTGAAGAAATAAAATGTATTGTAAATGATTTAAGAAATGAAATGTATTGTCAATAATTTTATTGTAGAAAAAGATTGTAAATGATTTTACTATTGAAAGCATTACAAATCATTTTCTCATAAGAAAACATAGCGAACTATTTTACAGTAGGTAAACACTACCAATGATTTAAGATATAAAATGTATTGTAAATGATTTAAGAAATAAAATGTATTGTAAATAATTTTACTGTAGAGAAAGATTGTAAATGATTTTACTATAGAAAGCATTGCAAATTATTTTAGCATATGAAAACATAGTAAACTAACTTACGGTATGTAAACACTACGAATGATTTAAGAAATAAAATGTATTGTAAATGTTTTAAGACATAAAATGTATTGTAAATGATTTTATTGTAGAAAAAATTGTAAATGTTTTTACTATAGAAAGCATTGCAAATCATTTTATCATAAGAAAACAGAGCAAACTATTTTATGGTAGGTAAAGACTACCAATGATTTAAGAAATAAAATGTATTGTAAATGATTTAAGAAATAAAATGTATTGTAAATGATTTTATTGTAGAAAAAGATTGTAAATGTTTTTACTATAAAAAGCATTGCAAATCATTTTATCATAAGTAAGCATAGAATACTATTTTACGGTAGTTAAACACTACCAATGATTTAAGAAATAAAATGTATTGTAAATGATTTAAGAAATAAAATGTATTGTAAATAATTTTATTGTAGAAAAAGATTGTAAATGATTTTACTATAGAAAGCATTGCAAATCATTTTATCATGAGAAAACATAGCAAACTATTTTACGGTAGGTAAACACTACCAATGATTTAAGAAATAAAATTTATTGTAAATAATTTTATTGTAGAAAAACATTGTAAATGATTTTAATATAGAAAGCACTGCAAATCATTTTATCATAAGAAAACAGAGCAAACTATTTTATGGTAGGTAAAGACTACCAATGATTTAAGAAATAAAATGTATTGTAAATGATTAAAGAAATAAAATGTATTGTAAATGATTTTATTGTAGAAAAAGATTGTAAATGATTTTACTATAGAAAGCATTGCAAATCATTTTATCATAAGAAAACATAGAAAACTATTTTACGGTAGGTAAACACTACCAATGATTTAAGAAATAAAATGTGTTGTAAATAATTTTATTGTAGAAAAAGATTGTAAATGATTTTACTATAGAAAACATTGCAAATCATTTTATCATAAGAAAACATAGCAAAGTATTTTACGGTAGGTAGACACACCCAATGATTTAAGAAATAAAGTGTATTGTAAATGATTTAAGAAATGAAATGTATTGTCAATAATTTTATTGTAGAAAAAGATTGTAAATGATTTTACTATAGAAAGCATTGCAAATTATTTCATCATAAGAAAACATAGAAAACTATTTTACGGTAGGTAGACACTACCAATGATTTAAGAAATAAAATGTATTGTAAATGATTTAAGAAATAAAATGTATCGTAAATAATTTTATTGTACAAAAAGATTGTAAATGATTTTACTATAGAAAGCATTGCAAATCATTTTATCATAAGAAAATATAGTAAACTAATTTACGGTAGGTAAACACTACCAATGATTTAAGAAATAAATCGTATTGTAAATGATTTAAGAAATAAAATGTATTGTAAATAATTTTATTGTAGAAAAAGATTGTAAATGATTTTACTATAGAAAGCATTGCAAATAATTTTATCATAAGAAAACATAGAAAACTATTTTACAGTAGGTAAACACTACCAATGATTTAAGAAATATAATGTATTGTTAATGATTTAAGAAATAAAATGTATTGTAAATGATTTAAGAAATAAAAGGTATTGTAAATAATTTTTTTGTAGAAAAAGATTGTAAATGATTTTACTATAGAAAGCATTGCAAATTATTTTAGCATAAGAAAACATAGTAAACTAACTTACGGTAGGTAAACACTACCAATGATTTAAGAAATAAAATGTATTGTAAATGTTTTAAGACATAAAATGTATTGTAAATGATTTTATTGTAGAAAAAGATTGTAAATGTTTTTACTATAGAAAGCATTGCAAATCATTTTATCATAAGAAAGCATAGAATACTATTTTACTGTAGGTAAACACTACCAATGATTTAAGAAATAAAATGTATTGTAAATGATTTAAGAAATAAAATGTATTGTAAATAATTTTATTGTAGAAAAAGATAGTAAATGATTTTACTATAGAAAGCATTGCAAATCATTTTATCATAAGAAAACATAGCAAACTATTTTACGGTAGGTAAACACTACCAATGATTTAAGAAATAAAATGTGTTGTAAATAATTTTATTGTAGAAAAAGATTGTAAATGATTTTACTATAGAAAACATTGCAAATCATTTTATCATAAGAAAACATAGCAAACTATTTTACGGTAGGTAAACACTACCAATGATTTAAGAAATAAAATTTATTGTAAATAATTTTATTGTAGAAAAACATTGTAAATGATTTTACTATAGAAAGCATTGCAAATCATTTTATCATAAGAAAACAGAGCAAACTATTTTATGGTAGGTAAAGACTACCAATGATTTAAGAAATAAAATGTATTGTAAATGATTTAAGAAAAAAAATGTATTGTAAATGATTTTATTGTAGAAAAAGATTGTAAATTATTTTACTATAGAAAGCATTGCAAATCATTTTATCATAAGAAAACATAGCAAACTATTTTACGGTAGGTAGACACACCCAATGATTTAAGAAATAAAATATATTGTAAATGATTTAAGAAATAAAATGTGTTGTCAATAATTTTATTGTAGAAAAAGATTGTAAATGATTTTACAATAGAAAGCATTGCAAATCATTTTATCATGAGAAAATATAGTAAACTAATTTACGGTAGGTAAACACTACCAATGATTTAAGAAATAAATCGCATTGTAAATGATTTAAGAAATAAAATTTATTGTAAATAATTTTATTGTAGAAAAACATTGTAAATGATTTTACTATAGAAAGCATTGCAAATCATTTTATCATAAGAAAACAGAGCAAACTATTTTATGGTAGGTAAAGACTACCAATGATTTAAGAAATAAAATGTATTGTAAATGATTTAAGAAAAAAAATGTATTGTAAATGATTTTATTGTAGAAAAAGATTGTAAATTATTTTACTATAGAAAGCATTGCAAATCATTTTATCATAAGAAAACATAGCAAACTATTTTACGGTAGGTAGACACACCCAATGATTTAAGAAATAAAATATATTGTAAATGATTTAAGAAATAAAATGTGTTGTCAATAATTTTATTGTAGAAAAAGATTGTAAATGATTTTACTATAGAAAACATTGCAAATCCTTTTATCATAAGAAAACAGAGCAAACTATTTTATGGTAGGTAAACACTACCAATGATTTAAGAAATAAATCGCATTGTAAATGATTTAAGAAATAAAATGTATTGTAAATAATTTTATTGTAGAAAAAGATTGTAAATGATTTTACTATAGAAAGCATTGCAAATAATTTTATCATAAGAAAACATAGAAAACTATTTTACAGTAGGTAAACACTACCAATGATTTAAGAAATATAATGTATTGTTAATGATTTAAGAAATAAAATGTATTGTAAATGATTTAAGAAATAAAAGGTATTGTAAATAATTTTTTTGTAGAAAAAGATTGTAAATGATTTTACTATAGAAAGCATTGCAAATTATTTTAGCATAAGAAAACATAGTAAACTAACTTACGGTAGGTAAACACTACCAATGATTTAAGAAATAAAATGTATTGTAAATGTTTTAAGACATAAAATGTATTGTAAATGATTTTATTGTAGAAAAAGATTGTAAATGTTTTTACTATAGAAAGCATTGCAAATCATTTTATCATAAGAAAGCATAGAATACTATTTTACGGTAGGTAAACACTACCAATGATTTAAGAAATAAAATGTATTGTAAATGATTTAAGAAATAAAATGTATTGTAAATAATTTTATTGTAGAAAAAGATAGTAAATGATTTTACTATAGAAAGCATTGCAAATCATTTTATCATAAGAAAACATAGCAAACTATTTTACGGTAGGTAAACACTACCAATGATTTAAGAAATAAAATGTGTTGTAAATAATTTTATTGTAGAAAAAGATTGTAAATGATTTTACTATAGAAAACATTGCAAATCATTTTATCATAAGAAAACATAGCAAACTATTTTACGGTAGGTAAACACTACCAATGATTTAAGAAATAAAATTTATTGTAAATAATTTTATTGTAGAAAAACATTGTAAATGATTTTACTATAGAAAGCATTGCAAATCATTTTATCATAAGAAAACAGAGCAAACTATTTTATGGTAGGTAAAGACTACCAATGATTTAAGAAATAAAATGTATTGTAAATGATTTAAGAAATAAAATGTATTGTAAATGATTTTATTGTAGAAAAAGATTGTAAATGATTTTACTATAGAAAGCATTGCAAATAATTTTATCATAAGAAAACATAGAAAACTATTTTACAGTAGGTAAACACTACCAATGATTTAAGAAATATAATGTATTGTTAATGATTTAAGAAATAAAATGTATTGTAAATGATTTAAGAAATAAAAGGTATTGTAAATAATTTTTTTGTAGAAAAAGATTGTAAATGATTTTACTATAGAAAGCATTGCAAATTATTTTAGCATAAGAAAACATAGTAAACTAACTTACGCTAGGTAAACACTACCAATGATTTAAGAAATAAAATGTATTGTAAATGTTTTAAGACATAAAATGTATTGTAAATGATTTTATTGTAGAAAAAGATTGTAAATGTTTTTACTATAGAAAGCATTGCAAATCATTTTATCATAAGAAAGCATAGAATACTATTTTACGGTAGGTAAACACTACCAATCATTTAAGAAATAAAATGTATTGTAAATGATTTAAGAAATAAAATGTATTGTAAATAATTTTATTGTAGAAAAAGATAGTAAATGATTTTACTATAGAAAGCATTGCAAATCATTTTATCATAAGAAAACATAGCAAACTATTTTACGGTAGGTAAACACTACCAATGATTTAAGAAATAAAATGTGTTGTAAATAATTTTATTGTAGAAAAAGATTGTAAATGATTTTACTATAGAAAACATTGCAAATCATTTTATCATAAGAAAACATAGCAAACTATTTTACGGTAGGTAAACACTACCAATGATTTAAGAAATAAAATTTATTGTAAATAATTTTATTGTAGAAAAACATTGTAAATGATTTTACTATAGAAAGCATTGCAAATCATTTTATCATAAGAAAACAGAGCAAACTATTTTATGGTAGGTAAAGACTACCAATGATTTAAGAAATAAAATGTATTGTAAATGATTTAAGAAATAAAATGTATTGTAAATGATTTTATTGTAGAAAAAGATTGTAAATGATTTTACTATAGAAAGCATTGCAAATCATTTTATCATAAGAAAACATAGAAAACTATTTTACGGTAGGTAGACACTACCAATGATTTAAGAAATAAAATGTATTGTAAATGATTTAAGAAATAAAATGTATTGTAAATAATTTTATTGTAGAAAAAGATTGTAAATGATTTTACTATAGAAAGCATTGCAAATCATTTTATCATAAGAAAATATAGTAAACTAATTTACGGTAGGTAAACACTACCAATGATTTAAGAAATAAATCGTATTGTAAATGATTTAAGAAATAAAATGTATTGTAAATAATTTTATTGTAGAAAAAATTGTAAATGATTTTACTATAGAAAGCATTGCAAATAATTTTATCATAAGAAAACATAGAAAACTATTTTACAGTAGGTAAACACTACCAATGATTTAAGAAATATAATGTATTGTTAATGATTTAAGAAATAAAATGTATTGTAAATGATTTAAGAAATAAAAGGTATTGTAAATAATTTTATTGTAGAAAAAGATAGTAAATGATTTTACAATAGAAAGCATTGCAAATCATTTTATCATAAGAAAACATAGAAAACTATTTTACGGTAGGTAAACACTACCAATGATTTAAGAAATAAAATGTGTTGTAAATAATTTTATTGTAGAAAAAGATTGTAAATGATTTTACTATAGAAAGCATTGCAAATCATTTTATCATAAGAAAACATAGAAAACTATTTTACGGTAGGTAAACACTACCAATGATTTAAGAAAAGAAATGTGTTGTAAATAATTTTATTGTAGAAAAAGATTGTAAATGATTTTACTATAGAAAACATTGCGAATCATTTTATCATAAGAAAACATAGCAAAGTATTTTACGGTAGGTAGACACACCCAATGATTTAAGAAATAAAGTGTATTGTAAATGATTTAAGAAATGAAATGTATTGTCAATAATTTTATTGTAGAAAAAGATTGTAAATGATTTTACTATAGAAAGCATTGCAAATTATTTCATCATAAGAAAACATAGAAAACTATTTTACGGTAGGTAGACACTACCAATGATTTAAGAAATAAAATGTATTGTAAATGATTTAAGAAATAAAATGTATCGTAAATAATTTTATTGTACAAAAAGATTGTAAATGATTTTACTATAGAAAGCATTGCAAATCATTTTATCATAAGAAAATATAGTAAACTAATTTACGGTAGGTAAACACTACCAATGATTTAAGAAATAAATCGTATTGTAAATGATTTAAGAAATAAAATGTATTGTAAATAATTTTATTGTAGAAAAAGATTGTAAATGATTTTACTATAGAAAGCATTGCAAATAATTTTATCATAAGAAAACATAGAAAACTATTTTACAGTAGGTAAACACTACCAATGATTTAAGAAATATAATGTATTGTTAATGATTTAAGAAATAAAATGTATTGTAAATGATTTAAGAAATAAAAGGTATTGTAAATAATTTTTTTGTAGAAAAAGATTGTAAATGATTTTACTATAGAAAGCATTGCAAATTATTTTAGCATAAGAAATCATAGTAAACTAACTTACGGTAGGTAAACACTACCAATGATTTAAGAAATAAAATGTATTGTAAATGTTTTAAGACATAAAATGTATTGTAAATGATTTTATTGTAGAAAAAGATTGTAAATGTTTTTACTATAGAAAGCATTGCAAATCATTTTATCATAAGAAAGCATAGAATACTATTTTACTGTAGGTAAACACTACCAATGATTTAAGAAATAAAATGTATTGTAAATGATTTAAGAAATAAAATGTATTGTAAATAATTTTATTGTAGAAAAAGATAGTAAATGATTTTACTATAGAAAGCATTGCAAATCATTTTATCATAAGAAAACATAGCAAACTATTTTACGGTAGGTAAACATTACCAATGATTTAAGAAATAAAATGTGTTGTAAATAATTTTATTGTAGAAAAAGATTGTAAATGATTTTACTATAGAAAACATTGCAAATATTTTATCATAAGAAAACATAGCAAACTATTTTACGGTAGGTAAACACTACCAATGATTTAAGAAATAAATCGTATTGTAAATGATTTAAGAAATAAAATGTATTGTAAATAATTTTATTGTAGAAAAAATTGTAAATGATTTTACTATAGAAAGCATTGCAAATAATTTTATCATAAGAAAACATAGAAAACTATTTTACAGTAGGTAAACACTACCAATGATTTAAGAAATATAATGTATTGTTAATGATTTAAGAAATAAAATGTATTGTAAATGATTTAAGAAATAAAAGGTATTGTAAATAATTTTATTGTAGAAAAAGATAGTAAATGATTTTACAATAGAAAGCATTGCAAATCATTTTATCATAAGAAAACATAGCAAACTATTTTACGGTAGGTAAACACTACCAATGATTTAAGAAATAAAATGTGTTGTAAATAATTTTATTGTAGAAAAAGATTGTAAATGATTTTACTATAGAAAACATTGCAAATCATTTTATCATAAGAAAACATAGCAAACTATTTTACGGTAGGTAAACACTACCAATGATTTAAGAAATAAATCGTATTGTAAATGATTTAAGAAATAAAATGTATTGTAAATAATTTTATTGTAGAAAAAATTGTAAATGATTTTACTATAGAAAGCATTGCAAATAATTTTATCATAAGAAAACATAGAAAACTATTTTACAGTAGGTAAACACTACCAATGATTTAAGAAATATAATGTATTGTTAATGATTTAAGAAATAAAATGTATTGTAAATGATTTAAGAAATAAAAGGTATTGTAAATAATTTTATTGTAGAAAAAGATAGTAAATGATTTTACAATAGAAAGCATTGCAAATCATTTTATCATAAGAAAACATAGCAAACTATTTTACGGTAGGTAAACACTACCAATGATTTAAGAAATAAAATGTGTTGTAAATAATTTTATTGTAGAAAAAGATTGTAAATGATTTTACTATAGAAAACATTGCAAATCATTTTATCATAAGAAAACATAGCAAACTATTTTACGGTAGGTAAACACTACCAATGATTTAAGAAATAAAATTTATTGTAAATAATTTTATTGTAGAAAAACATTGTAAATGATTTTACTATAGAAAGCATTGCAAATCATTTTATCATAAGAAAACAGAGCAAACTATTTTATGGTAGGTAAAGACTACCAATGATTTAAGAAATAAAATGTATTGTAAATGATTTAAGAAATAAAATGTATTGTAAATGATTTTATTGTAGAAAAAGATTGTAAATGATTTTACTATAGAAAGCATTGCAAATCATTTTATCATAAGAAAACATAGAAAACTATTTTACGGTAGGTAGACACTACCAATGATTTAAGAAATAAAATGTATTGTAAATGATTTAAGAAATAAAATGTATTGTAAATAATTTTATTGTAGAAAAAGATTGTAAATGATTTTACTATTGAAAGCATTGCAAATTATTTTATCATAAGAAAACATAGAAAACTATTTTACGGTAGGTAAACACTACCAATGATTTCAGAAATAAAATGTATGGTAAATGATTTAAGAAATAAAATGTATTGTAAATGATTTAAGAAATAAAATTAATTGTAAATAATTTTATTAAAAAAACGATTGTAAATGATTTTACTATAGAAAGCATTGCAAATCATTTTATCATAAGAAAACATAGCAAACTATTTTACGGTAGGTAGACACACCCAATGATTTAAGAAATAAAATGTATTGTAAATGATTTAAGAAATGATATGTATTGTCAATAATTTTATTGTAGAAAAAGATTGTAAATGATTTTACTAAAGAAAGCATTGCAAATCATTTTATCATAAGAAAACATAGAAAACTATTTTACGGTAGGTAAACACTACCAATGATTTCAGAAATAAAATGTATGGTAAATGATTTAAGAAATAAAATGTATTGTAAATGATTTAAGAAATAAAATTAATTGTAAATAATTTTATTAAAAAAACGATTGTAAATGATTTTACTATAGAAAGCATTGCAAATCATTTTATCATAAGAAAACATAGCAAACTATTTTACGGTAGGTAGACACACCCAATGATTTAAGAAATAAAATGTATTGTAAATGATTTAAGAAATGATATGTATTGTCAATAATTTTATTGTAGAAAAAGATTGTAAATGATTTTACTAAAGAAAGCATTGCAAATCATTTTATCATAAGAAAACATAGAAAACTATTTTACGGTAGGTAAACACTACCAATGATTTCAGAAATAAAATGTATGGTAAATGATTTAAGAAATAAAATGTATTGTAAATGATTTAAGAAATAAAATTAATTGTAAATAATTTTATTAAAAAAACGATTGTAAATGATTTTACTATAGAAAGCATTGCAAATCATTTTATCATAAGAAAACATAGCAAACTATTTTACGGTAGGTAGACACACCCAATGATTTAAGAAATAAAATGTATTGTAAATGATTTAAGAAATGATATGTATTGTCAATAATTTTATTGTAGAAAAAGATTGTAAATGATTTTACTAAAGAAAGCATTGCAAATCATTTTATCATAAGAAAACATAGAAAACTATTTTACGGTAGGTAAACACTACCAATGATTTCAGAAATAAAATGTATGGTAAATGATTTAAGAAATAAAATGTATTGTAAATGATTTAAGAAATAAAATTAATTGTAAATAATTTTATTAAAAAAACGATTGTAAATGATTTTACTATAGAAAGCATTGCAAATCATTTTATCATAAGAAAACATAGCAAACTATTTTACGGTAGGTAGACACACCCAATGATTTAAGAAATAAAATGTATTGTAAATGATTTAAGAAATGATATGTATTGTCAATAATTTTATTGTAGAAAAAGATTGTAAATGATTTTACTAAAGAAAGCATTGCAAATCATTTTATCATAAGAAAACATAGCAAACTATTTTACGGTAGGTAAACACTACCAATGATTTAAGATATAAAATGTATTGTAAATGATTTAAGAAATAAAATGTATTGTAAATAATTTTATTGTACAAAAAGATTGTAAATGATTTTACTATAGAAAGCATTGCAAATCATTTTATCATAAGAAAACATAGAAAACTATTTTACGGTAGGTAAACACTACCAATGATTTCAGAAATAAAATGTATGGTAAATGATTTAAGAAATAAAATGTATTGTAAATGATTTTATTGTAGAAAAAGATTGTAAATGATTTTACTATAGAAAGCATTGCAAATTATTTCATCATAAGAAAACATAAAAAACTATTTTACAGTAGGTAAACACTACCAATGATTTAAGAAATATAATGTATTGTTAATGATTTAAGAAATAATATGTATTGTAAATGATTTTATTGTAGAAAAAGATTGTAAATGATTTTACAATAGAACTGCGTTAACCTCAGCAATATATGCAGTATGATTAATCAGATATTAATTTACAAATTACTGTAAACAGTGATGAGTGTATTCTAACAATATTAATAATAATAATGGAATTTTTTAAATCCAAACGTGGCTGTTTGAGTTTTGTTCAGTTGATTCTTTTACAGCGCAGAAAATTGAATCCAGTTTTCTAATCTGACATATTGTGAAATGCATTGATCTTATCTCTTGCCTATCTCATTTTTACATCGTCTTGGAGTTGTCTTGTTATAGTTTGTTTTAAAGTTCTCCTGTTATATCTGCAAAGGCTTCACATTGGTCTCTTTTGTTTCCTTCTTATTTTTCTGGCATCAACAGAAAATGAACCCTTCAAGCATTTTGACGAAGCTTCTAATGTCACAGAGCTGATGTCTATGTTTTGGGGCAATATCTATGTCGAAAAAATGAAGGTATTCGTTCGGTTCAAGAATCGACGATAGTATTTATATTTCATGCACAGATATTTTTCTTTCATTGCCCACGATTTTACTATAGGAAAGCACTGCCTAAGATTTTACCATAGGAAAGCATAGCCAATGATTTTATTATAGATTCGGTTGTTTGTCTGGTTGGTTGGTTGGTTGGTTGGTATATCAACCTTTGTAGGTTATTTAACGCCAAATTCATTTTTATAAAAAGAGTCAGTTCTATTTTAAACTGTTCAGTTTAGCATAAGTATAGTTTAATTGTCAAAAACATTTCAATTTCAAGCTATTCAGTTTAGTCAAACAGTTCTTATTCAAACAATTTTAATTGAAACAATTCAGTTTAGTATAAGTATATATTTTGTCCACGCACAGTTAAATGTAAAAACAGTTCTATTTCAAACAATTCAGTTTAAATTTTTAAAAAGGTAAACTCAAGAAACCACGGTTTAGTTCTATTTGACCTATAGATAGGACCCTTATCAGGTGCAACCACTCCGAGCCAGAGAGGACCTGTGAGCGATGGCAATAAAGGGTTACTCCGCATTTCCCAAGGCATTACTGGAACCTCATCTTCAGATTGCTTAGTATCATATCCAGGACACTCGTTGGGGCAGGTTTTTTTGTTTAATGGCATATCAACATTCATGGGTTATTCAATGCCAAAGCCATATTTGTAGCAGAACAACAGTGGTACTGTTTAATTCATAGTAAGAGGGATGATTTATTACTGGAAAGCATTGCTAGTCATTTTACTATAAAAAGCAGTGCAAATCATTTTATGATATAGATACATAGCCAACGATTTTTCAGTAGAAAAGAACTGCCAAAGATTTTATGACAGGAGAGTAGTGCCATAATTTTACTACGGGAAAGCACTGCAAATGATTTTATTTCAGGGAACCATCGGAAATGATCTTACTGTTAAAAAAAAGCCTATAAATCCAGTTTTGTAATCTGATCTATCGTGAAATGTCTTGATAATATCTATTGTCTCTCTCATACGGTGCTACCAAATGAGGAAATGATTAAATTGGGTAATTAGACAAAACACTCTTACATAATTATGTATAGGAAAGTGTTGCAAATGATTTTACTTGAGGAAATAATTGTAAATGGTTTTACTATGAAAAAGCGTAGAAATCCAGTTTTGTAACCTGATCTATTGTGAAATGTCTTGATTATATCGTTTGCCTCTCTCATACGGTGCTACCAAATAAGGAAATCATTGAATTGAGAAATTAGGTAAAAAACTCTTACATAATCATCTCCAAGGATTTTTACTCTCCGGGGGCAAACAGACAATTTACTTTCCCAAATCCCCACTCAGTGATAAGATAATCACATCAGATTAAACGAAGCGCTCGTTCTATAATGGATATCGTTTTAGAAAGTGGAGTTCAAATACAGAACGAGGCTTTGAGTATTTCACATAACGATAATACCCTTGGTATGGAGGTGCCCGTGGTGTAATTGTTATCGTCGTAGGAAATGAACACGGCGACACGAGTTCAAATCCTGGACGAGACTGATTGTATTTCACATAGCACTAATACCCTTCGGAAAGCTATGAATCCAATTATTCTCCCTCCACCTATGGGTAAATAGTAGGACAGACTAGGTTCTTCAGTCTTGGTTAGGCAACTAGTCTAGGAAAAGGAAAACTCTGAATTACAACCTGTTAAACTCCGCTTAAAAATTGACCTTGTGTCATATCCTGCCCGAGCGGAGGGGTTGGGTAAATAGGATACCCTTGGGAAAGGTACGAATCTGATAGTAATGGGTAAAATTGTAGGGCAGGCCGGGCTCTTTTACCTTGGTATAGCAACTGTTCTAGAAGGAAAACTCTGAATTCAAACCTGTTAAACTCCACTTAAAAAATTGACCTTGTGTCACAACATCAGGTTTTGGGTAAATATATATGAACCCACTTATCCAAATAGTACCACCACATGTTTTCTACAAATATATATTTGGTATGAAATAGCCCGCAAACTTTGGTATTTCATTAAACTTAGAGAATAAACCTAATCAAATCAACTAATATTGTCCCCCGTTTTTAACTTTGACCGTCCTAGTTGGGTAAAAAAGGAAGAACTGCTGTGTGGATGATTGTTTGTTAACATCATTACTTGTGGTGACAATAACATAATACAACATCTTTGATTAAATAACCTTACCTAGTACTTTTCCTTGATCTACGCCCAGATATATAGTCTGGCAACCGGTCTAGGAGAATGAATGTTATATATTTAAGGTATGTTTTTTTATATTAATCATTTTTCGTTAATTATATCTTATTATTTATTTGGTAAGGCTTTCACTACTAGGTCTTTCTTAGTTTAGGTGCTATAGTCAGATGATGTACACTTGCGCCCGCGCAGAAAAGATATGACAATCATCATCTGTCATTAAAAAAACTCCCAGACAGGAAATAAGGCTGGACGGCCGTTGGAGTGAATTGAGAGAGTGGTTGACGTCGTACCCGGAAGAGATGGTCTCGAGAACGTGAGGATTTTGAAAAGATGAGATTTGAAGTTCGACCGCTGAAGCGCTCGGTTAGGTCTTTCGGATCTGATCTAAACAGATCAGTTTTGGTTTCGACTTGCAGAGATCAGTTGAGGCCTTAGACACCCCAAGAGGCACCGGGGGGGGGGTCAGTATAGTATGGTTTGCATAGGCTTTTATGATTTGTGTCTCTCTCCTCGTGTCACCACGGACTGAAAGTAGAAAGAAATAAACTCGTTCCTACTGCCTGTATTTGTATTATTATTGTTGTTATTGATATCCTTATGGCTATACAACAAAAAGACTATATATTTAAACCTGTTAGAGTCCGCTTAAAAATTGACCTTATGTCACATCCTGCTGGTTCGGAGGGGTTGGGTAAATACATATGACGATATAGAACATAACAGTTATATCTATGGAATGGTGAACAAACCTTACAGGAAAAGCAGAGTATAGCAGAGATTACGGTCATTATACCTTCAATGAGACAATTACCAGATTGTTCTGATTAAAAAAAAACACGTAAAATAATATACGTTTCTTTCCCTCCTTCTTGAACCATTCAAAAATAGAATATTCTGATAGAATCTTCTTTAGAAAAAGATTACATAAAAGAACTGTTTACCAATGCGAAATATTCATAAGATATACACACTAGAGACATAAACCAAAAGAAAGATCGTATCCTAGAAACGACATGAGGCTGTGGTCTTGGAATTAGCGGAATGTACTGCTGCTGCTGCTGCTCATACATCCTACCGGTTGAACGCATCTAGCGCTTGCGCGGAGACATTTTTAAAACCGGAAGAACATTCTGCCATATCCTGTGTATATGCCGGAAGCTATGATCAGCCAGAGCAATTAAGAAACCACGGGTTCATTTTCTTTTCTTAATGTTATCACATTGTTTTAAAGATAATATCGTTCGATGTTTGTCCTCAGGAGCTACACACTCTTGAAGCCTCACTCAAAAGTTCTACAGTGTTAACCAAAAGAAATATCATATCCTGGGTAAGACATTAAACTGCATCTGATAGTGTTATATAGGAGAATGTGTAGTTTGAACACGGATCTCCAGCGAACAAACACAGCTGTTTAAATGAATTGTGCTACTGGAGTTCACATGACTAGAAGTGGTGAATATATAAATGGGTCTGACAGAAGTCAGAGGTGTTAGAGTGCGGTGAAATGCAGCATTGAGTAAGTTTTGCGCAACCAGGCCATTGGCCCAATGAGTAGAATATTCGCCAATGGTCCGGGAGACCGGGGTTCAATCCCACGTCCAGTCATACTGTAATATAATGGCCGAGGGATTTCGTTTTATGCCTATGGGTATAGTTAGGCTGAGAACCTTTCGGCTAAGTGCATGGGTTACTTAGATGCAACATTAACGCAGGTGTTCACGCATGAGGGCGGAACAGACGTGTCCCTGAGAGATGTCGCAATAGCCCAGATAGGAAATGTAGCTACAGAGTGCAGGTGGCGTCACGCACCGGAAGCGCGCGGAGGATTTGGGAGATTTTGAAAAAGTCAGTTTGTTGAGTTGAGTTCTGCCTCGAGAGAAGACGGTCGGCTTTCGCTTGCTCGCCGAAGCCAGGCCAGTGGCCTTTGTGGCGGGTGCCACACGTGTTGGGGGGTGCAGATGGAAAAGACAGAATAGAAAGAATGTGTATCTCTCTCCTTATGTCGAAGAACCTTTAAACTCAAAGGTAATAAAAAGTTTCGTACCTGAACTAAGAAATCGTAAGTGCTTTTCGTGTTTCGAGATTCCTATGTTCTATGTATATATTTTATGAACGTCATATGTACGTTTCACACATATCCGTATCATGGGTATGGTACAATACCAATAACTCAAAAAATGGTACTTGATGCCGCCTTGCTTAACACTCAGCATTATAAGGTAAGGATCAAGGGTAAAGTGGAGTAATCTAGGGAATGGAGTAGTGCCCTCCCCTACACCTAGATGTAGTAGCGATTGAAAAGGGAGCCTTCTGATCACCCCCTACGAAGGTCGCCTATTTTACTTTTTACTTATTGCGTTAGCATTCCGTGCTCAGTATTCGGCATTGTACGTGAATGAAGAGATTATAAAAGTCGGCCAAAATTACCAACTTCACGGAACACTAAGAGATAGTGAGGCTCCGATCCCGGAGTTTCGGGAATGCCGAGTCCCTGTAGAAGTTGAATACAACTCTGCTCTACAAATTAATAGATTTTCATTTCTTTAAATTGAATGAAAAGTTTTTTTAAAAAACTACAAGTTACAAAGTCTCTTTTTTTTTAAGCAAGGATACTTTAACCTTAGGATGGCAACCGACCTAGGTGAAGGAATTCAAACCCGTTAAACTCCGCTAAATATTGACCTTGCGTCACATCCAGCTTGCGCAGAGAGTTTAGTGAATACATATGAACCTTGTTACCCACCCTTAAACTTTGGGTTAAATAGTACCACAACTGCTCTTCAACAAATATGGCTTTGGCATAAAATAACCCCCGAAGTTTGATATGTCATCAAACAAACTAAACTAAGTCAAACCAAGCTGTATCATCTCTTGTTCTTAACTTTCACAACCCCTGCAACGTGGAAAGGGAAAAACTGTGGAAAGGGTTACTGTTTACTTATATCATTCGGTTATATACAGTATCTTCAATTTAATAACTGTAACCGGTACTTCACCTAGATCTTCACGCAGATACAGTGAGTGTAACAATTGAATCTACCACTCTCTCTATATATATATTGGTCTCACTCAAGGCTGACAATAAGTGTAACTGCTATTGACGTATATTACTGTCTGGAAGTGATGGTGATCATCCAGAGCTCAAAATATTTTCTTCAAATTAATTACTTATGTTGCGTAAAATTAACGGATTGTGGTCATTTGTATAACATAATATATGAATTTACTCAATTCCTACACAACAGCAAAATGCGACACAAAGTCACTTTTTAAGCGTAGTTTCATCATCATGTCGCGCCGCCTGCGCGGATATCCCTGACCGTCTCTCGCCATTTCTCCCTATCATTCATCGCCTCCGGCAGGTCTTCAGGGTTACATCCCGTGTCTTCACATAGCTGCTGTATGTAAGTTCGTGCTGGTCGTCCCACTCTTGCACATCCATGTGTGGGGGTCCACAGGAGTACATCGCTTATGAGCTCGTCCTTGCTTCTCCAGCAGTGTCCTGCGTGTCTGGTTCGTCGAACTTGTATAGTTTTTGTGATGGGGGGCAAGTGTCCGTATAGTTGGAGTCTCGTGGGGTGTTGTCGCCAGGACTTGTTTAATACTGCTCTCAACATTCTTGTGTAATTTCCGTCCAGCCTCCTCTCCAGCCGCTTCGTAAGCGTCCATGTGGTGCATCCATATAGCAGTATCGACACAACCGCTGCCTGGAAGAAACTGCGTTTCATTTTATTAGTTAGGTCCGACTTCCATATGATCGAGAGCCTATCGATAGCTGTCCATACCTTCGTCAGTCGTGTGTCGATGTCTTTCTCGGTTGATGTTTTCCTAGATTGGTAGTCATAAGATGGTTAAAGATCCGAAGCTACTATTCTACTTTATCCATAGTTGGAGGGAGAAAAGTTGGATTCATGCCTTTCACTAGAGTTTTAGCGGTAGGTGAAATATAAACAACCCTGTCCAGGATGTGAACTCGCGTATCTGTGTCCATTTCCAATGATGATAACGATTACACCATGAGCACCTCCTAAAGGGGGTTAATACCTTTCCAAAAGGTCTTCTCTACACATGGACAAAAAAAAACAAGTGCTTTCTCAAATTCTGATATGATCATCACATCAAATTTTATTACAGGATATAACAATGTATAATATTTAATAATACACCTAATCTCGGCTAGAAGACCAAACCTAATAATAATCAACCAAAAAAAAAAGAATTTGCAAAACTGTCGACTTTGCTATCTCAGCTGACCACTGAATAAAATTGAAAGAATTTGAAAAGAAGGATAAGTGCCTCGAACTTGATAGGGAATTGAAAAGAACTATGGAACTTGAAGGTGACGATTATACCAATCGTAATTGGTGCATTCGGTACAGTAACTAAAGGGCTATTAAAGGGACTGGAGGACTTGGAAGTTGGAGGCAGAGTGGAGACTATCCAAAATACAGCATTGTTGAGAACGTCCAGAATACTGAGAAGAGTCCTGGTGACCTGGGGAGATTTGCTGTCACTTAAAATCCAGTGAAAGACCATCAGCTAACGCTGATGTGAAAAACTCTAAATGACAGCGTTATTGAGAACGGCCAGAATACTGAGAAGAGTCCTGGAGACTTGAGGAGACTTGCTGTCACTCAGACTCCAGTGAAAAACCATCGGCTAAAGCTGATGTGAAAAGCTCTAATGAGTGAATAATAATAATAATAATAATAATAATAATAATAATAATAATAATAATAAGAAGAAGAAGAAGAAGAAGAAGAAGAAGAAGAAGAAGATTTAATAATATTTGATATATTTTATATAATATTTAAGATCAAGCAATACCTGGCCTGAAGCTTTTTATAGTGAGAAAATACAATGCACAGACAATACTGGCTTCAATAATATTGATGCAAAAGGAAAAACATAGAATAACCCAATATTGAAGAAAAATTATAGAATTCATTGACAAAATAAGTTAGAATTACTACTTTCTTGCTCTTCTTTGAGGTTTTATCACAGCCTTAATTCTTTCTGACGTAGATTTCAACTATCAAAAGCAATATGTTTTTTGTCAAAGTGCTTCCCAATTTTCCAAATGACAATCAACAGATCTTTATAGACCTTTCAAAATATCTACCTGACATTTTCAACTTTATTTAGATCCATACACTTTTCTGGATATTTCATTGAGTTTATATACCTTTCTATTAAAAAACTTTCATTCCATTTTCTCGCACAGAGCAAAGGAGATTAAAGCTTTTCTTTAAACATAATATTTTCTTAAAGCATTATCGTCTAGAGAAAATTATTTCATTATTACAAGGTCAATTTTCTATTAATAGAATGAAAAAATTATCCAGGATTTCAATATACACATATGCATGGATTTTAGAGATAATAATTATCATCTCCCCATGTCTTTGAAATTACATGTAACCCCATATCATGTATGAGTTGAGAAATTTACTCGTTTCACTTGAGCTGTCATCTTTATAGATTTCATCTGAACAGCATCAGAAAATGTTCCAACATATTCTTCGGGGTCAATGCAGATCCTTGATTTATGACTTAATATCCCTTCCATATTAAAGAAAATACTACCTTTAGCAAAAGTTATAAAAAAAAACTTCATGTTCAGTGTTTTTATTTGGCAGTAAATAAACTTATAACAGATAATACGCCAAACTGTTTTCGTTTAAAAGCTAAACATTCTGGCTTCAGAGAATATACCTAAGATATAATAGATTAAATTATCTTAATAATTGAAATAATTTTTCTAAGATATGCAGAGGAAAATATGAAACTGCTATGGGACACAAACAATTAATACCACTCTGTGCTAGAGTTGACCTGGGAGTAATGGCAACTAACGTGTGTCTCAGCACTCTTCTGAATTCCAGAACTATCAAAAAATTTATGTATACATACATATATATACATATACATATTTACATATATACATATTTATATACATTTACATATATATACATATATATATATATATACATGTATATATATATATACATGTATATATATATATATACATATACATATATAGATATATATATATAAATATATATATA
Source organism: Sepioteuthis lessoniana (assembly GCA_963585895.1). Taxonomy (NCBI): domain Eukaryota; kingdom Metazoa; phylum Mollusca; class Cephalopoda; order Myopsida; family Loliginidae; genus Sepioteuthis; species Sepioteuthis lessoniana. The sequence goes on from OY757940.1 coordinate 54,057,246, forward strand.
TATACATGTATATATATATACATACATACATGCACATATATATATACATATATATATACATATATATACAAATATATTTACATGTGTCTGTTTGTTTGTTTGGTTGGTTGGTTTGTTGATTGTTTGGTTGATGTTTATGGCATATACACACCGGACATTGGCCTAGCGGTTAGAGTGTTCGCCAATGGCCCGGGAGATCTGGGTTCAATCCCAGGTCGAGTCATACCAAAGACTCAAAAAATGGTACTTGATACCTCCTTGCTTAACACTCAGCATTATAAGGTGCGGATCAAGGGTAAAGTAGAGTCATCCAGGGAAGGAGTAGCGCCCTCCCCTACACCTTGGTGTAGTAGCTATTGAAAAGGGAGCCTTCGGGTTACCCTCGACTATGGTCGCCAACTTATGGCATATCAACATTTGTAGGTTATTTAATGCCAAATCTATTTTTATACAAATAAACGGTTCTATTTCAAACAATTCAGTTTAGCATAAATATACAGTTTAATTGTCAAAAACATTTCTATTTCAGGCCATTCAGTTTATTCTAACAGTTCTAATTAGAATGATTCGGTTGAGTATAACTTTTTTTTGCACACAGTTAAATTTCAAAGCAGTTCCATTTCAAATAATTCCATTTAGCATACAAAAGCAATTTCATTTCAAATAATTCAGTTTAGCATAAGAACGCAGTTTAAATGTCAAAACGGTTGTTTTTCGAGCAATTCAGTTTAGCATGAATACGCAGTTTAAATGCAAAAGTAGTCCCATCTCAACCAACATAATTTAGTTCTATTTGACCCATAGATAGGACCCTTTCAAGTCCCACCACTCCGGGCAAGAGTGGACCTGCGAGCAATGACAAGGAATGGTTACTCCACATTCCCCAAAGCTCCAGCATTACTGGAACCTCACCATCAGATTGTTTAGTGTCACAAACAGGACAGTCGCTGGTCTTGCCCCTGCAGAGAAGCAGTCGGCGTATTCTATAGCTGCAGCCGACGAGGCAAAAAATGATGTCTGATCAGGATTATGTAGAAAAGTATACAAGAAAGAATGATATCATATACAGTTGTGTACAATGTGGAAAAACGAGCTAGTTTTAAGTGTAACTTAACAGATCCAAACCCAACCCCAACCTTAACCCTAACCCACAAAAAACAAAAAAATAACAATGAAAATTCCCAACTGAAAATATATTCTTATATGGTATGAAATTTTCCAATAATTTAAAAATATATTCTGCAATTTTTATTATATTCAAATCCAAAAATAGATTTCAATATTGTACACAAAGCTGCATGAAGTAATTCACTGTTCAGCTTTATAATCTCATCGCGTTGGAACGTAAAAACGAAAAGCAATCTAGACAATATTCAAAATTTAATCATACTATTACCTCCCTCCAAAAATATGCGCCATTTTGTTTTCTTATTGTCATTACTTTTGTTTTAAAGATCATATCGCCCAATTGCTTGTCAACGATATCTCTACACTCATTAAGTTTTGCTGTGTTCCTCTCGTCATCGCCTCAAAATGTGCAGGGATTTCATGTCAAATAATTGTTTTCACTTGGTCAATTATCTATGACCAATATTTAAAGACCTTCGGGTATCCACGGATGAACTAATCACAAGGATCTGCCTCAGAACTTTCAAGAAAACACTTACAGTACTCGATGTAGCTTCTGCACAAAGATATACCTCACATTCACTAACTACCACTTGATCCTGCATGGTGGTAACTTTAAATTCGGGAGAGTATTCTCTCGGAATCATTCCTTTTATTATTGTTTATTAAATTTATTTTTGATTTGCAGAATTCAAGATCAATGTGTTGTACTTTCCACCTTTAGGTTTGGTTTCTTTGTTTAATGGCATATCAACCTTTGTAGGTTATTTAATGTTTAAGCCATTCTCTTAAAAGAACAGTAGTGGTACTATTTAACCCATAGCTGGAAGGATAAGGGGTCCATACCGCCTTTAGGTTTGGTTTCTTTGTTTAATGGCATATCAACCTTTATAGGTTATTTAATGCCTGAGCCATTCTCTTAGAAGAACAGTAGTGGTACTATTTAACCCATAGCTGGGAGGATAAGGGGTCCATACCGCCTTTGGGTTTGGTTTCTTTATTTAATGGCATATCAACCTTTGTAGGTTATTTAATGTCTAAGCCATTCTCTTAGAAGAACAGTAGTGGTACTATTTAACCCATAGCTGGGAGGATAAGGGGTCCATACCGCCTTTAGGTTTGGTTTCTTTATTTAATGGTATATCAACCTTTGTAGGTTATTTAATGTCTAAGCCATTCTCTTAGAAGAACAGTAGTGGTACTATTTAACCCATAGCTGGGAGGATAAGGGGTCCATACAGCCTTTAGGTTTGGTTTCTTTGTTTAATGGCATATCAGCCTTTATAGGTTATTTAATGCCTGAGCCATTCTCTTAGAAGAACAGTAGTGGTACTATTTAACCCATAACTGGGAGGATAAGGGGTCTATACCGCCTTTAGGTTTGGTTTCTTTATTTAATGGCATATCAACCTTTATAGGTTATTTAATGCCAAAGCCATTTTCTTAGAAGAACAGTAGTGGAACTATTTAACCCATAGCTGGGAGGATAAGGGGTCCATACCGCCTTTAGGTTTGGTTTCTTTATTTAATGGCATATCAACCTTTATAGGTTATTTAATGCCAAAGCCATTCTCTTAGAAGAACAGTAGTGGTACTATTTAACCCATAGCTGGGAGGATAAGGGGTCCATACCGCCTTTAGGTTTGGTTTCTTTATTTAATGGCATATCAACCTTTGTAGATTATTTAATGCCTGAGCCATTCTCCTAGAAGAACAGTAGTGGTACTATTTAACCCATAGCTGGGAAGATAAGGGGTCCATACAGCCTTTAGGTTTGGTTTCTTTATTTAATGGCATATCAACCTTTGTAGATTATTTAATGCCTGAGCCATTCTCCTAGAAGAACAGTAGTGGTACTATTTAACCCATAGCTGGGAAGATAAGGGGTCCATACCGCCTTTAGGTTTGGTTTCTTTATTTAATGGTATATCAACCTTTGTAGGTTATTTAATGTCTAAGCCATTCTCTTAGAAGAACAGTAGTGGTACTATTTAACCCATAGCTGGGAGGATAAGGGGTCCATACAGCCTTTAGGTTTGGTTTCTTTGTTTAATGGCATATCAACCTTTATAGGTTATTTAATGCCTGAGCCATTCTCTTAGAAGAACAGTAGTGGTACTATTTAACCCATAGCTGGGAGGATAAGGGGTCTATACTTCCTTTAGGTTTGGTTTCTTTATTTAATGGCATATCAACCTTTATAGGTTATTTAATGCCAAAGCCATTTTCTTAGAAGAACAGTAGTGGAACTATTTAACCCATAGCTGGGAGGATAAGGGGTCCATACCGCCTTTAGGTTTGGTTTCTTTATTTAATGGCATATCAACCTTTGTAGATTATTTAATGCCTGAGCCATTCTCCTAGAAGAACAGTAGTGGTACTATTTAACCCATAGCTGGGAAGATAAGGGGTCCATACCGCCTTTAGGTTTGGTTTCTTTATTTAATGGTATATCAACCTTTGTAGGTTATTTAATGTCTAAGCCATTCTCTTAGAAGAACAGTAGTGGTACTATTTAACCCATAGCTGGGAGGATAAGGGGTCCATACAGCCTTTAGGTTTGGTTTCTTTGTTTAATGGCATATCAACCTTTATAGGTTATTTAATGCCTGAGCCATTCTCTTAGAAGAACAGTAGTGGTACTATTTAACCCATAGCTGGGAGGATAAGGGGTCTATACTTCCTTTAGGTTTGGTTTCTTTATTTAATGGCATATCAACCTTTATAGGTTATTTAATGCCAAAGCCATTCTCTTAGAAGAACAGTAGTGGTACTATTTAACCCATAGCTGGGAGGATAAGGGGTCCATACCGCCTTTAGGTTTGGTTTCTTTATTTAATGGCATATCAACCTTTGTAGGTTATTTAATGTCTAAGCCATTCTCTTAGAAGAACAGTAGTGGTACTATTTAACCCATAGCTGGGAAGATAAGGGGTCCATACCGCCTTTAGGTTTGGTTTCTTTATTTAATGGCATATCAACCTTTGTAGATTATTTAATGCCTGAGCCATTCTCTTAGAAGAACAGTAGTGGTACTATTTAACCCATAGCTGGGAAGATAAGGGGTCCATACCGCCTTTAGGTTTGGTTTCTTTATTTAATGGCATATCAACCTTTGTAGATTATTTAATGCCTGAGCCATTCTCCTAGAAGAACAGTAGTGGTACTATTTAACCCATAGCTGGGAAGATAAGGGGTCCATACCGCCTTTAGGTTTGGTTTCTTTATTTAATGGCATATCAACCTTTGTAGATTATTTAATGCCTGAGCCATTCTCTTAGAAGAACAGTAGTGGTACTATTTAACCCATAGCTGGGAAGATAAGGGGTCCATACCGCCTTTAGGTTTGGTTTCTTTATTTAATGGCATATCAACCTTTGTAGATTATTTAATGCCTGAGCCATTCTCCTAGAAGAACAGTAGTGGTACTATTTAACCCATAGCTGGGAAGATAAGGGGTCCATACCGCCTTTAGGTTTGGTTTCTTTATTTAATGGCATATCAACCTTTGTAGATTATTTAATGCCTGAGCCATTCTCCTAGAAGAACAGTAGTGGTACTATTTAACCCATAGCTGGGAAGATAAGGGGTCCATACCGCCTTTAGGTTTGGTTTCTTTATTTAATGGCATATCAACCTTTGTAGATTATTTAATGCCTGAGCCATTCTCCTAGAAGAACAGTAGTGGTACTATTTAACCCATAGCTGGGAAGATAAGGGGTCCATACCGCCTTTAGGTTTGGTTTCTTTATTTAATGGCATATCAACCTTTGTAGATTATTTAATGCCTGAGCCATTCTCCTAGAAGAACAGTAGTGGTACTATTTAACCCATAGCTGGGAAGATAAGGGGTCCATACCGCCTTTAGGTTTGGTTTCTTTATTTAATGGCATATCAACCTTTGTAGATTATTTAATGCCTGAGCCATTCTCCTAGAAGAACAGTAGTGGTACTATTTAACCCATAGCTGGGAAGATAAGGGGTCCATACCTTTCCCAAGGGTATTTGCACAAAAGTGAGCGTAATAGCGCGACTGGAGTACGAACTCGCTTACGACGATTCCGTAGTCCATCGCTTTAACCATTACACCACGAGGTAGCCCCCCTTTCCGCCTTTAGTTCACATTAACATTTTCTTTCCTTATCTCCATTTCCTTGATTTAAAGATTATATTGTGTAAATCCTTGCCCTGACAAGCTATACGCTCCTGAAATCTTACCCTGAAGATCTGCAGCATTCATCTCTGGTATTGCTACGATTTCATGGAGAATGAAATCTTTCAGCTCGTCAGACGGCTTGATCATACAAGAATCTTTAGTTATCGATCGAGGATGTGACGACAGAGGCAAAGAGTTACAATAAAATACTTGCAAAATAACGACTGCGTTGGGATGATAGAGCCAAGTTTTTTTAAATGAAGATAACAATAAAAAATTCGCAGTATATGGGTAAACGACCACATTTTCAATACATGTGGAAAATATTTTTGAGGGGGCTTTGGTAGATAATTTCAGACAGCGTATTTCGCAATTTTCTAGTTCAGATACCAATTCGAAAAGATTATACAGACGACCAAGTTTTAGAAAAAAAATTATATAAAAATTATAGATAGGATAAAGTGTTGCAAATTCGTTATAATTTGCGGGAATTTATCTGAGAGAGAGAGAGAGTCCGTTAGACAAATTTCTTTGAATTTTAACAGTTTTTCTGATGTCGATGGATTTTTCGTTGATTTTTCAGCTTTCGTTTAATTTTACTTGAGTTTTCAATTAAGTTAACTTTTAGTCGAATTCGGGAACTTTATTGGTCAGTTAACAAGTGAATTTTTGGTTGAATTTCTTGAGTAGCTCCCTGCCAATTTAGTTAACAGTTAAAGGAGCGAGTGTCAAATACATTTCTGTTGGCTATCTTTTTACTGCCTCACAGGCCGGCTGACGAGAACGCACTGAAGTTTTGGAGGTCACCGAAAATGGTGGAGGCAGCTCTTGGTAACTTAATGTCTAGGCACATTTCTCTTTTATCCACTCTGAAAACGCCAACGTTGATGCTAATATGCCACACGTGGTCAGTCTTATTCTATTGTTAAAAATAAATTTGTATATTTTTAAAAAGATAAGTTTCAATGAAAAGCCCAAAAGGTTCACCAGGATGGCTACGGAAATTGCATTGGTGCTAATGCTGCTACTGTTTGGGGGTCATACCTCCTTTTGCATACTACTCGTAGCCATAATCATAATGATAGGAGGTGCCCGTGGTGTAATGGTTATCGTCGCTGGATATGGACACGGCGACACGAGTTCAAATCCTGGACCTGACTGATTGCATTTCACATAGCACTAATACCCTTGGGAAAAGTATGAATCCAAATATTCTCCCTCCAGCTATGGGTAAATGGTAGGGCAGACTAGGTTCTTCAGCCTTGGTGAGGCAACTAATATAGGAGAAGGAAAACTCTGAATTCAAACCTGTTAAACTCCGCTTAAAAATTGACCTTGTGTCATATCCTACCTGAGCGGAGGGGTTGGGTAAATATGATTATCATAACGATATCAATCCAACAGTACATATACATACTCAAATACAGATGCAAATTAAAAACATAGGTGGACGGGTTTATTTACTTCTTGTCTTTGTTTCTTCGACACTAGGAGAGAGACACAATTCTTAAAAGTCTTTCGTAATCATACTCTACAACCTCACCCCCAACGTTCGGCACATCTCGTGGTATTTAAGATCTCAATTCATCTCTGCCGGTAGAGATCCGAAAAACTCAACTCTTCGACTCAATGGCCGAATCCCCAACTACTCGACTCCATGGTTCAATCTCTACTGCGGTGTTTTTAAAATCCTCAAATTCTCAGGCCATCTCTTCTGGGCATGACGTCATCCACACTCAATTTAACTCTCTCCACTTTGATGTGGACATTCCTGCCATTATTCTTATCTTGAGTCATTGATTTATTTATTCGTTGTCTTTTCTTAATGAAATTAATCTCTCGGGTTGGGAACGTAAATTTTTAAAAAAAAGGTAACAAGGATCCAATTCAATATGTAATTTTATTATAAGAAAGAAAGAATGTTTTGTAATTATCGTGACTTTTTTGAAAAAGAATCTTATCGTTCAAATGATTTTCCTCACGAATTAAAGATTCCTGACGCCTCACTCCGAAGTTCAGTTATTGCTATAAATCATGCCGAATAAAATCACTTAGTTCGTTGGATGTCCGTAAACTACGTGTAAAGTCTTGAGCCTTCAAGTATCCCCAAAGGAAAAAAATCACTAGACTGTGATAGATAAATAGTTAGCTAGCTAGATACGAACATATATATATATATATATATATGTGTGTGTGTGTGTGTGTGTGTGTGTGTGTGCCAGATAGATAGATAAAAAGATAGAAAGAGAGAGAGAGAGAGAGAGAGAGAGAAATGAACTGTCAGACAAGATAAGTTTTATATTACAATGATTTTTTTAAGTCTTGAGCTATCGAGGATCCCGAAAGGAAAAAAAATCTCTAGACTGTGATAGATAAATAGCTATCAAGCTAGATATGAACATATATATATATATATATATATATATATATATATATATATATATATATATGTGTGTGTGTGTGTGTGTGTGTGTGTGTGTGTGTGTGTGTTTGTGTGTGTGTGTCAGATAGATAGATAAATAGATAGAAAGAGAGAGAGAGAGAGAGAGAGGTGAACTGTCTGACAGGATAAGTTATATATTACGATGATTTTTTAAGTCTTGAGCCTTCAAGTATCCCCAAATGAAAAACTCACTAGTCTGTGATATATAAATACCAAGCTAGCTACATACGAACGTATATATATGTGTGTGTGTGTGTGTGTGTGTGTGTGTGTGTGTGTGTGTGTGTGTGTGTGTACCATATAGATAAAAAGATAGAAAGAGAGCGAGAGAGAGATGAACTGTCTGACAAGATAAGCTTTAAATTACAATGATTTTTTTAAAGTCTTGAGCCTTCAAGTATCCCCAAAGGAAAAAACTCACTAGTCTGCGATAGATAAATAGCTAGCTAGCTACATACGAACATATATATATATATATATATATGTGTGTGTGTGTGTGTGGTGTGTGTGTGTCAGATAGATAGATAAATAGATAGAAAGAGAGAGAGAGCGAGAGAAAGAGAGAGAGAGTGAGATGAACTGTCTGACAAGATAAGTTTTATATTATGATGATTTTTTTAAAATTTATTCTATGGTGATTAATGGAGAATGCCTGATAGATAGATAGATAGATAGATAGATACCAAAGTTTCGGGCATTTCTTTTATTACTATCACTTTTTTTTACAGATTATATTATTCAAATACCTGTCTTCACCAGTTATCACACTCCTTCAGCGGTCACCTTTGGTATTGTTGGGGGTGTCCTCATGGTGTAATGGTTAAAGCGATGAACTGCGGAATCGTAGTACGCGAGTTCGTACTCCAGTCGCGCTATTATGTTCACTTTCGGGCAAATACCCTTGGGAAAGTATGAACCCCCTTATTCTCCCTCCAGCTATGGGTAAATAGTAGGACGGACTAGGTTCTTCAGCCTTGTTGAGGCAACTAGTCTAGGAGAAGGAAAACTCTGAATTCAAACCTGTTAAACTCCGCTTAAAAATTGACCTTGTGTCATATCCTGCCCGAGCGGAGGGGTTTGGTAAATAGTACCTTTGGTATTGTTACAATTTCATGAAAAATAAAAGTGACCTACGTGAGCGTTCAGGTAAATTCAGAGGAAAAAGATCACAAAAGGATATGAAAGAACTAGTTACGGTATATTATAATATAGTGAAACAAATTCAAATCACAAAAGCACGATCTTCTCCATTGCACGCCATGACGGCCATTCAAATTCCATGGCTGCTACTGCTGCCCGGAAACTATCTCTTACCCACAATGTAATGGCATTTTAAAATCAGAACGATCATTCTGTCAAAGCGTGTATTTCATTGTGCGTGTTTCGTTGCATGTTTGAACAGACAACCTTTCTAAACAAGTACCGACATTAATTTTCAAATCAAGAATCGATTATTTCTTCAAGAATCGAACGAAAGATTTTTCCTGTGTAAAACTCAATCTAAGTGGCTGTTGAACTATTTACCGTTTCCAGATGAAGTGAGGAATCTCGGTAAAAGAACCAATCATATACAAATAAAATTGATGTCTGTCTCTGCGAATTTTACAAGGTATCTCGTTCAAGATTGATTGATTGATTGATTTTAATAGCATGTCAACCCATCTAAGCTTATTCAATGTTAAGATGTTATAGAACTACAATCATATTACATTTATATTTTCGTTTTTTATATTGTTTCTTAATAGTTTTCCTGACTCGAGCCTCTCTGAAACTAGTCGACAAATTCACCTACCTAGGAAGCAGCGTCTCATCAACCGAGAAAGACATCGACACACGACTGACGAAGGCATGGACAGCTATCGATAGGCTATCGATCATATGGAAGTCGGACCTAACTGATAAAATGAAACGCAGTTTCTTCCAGGCAGCGGTTGTGTCGATACTGCTATATGGATGCACCACATGGACGCTTACGAAGCGGCTGGAGAGGAGGCTGGACGGAAATTACACAAGAATGTTGAGAGCAGTATTAAACAAGTCCTGGCGACAACACCCCACGAGACTCCAACTATACGGACACTTGCCCCCCATCACAAAAACTATACAAGTTCGACGAACCAGACACGCAGGACACTGCTGGAGAAGCAAGGACGAGCTCATAAGCGATGTACTCCTGTGGACCCCCACATATGGATGTGCAAGAGTGGGACGACCAGCACGAACTTACATACAGCAGCTATGTGAGGACACGGGATGTAACCCTGAAGACCTGCCGGAGGCGATGAATGATAGGGAGAAATGGCGAGAGACGGTCAGGGATATCCACGCAGGCGGCGCGACATGATGATGATGATGATGATATGCTATCAATTATTTGTATCTAAAACAAAATATTTTCCGACAATTATGTGCTTTCAAGTATTCCAATCTATAAATAATAATTATAGGGTTTCAAGAATATATTTCTATTTGATAATAGTCAATTGTCTGCACATGTTTGCACATGTTTTTATGGTTTCAAGTAACTAATAATAATCCTTGATAAACAATGATAAATCAAGTAATTATTATTAATACAAATAATTTTTCTGTTGTATAATATCAAAGTTTTTAATCTTATATGAATACTTTTTTAACAGATCTATTTGACCCAGATAGGTACTACCAATCCGAATGGATTCGGGAGAAATGGTAATGAAGGTCGTCAGAACTGAAGCCTCACCATCAGATGTAGTTTAGTGCCGTACCCTGGATACCCCATTTAATAACACAACAAGGGTTGGCATGCCCTTAAACCAACCAAGGAACCAATTAATCTATGAATTAGAATTTTAAAATCTCTTTTTTTTAATCCGAATTTCATATAAAACCCGAAGAACTAAAAAAAACTTATTTAAAAGCGTCTAAGATTATTTAACTAACATTCATATCAGTATATTGTTTTTTATTTCCTTTCTGAATATAGTTAGCCCAGTCGATAGGTATATGCATCTTTGCAAAGGAGTAAGACCACTCTCCAATGAATATCCTGGACCTGATACTAACCGACATCTGAGGTTGACACTCCAGTACCTCTTCATTGCCTTTACTCCCTGATCCACTCTGTCCAGTAGCGGTAGAATCTATTCATATATACCAACCCCTCCGCTCGGGCAGGATATGACACAAGGTCATTTTTTAAGCGGAGTTTAACAGGTTTGAATTCAGAGTTTTCCTTCTCCTAGACTAATTGCCTCACCAAAGCTGAAGAACTCAGTCTGCCCTACTATTTTACCCATAGCTGGAGGGAGAATAATTGGATTCATACCTTTCCCAAGGGTATTAGTGCTATGTGAAATGCAGTTAGGCTGGTCCAGGATTTGAACTCGTGTCGCCGTGTCCATTTCCTACGACGATAATCATTACACCACGGGCACCTAGAATCTATTAGGGTCCAGTCTATGAATCAAATGAAAATATTTAATCATTTTCTATATTTGAAAGTATTAACTATTTGCAAAATAAAGACTTGTTAAATTGAATGATTGGTATTGTTTAGCAAAACTTGAAAACAATTATCTATATGCAAACGAATGAATAATATTGTATTGAATGATCAGCGTTAAATGGCAATACTGGAAACCGTTTAATTACGTGCAAACAAATGACAGTTAAATTGAATTATTAGGTGCTCTCTCTCTCTCTCTCTCTCTCTCTCACACACACACACACACACACACACACATATATATATATATATATATATATATATAAGGAGGTGTCCGTGGTGTAATGGTTATCTTCGTAGGAAATGGACACAAAGACACGAGTTCAAATCCTGGACCAGGCTAATTGCATTTCACATAGCACTAATAACCTTGGGAAAGATATGAAACCAATTAGTCTCCCTCCAGCTATGGGTAAATAGCAGGGCAGACTAGGTTCTTCAGCCTTGGTGAGGCAACTAGTATAGGAGAAGGAAAACTCTGAATTCAAACCTGAAAAACTCCGCATAAAAAATGACCTTGTGTCATATCCTGCCGAGTGGAGGGGGTGGTAAATATGGTTTAATTGAATTATTAGTATTATTTAGCAATACTTAGAACCAATCAAATGTGTGTGAATGAATTTATGATTTTAGAATTAGTAGTGTTGAATAACAATACTTGAAACCATTCAAATGTGTGCAAACAAAAAAGCACTGGCTCGGTTAAAAATGCAACCAACAAGAGTTGATATGTCATAAAAAACAACCAACCAACAAATAACATATATTATATATATTATTGGTTTTGTAGTTGTCATAATCTGAAACGAGAAAGGGACCGGAACTAGCCTTACATGGGTAGAAGCTATACATAGCTGAAATGGATTTCTTTTCTCCCTCTCCTTCATTCCTTTGACTATCCCTCCCATTTGTTTGTAATTTATTTTATTTTCTTATTGGATCTGATGAAGTCCTGTTAAAAATTATTTTAGAGTCCTTGATTCATATCAATGCTTTTAACAGGATGGAAATAAATTTATTTTCCTAATGTGACCGAATATTGTTTTTTTTTCTTTAAATAATATATATATATATATATATATATATATATATATATATATATATATAAACAAGATTTAGCATTAAATAACCTACAAAGGCTGATATGATATGTAATGAAACCCAACCACCCAACAAATCATATATTTGATATAGATGTATAAATAGGATTTGGCATTAAATAACCTACAAGAATTGATATGCCATAAAACACAACCAACTTACCATTTTCTAATATATTTAGTATACGAAAAAGATCAAAACGCAAATTTTAAATCGATCGAAAAATTAAGGAGATTCAAAATTTGATGTTAACCTTTTCATCATCATCAACATCATCATCATGTCGTGCTGGCAGCACGGATATCCCTGACCCTCTCTCGCCACTTCTCCCTATCGTTCATCGCCTCTGGCAGGTCTTCAGGGCTATATCCCGTATCCTCATATAGCTGCTGAATGTATGTTCGTGCTGGTCGTCCTGCTTTTTCTCGGTCATATGTGGAGGTCCATAGGAGTATATCACTTATGAACTCGTCCCTGCTTCTCTAGCAGTGTCCTGCATGTCTGGTTCGTCTAACTTGGATAGTTTTCGTGATAGGAGGCAGATGGCCCTACAGTTGGTGTCTTGTGGGTTGTTGCCGCCAGGACTTGTTCAAGATTGCTCGCAGCATTCTTGTGTAATTGCCGTCTAGCTTCTCCAACTGTTTTGTTAGCGTCCATTTAGTGCATCCATACAGCAGTATCGATACGACAGCTGCCTGGAAGAAACTGCGTTTCATTTTATTGGTTAATTAAATGAATTTATAAATGAATAAATAAATAAATGCATCAACTGGTGCGGCTCAAGTCCGTGAGATCTGAGGAATATGGAGTCACGCCTTTCTTGCTATTACTCACAGTTTCTCTGTGTCCCGGAGTTTTACTACCTGTTAGGATCCCTTTTATTATTCAAAGATATTTTTGAAAACAATTGCTTTTCGATAGGACTGAGTACAAAAAAAAACAAGAAAAAATTATGAAGAAACAACAATACAAAAAATGTAAATACGAACGTACAATGAATGTGATTCCTTAACCTCTTGGCATAAAATAATCGAAAGTTGTTAAAATAATTCAATCAATTAAAAGTTTGTTTTTTTTTTATTAGTCTTTATATAGATACTAACTGTAATGGTAAATTTTGCTACAAGTTTCACGTCAGAAAATGGCTTTTTTGAAAAACTAAGTAATCTATTTAAATTTAAAAGAAAAGAATTGGCTGATTTATAAAGATTTTTAAAAATACCAGACTGGAAATGTGTAATCGAACGAAAAGATTCATATTTCCTTCCACTAGCTATGGGTAATAGCGAAAGACAGAATGGACTTTCTAAGCTTAGTGGGTAACCAGTCTAGGAAAAAGGCCGTTTACAATTCAAGACTTAAAGCTGGGATTCGTAAGGTACTACAAAGTTATCTTTAAGTTCATACTTATAACGATAAGCTGTACGGGCTGTTACTCATCCGGTAGAAGGTATGGGTGGTGGAATACAATGAAGACTTGCTGTTGAGGAAACTATTGGTTTCCAATAAAAACCCGGGCTAAAATAATGATTGAAAATATCAGTTTTATCCAAAAGGCCTGCTTTCCTCGGAGAATCACTAATTGAGTCATCAGATGACCCCCACATTCGAAAAAAGAAAAAAGAGTTACATCGTACCAGAATGTTAAATTTATAGTATAGTTTTCTGATTGGGTGATTCGATATCGTAAAGAACAAATACATTTTTCGTTGGAATTTGCCGATAGATGAGTCTGGTTCAATATGGCTTCTTTTCTTTTCTTTTTTCTTTTTTTTTTTTTTTTTTTTGTGCTAAAATTGGTTGTTGCGTGAAATGGCCGAGAGATAAGGGTTCGTGCCTAATCAGGAACGAGCATATTGGTAATGAGTTTAACAGGGAACCAACCTATCTATCTATCTATCTATCTGTTTGTATCAATCGGTTTATATCTATCTATCTATCTGTTTCTATCTATCTATCTATCTATCTATCGTTTGTCTCAACGATTTTTATCTATCTATCTATCTATCTGTTTGTATCAATCGGTTTATATCTATCTATCTATCTATCTATCTATCAATCGGTTTTTATCTATCTATCTATCTATTGGTTTTTATATCTCTATCTATCTATCTATCTATCTATCTGTTTGTATCAATCGGTTTATATCTATCTATCTATCTATCTATCGGTTTTTATCTATCTATCTATCTATCAATCTGTCTGTCTATCTATCAATTCTTGTTTATTTAAATCTACGTATCTATAACTAACCATTGAAGTTTATTGAAATATATCTTTGAATCTATCTACCCATCTATCTTGCTTTGTTTAGATCTATCTAACTTCTGATTAGAGTTTCAGATTTCTTTGCCGATTTTTTATAACGAGTTTCAGATTTCCTTGCACAATTTTGATGTAGCAAGTTTTATATTTCCTCGTACCAATTTGTTGTAGCAATATAAGAATACTGCGAATTGTCTTAGGTTTTAGACCATTTTTGCTTCATCTAAATAATCAAGCATTTCTTCAGAAATGCTTTTTATACTTTCATGCAATCTTTTTCCCAAAGGCAATGTCATTCTTCTAGTATTCAAGTTAGACGAACCAGACATGCTGGAAACTGCTGGAGAAACAGGGACGAACTCATAAGTGATGTACTCTTATGAACCCCCACACATGGCCGTGCAAAAGCAGGACGACCAGCACGAACATACATTCAGCAACTATGTGAGCATACGGGATGTTGTCCAGAAGACCTGCCTAAGGCGATGAACGATAGGGAAAAGTGGCGAGAGAGGGTCAGGGATACTATTTACCCAACCCCTCCGCTTGGGCAGGATATGACACAAGGTCAATTTTTAAGCCGAGCTTAACAGGTTTGAATTCAGAGTTTTCCTTCTCCTAGACTAGTTGCCTAACCAGAACTGAAGAACCTAGTCTGTCCTACTATTTACCCCTAGCTGGAGGGAGAATAATTGGATTCATACCTTCCCCAAGAGTATCAGTGCTATGTGAAATGCAATCAGTCTCGTCCAGGATTTGAGCTCGTGTCGCCGTGTCCATTTCCTACGACGATAACGACTACACCACGGGATATCCGTGCTTGTGGCACGACATGATGTTGATGATGATGATGATATATAATGGATTTTATATATTTAAGGCCGTGGAAGTTTGTCTGCAACCTTAGGTTTCATGAAGTTTTACTAACAACAATCATCAGGAAGATAACGAAAGAAAATGAAGAATTTGGAAAAATCGAAAAATACAATAAAAAAACCGTTAGAATAGTATACAAATCTTTATGTTTGCTTGAGTGTGTGTTAGGGGGTTATAGTTGCGTATTATTGTGTGTGGATTAATAAGTGGTGTTTAGTATATGTGTGTGTAGGAAGATACGTATGTAGTATTTTGGCCTTTGACCAGACCCAAAATGCCATTCAAGGTGATACACATTCTAATGGCAGTTATGAGAGGAAATCGCGTGGGCGGAAATTGGCTGATGAAATGGGACGAGCTAAAAAAATTCCCATGGTACACTCATAGACTGATGCACCGGAAGAGAGTGACCTGTGAACTGCATGACAGTTATTTCCGCTTGATGACGATTAAACATTCGATTTCAAAGATCGAGTGGGCGTAGAACTAATATATAACGCAGTCAAGACAACAGTTGACTTCAGTTCGAGTTCCAGTCGGAGGGGGACGAGATGTGATAAGGAAATGCACACCCGGCCGAAGGGGCCCTCGGAAACCCCGATGGAGTTTGGGGTCCAGAGAAGATGCTGATAAGATGCAATAAAGAAAGCAATCACCCAGCAAAGTGGGCCCTGGGCATCCGGTTGAGCAGCCCTGGAGAACGAGAAAGACACAACGCTGACGGCCATAACTTTGGGGTCAAAATATTTCAGTTATGTCTCCAGCTCCCTCTCACACGAAAACCCTGAGTAACCCTTTTCGAACCCTTGCAATAAAGTGAGAGGTAAATATTATAGAAGTCTTCCTGCGCCTGTTATTCATTGCGTCATTATCATTGCGTCAGTAAGAATATAACACGTACTCAGTGCGATAAACCTGAGGTTGTTTTCCGGATAAGGGAGCACCGTTATGTAGCAAACCTTTCTACAGGACGGCCGAGGAAAAAAATTATTTATTTATTTCTTTATATATATATATGTAAGTGTGTGTGTATGTGTGTGAGTTGATTTTTGAAATGTTAACATTTTTATGGGGGTAACTTGATGATGTTAGGATGCCATGTTTACCGTTTCTGTCAACACATTCTTGTAAACTTCCAAAGTGATTAAAAATGTAAATACCTTTATGGAAATACCTTTCTCACCTGGAGAAGATTTTAAGAATGGTGAACAAATAGTGACAGCTTTTAATCATATCATAAACGTACTCCCAGAGGAGCGATAACATTTTTTAATCATCTAATATATATATATATATATATATATATAGTAAAGTTGTTATTGGCGAATGTAGTTGAGGGTCACCCGAAGGCTCCCTTTTCAATAGCTACTACACCAAGGTGTAGGGGAGGGTGCTACTCCTTGGCGCTACTCCTTTCCCTGGATTGCTCCACTTTACCCTTGATACGTACATTATATTGCTGAGTGTTAAACAAGGAGGTATCAAGTGCCATTTTTAAAGTCTTTGGTATGACGCGACCTGGGATTGAACCTAGGTCTCCCGAACCATTCGTGAACACTCTACCCACTAGACCAATGAGCCGGAATATATATATATATATATATATATATATATATATATATATATATATGTATTATGCCGGTGTTGGTTGTCACTAAATCACTTTGTGGGTTTGTGGCGAAAAACTACATGAAAGCCAGGTGTCGCAGACTAAATTCCATGGCATTAAATATATAAATCTACTATATATATATATATATATATACTTGCTGTAGTACCCGCACTTTGTTGCAGCATTTTCCTTTCCAGCTAAGGTGTCAATTTGTAATCATGCAAATTGATAAAAGAATTTAAAAAATAGCCCTGACTGATTTCTACTTCAGACTTTGTATACAAATATCCCCATCCTAGTAGAACTTGGTTGATGATAAAAAGGAAAATAAAGAGCGTTACCATATGAGTGTGTGTGTATGAGCGGATGTTTATGTTTTTGGTATAACTACAGTTATCACAATTAAGTTTTCTCATTTAGCATGATTACATTTTGTGCTTCACAATGGTTGAAACAAAGCAGTGAGTTCTTAATCTCTTTCCCGTTCACTTTATTCTCTCTCTCTCTCTCTCTCTCTCTCTCTCTCTCTCTCTCTCTCTCTCTCTCTCTTCTTTACTGATTATTGGAAGGAAATAGATAACATTGTGACATAATTAACCAAGTATAGCGAATTCAAGAAGAAGATCTTTTGTGTGAAGATATACAGGGTATCTCAAAATAGATGCAACCCATTAATATAATCATGATTTATGACTGAGACAAGCGCAATGGGCGTCATTTGGAACTCGTCGTGTAAAAAATGCATCTTGTGAGCTAGAGACATCAAATTAATGATTTTTTGTTATCATATCAGCTTCCTTAGTCAAGAGTGACCCGAAGGCTCCTTTTTCAATAGCTACTACACCGAGATGTAGGAGAGGGCGATACTCCTTTCCCTGGATTTAATACTGGACATTGGCATAATGGTTACAGTGTTCACCAATGGCCCGGGAGACCTGGGTTCAATCCCAGCTCGAGTCATACCAAAGACTCAACAAATGGTACTAGATGCTACTTTGTTTAACACTCAGCATTATAAGGTAAGGATCAAGGGTAAAGTGGCGCTATCTAGGGAAAGAAGTAACGCCCTCCCCTACACCTTGGTGTAGTAGCTATCGAAAAGGGAACCTTCGAGTCACTGTCGACTACGGTCGCCAACTTTCCTTATATCAGCTTCCAGGACATGCCATCTTTTTTGAGTTTCTTGTCTCTGCAATAAATCATTATCATATTAATGGGTATGCAATCCATTACAATGATAATGATTTATTACTCTATTTTGAGACAGTTTTCAATGATTTTTTCTCGAAATAATTAATGACACAAAATATTTTTTCTCTCTTGTACAAGGCATTGTGATCAAGGATCAATAGTTGTTACTATTTTCAAATCCGAAGCAAAAAAGAACGCAACATTACTATTAGTAGAGTTATTAGCACTCACATGGATCCTATGTGTATCGAGACACCCTATATCATTATTAGTCGAGTTATTAGCAGTCACATGGGTCCTGTGTGTATTTGGACACCCTATATTATTAGTAGTAGAGTTATTAGCAGTCATATGGGTCCCATGTATATTGAGACACTCTATACTATTATAAGTAGAGTTATTAGCTTCACATGGGCCCTATGTGTATTGAAACATACTATATTACGAAACAACATCTTTCAAGATTGTTCAAGCGAGATACAAAAAGAAGTTTAATTTCAACACATTTCCAAACAGGAGTCAGATATTCAAGTTGATCAAGAACTTTGAGTATTATGTAACTTGTAAAGATCATTGGCAATGGGTTTCTCGCTATCTGGGTATCCAATAACAATCCAATCATGCAGGAGAAATAGATACGCTTAATATACAACATTACACGCTGATTTCAACAGAGTCTTCAAATGAACAGACATCTGAAACGTGTACTTTGGATATCCTCTTAATATAGATACCTCACATAATAAACGAAAACAGAATGGTTGTAGAAGAATAAGAAATTACACACACACATATATATGTATATATATATATGTGTGTGTGTGTGTGTGTATGTGTTTGTACACAGATGGCTCCAAGGACGACGCTAAAGCACCGTGCGCAACTGTTCAAAACAAAACAATTCTAAAGAAAGCTCTCCCAATGAAAAGCCCCATCTTCACTGCAGCAGCCCCTGCAATAGATTTAGCTCTCAACATCATCTCGAAAAGTAAACATAAGAAATTTATCATATACTCAGACTCACTTCTGTCTTACTATCATTAAGTAATAAAAAAAAACTTGAGAACTCCCAATCATTAAACTGTTGAGTAGATTAGACTCAATGCCAAATTGTAAAAAAAATTCTTACATCCTGAATCCCAAGCCACGTTGCAGTGAGAGGAAATGAAAGAGCAGACTCAGCAGCCGAATCTTACACCCAACAAATTCAAGATTCCAGATACTGTCTTGAAACCCAAAATCAATAAATTCCTTCGTGCAAAATGGCAAAAACGCTGGAATAATAACATCCACAATAAACTCTTCCAGATCAAGTCCATTTTGGGAGAATAGAGGCCAGCTCTCAGAAAATCAAGAAAACAAGTTGCTATATCCCGATTGCGCATTGGTCACCTTTGCAACAACAAAATAGTGCAAGAATATGCTAAACTTGCGACAACAAAATTTTTAAATAAGATCTAAAACTTGCAACAAAAAAAGGTGCAAGAATATGCTAAACTTTCAACAACAAAATGGTGCCAGAAAACCTTAAAATCTGGAACAACAAAACAATACAAGGAAATCTGAAACTCAGACAAAAGTACGGCACCCGACAGGCATCAAACAAAAAAGAAAATAGAAAAAGTCCTCTTTCAAAATAAAACTGTTTAAAGAAAACTGATATTCATTATTATATGATTGTGGAGGAAAGGACAAAGGGAGCATTTATTTTACTTGAGCGTTTTAAAGGAAATTATTGAAAAGAATAATCAGCCTTGCAAAATACATGGCTGTTATAGAATAGAAAGTAACACATCCCAGAGAAGAAAATCACAAAAAAAATTAAAAAATGGAGGAAAAAATTAATCAGTTTTTTTTTCATTTACTGAATAATTCAGTTTTCCATTCAAGAGATATTCTATTATTCTTAAAATGTAGAATATGTAGTTTCTCTTCTAAACATAAATTGCATATAGCACCACTTCCGGAATAAACATTGACATGTTTTACATTGAACAAAGTAATCACTAAGAAGTACCTATCTTATTGACCGTAGTCGAAGGCGACCCGAAGGCTCCCCTTTCAATAGCTAAGACACCGAAGTATAGGGGAGAGTGCAACTCCATTCCCAGAATATCTCAAGTTTACCCTTGATCCTTGCCCTATAATGCTGAGTGCTAAGCAAGGCAACATCTAGTACCATTTTTTGAGTCTTTGGTATGACTCGACCTGGGATTGATCCCCGGCCTCCCGGACGATTGGTGAATACTCTACTTGTTAGACCAATGGCCCGGTATTCACCAATAGTCGAGTCATACTAAAGACTTTAAAAATGGTTCTTGATACCTCCTTGCTTAACACTCAGCACTATGATACGTATCAAGGATAAAGTGGAGCAATCCAGGGAGAGGAGTTGCGCCCTCCCTATACCTCAGTGTTGTAGCTATTGAAAAGGGAGTCTTCTGGAGCCCTCGACTAAGGTCACCAACTTTACTTTTTTTACCAGTCTTGACCATAATATGACCATTATATCTTGACAGATATGGTGATATTTTGGTATTTTTTAGGGAGTCTCATTATCTAATTTTAAAAACATTTTGGTTGTCCCCTAAAACAAATTTTCTCCTCATTATTGGTAATGATTTTGACTTTGTATAATATATTGTATATTATATAATAATATATTATTTGCAGTTTAAAGACCAATTCCCACAGACACGATAATTACAATTTAAAGACAACATCGTAGGGCCTCATAAACTCAAGATGATTGTTTTGAATTTTATATATATATATATAGTACCACGACAACACAGTCCATGGAGACTTCCTATATATATGTGTGTATGTGTGTGTGTGTGTGCGTGAGTTTGTGTATATATATATATATATATATATATGTGTGTGTGTGTGTGTGTGTGTGTGTGTATATATATTAAAAGAGCTGTCTCAGGTATTAAGGTTAAAGTACCAACTTGCTTTCTGAAAATTATTCGAAATTTTGGCTTTCAGCTAGTACATTAATTATTTTCATCGAAGGCCAATAGGTTACAATCTGTAACAATAATCAGGAGTTAGATCTACACAGAGCAAGATAGATAGATAGATAGATAGATAGATAGATAGATAGATAGATATTCCTTTTTAAACAGATAACTAACACAATCACTTCTGATTATGCACAAACCCTTATCTCTCGGCTATTTCACACCTCAACCAATTTTAGTGTAAAGAAAGAAGCGATAGTGAACCAGACTAATCTATCGGTGAATACTAACTTATCTTTTAAAATAATAGTATTGCTGTAGCCAAAAGCTATTAAAAAAACTGATGGAATGATTTTATATATATATATATATATATATATATATATATATATATATATATACAAAAGAATAAAAGAAAATGACAAGTTGGGAAAAGATAAATCAGAAAAAATCGAACGAATGAAAATACTGACTTTTCGTCGGAAAAAAAGAAAAAGAATAAAAACCAAGTGAATCTCAATACAAAAGAACTGAATAAGTGATCAAAATGTCGTAGAAGAGGTTGAAGAAATTAAATATCTAACAGAAGCTAACGACCCTGATTGCGTTGAAAACTATCTGAAGGGAGACAATATATATTTCGCTATTACATTCAAAATTTCTTTATAATGGTTATGCACACATTATTAAACTTCAAGTAACAGATCACGTGGTTATAATTTGATATTTTCCCATGTTGCATACCTGCCCAGCTTTGGTGGTGTATGGTTAGCAAGCTAGACGGGCAAATCTACACGAGTGAGATAGAGTCTCATTGGGTGCCCAATTCATATGGCCTTGTGCCACATCTAAGCAAAAAACTTAGTAAATTACTACCTGCTCAGCTGTAATGTAATCAAACACTTTACCTTGCAAATTTTTCTCACGTGCATTTATATATATATATATATGTGTGTGTGTGTGTGCAAATTAAAAAGTTTGTAAGATATAATTATATATATATATATATATATATATATATATATATATATATAGCATTCTCAAGTATATATATGTACGAAGGAGAAAAGTTGGCTATATATATATATATATATATATATATATATATATATATGAGGATCATTAAATAAGTTTCCAGACTTTTTTCGTATGGGCACTTTTATTGATAAGACATGTATGAAACTCTATTCCCCTTTGAAGTAATCTCCTCCGGTTGCTATGCACTTGTTATACCGTTCCAACTACTTCTGAAAGGCTCCATGTAAGTCCTCTTGTGTGGGCGAGTCATAGGGAGCAATGTCTGGATTATAGAGACAGTGAGGAACTGTCTTGGTGCCCATCTTGGTCAAGTAGTTTGTGACAAGGATGGAGTTGTGCATTGTCCTGGTAGAAATGCCACTGACCCGATTTGAACAGAGCTGGCCTCTTCCCTAGGGATTTCTTCCTGAACTCCCTTCAAATCTCAACATAGTAACCCTAACCCTAACCTTTTGGCCAATCAACTCTGGTGTATTGACTTCCTTACTCCCCCCATACCTCTCATCATCCCTCACTGACTCCCTGCCTTCCTTGAATCTCTTATACCACTCAAAAACTGATGCTCGATTCATGCAAGATGCTCCAAAAGGAGTCTGAAGCATTCCATACGTTTCTGTGGTCTTTTCTTCAAGTTTAAAACAGAATTTTATTGCATATGGTTCTTCTAAAGTGTCCTCACGTCCAGATTGCATTTTTGAAATTCACCAGCTGTGACAATCAGGCTTTAGTAGGGTGTATTCGAATTGCTGCTGTAGCTGTTCATTTGAAGCTGAAATCATAAAAATTAGTCAGTCATCTCATAAGATTCGAGTTGGATGTGACATGAAGCCATTTTTTAAGTGAGGTTTAACAGGTATGAATTCATAGTTTTCCTTCTCCTAGACTGGTTGCCATACGAAAATTAAGGAGCCCATTCTACTTATTAAGAGCAAATTATAAAAATCTCTCTTCGATAGTACGGCAGAACATTTTTAAATATTTACAAACCAGCAATATTTTTCAACATGTCTACGAATATCAATATAATCCAAACCACTGCTTTTCTTTTGTTTTTGCTTTTTTTTTTTTTTTCTTTCTTTAGACAAAAACATTGTAAAAATTCCTTTCCGCAGATGATACGAAAAACAAGCGACATGAAAAATGATACTTTATAAAAAATCAAAACAATGGATCGCTCACCTGATGGAGACACAGACTTTTTCGAGATTGTTGTTGAAGTTTTGCTGGGTGAAACGTTAACACCATAATCGTTTATAATCTGTCTGGGCTACGTACTTCGAACGTCAAAAGATCTAATATAAGAAAATGACTTTACGCTAAAAAGAGTAAAAAGCAGACGATATCCTATAGAAACTTTAACAGACGCAGACTATGCGGATTATCTAGCACTTCTGACAAATACACCAGCCGAAGCCGAATCCCTACAGGAAGCATTGGCCACCATGTGAACGCAAATAAAATAGAGTACTTGTGTCGCATATTGAACCACAGGACAAACAACGAAAAACTCGTGTAATATAACATATGACATGGATTTTCGGTTCGTTCCTAGTGACCCCGTGTTCCTCTGACAAGTTGTCATGTTGTGAGTAGTAAACGGGGATGGCCGGTCGAGCAGGTGTGCAACCGGAAGGAGACTACATGATGTGAGAACCACGCGGTCAGATTTAGACAGAGTCCAGAGAATCGAGAGTCGAGCTAGGGACACGCAGCCGATCAAAGTGTTGGCACCCCCTGGCTTCCAGAAAAAACGAATGGGACAAGAAGAAGTCCCTTCCTTGAGTATATTTCTCTCCATCTACTGCTCAAACTAACAAGAAGCTGTGGGCCATTTTCGAGAATAAAATGAGAGATATATTTTTATAAAGAAGTTTTTCGCTCGTTCATTATGTTTGATTACAATACAACACTTGTAGATATATAAAGATATGATTTATATTTTTATTCTTCGACGGCGACGATTGTGTGTATGTAGGAATACAGTCAGAGAGAGTTCGACCATATCTTTCTTCTGTGGCGGGGAGCCTTTTTGTGAAGTAGTGCGGCGGCCGGAGAACACACACGAGGAACTGACAGGTCTGCTTGAGTGACTAGCGAATCTCTCTTCGCTAGAGACCGGCGGATCCCTCCCCTTCGCTTGAGCAACTAGCGGATCTTTGCCTTCAGTCCAAAATTATAGACCTTATATTGTCTTTCAACGCCCACGCGGAAATATGAACCCGCCTCTTCGCCCACGTATTTTCTGCTTATGGCTTGTTATCGGAACTTACATACTTCCGTTTTTTCCGGTAATTTGTTGATCTTATCTGCGAACTAAAATATCTGTCTCTCTATCCATCGACAATAAATTATATTCTTCGCCATCCTCCTTTATCTTCTCTTTCTTGTGACCCACTTTGTTGAAGTTATCTTGCGACTGCATTGAACCTGCTAAGTTCATCCACGGCACTCTGTCGCTAGCTAAGCTAGTATATTACACATGAGCTTTAAACGAGAAGGATCCATCTCCACTTTAAGTGACAGGACTCTAAAATTAGTTGACAAGTTCACATACTTCGGCAGCAACATTTCATCGACTGAAAGTGATGTAAAAATACGTCTCACGAAGGCGTGGACTGCTATCGATAGGTTACTGAATATATGGAAGTCTAATCTGTCCGATAAAATAAAAAAGGGATTTCTTCAAAGCTAAATGGGAACTACACAAGTATTCTACGCGTTGTTTTGAACGAATCGTGGAAGCAATACCCGACAAAACAGCAGCTGTACAGCCACTTTGCCCCCAACACAAAAACCATTTAAATAAGATGAACAAGACATGCGAGACCCAAGCAGGAGAAGTAAGGACAAACTCATGAGTGACCTTTTTCTGTTGACCCCTACAAATGGACGTGCCAATGTTGACCTTCGAGTGTACCATAGCCCGATATGGATTTGCGAAATGGACATATAATGTTTATATATATATATATATATATATATATATATATATATATATATAACATAGAACAGAGGAATCTCGAAATTCGAAAAACACGTAACGACTTCTTAGTTCAGGTACGAAACTTTTTATAACCTTTGAGTTAAGGAGAGAAACACACATTCTTTCTATTCTGGCTTTGTCGTCCGTCCCCCATCTCGTGCGGCGCTCGTAGCGCGCAAATTCGTCTGGCCTCTGCGAACCCCGAAAGTCGACCCCTCCCCGTACGGTGTCCAGTTCTCAGCTCGACTAACTGACTTTTTCAAAATCCTCAAAAATCCTCCGCGCGCTTCCGGTGCGTGACGTCATTCACACTCCCTAGCCCCGTTTCCCATCTCAGGCTATTGGGACATCTCTGAGTGACACGTCCGCTCCGCCCGCGTGTGTGAACACCTGTGTTAATGTTGCACCTAAGTAACCCATGCACTGAGCCGAAAGGTTCTCAGCCTAACTAAACCCAAAGGCATAAAACGAAATCCCTCTGCCATTATATTACGCAAGAACTTATTTACATCAACTCTGTGCGTAACTTGAGAACGATATATATATAGAGAGAGATACTGAAAGAGAAGGAGATGAAGGAATCAATCTCTGAACTTATGAGATGGACTGTGATAAAAAGTTTACTATTTAGTAATTTACAAATCATCACTGTATCCAACAAAATTCATTTCTGGACTTGATGTGCAATTACTTTTAGAGAAGGGCAATACTTTATTCAAAATATGCAACAAGTCGTGATAAAGAAAGAACTTGTTTTTCGAAATGCAAACACGAAAATAAGTTTCTACAAAATTGTAAAACGACAACACAATAACGAGGAAATACAAATGAAAAGAGATGAGACGTACAAAAAACGGGAAGAGAATCTCCAAGAACTGAAAACAAGCTCATAACGGACTGCGAGTTTGAACAATGGAAAATATAAAACACATTGTCACTCGTAAAATCGTGCAAATAATTAAATTTGATCATGAATCTCAATATATATATATATGTACATCTGGGAAAAAATGAAAGTAAATGCGACAGTATAAAAATGTATTAAATGAAAATATACAAGGTCTTTTTATTCCTAGGAGTATTTGCCAACGTAAAACCATTTCGGTTTTTTACTCTTCATCAAGGAGTGTAAGTTACTAAATAAAACGAAAAAAATGAGAAAGTTCTTAATACTTCGCTTCTGCTTGTGTATCTCTGTTTCGAATTTGTGTGATACAATTAGCGTTCCAAAACTTTTAGGAAAAAAAAACATACCATATAAGTCTATATATCAAAGAATTTCTATATATATATATAGTCATCCACAGACAGATCTGTTTCGTTTTATCAGAACTCATCAGTGTGGTTAGATATACTACCTTCCCGTAGATGGGATCGAAACCCGGTTGA
The DNA here is from genome assembly GCA_963585895.1 of Sepioteuthis lessoniana. NCBI lineage: Eukaryota > Metazoa > Mollusca > Cephalopoda > Myopsida > Loliginidae > Sepioteuthis > Sepioteuthis lessoniana. The sequence goes on from OY757940.1 coordinate 54,083,881, forward strand.
CACAAACGCCAATCAGAGACTCTACCGCTCATCCACGAGGAAATAATAGCGGCGAAGTAAATTTTAAACGGTTATAAATCACAATTACTATTGTTTACATACCTCCGCTTAACGGCTACCGAGAGCTCAATTCATATTTGAAGAGCCTTGCAACAAACGCTAATGGTAACGCGATTACTTCATTCACTAAAGAACTCAACCCTACGGGGGTAGGGGAGTATATATATATATATATATATATATATATGTATATATATATATATATATATGTGTGTGTGTGTGTGTGTGTGTGTGTGTGTGTGTGTGTGTGTGGTTGTTGGTTGGTTGTTTGGGTTTTATAGCATATCAACATTTATAGGTTATTTAATGGCAAATCCATTTTTATACAAATAATCAGTTCGGTTTAACATAAGTGCACAGTTTTATTGTTAAAAACATTTCAGTTAATCTATTTACCTTTCTAAATATATATAAACAGTGAAGCTGAATTATTTTAGATTGGGAAGTTTGCAACTTTTCACCACCAGTTTGACTAGATAATGTGACACACTGAAAAAAAACACGGTTTATGTTTGAGAGTAATGTCGTTTAAATTATACTTGATTCAACAATTTCCCGGCGTTTTCGAGTAGTTTCAAAATTGACATTTGCACCAAAAGTTGCTGATTAACGTTAGTAATTTCTCAGGCAGGTTGATTGATTAGTGTTTTATGCCATATCAACCCTTGTGGGTTATTATATGCCAAATACTGTTTATATATATATATATTATTAGCTTTTATATATATATATATATATATATATATATATATATATATATTATTAGTTTTTATATTTATTTAATAGCATGGAGATTATCTGAGACCACTATTTTCATGCCGTCTTTATACGACAATCATCATCTGTTATGTTGTATAAAAACAGCATGAAACCTGTTGTCGCAGATAAGCTTCCATGCTATTAAATATAAATAAAAAATGATATTTTTATATTTTTTATAATATAATAGCTCTGTCACAGATATTGAGCACTCTCCAAATTATACCGCATTTGGTCTGCCATAAACCTATCAAGTGAGATAGACAACTATTATTGTAATATATATATATATATACGAGGATCATTAAATAAGTTTCCAGACTTTTTTCGTATGGGCACTTTTATTGATAGTACACACATGAAACTCTAGTCCCCTTTGAGGTAATCTCCTCCGGCCGCAATGCACTTGTTGTACCGTTCCAACAACTTCTGGGAGGTCCTATAGAGGTCCTCTTGTGTGAGCATGTCAATGACCTTTGTCACAGCTTCTTTCATCCCCTCAATTGCCTCATAACGACAGCCTCTGAGCTTAGGAAATAATCAAAAGTCACAGGGAGCAACGTCTGGACTATAGGGAGGCTGGGGAACTATCTTGATGTCCATCCTGGCCAAATAATCTGTGACAAGGATGGAGTTTTGAACTGATGCATTGTCCCGGTGGAAATGCCACTGACCCGATTTCAAGAGTGCTGGCCTCTTCCCTAGGAATCTCTTTCTGAACTCCCTTAAAACCTCTTCATAGTAACCCTAACCCTAACCCTTTGGCCAATCAACTCTGGTGTATTGACTTCTTTAATCCTTCCACACCCCTCATCATCCCTCAAAACCTGATGCTCGATTCTGCTCCAAAAGCAGTCTGAAGCATTCCATACGTTTCTGTGGCATTTTTTTCAAGTTTAAAACAGAATTTTATTGCATATCGTTCTTCTAAAGTGACCTCACGTCCAGATTGCATTTTTGAAATTCACCAGCTGTGACTTTAGTAGGGTGTATTCGAATTGCTGCTGTAGATGTTCATTTGAACCTGAAATCATAAAAATTGATCTGTCCTCTCATAAGATGTATAGCAAGAGCATACGGAATGTTCACGAGTCTACGACAATTTTAAATGCCGGTACAAAAAAAAGTCTGGAAACTGATTGAAAGCACCACGTATATATATATATATATATATATATATATAAGGGAAATGAATCCGATAATATGAAAAAAACTAAAAAATTAGGAAATCCAAAGAGAACTTAATCTAAAAGAAAGTCGACATAATAACGTTTCAGTTCTAATGAACCATCATCAGAATTTGGAAGGATGATATTTAGTGTCGATATTTCAAGAGAAAGAGTCAAAAGACTGGAAGCGTTTGTGTATATGAAAATCAACGTTTGGAACGAGATTTCAATTGATAATGAGAACTTTGGTAATTTTAACAATGTGTTCATACAAAAAATTCTGACAGCTGTATTTGAAAACAAACTTTGTATTAGCTTATGGCACTCGGAATAAACGAAAATCCAGACAATTACATTTTTTCTGTTCTAAAAATGTTTCATTTGTACGTACGCAAGAAAAGCTATGAAAAACTGATCAGAAAAAAATACGCATTAAAGAAGGATTACAGCTCAAAGATAAAGCAATATATATATATATATATATATATATATATATATATATATATATATATATATATGCCCGAAGCAATTACTTTTTTTCTGTTCTAAAAATGCTTCATTTGTACGTACGCAAGAAAAGCTATGAAAAAAACAATATCACGTTCCTGATCTGTTATTTGAAAAAAAAACATGTATTAAAGAAGGATTACTGTTCAATGATACAACATATATATATATATATATATATATATATATATATATATGCCCGAAGGGAGTAGAATGTATTACAAGGATAATTTTTCAGGGATTTTTAACAGGTTTGATTTCAGAGTTTTCTTTTTCCTAGTTCGTTTGCCATATATAAAAAAGAACCAATTCTACCCTACTATTTTCCTATAATAGCAGAGTGAATGTCTGGATTCATACTAACCTTTCAGAAAAGTACATATATATATATATATATATATATATATTGGCAGCATTTCTTCATTGAAACATATTTGATTAAACATAGTAGACATTTTTGTCTACATATTTTCTTATTAATCCTTTCAAATTGCGGTATTGATCTTATGATATTTGGCAGTTTAAAATATGTATATTTTTGCAGCATTTCTTCATTGATATATATTTGATAGAACATAATAGACATCTTTTCTCAACATATTTTTGTTAATCCTTTCGAATTAACGTATTGATATTATGATATTCGAATACCATAAGATCAATGCAGCAATTCGAAAGGATTAACAAAAAGATATATAGACCAAAAATGTCTATTATGCTCAATCAAATATATACTCTTTTCAGCATTTCTTTTGACAGCTTTAGGATATAGCCGTACAACTGTTATAAAAAGACTGTAACAGCACATGTGACAGCGAGACATACCTTAAACTTTATATGAATTTGCAGTTTAGTAAACGAAAAAAATTATATAGAGTCAGGGCTTGCTTGTAATCTTGTTTTGCGCCAAAAGTATCAAGACTTCTAATATTTTTATGCTCAAATTAGCAGGTACTCATCTCTACTGCAGTCTGCACGTCTAGGTATCATCCTTTTATATTAGGTTGAAAAACTAAACATAAATTCTCATTTAATATAATGGCCGAGGGATTTCGTTTTATATATCCTGCCTTTCGGTTTAGTTAGGCTGAGAACCCTTCGCTTAGCGCATGGGTTAGTTAGGTGCAACATTAACACAAGTGTTCACTCGCGTGTGGGGAGGGTGCGTCATTCACAGATGTCAAAATAAAACCCCAGATATGAAATGGGACCAGGAGGTGTTAATGACGTCACGCACCAGAAGCGTGGGCTATGATTTGAGAAAAGTGAGTTAGTTGAGTTTTATCGTCCGAAGAAGACGGTTGACTTTCGGAGCTCGCCGAGGCCTTGCGGCAGGTGCCGCATGTGATGGGATTCGGGGGCAGATGGAAAAGTCAGCATAGAAAAATTATGTATCTCTCTCCTTATGTCGAAAAACCTTTTTACTCAAAGGTAGTAAAAAGTTTTGTACCTGAACGAAGAAGTCGTAAGTGGGTTTTTTTTTTGTGTTTTGGGATTCCTATGTTATCTATATATGAGTTATGAACATTCTATGTACATTTCACACATCCGTATATCTGACTATGTAACCATATTTACCAACCCCTCCGCTCGGGCAGGATGTGACACAAGGTCAATTTTTGGTCTGCGAGTCATACTAAGCACTTTAAAAATGGTACTTGATACCTCCTTGCTTAGCACTCAGCAATATAAGGTACGTATCAAGGGTAAAGTGGAGCAATCCAAGGAAATGAGCAGCGTCCTTCCCTACACCTCAGTGTAGTAGCTATTGAAAAGGGAGCTTTCTGGTCGCCTTCGACTACGGTCGCCAACTTTACTTACTTTTACTAACGCTGAGAGTGACGATGTCCCTGCTATAGGATATGCGACTGACGCAAAGTCAACTGAGGTTGGATTGCAGCTTGAAGCATCTTGCGAGTCTAGCCACACTGAACTGTTGTGATACAACGAAACAGTTTGTTCGAGGATGACAATATATATATATATATATATATATATATATAGAAGTACCAACATTTTCCAATTTAACCTATCTATTAATCTACGAATACTTGTATGCGTGCATAGATCGTCTGTCAGTGTGTGTATGTACATGAATACATTCCAAAAGAAGCGAACGATATTTTTAAAATGTAATTATTTTAGCTAGCTATAGCAATTTAAGCCATCATACGCTTGCTTCTATTAAAAGATTAATTAGCTGATTCGATTTTGCCCATATTTCAAGTATTCCTCTCAAATACAAACAATTCAAAAACATTTACTTCACCGGGGGAATCTCCTTGGCGTAATAGATAACAAATTTGATTGCAACATCGTAGGAAACGAGTTCAAACTCCTCTCCTGTTAAAACGCTCACTTTTGGACTAATACCTTTAAGAAAGGCATGAACCCTCTTATTCCCCATTTATGGATAAAATAGCACTGCTATTGTTCTTCGACAAGTAGGGATTGGGCATTAAGTAACCTTCGAAGTTTGATATGCCATTAAATAAAGTAACATAACATATATTTGATGCATAAATAAGACCCGAACTTTAGATAAGGGTTCTATTGAATACAAATAATTATTCATGGCAATGAAGGGCTTTTCCAAACTCACCAAAAGTCAAGAACCGGAGCCTCACCACCAGTTGACGTCTAGAATCATAAATAGTACATCGACTTTTTGGGGTGGGTGTTTAACTCTTCGGCATGGAATTCAGTAAATGTATTCTAAGTGACACCTCCAGGAAAAGAGTCTGAATGCGATTGATCGAATTTCATGCCAGTCTGTTTATTTCTTATTTCTAACTGATTCCTGTCTTATTTCTACTTTATTTCTTATTTCTATCATATTTTTTTTTGTCTTAATTCTTTTTTTTTCTTTCTTCTATCTTAAATCTTAATTCCTTTTTTTTCTTTTTTCTATCTTAAATCTTAATTCCTTTTTTTTCTTTCTTCTATCTTAAATCTTAATTCCTTTTTTTTCTTTCTTCTATCTTAAATCTTAATTCCTTTTTTTCCTTTCTTCTATCTTAAATCTTAATTCCTTTTTTTTCTTTCTTCTATCTTAAATCTTAATTCCTTTTTTTTCTTTCTTCTATCTTAAATCTTAATTCCTTTTTTTCTTTCTTCTATCTTAAATCTTAATTCTTTTTTCTTTCTTTTTTCTATCTTAAATCTTAATTCCTTTTTTTTCTTTCTTCTATCTTAAATCTTAATTCCTTTTTTTTCTTTCTTCTATCTTAAATCTTAATTTATTTTTTTCTTTCTTCTATCTTAAATCTTAATTCTTTTTTCTTTCTTTTTTCTATCTTAAATCTTAATTCTTTTTTTTCTTTCTTCTATCTTAAATCTTAATTCCTTTTTTTTCTTTCTTCTCTCTTAAATCTTAATTCCTTTTTTTTCTTTTTTCTATCTTAAATCTTAATTCCTTTTTTTTCTTTCTGCTATCTTAAATCTTAATTCCTTTTTTTTCTTTCTTCTATCTTAAATCTTAATTCCTTTTTTTTCTTTCTTCTATCTTAAATCTTAATTCCTTTTTTTTTCTTTTTTCTAAAATCTTAATTCCTTTTTTTCTTTCTTCTATCTTAAATCTTAATTCTTTTTTCTTTCTTTTTTCTATCTTAAATCTTAATTCTTTTTTCTTTCTTTTTTCTATCTTATTTCTTAATTCTATCTTTTTCTTATTTTCCTCTTTTTTCCTATTTTTATCTTATTTCTTTTTTCTTTCTGACTTCAATCTTATTTTTTATTTTTATCTTATTTCTTATTTCTTTCTGACTTCAATCTTATTTTTTATTTTTATCTTTTTTCTTATTTCTTTCTGACTTCAATCTTATTTTTTATTTTTATCTTATTTCTTATTTCTATGTTATTTCTTCTATCTTTATCTTATTTCTTTCTTATATCTTATTTTCATCTTAGTTCTTATTTTATCTTATTTTTTAATTTCTTCCTTATTTCTTATTTCTGTCTTGTTTCTTATTTCTTATTTCTTTCTTATTTTTATTAAACATATTTTTTCCACACTGTTCTACTGCATACGAATAATTATTAAACTGATTTTTGCACAAGTTTCAATTGAATACGAATAATTATTAAACAGATCATTATTTTTATTGTCTTAACTGTTTCTAATATTATTTTTTAATATGTTTAATTAATTATTTGAATTTAATATCATTTTACTTATTAAACAGATTATTATTTTCTTTTTTGCACAAGGTTTGATAGTATACGAATAATTATTATTCAGATTATCTTTTAATTATTTTATTATAATTTTTAATCTTTTTTAATTATTTTAGATAATTACATTAATTTATTATCATTTTTATTATTTTATATATATTTTGGCACACGTTTCTATTGAATATGAATAATTATTAAACAGATTATTTTTAATTATTTTCATTATTTTTAATATTATTTACTCATTAGAGTTTTTCACATCAGCGTTAGCTGATGGTCTTTCATTAGAGTTTGAGTGACAGCAAATCTCCATAAGTCTCCAGGACTCCTCTCAGTATTCTGGCCGTTTTCAATAATGCTGGCGTTTGGATGGTCTCCACTCGTCCGCCAACTTCCAAATCCTCCAGGCCCTTTAATGATCCTTTAGTTACCGTGCCAAAACCACCAGTCACAATTGGTACAATCGTCACTTTCATGTTCCATAGTTTTTTTCAATTCTCTAGCAAGGTCGAGGTACTTATTATTATTATTATTATTATTATCATTATTATTATTATTATTAGTAGTAGTAGTAGTAGTATTCATTTTCAATTATTTTTGTTAAATATTTTAGTTAATTATCATTTTTATTATTAAACAATTTTTTGCACAAGGTTTTATTAAATATGAATAATCACTGTACAGATCTATTTGACCAATAGATAGGAATGTAACAGGTGCTGCCACTCCGGGTCAGAGTGAACCTAAAATTAAGGGCAATCAATAGATATCTTCACTCTTCCCAGATTTCTAGAACTGGAGCCCCACCATAAGATCCAGTTTAGTGTCATGCCGAAGATTCTCCTTTTGAGAGGGGGTCTTACACCTCTGCAGGGGACACCGTCCGGCTATTCTAAGTCCCACCTCCAGTAAAAGTTTTAAGCTTCATGGTTACAAGGCGTTTACTTGGTGTAACCTTGCATTTTGCCTAAACTGGCAAAATATATCTAGAAGTAGCTAGCTAGCGATTTATTTGAATAAAGAACAACACCTTTCAATCTGAGAATTAATTTTTTTTTTTTAATTCATTGCGGACTTTTTCCCCTCATCTTGGTAGTTTTTGTGTTGTTTCTTCTTTCACTCCGTTTCGGCCAAATTTCACCTCTGGCCTTCTTCAGGTGATTTACCGCGACCTCGGATAGGAATGCTGAGTCTTGTAACCGTATCCCCAGTAAGTACTGCCTTCCATAGTTGTTGTCTATCGCACCACGTTTTTGACCAAGTAAACCTCTGGCCGGCATGGGTAGGACTTGAAACCGCTATCTTCTGACCATGCTCACCTGGAACCATAGAGACTCAACGCCACTATCCGCTGCGCCACGGGCCCCGAAGTCTGCAATAAATAAATAAATAAATTAATTAATTAATTAATTCTCAGATTAAAAGCCTCATCTCAAAATGATTCCAATTAAAGACAAAAACACCTTTCAAGTTCTGATACCTATTGCTCGTTCGTTTAAAAGTGATCTTTTTTTTTATTGTGTGAGTATTGTTGATAAAATAGAACTGTCGTATAATGCTCGGAAACGTGGCTCTCGTCAAATATAATCCCCCTCCATAACCAAACTTTCACCCCACAAAGATTCTCCTGTCTGTTTAGTCATAATGTAAAAGAGTAACTACGAGGCTGAGTCAAAGGTTTTGCAATATTTTAGTAATATGAAGCACAATTTAGTGGCTCCAGATGCTTTTCCCGAGGCCATAAAGGTAACCAATTTCATTGGACTGTGAGATATCCAGCTGGTCTAATATTCTCCAAATGCTACTCACCGGATTTGACTCGCTGACTTTGAAACACGGCCTTGGAATCACGATTTTAGGCCCACCTGATGATCGTGGATCTTGAAATCCGAGCGAAGTTTTTTTAATCATCTGGTTACTGTACTCTAATCAGCTGCGCCCAGACTTTTCACACAACAAATGTTTTTTTTAATGTTTCTTGGGCGTTATGGCCGTTTGAACTCATAAAGCATAATTTCCCGAATTAGACAACATTTCACGTTCATCTGTACGACTTACAAATCACACCCGAAATTAAGTAATACAGACCGTTTCAGAGCAAAGCGGGTACCTACCACGGCTTGGACTGCTTCAGCGAAGCAGTTCAAAATACATGTGACAAACTAATTTGTACCAAATTATTACAGAACTTTTAACTCGTACCTGTTGTGCTTCGTGTTTATAAAATATTGGAAGTGACCGTGGTGTAATGGTTATCGTCGTAGGAAATGGACACGCCGACTGGAGTTCAAATCCTGGACGAGACTGATTGCATTTCACATAGCACTAATGCCCTTGGGAAAGGTATGAATCCAATTATTCTCCCCCCAGCTATGGGTAAAATAGTAGGGCAGACTTTGCATTCCTGATAGCATATATAGACTAACGCTAGCGTGGGTTACTAGCGAAAATTCCACAAAGCAACTGGAATGCCGACTCATCTTGATTCGATCTTGTTCACTGTCGCTGGATCCCATCTCATGCTGACTCGCCTCTCTGCTCCGGTGTCCGGTGTCGACTGCCCCTGTCCGTGTCCCGTCACCAACTCTAGTGAGCTCCTTTGTCCAACCAACTCTCTTCTTGCGCCCCCTTACCACTTCCGGTCACGCAGAGATTTCAAGTCCAAAACCCTTTGTCTGGTTTCGCGCCAAAACAGAAAAAGGAATCGTCTGCTTGGCGGGCCACCTACATAGTGTCACAATAGCACTAATACCCTTGGGAAAGGCATGAATCCAATTATTCTCCCTCCAGCTATGGGTAAATAGTAGGGCGGAATAGGTTCTTCAGCCTTGGTTCGGCAACTAGTCTAGGAGAAGGAAAACTCTGAAATCAAACCCGTTAAACTCCGCTTAAAAATTGACCTTGTGTCATATCCTGCCCGAGCGGAGGGTTTGGTAAATATGATAAAATATTGTAACACTTTTGACTCACCCTATTTGTACTTCATGTTACTAAAATATTGCAAAACTTTTGACTCACCCATTTTGTAACGCTAAAAATAAAGAAAAACTTCTCATAATTTGAATAATGAACTTCGAAATGAAACCATCTGAATATTGTTGGTTCAATCCCGACTACAGGTCAAATAACAAGGAATACTTAATATAGCTTAACACTTGTTCCCAGTTATGGTTAACAGAGTAAAAACAATCTACCCACGAGGTCAAAATAAAGGGTTTGGGTTGAAGTTCCCTGTAGGATCCTGAGTTCGACAAAAAAAAAAAACTCCTGAAAAAGACCGAAAGATGCATCGGCCAAAACGTTGTAAATATAACAAAGAAAAATGACGACAATACTCTAAATGATAAAAAAAGACTTCTCAAAAGTTCAAAATTTGATAAAAAGAACTAAAAAAAAAGAAGTCTTGCTATAATTAAAAATGTATGTAAAATTAATAGAAATGTTTGAAGAATTCAATAATTTCATTCAAATTATCTCTACTACAGATTTGAGTGCTATTTTCCTTTTTTTTTTCTTTCTTTTTCTTTTTATTGCTGTTTTAATATGGGCCAAATACATGCAAAGATATAAAACATTTTCTCTTTGTTTTTCGTTACAGGCCATCTTGTAAAATCACGAATTTAAACGCATTTTTTGGCTTCAAAAAGTCACATCCAGGCAAATCTGAATTACCTTTAAAATTCTATTTTCCACTATCATCAAAATTATAAAGTGTACTTAAACACGTTATTTTTCACGCGCAAATTGATTTCCTATATTTTTGGTAATTTCCATGAATACAAGTAGTTAACGTTTCCAAGAAAGTGGTTTTATAACTTATAAGAATTTGTTAAATAAAAATCAATTAAAAATGAGGGGGGTGCAAAAATAAAATCCAACGCCTTCCGCTGAGTAGGACAACAGAAACAAGTTCACTCGTCATTTCTCGTCTCTTTCCGCTTCTTTCCTTCAGGTGTTACCACGAACGGAATTCACTCCACGTGGCTTTGTCGTTACATTTCAATTCTTTCGTCCGACCGCCTCGCCATCAGTTTTTTCTGCAGCCAGGGATAGTTGCTAGATTTGCATAAGCGTCCTCTAGCTTTGGTCAACTTTCATAATCAAATGAACCCATATTTACGTCTGCTGTTCTGTCTGCATATACAATACGCTATTCGTTGTCTATTCGAACGGCGGAGACTGATTGGTTCACCTGATTGGTTCAGCTGCTCGATCTGCCTTTCAATTCCTCGACAGAATTGCAAATATTTTTACTTGGATGAATTAAAATTAACTTGCTGAATGCTTGAAACCTTAGCGACATAATTAGAATCAACCTCTATGAATTAAAAATTAATATATTTTGAATTCTTCATTCATAAGTCACACACACACACACACACACACACACACACACACACACACACACACATAGATAGATGAAAATGTATAGAGATAAAAAAAAAATACAAGGTCTTCAAGGGATGATTTTATTTGTTGGAATATTTGCCAATGTTACACGTTCAGGTATTTAGATATTCATTTGGGAATGTAAAATTTGAAACAGAACAAAAATAGAATGTTTTAAAATTTTCTCGTCTTTTTTGTTTCATTTTCCATCTTAGACGCCCTGATGAAGGTCTGAACACCGAAACGTTTAACATGGGCCAATATTTCTACAAATAAAATAATCCTCTAAATGCCTTATACTTTTTCATCTCTCTACATTTTCATTTAGTCGGACATATTTCCAGTTTTTTCCCCCTTTCACGATCCGATGAGGGTCATCATGGACCTGAAATATATTTACAACGACCCCAAAGATTTTTTTCGTTTTCTTTTTTATAAAAACGTGAGTTTTCAGGTATTTTAATCCCTAAATAATTATACAATCGATAGCCGTGGGCATTGAGCACTCAATTTGTAGACTCCTACTCACTGGATTTTTTCCATCGATTAGATAGATAGATAGATAGATAGATAAATAGATAAAGAGAGAGAGAGACAGAGAGAGAGAGAGAGAGAGAAAACATCAAAAGATAAAGATATAAATTGAGATAGATAGATAGAGAGAGGCGGGGGACTTCAAAAGATAGATAGATAGATAGATAGATAGATAGATAGATAGATAGATAGATAGATAGATAGAAACTTCAAAAGATAAATGGATATAAATTGAGATAGACTGATAGAGAGAGGCGGGGGACTTCAAAAGATAGATAGATAGATAGATAGATAGATAGATAGATAGATAGATAGAAACTTCAAAAGATAAATGGATATAAATTGAGATAGACTGATAGAGAGAGGCGGGGGACTTCAAAAGATAGATAGATAGATAGAAACTTCAAAAGGTAAATGGATATAAATTGAGATAGACTGATAGAGAGAGGCGGGGGACTTCAAAAGATAGATAGATAGATAGATAGATAGATAGATAGAAACTTCAAAAGATAAATGGATATAAATTGAGATAGACAGATAGAGAGAGGCGGGGGACTTCAAAAGATAGATAGATAGATAGATAGATAGATAGATAGATAAATAGATAGATAGATAGAAACTTCAAAAGATAAATGGATATAAATTGAGATAGACAGATAGAGAGAGGCGGGGGACTTCAAAAGATAGATAGATAGATAATGAACAGACTGTGATAGATAGATAGATAGATAGATAGATAGATAGATAGATAGATAGATAACCTGGATGAGATAGATAGATAGATAGATAGATAGATAGATAGATAGTGGCGACTGAAGACTACAGAAAGTCGAAATGATGCAATTTGGGAAAATACTTATTAGGTTTAAAAGGATAAGACAAGTAATTTAATAAAATAATAACTTAAATATAAATATTAGCAAAAATATACACCCGGATTTTTTTAATAGAAAATTCATCCTATGAGTGTAATTTTAAGGTATTTGATCCAAATAGCAGCGGGTATAAATATGCACCCAAGTGCATAATTGTAGGAGGATTAATACTTGATGGACCATCAATTTATCTTCCCACTTTTTCTTGGAGATATAAACATAGTCTTAACACCGAACTCAGTGATGACTAATGATCTAATAAATGTCATCGATGAGTTAATGCCCTGATGACTATTGCTCGTATTATAAATGTAAAGATACTGGGAAAAGGTGTACCATAGCCAGATACGGATATGCGAAAAGTACATAGAATGTTCATAACATATATACATAGAACATAGGAATCTCGAAACACGAAAAACACTTACGACTTCTTAGTTCAGGTACGAAATCTTTTATTACCTTTGAGTTTAAAGGTTCTTTCGACATAAGGTGAGAGATACACATTCTTTCTATTCTGGCTTTTTCATCTGCCACCCCGCCATCTCGTGCGGAGCCCGTAGCGCGCAAATTCGTCTGGCCTCAGCGAGCCCCGAAAGTCGACTCTTCTTGTCCGGTGTCTAGTTCTCAACTCTACTGACTTTTTCAAAATCCCCCAAATCCTCCGCGCGCTTCCGGTGCGTGACGTCTGTAGCCCCGTTTCCCATCTGGGCTATTGTGACATCTCTGAGTGATACGTCCGCTCTGCGCGCGCGCGTGAACACCTGCGTTAATGTTGCACCTAAGTAACCCATGCACTGAGCCGAAAGGTTCTCAGCCTAACTAAACCCAAAGGCATAAGACGAAATCCCTCGGCCATTATATTACAAAGGTATAAGATTAAAGACATTACTAATAATAGAAAGCGCATGAGCACTCAACCAGAGTGGAGTTAATATGTAAGTTTTGATGTAATAAAATATACTAAATTAGAAAGACTGAGACAAGTTAAAAAAAAACGAAAAAAAAACATATAAAAAGATTAGACTTATTTTATTTTATCTTAATTGATTTCCGCATAAAATTATACTTAAAGAGCATGAAAATATTAAAAAAAAAAAAACAATATATCAATATGATGCAAAGTAAACTTTTAAAAATAACATTTAATATTATTTGAACTTAATTATTATGTTATTATTGGTATAGTGGCTACATGCTAGGCTGTGACATCATAGTTAAAAGGGATATAATCAAACAATAGAACAGCATCGACGCTAGCTCTTCCCATCACTCCAGACTTTCTTTGATAATTTTTCCTAATTTAACTAAGATATTAAAGAATAAAATTAGAGTTGATTTCTGTTAAGGTTTATCAACGAGATGTTTGCTCATATGTATTTTTAATAAAAACAAATAAAAAGATGGCATCGGCCAAAACGTTATGAATAATGACAATAAAGGTGAAGACAATAAAAAAACACCAATACTAAGAAAATATTATTAAAACCTATAGCTTTACATCATTATGCAAATTAGTCTTCCCTTCTCACTGTAAACCGCTATTTGGTTGTACATGGTCTCTCAAAATAGTTGCAACCCATTGATATGATAATGATTTATTGATCAGACAAGCACAATGGTGAATATTTGGAACACGTCCTGTAAAAAATGCATCCTTTGAACTAGAGACATCAATCAAATCAATGTTTTTGTTTAATCATATTTACCAACCCCTCCACTCGGGCAGGATATGACACAAGGTCAATTTTTAAGCGGAGTTTAACAGGTTTGAATTCAGAGTTTTTCCTAGACTAGACCCTCACCAAGGCTGAAGAATTCAGTCTGTCCTACTATATACCCATAGCTGCCAAGGGTGCTATGTGAAATGCAACCAGTCTCGTCCAGGATTTGAACTCGTGTCGCCGTGTCCATTTCCTACGACGGTAACCATTACACCATGGCCACCTCCAATGATTTTGTTTAATTGTTATTATATCAGTTGCCAGAACATGCAATCTTTTGGGGGGTGGGTGGGTTCTTGTCCCAGTAATAAATCATTATCATATTAATAGGTTGCATCTATTTTGAGACAGTTTGGAATAATTTTGTCTCCAAATAAGTAGTGACATTGAATATTTTCCTGTCTTGTCCAAGACATTCTGATCGAGAATTAATAGTTATTATAGTATACTATTTTCAAATTTTAAACAAAAATGAACACATTATTACCAGTAGAGTTGTTAGCAGTCACATGGGTCCCATGTATTTTGAAACACCCTATATAAGCACACAAGACGGAATATATGTGCTTTAATTAAAAAGGCAACATCTCCACACTAAACGGTACCTCTCTGAAACTAGTTGACAAGTTCACCAACCTTGGAAGCAGTGTCTCATCAACCGAGACAGACATCAGCAAACGACTAGAAAAGCCATGGACAGCTATTGATAGGCTATCGGTCATATGGAAGTCAGACCTGACCGATAAAATAAAACGCAGTTTCTCCCAAGCAGCGGTCGTGTCGATACTGCTATATGGATGCACTACATGAACGCTAACAAAACATATAGAGAAAAAGCTTGACGGCAACAACACAAGAATGCTGCGAGCAATATTAGACAAGTCCAGGAAGCAACACCCCACAAAGCAGCAGCTGTACGGCCACCTCTCACCCATCACGAAAATTATCAAAATTAGACGAACCAGACTGCTGGAGAAGTAGGGACGAGTTCATAAGTGATGTACTCCTGTGGACCCCTTCACATGGACAGCAAAGGCAGGGCGACCAGTTCAAACCAATATATCTGTGCCGATACAGGACGTAGCCCCGAAGACCTACCGGAAGCAATGGACGATAGAGGGAGGTGGCGAAAGAAGGTCAGGGATATCCACGCTGATGGCACGACATGTTGATGATGATATATACAAATACAATTGGGTATTCATCATCATCATCATCATCATGTCGTGCCACAGGCACGGATATCCCTGACCCTCTCTCGCCACTTTTCCCTATCGTTCATCGCCTCTGGCAGGTCTTCAGGGCTACATACCGTATCTTCACATAGCTGTTGTATGTATGTTCGAGCTGCTCGTCCTGCTTTTGCCCGGCCATATGTAGGGGTCCATAGGAGTACATCACTTATGAGCTCATCCCTGCTTCTCCAGCAGTGTCCTGCATGTCTGGTTCGTCTAACTTGGATAGTTTTCGTAACAGGAGGCAGGTGGCCATATAGTTGGTGCATCGTGGGGTGTTGCCGCCGGGACTTGTTCAATATTGCTCGCAACATTCTTGTGTAATTGCCGTCTGGCTTCTTCTCCCGCCGTTTGGTTAGCGTCCAAGTAGTGCATCCATACAGCAGTGTCGATACGACCGCTGCTTGGAAGAAACTGCGTTTCATTTTATCAGTCAGGTCTGATTTCCATATGATCGATAGCCTATCGATAGCTGTCCGTGCCTTCCTTAGCCGCGTGTCGATGTCCTTTTCTGTTGATGATACGCTGCTTCCTAGGTAAGGCCACCAGTTTTGATAATGAAAAATAATTTTATTCATGATTAAGATTTGAAAAAGCATTGAGATTATGACGTAAGTCACCAATACTAAGATAATATTAAAATCAAAATGTTTATGTTAATATGCAAATTAGCCTTCAAGCGTGACTATTTTGCGCTAATTATTCTAATCCACATATTCAACATTTGCACCCAGTTAAATGATTCCAAGTATTGCTATATATCACGAACAATTCATTTAAACATCAGTCATTTATTTACACACTGTTAAATGATCAAACACTTCTATTTTTAATTATTCAATTTTGCATTGGTCATTAGTTTGTACACAGTTTGAATTTCAAACAGTTCTATTTGACCAATCAAGTGCCATCAATCCGGGCCAGAGTGGACTTAGGAGCAATGGCCATAAAGGGGTACTCCACATTACCTAAACCTCCGAAGCTGGGGCTTCGCCATGAAATGGTTTAATGTCATATCTAGGACACTCGTTGGGAGAGGGGGTCTTACCCCTCTGCAGAGATGCAGTTGTTATATCATATTTACCAACCCCTCCGCTCGGGTAGGATATGACACTAGGTCAATTTTTTAAGCGGAGTTTAACAGGTTTGAATTCAGAGTTTTCCTTCTCTTAGACTAGCTGCCTCATCAAGGCTGAAGAACACAGTCTGTCCTACTATTTACCCATAGATGGAGGGAGAATGATTGGATTCATACCTTTCCCAAGAGTATTAGAGCTCTGAGAAAAGCAACCAGTCTCGTCCAGGATTTGAACTCGTGTCGCCGTGTCCATTTCCTACGACGATAACCATTACACCACGGGCAGTTGTTATATTCTACCCTCTCTGCCGAGTGAACTTCCCTGGGTTGAGTTTATTTGTTTTACTACATATCGAGTTGATACGCAAGTAGTAATTTACTAAGCTTTTTGCTTAGATGTGACACAAGGCCATATGAATGGGGCACCCAATGAGACCCGAACTCACCCGTGTAGGTTTGCTAGTGTAGCTTGCTAACCATTACGCTACCAGAGGCGCCCAAAGTTGACACGCAAGTAGACGAACAAACCAAACCGATTGGGTTTATTAAGTGCCGAAATTGGATTCATTTGTAAATGTTTGCTTGTTATCATAACAATATCTTTATTGTTTCATAACACTACTGTTTGTCTAGAATTATTAGTTTCTTCACAGTTATAAGATATTACGTATTCATTGGGGGGTTGTCCTTGTGGTGTAATGGTTAAAGCGATGGACTGCGGAATCGTAGTAAGCGAGTTCGTACTCCAGTCGCGCTGTTACGTTCACTTTCAGGCAAATATCCTTGGGAAAGGTATGAGCCCTCCCTCTTATCCTTCCAGCTATGGGTTAAATAGTAACACTACTGTTCTTTTAAGAGAATGGCTTTGGTATTAAATAACCTACAAAGATTGATATGCCATTAAACCAAGAAACCTATTCAAAACAAATAATTTACATAGTTAAATGGTTTCATTTCCTAATATCAAATTTTTAAAAAATGATATCATTTGTTTGGGCAGTTATATGGATTCCCGCATTACTATCTAACACTAATATCTAAGTGCCATTCTGATCAAAATCTGAGAGTGGCACTCGAAAAACAGCAGTTGTGTGGCCGCTTACCTCCCATATCATAAACCATCCAAATAAAACGGGCAAGACATGCAGGGCACTGCGGAAGAAGTAAGGATAACCAGCACAGAATTACATTAAAAAACAGCTCAGTGTGGACACTGAGTGCTGTCTAGAGGACGTGCCAAGAGCGATGACCTGATTGGGATGAATGACGAGAGAGTCAAGAAAATGCGAGCTATCGGCAAGCCATGATGACGGCGTCAAACTTTCATTGATTCTAATATAAAGACTGAAAAAATAATAAAAGCATTTATAGAAATTCATGGAAACGATTTTACAATAGAAAAATGACATATCAACAGAAAAAATAATAAAAACAATTTTATTTCCGAACCTTTTTTATTCAAAGCTTTCAGGTGCGAGTCAAATCGATTCCTCCATCAAGGTAGCCATCTTATTAGCCCACATATCAACTCCTTTCTGTTATGAAGTTAGAAAATTATCTAAAGTCCACTTCTTCAATAATTGTTTAAGTGCTTGTATTATATATATATATATATATATATATTGTCACGTGGTGTCCCCCTGAGAGAAGAGAAATAAGGAATTTCTACTATACCTCGTATTTGAATTGGCAAGCTGTCAAAGAATGACCGATAAGACAGGATAGTAATATGGCCTGTCGGGGAAAAGTGTGGGTCAGGCTATCTGTACTCTGTGACCTCACTCGAATCGCCTGATCAGGGGGAAAGAAGAAGATAGAAGCCAAAATGATTGGTTTAAACCCTAAGGCGGAAGTGGGAGCTCCTTCCGTCAGCAGAAGTAGGGAATAAAAGAATCAGTTTTTGGACACAGGTCGTGGCGAACGAATCTAAAGCCAAGACTCCGGGTAAAGGAAGACGAGGAGTGTCTTGGACAAGAAGGAGCCATACATTCAAGCCAGGACTAAAAAGAACATAAAGTCTGTTAGCCCGTAAAATAGGAAATATTCTCCACAGGAATCCATCGAAATAAGATAAGTAAACTTTGACACTGTTTCTCCCTATACTCAATTGTACACCCTCTCTCTCTCTCTCTCTCTCTCAAGTTGAAGAAAGACTAAAGACGAAAGAAAAGAAAAGAAGAAAGACATTTATGTTTATGTACTATCTGTTTATAATATAGCTGACACGTTGAAGATGTGTATCTACGTGTAGTAAAAAGATTGATATATTTTAATATTCCCACGTGTTGGAGCTTGTTCTTTGTGTCGTCTACTACCAAGTTATTATTTCATGTTTCTTTTTCAGCTTCTATTCGCCTTATGTTAACCGCGCTTAATTTGTCCTATTTGAATTCCTTTAAAAATATCACACGGAAAACCGGAGTTGTCGACTACTATAATTAATATTATTACTTCTAAACCTAGAGGTCCATATCTTCCATTGTTCTAGGGGAGGAAGAACTAGTGGCCTTGGTGGGTGGGTGTATAGTGTGAAATTTGGAAACCCCTTGCAAACGGCGGTCAGTCTAGCCATAAATTAACCCCCACATAATATGCCAGTTCCTACATGCCCGAGAAAGGACTCTGAATGAGGACTTATTCTACAAGGGATCAAGTGCCAGTCTGCCCTGTCTTCACGCGTGCGAAAAATAAAGTCCCGTTTTGGGATTTTAGTAAATTTGCCGTCACAATATATATATATTTAGAGAGAGAGAGAGACTGTTTCGTTGTATCACATGTCTTCAGTGTGGCTAAACATGTAGGACGCTTCAAGCTGGGATCGACCTCCTCACAATTTTACGTTAGACTTAGTATCATACTACTCAGCCATCAGTCGACATACGTCAGCGTGTAAATTATAAGACATTATGTAGTAGCTTTCGTGTGTTTACATTTTGCCTTACTGCATACCAGAGTGCTCAATTCATTTGAAGAGCTTTGTATTATGCGAATGGCAGCAGTTAATACCTTCGAAAGAGTGCTCAAACCACGCTGGGGGAACGTATATATTGTCATCCACAGTCTGTTATATATATATATATATATATATATATAAACCGCGTCCCCAAAACTTTGACATCCTTTTGAAAGCAATTATCTTGAAAACTACTCAGTCTAGATCAATAAAATTGAACAGTTTATATACTGAACATTATATGTGATGTGGACCCAAGGTTGGGACCACGGAAGGAAAACACGGAACACGGATTAGAGATAAGAAATATATATGAACAAAAGGTTACAAAGGATAGTGTAAAGGTAAGTGGAGCTTAGTATCTGGTGATGTCCAATATTGGTAGTTGTACACGGTTGCGTACTACTAATACTCCTGCTAATACTACGGTATTACGATACTGTGGTATTTGTTGCTCGCCCCACCTAACGAGCAAGTGTGGCACAAGGCCTTTTTAGGTGGGTCCGGGCGCAGGGCCGGAGCCCACACGCACCCGGCATTCCCAAAAATGCCTACGGCCCCGTCGGCATTCCCCTTATTAGGGAGAAAAAGCCTGGGGGGGAAGGCCCCCTGAGGCCGAAGGAAATCTCCAGGTGCCGAGACACACTCGGCCTGATCCGTGCCGCAGTAAACACGGCCGACCGAAGTGCGATCCGACAACTGAAGAGGTGCAGTATTAGGATACTGCTCTCTGAGAGTGTTATCTCACATAGTAATATAGTGCTGGAAGAGTCCATGATGCTGGTAATTTCGGTTTCACAACAATATGTCTATTCTGGGACCGATTTCATCAGTGTTCAATATGTGCTCCGCCTGTGACACGGGACACGTCAAGTCCATAGTCAAGCTCTTGCCAAATATGCAGTAGCATGTCTCCGGTAACAGTATTCAGTGCGGGAGTAATTCTCTGATTGAGTTCACCAATGCTAGCAGGAATAGGGGGACATAGACCAGTCCCTTCACATATCTCCGTAAAAAGGAATCACTCAAGGACAGGGCCGGTGAGGCCGGTGACAATAGCGGCTATTTCATCAGAAAACTGTCTTCATCTCCACTTCGCTCGATCCATCTCTTTGGTAGATTCTCAATGAGATTGGCGCATACTGTCTTCTTCCAATGAATATAAAATCTTGATCTTTTTCTATACCTTCTGTAAAAATTTGAGGTAATCTCAAACAAGAATTGCCAAAATCATTGGAATGCGAAATGATGTCAAATTTTTTGGGACACATTCCATATAATGTATACGTACCGAAAACGAGAATTCTCTCTCTCTCTCCTCTCTCTCTCTCTCTCTCTCTCTCAATTAGCAATCGCTTCTTTTATATCTTTTAGATGGCATTTAGTGTCCACACAACACTGATGAATGTAATCCTTCGCAGACAAAGAAATTTTATTTGCCAAGAAAAATTTGACGGATCAAAACCCAAAATGAATTAAGAAATCTTTTCCCTCCTTGATTGTTAAAAATAGAATCTTTAACCAATTAAAATCATAGGTAAATCATCAACTGCTTTTAATCTAATTTCGAGCCTAACTAATCCTATAAATGGCGAAGAAATTAATATTTTCTTCAGTAGGTATGGATTTATTCTGTATCTACTCGACTACCTTTTGATTTCTTTCTTTCGAGTGAAAATCTACATTCTTTTCTTTCAAGAATGCATTTCAACATCATTTAATAATCTTAAATTGAATGAATATAGTTGTTTACAACAATATATTCATTTCTAGTATTGCATAGGCCATTACAAAAAATATCTCACTTGCTAATTGTTTCATTTTGCTTACAAACTAACATTAGCATTTTAGCGATGTTCTACCTTTACATAGTGACACACTCACACACAGATTTTTACATACACAAAATATACCCCTTTAGATTTGATCTAATAAAAACTGCAATACTTAACGCATGAATATTCACTTTCTCTCTTAAAAAGTTTACGCTCTGACTAATATTATCTTTGTTTACTAGAAAAAATCTACTGTTTTTCAACTAACATTTCATTCAATTTGAAGAAATAAAAATTTATTGATTTGTATATCAATATTTTATTCAAACATTTACACTTTTGTCCGCTACAGGTACGGGAAATTTTCTAAATTCCAAGACCAAAGCCTCGCCATCAGGTGCAGTTTAATGTCATACTCAGGATACGATATTTCTTTTGATTAAAATCTCTGGTTTGCATATCTTATGAATAACTCTCTGAGGTAAACATTTTTTTCTTTTTATGTTATCTTTGTCAATAGAAAATTTTATGAGAATGTTTCATTTTTTTGATAGATCGAGGAAGAAGAGGGGGAAAAACGTGTATCATTTTAAGTGTTTGTTTTTTTTTTTTTGTTTTTTTTTTTTTTGGTTTGTTTGTTTTTTGTTTTTTGTTTTATTTTTGTTTTTTCACATCTGCACAATCTGGTGATTGTCTCGTTGGAGATATAATGACCGCAGTTTCATTTATACTTTTCTTTTCTAGTTGGCTTTGTACACTATTCCATTGATATAATTGTTACGTTCTGAATCATGATATGTATTCACCCAACCCGGCCCCCACCCCGCACCAGCAGGATGTGACATTAGATCAATTTTTTCAGTTGAGTTTAATAGAGTTGAATTCAGAGTTTTCCTTCTACGAGACATATTGCCAGATTATATATCTGAGCGTGGATGAAGGCACAGGTCAAAGTAAGGTTATTTAATTAAATATAATGCATATTGTCATCTAGCACAAGTATTGAAGGATATTAGCTGATAGTAACCCAGACAGCATCTCTTCCCTCTCCACGTCACTGGCGTTGTCTAAGTTAAGAATAATGGACTATAGAACTTGGTTTGATTTGGTTTATTCTCTATGTTTGACGGCATATCAACCTTCGAGGGCTATCTAAAGCTAGAGCCTTATAGAAAAAAACAAGTGCTACTATTTAACTAATTGTTTAGAGTTGGGTAAAGGGGTTCATATGTATTCACTAACCTCTCTTCACAAGCAGAAAATGACACGAGGTCAATCTTTTAAGCGGACTTTAACTGGTTTGAATGCAGAGTTTTTCCTTCTCCCAGACCGGGGGGGGGCATACCAAAGTAAAAGAACCATTTCTGTCCTTTTTCACCCATAGCTAATAAAAGAATAGTAGATTCATACCCTTTCCAAAGGGTATTAGCGTTATGTGAAATGCAAACAGTTTCGTCCAGGATTTGATCTCGGATTGCCGTGTCCATCTTCTTCAACAGTAACCGTTACACCCACCAGCACTACCCTACCTGTACCATTATAAGTAGATAGCTTCTAAGGAACGAATTTACTCTCTCTGCTAACATAGTACACATGATCTAGCACTCCGAAACGGATTGGTCCGAAGC
Source organism: Sepioteuthis lessoniana (assembly GCA_963585895.1). Taxonomy (NCBI): domain Eukaryota; kingdom Metazoa; phylum Mollusca; class Cephalopoda; order Myopsida; family Loliginidae; genus Sepioteuthis; species Sepioteuthis lessoniana. The sequence goes on from OY757940.1 coordinate 54,106,743, forward strand.
GGAAGTTGGATGTAACGTATTTTTGCCTAACTTTTGTAATATGTATATATTACACATGATTTTCGTGATTTCTCTCTCTCTCTCTCTCTCTCTCCTCCTCCTCCTCCTCCTTTCCTCCTCCTCCTTTTTGGCCAAGTTATGATTGCCGAACGAGTCTCTGTCCGTCTAAATAACGAAGAAACCCACCACGTACAATCCACTGCCCATTTCTCTCAGTCTCAAAGTCCAAAATATAAAGTAACATGTTCCTTAAACTAGAAATACGAGTTGTTTTGTGTCGAGCAAATAGCCTCACCCACCTATCAGTCCACTGCTAACTTTAGTAAGTACCCACTCGTTCAAACAAGTGCCAGTATGTTACGTTCTTAAGGTTGTCGTTCCAGAGGTAATGGCCCCTATTTTGTTTGGTTGACTCCCCGAAAAAATCCTGACGAAACTTTTTACTTCGCGCCAATACCTTTTAGAAAAGGCAGAAATTCATCTCTTCTCTATTATAATGGTTATATGGGTTAAATAATTGGGCATATCGGACTCTCTAGCTAAGGTAGAGCAAAGAAAACGGAATTCAGACAATATATACCCGACTTTTAACAACCACTGGGACATCAGTGTCCCTGTTGAATTTCCTTTTCGTTTTAAGCTGTAAAAACTTTATTCCAAAAAACAATGGGCTCCCAGTAGCGTAAAGATCAATATACTGGATCGCGACATCAGAGTAAGAAAGTTCGAGCTCCCTTCGGGCTATTACATTCCCATTTGGACAAATACCCTTGGGAAAGGTGTGAACTCCTTTATCACCACACCCCCGGCTATCACTTAACTAGTATCACTCCTATCCCTTTACAAGGATAGCTTTGGCATTAAATAACCAACCAAGGTTGAAATATGATTAAATAAAGAAATTATCCAGTCAGCCAGGGCTGCAGCTACGGGGTAAGACCCCCGCACAACGAGTGTCCTGTATATGACTCTAAACAAACTGATGAGGTTCCAGTACTGCTGGAACTTTAGGGAATGCGGAGTACTCCTCCCATGTCCACTCTAGTCCAGAATGGTACCACCTGATAGGGTCCTATCTATGGGTCAAATAGAATTAAACTCTGTCCTCATGCTAAACTGAATTGCTTGAAATAGGACTGTTTCGACATCTAAACTGCGTAGTTATGCTAAAATGGATAGCACGAAATGTAACTGTTTTTGTATGCTAAACGGAATTTTTAAAAATAGAACTGTTTTGTCATTGACACTGTACTTACGCTAAACTGAATTGTTTGCAATAGAACTGTTTTGACATTTAACAGTGTGTAAGCAAAAAACTATACTTATACTAAACTGAATTGTTTGAAATAGAATTGCTGATATATTTAGAAATGGATTTGGCATTAATAAACAATAATGGTTAATCTACCATAAAACCAAACCAAAAAGAATTATTTGAAATAGAACTGCTTTTGTATACTAAACCTGCGTACTTATGCTAAACCTAATTGTTGGAATAGAACGGTTAGTACGCATAAAAATTAATTTGGAATTAATCACCTACAATGGTTGATATGCCATTAAACCAAACCAAACCAAACCAAGCTAAATAAAGAAACCAAACAAACAAATAAATTTTTTTTTTAATAAAAACTACTCAATACTAACAGTTAGAGGATTTACTTTGGTTTGGTTGGTTTGGTTTGGTTTTATGGCATATCAATCATTGTAAGATATCTAATGCTAAATATTTGTAAACCTAAGTCAACAAAGTTAAATAGTTTCAAGTATTGCTATGTATCACTAACAATTCAATTATACGTCAGTCATTTGTTTACACACGGTTAAATGATCAAATAGTTCTATTTCAAACAATTCAAATTAATATAAGTTAACAAAGTTAGATAGTTTCAAGTATTGCAATGTATCACTAACAATTCAATTATACATCAGTCATTTGTTTACACACGGGAAAATGATCAAAAAGTTCTGTTTCAAACAATTCAATTTAACATAAGTTAACAGAGTTAAATGGTTTCAAATATTGCTATGTATCACTAACAATTCAATTATATAACAGTCATTTGTTAACACCCGGTTAGATGATCAAATAGTTCTTTTCAAACAATTCAAATCAACATAAGTTAAATGGTTTCAAGTATTGCTATGTATCACTAACAATTCAATTATACATCAGTCATTTGTTTACACACGGTTAAATGATCAAATAGTTTTATTTCAAACAATTCAAATTAACATAAGTTAACAAAGTTAAATGGTTTCAAGTATTGCATATGTATCACTAACAATTCAATTATACATCAGTCATTTGTTTACACACAGTTAAATGATCAAATAGTTCTATTTCAAACAATTCAATTCAACATAAGTTACCAAAGTTAAATGGTTTCAAGTATTGCTATGTATCACTAACAATTCAATTGTACATCAGTCATTTGTTTACACACGGTTAAATGATCAAGTAGTTCTATTTCAAACAATTCAATTCAACATAAGTTACCAAAGTTAAATGGTTTCAAGTATTGCTATGTATCACTAACAATTCAATTGTACATCAGTCATTTGTTTACACACGGTTAAATAATCAAGTAGTTCTATTTCAAACAATTCAAATAAACCTAAGTTAACAAACTTAAATGGTTTCAAGTATTGCTATGTATCACTAACAATTCAATTATACATCAGTCATTTGTTGACACACGGTTAAATGATCAAATAGTTTTATTTCAAACAATTCAAATCAACATAAGTTAACAAAGTTAAATGGTTTCAAGTATTGCTATGTATCACTAACAATTCAATTATACATCAGTCATTTGTTGACACACGGTTAAATGATCAAATAGTTCTATTTCAAACAATTCAAATCAACATGAGTTAACAAAGTTAAATGGTTTCAAGTATTGCAATGTATCACTTACAATTCAATTATACATCAGTCATTTGTTTACACACGGTTAAATGATCACAAAGTTCTATTTCGAATAATTCAATTTAACTTAAGTTACCAAAGTTAAATGGTTTCAAGTATTGCTATGTATCACTAACAATTCAATTATACATCAGTCATTTGTTTACACACGGTCAAATGATCAAATAGTTCTATTTCAAACAATTCAATTCAACATAAGTTACCAAAGTTAAATGGTTTCAAGTATTGCTATGTATCACTAACAATTCAATTATACATCAGTCATTTGTTTACACACGGTTAAATGATCAAAAAGTTCTATTTCAAATAATTCAATTTAACATAAGTTAACAAAGTTAAATGGTTTCAAGTATTGCTATGTATCACTAACAATTCAATTATACATCAGTCATTTGTTTACACACGGTTAAATGATCAAATAGTTCTATTTTAAACAATTCAAATCAACATAAGTTAACAAAGTTAAATGGTTTCAAGTATTGCTATGTATCACTAACAATTCAATTATACATCAGTCATTTGTTTACACACGGTTAAATGATCAAAATTTCTATTTCAAACAATTCAATTTAACATAAGTTAACAAAGTTAAATGGTTTCAAGTATTGCTATGTATCACTAACAATTCAATTATACATCAGTCATTTGTTTACACACGGTTAAATGATCAAAAAGTTCTATTTCAAATAATTCAATTTAACATAAGTTAACAAAGTTAAATGGTTTCAAGTATTGCTATGTATCACTAACAATTCAATTATACATCAGTCATTTGTTTACACACGGTTAAATGATCAAATAGTTCTATTTTAAACAATTCAAATCAACATAAGTTAACAAAGTTAAATGGTTTCAAGTATTGCTATGTATCACTAACAATTCAATTATACATCAGTCATTTGTTTACACACGGTTAAATGATCAAAATTTCTATTTCAAACAATTCAATTTAACATAAGTTAACAAAGTTAAATGGTTTCAAGTATTGCTATGTATCACTAACAATTCAATTATACATCAGTCATTTGTTTACACACGGTTAAATGATCAAAAAGTTCTATTTCAAATAATTCAATTTAACATAAGTTAAGAAAGTTAAATGGTTTCAAGTATTGCTATGTATCACTAACAATTCAATTATACATCAGTCATTTGTTTACACACGGTCAAATGATCAAATAGTTCTATTTCAAACAATTCAATTCAACATAAGTTACCAAAGTTAAATGGTTTCAAGTATTGCTATGTATCACTAACAATTCAATTATACATCAGTCATTTGTTTACACACGGTTAAATGATCAAAAAGTTCTATTTCAAATAATTCAATTTAACATAAGTTAACAAAGTTAAATGGTTTCAAGTATTGCTATGTATCACTAACAATTCAATAATACATCAGTCATTTGTTTACACACGGTTAAATAATCAAATAGTTCTATTTCAAACAATTCAAATCAACCTAAGTTAACAAAATTAAATGGTTTCAAGTATTGCTATGTATCACTAACAATTCAATTATACATCAGTCTATTGTTTACACACGGTTAAATGATCAAATAGTTCTATTTCAAACAATTCAATTCAACATAAGTTAACAAAGTTAAATGGTTTCAAGTATTGCTATGTATCACTAACAATTCAATTATACATCAGTCATTTGTTTACACACGGTTAAATGATCAAATAGTTCTATTTCGAATAATTTTATTTAACTTAAGTTACCAAAGTTAAATGGTTTCAAGTATTGCTATGTATCACTAACAATTCAATTATACATCAGTCATTTGTTTACACACGGTTAAATGATCAAAAAGTTCTATTTCAAATAATTCAATTTAACATAAGTTGACAAAGTTAAATGGTTTCAAGTATTGCAATGTATCACTAACAATTCAATTATACATCAGTCATTTGTTTACACACGGTTAAATGATCAAATAGTTCTATTTTAAACAATTCAAATCAACATAAGTTACCAAAGTTAAATGGTTTCAAGTATTGCTATGTATCACTAACAATTCAATTATACATCAGTCATTTGTTTACACACGGTTAAATGATCAAATAGTTTTTTTCAAACAATTCAATTTAACATAAGTTACCAAAGTTAAATGGTTTCAAGTATTGCAATGTATCACTTACAATTCAATTATACATCAGTCATTTGTTTACACACGGTTAAATGATCAAAAAGTTCTATTTCGAATAATTTTATTTAACTTAAGTTAACAAAGTTAAATGGTTTCAAGTATTGCTATGTATCACTAACAATTCAATTATACATCAGTCATTTGTTTACACACGGTTAAATGATCAAATAGTTCTATTTTAAAAAATTCAAATCAACATAAGTTACCAAAGTTAAATGGTTTCAAGTATTGCTATGTATCACTAACAATTCAATTATACATCGGTCATTTGTTTACACACGGTTAAATGATCAAAAAGTTCTATTTCAAACAATTCAAATCAACCTAAGTTAACAAAATTAAATAGTTTCAAATATTGCTATGTATCACTAACAATTCAATTATACATCAGTTATTTGTTTACACACGTTTAAATCATCAAATAGTTTTATTTCAAACAATTCAAATCAACATAAGTTAACAAAGTTAAATGGTTTCAAGTATTGCTATGTATCACTAACAATTCAATTATACATCAGTCATTTGTTTACACACGGTTAAATGATCAAATAATTCTATTTCAAACAATTCAAATCAACATAAGTTAACAAAGTTAAATGGTTTCAAGTATTGCTATGTATCACTAACAATTCATTTATACATCAGTCATTTGTTGACACACGGTTAAATGATCAAATAGTTCTATTTTAAAGAATTCAAATCAACATAAGTTAACAAAGTTAAATGGTTTCAAGTATTGCTATGTACCACTAACAATTCAATTATACATCAGTCATTTGTTTACACACGATTAAATGATCAAATAGTTCTATTTCAAACAATTTTAATCAACATAAGTTAACAAAGTTAAATAGTTTCAAGTATTGCTATGTATCACTAACAATTCAATTATACATCAGTCATTTGTTTACACACGGTTAAATGATCAAATAGTTCTATTTTAAACAATTCAAATCAGCATAAGTTAACAAAGTTAAATGGTTTCAAGTATTGCTATGTATCACTAACAATTCAATTATACATCAGTCATTTGTTTACACACAATTAAATGATCAAAAAGATCTTTTTCAAACAATTCAATTTAACATAAGTTAACAAAGTTAAATGGTTTCAAGTATTGCTATGTATCACTAACAATTCATATATTATCAGTAATTTCTTTACACACTTTTGAATGATCAAACAGTTCTATTTCAGTCAATTCAGTTTTTTATTAGTCATTTGTTTCCATTCAGTTTAAATGTAAACAGTTATATTATGCCAAGAGATAAGTGCAACCATTCTGGGCCAGAGTGAACCGGGGAGCATTGGAAGTTAAGGGTTACTTCGCTTTCCCCAAAGCTCCGGCATTACTGGAGCCAGACGATCAGATTGTTTAGCGTCCCCTCAGGATACTCTTTGGGGGAGTCTTACCCTTCTGCAGGGATGCAGTCGGAGTATTCTATCGCTTCATCGTGGTTGTTGCATGACTTTTAGTTTCACTCATCTTTCAAAACTTAAAAGCAAACTTGGTTGTAAAAGGGTTAAAGATTTCATCGCGTCTAGATCAAAGTAGAGTGTTTGAATAATTAATGTCCACATGTTTTTGCATTGTTCCAAAGCAAATAGAGTTTATAAAACAGCTATTTTCATTTCTATATCAACCTTATCCTTCCAAATATGTAAAAAGTAATAAGATGATTATTAGTTATAACATAGGATGGTTTGTTTTGGTTGTTCATTGGTATATCTAATCTTCATGGACAACTAAAAGCGGACATTACATTGGACATTCGTTCAAATGAAGATGAACGAACGTCCAATGTAATGTTCGCTTTTAGTTGATCTTGTGTATACATAGATATATATTTCTTTTAAATACCCTATCCAGTGGCAAAAGCTGCTCGGTAGCGCCAGGAGTGGCAGTACCGCCTTGAGCTAACGAAACTGTGTTATCACCCTGGTTGGCAGTTGATGAGGCTAGGGTATCGCACGTGCTTTCACACGTTGTATGATGAAAAATGGTTAATTTGGTATATCAATCTTCATGGGTTATTTAATGCCTAAGCCATTTCTAGCATAGGAGGTGTTATGAGAGTCAGGACAAATTTATTCTTGGAGAATTTTCTGAATTCCATCGTACATTTTTAACTGACTAATAAATTCTCGAAAATGAAGATTCTGCAACTTCTGTATTTTTTATTCTTGAATATTCTAAGCCAAATTTTCAAATTATTGAAATCAACAGATATTAGGTTTTATTCTATAAATGAATTAAACTTTAATTAGTAAATAGTTAATATAGAGATAAAGCTATAAAAAAAATGAAAAAGAATGTTATTAACATTTTTTTTTTCATTCGGAAAACCATTTTCCATATAAGGAACAATGGAAGGAAAAAAGTTTAAGATTTCCTTCTTTACAGTTTCTGCCGAATATCAGATTAGTTCTTTGTGAAAGGGTTTTTAAAATCCAGTCGTAATTTGCCGCATTTAATGATGGTAAAATAAAATTTTAATTTCTGTTCAAGTCTTTCATTCAAATGCAAAGATTTTTCATAGTCACCAACTTCTTAGTTTTCCTTCCAAATTTCACACATAGAATTTTTCTGTTAAGAAAAATCCAAGAATGTTGAATTCAATAATATTAATTCCTAGAATATTAATTACTCTGGAAGCTATGCATCCAAACATTTTTTCTGTAAGTCTTCATTCTCCTGAAATATTGTAATGTAGTTACCGCCTCGCACCACCACTGGACCTAGTGTCTGACTGTGTGACCGACAACAAGGCGTCAATCACAGGAACTCCCACTGTGGATACGAAGAACAGTCATTCGCTGAATTTGGTAATACTTTTTTTAAAAGGGCAACTCACTCAGTAACCGGCAGTTGACAAGAAACGACTTAAATTTCGAGGCTTGCAACACACCACTCCTTTCAGAGTTGGTTTGATTTGGTTTGGTAGTGCTTTATGGCATATCAACAGTTATTAGCAATTAAATACCAAATTCTCTTTATACAGATCATATATGATTTGTAGACGTATTGTTTGTAGATATCATTTTTAAACGAGCCTGAGATCATTTTCTTGCATATAGTTAGATGCTTTTATATACGATTTGTATGCCAATAGTTTGTAGGTGATCTTATTTCTAAATGATATAGAGCACATTGTTTGCACACAGTTACATGGTTGCAAATTTTCATACCAGAATAGTTCAATTTAGTACCAATCATTTGTTTGCTCTCACTTAAATGGTTTCAAACATTGCTATCTAATAGTTTCATTTGCACACAGTTAAATGGTTTCAAGCGTCACTATATAACACTAACATTTCAATTTAGGCACAGAGAGAAAGAGTTTCTAGTGTTGCTAATAAACACTAATAATTCTATTCAACATCAATCATTTATAAGCACACAGATAAATGGTTCCAGTATTGCTAAGTATTACGAACAATTCAATCAAATATCAAAGTCCTATTTCAAACAATTCGATTAAACGTAAATCCTTTGTTTGCATACAGTATAAATGTCAAATAGTTCTATTTGATCCCGAAATAAGACCCTATCAAGTGCTATCCCTACAATTCGATTAAACGTAAGTCATTTGTTTGTATACAGTATAAATGTCAAACAGTTCTATTTGATCACGAAATAAGACCCTATCAAGAGCTATCCCAACAATTCGATTAAACGTAAGTCCTTGGTTTGCATACAGTATAAATGTCAAACAGTTCTATTTGATCCCGAAATAACACCCTATCAGGTGCTATCTATGATACTCGTTTTATGAGTGTCTTACTCGTCTATTCAACATAAATCATTCATTAGCACACAGATAAATAGTTCCAGTATTGCTAAGTATCACGAACAATTCAATCGAATATCAAAGTCCTACTTCAAACAATTCGATTATACGTAAGTCATTTGTTTGCATACAGTATAAATGTCAAACAGTTCTATTTGATCCTGAAATAAGACCCTATCAGGTGTTATCACTACAATTCGATTAAACGTAAGTCCTTTGTTTGCATACAGTATAAATGTCGAACAGTTCTATTTGATCCCGAAATAAGACCCTATCAGGTGCTTTCTTGTATACTCGTTTTATGAGTGTCTTACTCGTCTATTCAACATCAATCACTCATTAGCTCACAGATAAATGGTTCCAGTATTGCTAAGTATCACGAAAAATTCAATCAAATATCAAAGTCCTATTTCAAACAATTCGATTAAACGTAAGTCATTTGTTTGGTTTGATTTGGTTTGGTTTCTTTGTTTAATGACATATCAACCTACGTAGGTTATTTAATGCCAAAGCCATTCTCCTAGAAGAACAGTCGTTGTACTATTTAACCAATACCTGGGAGGATAAGGGGGTTCATATCTTTCCCAAGGGTATATGCCCGAAAGTGAATGTAATAGCGCAACTGGAGTTCAAACTCGTTTACTACGTTTCCGCAGTCCATCGCTTTAACCATTACACCACGAAGACACCCCCAGTCATTTGTTTGTATACAGTATAAATGTCAAACAGTTCTATTTGATCCCGAAATAACACCCTATCAGGTGTTATCACTACAATTCGATTAAACGTAAGTCATTTGTTTGCATACAGTATAAATGTTAAACAGTTCTATTTGATCCCGAAATAAAACCCTATCAGGTGTTATCACTACAATTCGATTAAACGTAAGTCATTTGTTTGCATACAGTATAAATGTCAAACAGTTCTATTTCATCCCGAAATAAGACCCTATCAGGTCCTATCTTGGATACTCGTTTTATGAGTCTCTTACTCGTCTGCAGAGATGCAGTCGGTGCATTCTACAATTCCATCCGAATGGGCTGTATCAAAGCAGGACTTAAAAATAAGGTAAATAGGGCCACACATTCTTGGGGCCTCATTTTCAAAAAATGGCTCCTATTGAGGGAGGGCAACGATATAGCATTTTTTTTTCATCGACACGTGATACCACTTCACGTCTTACTGTTTTCAAGACCGTTGAAAAGGGATGTTGAAACACAGAAATAAAGTGAATGGTATTTTCGTGACCACGTGTCTACCCTTTTCCTTTCCCATGAACTCATCGTCTTCTCTTTATCTCTTATTCGTCTCTACTAACTTTCGTCGAGATCTCGCAATGCGCCTATTTTCTATCCTGACTAATGATTTTCTCAAACAGATATCCAAAATGTTATCATCATCATGTCGTGCCGCCAGCACGGATATCCCTGACCATCTCTCGCCACTTCTCCCTATCATTCATTGCCTCAGGCAGGTCTTCAGGGTTACATCCAGTATCCTCACATAGCTGCTGTATGTAGGTTTGAGCTGGTCGTCCTGCTTTTGTTTGGCCATATGTGGGGGTCCATAGGAGTACATCACTTACGAGCTCGTCCTTGCTTCTCCAGCAGTGTCCTACGTGTCTGGTTCGTCTAACTTGTATAGTTTTCGTGATGGGAGGCAAGTGGCCGTATAGTTGGTGTCTCGTGGGGTGTTGTCGCCAGGACTTGCTCAATATTGCTCTCAACATTCTTGTGTAGTTGCCGTCTAGCTTCTTCTCCAGCCGTTTAGTTAGCGTCCATGTAGTGCATCCATATAGCAGTATCGATACAACCGCTGCCTGGAAGAAACTGCGTTTCATTTTATCGGTCAGGTCTGATTTCCATATGATCGAGAGCCTATCGATAGCCGTCCATGCTTTCGTCAGTCGTGTGTCGATGTCGTTTTCGGTTGATGAGATGCAAAGGCAATTCTTCGTGATTTCATGTATACAATCACTCGACTTAAAAAACAATTCTATACATTATTTTAGTATCAGATTAATTATTTTTGTAATGGTTTTAAATCCAGTAGTAGTTTTCTATATTCAAGAATGAAGAAAAAAAAGCTCAATTTTTGTTTTAATCTACCGATAGTATAACACGTTTTTGCTTTTTGGAACAAAAGGGAAATTTCAATTTTTCTACATACTAATTTTTATCTAAAAATATCAAGTTTGAGTAAGAAATTCAAGTGGTCTTAACGTTATGACAAAAATATATTTATAAAAATAGATGCTTTGCGGAAAATATTGTGTATATAGCCATAAGAATTGTTTATTTAACTTTCCCTGTTCGTATGACGGGTATTCAGCTAATGGTTGAAATATAATACTTACTGGAGAGAAGGAAAAAACTTTCATTCGTAAAGTTGTGTTCATTTTTAGACAGTAACATTTTTAGACAGTAACATATTCCCGTTTTGGTAACAGTTTTAAATCGGTTATAAATCACACCTGATAATATCTAGTTTGATTATATACTTTTTCCACAAGAAATAAGAAAAAAAATTTAATAGGTCTGGTTTCGAAGAAAATTTTATTTTTATTTAAATAAAGGAGTGGCAGGCGTATACTCATTTCTTACATGAATAGATTGTTTGATATGAACTAATAGATAGATAGATAGATAGATAGATAGATAGATTATCAAACTGAGATACATACATACATACATACATACATACATACATACATACATACATAAGATTAAACCCAATCAACCAACCTTTCTTGCACAAACTTTAAATAGGCGTCTTTATGTCTGAATTTCAGTTACTATTTCCTGATCAGTCTTTGATTATGTGAAATTCTTCTTGTTCAGGGTGGGTTTGATTGTTGTACTGGAATAGAAATATACACAACACGCACTTCTTCGTCTTCATGAGCAATTATCCGTTTGATATTTCATTAGAGGAGTCCCCGTGGCGTAGAGGTTATCTATTGATAAAACTCATAGACTTTGATGTCAGCTCGTATTGTCGATCGTGTCCCTTCTCAACGTCTCGGACATCTATAATTTTCTTGTCGTTTTGAACAATTTTGGCAACATTATTTTTGCTCAGTTTCAGTCTTGTAGCTTTTTTTGAAGTCTCAGATAAATCCATGGCAACTGAACTTTGTAGACCAGTTCATATACCTCGGTAGCTATATCTCATCAATTAAAAGCGATATCAACGAACGCAAACGAAAAGCATGGTCTATTATTGAGAGGTTATCAACCATTTGGAAATCTTATCTCTCTGATAAAACAAAACGGGAATCCTTTTAAGCTGTTATAGTGTCATTACCACGTGGACTCTGTTTTGAACAAATCCTGGAAGCAGCACACCGAAAACAGCAACTATACGGTCACTTACATCCTATCTTACAAATTATCCAAATAAGACGAACATGATATGATGTGCACGACAGGAGCTATCAGGACTAACTCACAAGTGACATTCTCTTGCGGATCCTACACATGGACACACCAGTCTTGACCGACCAGCAAAGAATTATATAACTTCAGTGTGAACACTGGATGCAGTTGAGAGGACTTACCGAGAGAAGAAGTAGCCGATAGGGACGGATGAAAGAAAGAGAAAGTGAGAGAGAGAGAAGGGGTGAGGGGAGTCAAGGGGATTGATGATATTCTATTTGTAGACGGAAACAACACATTTCTTTAAATCAGGTCTTCCCTATGCATAAGTATAGTGAATGTCCATAAATTGAAAACTTAATAAAATTACTTTAAAAAATATTCCTAACTATTTGTCATCATCATCATCATCATGTCGTGCCGCTAGTACGGACATCCCTGACTCTCTCTCTCGCCACATTTCCCTATCGTTTATCGCCTCTGGCAGGTCTTCTGGGCTACATCCCGTATCCTCACATAGCTGCTGTATATATGTTCTAGCTGGTCGTCCTGCTTTAGCTCGTCCATATGTGGGGGTCCATAAGAGTACATCACTTATGAGTTCGTCCCTTCTACTCCAGCAGTGTCCTGCGTGCCTGGCTCGTCTAACTTGGATATTTCATATTCAAACCAATTATTAGAAAATAATCAATAAAGTTTTAAAATATACATTTCATTTGGGTGGGGTGGATTTTAAGACATATCAGTCATTGTTTTGTTTGGTTTGGTTTTATAGCAGATCAACAATTTTAGGTTATTTAATGCTAAATCCACTTCATACATATGCATTAAATATGTATGATTTGTAAACACATTTTGTTGATAAAGTATTTAAATGTGCCTTAGCTCATTCTTTTGCACACAGTTAAATATTTCTAATATATATCACTTACAATTCATTTAAACATCGGTCATTTGTTTACACACAATTAAACGATCAAACAGTTTTATTTCATACAATTCAAATTAGCATAAATCATCTGTTTGCACACAGTTAAGTCAAACCTTCTTTTGGACCCATAGATAGAACTCTATCAGGCCAGAGTGGACCTGGGAGCGAAGGCAATGAAGGTATACTTTGCATTCCCCAAAGTTCCAGCATTACTAAAAGTGAACGTAATACACTGACTGGAGTTCAAAACCACTTACTCCAAGGCCGCAGTCATGCACTTAGCACTTACGCCATAAGTATTCTGCTTGTTTGATAGATAGATAGATAGATAGATAGATAGATTTAATTTCTTCGCAAGGAAAATTTTCTCAAAAATGCTTTGATAATGTACTTACAAAATAGAATGAAATAACCGTTTTTGTTTTTGCTCGCGGAGATGTACTTATTTTTGGACGGCAAAATATTTGTATATTCGGGAAGAGACTGTTGTAATGTGGCACTATATAAAGGAATTGCGTGACCGACATATGCATTCATAATGGCGAAAATACAAGGAAAGAATGAAATCATGAGAGTGGATTTTGTTATATATCTATAGTTAAAATGGGGAAATCACAAATTCCGGGTAGAAATAGGGAGATGGCAAAAAACAACAACACAGAAACAAAGAGCAACATTTATGACAGTATATATGGATTGATTGACAAAACCGAAGCAAATCAGAATGATAATAATACGCATATTTACAAATTTTGAATTTTTTTCTATTGTAACTTTATGATATTTTAGAAAGTGGTAATTTACTAAGCTTTTTTTTTTGCTTAGATGTGGCACAAGGCCATATGAAAGGGGCACCCAATGAGACTCGAACTCACTCGTGTAGGTTTGCTCGTGGAGCTTGCTAACCATTACACAACCACAGGCGCCTAAATTTTTGAAAGTGACAAGTGTCACAAGTTGTCTCAAGACAAATTGCATTTGGGTTAGGAAAAAACCTTTAATCATTTGATATTAGATTTAAAAGCTGCAATTCCGATTATATATTTTGATTTTAATCTTTACTTTAAGTGCAATTCACACACGCACACACACACACACACACACAAACACACACACACATATATATATATATATATGTGTGTGTGTGTATATATATTCATATAACTACTAAGTTGGCGACCTTAGTTGAGGGTGACTCCCTTTTCAATGGCTTCAACGCTGAGGTGTAGGGGAAGGCGCAACTCCATTACCTGGATTGCACCACTTTACCGTTGATCCTTACCTTATAATGCTGAGTGTTTACCAAGGCGGCATCAACTACCATTTTTGAGTCTTTGGTATAACTCGAACTGTGACTGAACCCCGGTCTCCAGGACCATTGGCGAACACTCAACTCATTAGGCTTACTATTAACAACAGAATATACAAATAACAAAATAATACCACTCAACAAAACCCACTTAACAGAAATTGCGAACAAATGTATAACATATCGCATATAGCTGTATATGCATATATATATATATATATAGGGTGTCCCAAAAATTTTACCTAATTTCGCATACCAATAATATTAGTAATTCTTGTTAAAATAACCTCTAATTCTTACAGAAGGTATAGACACAGATTTAGATCATCTAACTGAAAAGGGCAAGAGGTGCTTATATCAATGAGAATCTGCCAGAGAGATGGTTCGGTAATGGTGGAGATGAAGACAATTTCTGGTGAAATGGCCACCGCGGTCACCTGACTTATATTAGTGAGATTTCTTTTTAAGAAACTATGTGAATGGCCTATTCTATGTCCCTTTTCTTTCTGTTAGCATTGATGAACTCAAGGAGAGAATCTCTTCTGCACTAGATAATGTTACCAGAGACATGCTACGGTATGTCTGGCAAGACTTTAACTACGGACTTGATGTGTGCTGTGTCACAGGTGGTGCACATATTGACCACAGATGAAATCGGTCCCAAAATAAACATATGATGTTCAATACCAAAACCATTCAATTTCCTTGAGCTAGACTTATTAGTTTTAAAAATAATTGCTTTTAAAATGATGTCAGTTTTGAGGGACACTTAGTATATATATATATATATATATATAGAGAGAGAGAGATATATATCCAACCCCTCCGCACGAGCAGGATGTGACAAGAGACCACTTTTTAGGCAGAGTTTAACAGATTTAGATTTTGATTTTTCCTTCTAAATTAGTTGCTATATTAAGGTTAAAAAATCTAAACTTCTCTACGATTTACAAATAGCTGGAGGAAGAATGGTTGCATTCATACCTTCCCCAAGGTTATTGGCGCTGTATTAAATGCAATCAGCCTCGTCTAGGATTTGAACTCGGGTGTCTGTGTCTATTTCCTACGACGATAACCATTACACCACGAGGATCTCCTTATTAAATAATTCGATTATCATAAATATTCTAACGCGGAAATTTATTCTGGTATTTCAATATTTCAGGCTTCTGGCTATAGTTCATATATATATATATATATATATATATATATATATATATATATATATATATATATATATATATTTACTAATCAATTATCTACCAGTATTCACGGTACCAGAAAAAAACAAAAAAACCCTGGCCAGGAACAAGAGAAAAAAATATCTCGAATCACGGTCCAGAGGAAAAAGAAAAAAGTTTTTTGGGTAAAAAAGAAAGAAAAGACCAACCTCGTCCTACTCCTTGAAAAAAAATCAAGGGGTACAAAGTCAGTGGCCAAAAGAAAACCAAAAAACCCTCCGCGAATACTGCAATGCTATAATTACTAAAGTGCTCAACATTAAACAATGGAGCCAATTATAGAATTAATTTAAATCGCTAGTCGAAAATCTTCTACTAAAGTTTCACCTTAACGGATCATCAGGAAGTTTCGCCTAAACTATTCTAAGGAGAAAATTGCTTTTGCCTTTATTCACCAAAAACCTCCACCTATCCTAAAATTTGCATATTAAAAAAAAAAAAAAAAAAAACTCTATAACATTTCCTAATTATATAGTAACCACGCTCTTTTGTGTTTACAACTATTCAACACCTCCGATCTTTTGTTTAGCATATTCTTACTTTTACAATCTGCTATTATCAATTTTTCCTCCATACAAAGATTACAGGTTCTATTACCTGCCCTATATTTGCGGCATTTCTTTATTACTTCCCATTTCATTATCGGATCTACTCCCATTTTTTCCTTAATCTCCCACACATAACTAGATAAGGCAGTGCTACATCTATATCTTTCGTGCGAAAAACTTGTTCTATGGTTATAGTACCTAGTTTTAAAATCCCCTTGGGTTGACCCAAAATATATCTTTTTATCTCTCTTATTATTCGAATCAGTATATACCTCTACTTTATACACTACACACTCCTGCTTACACTTTCCCTTGAGAGGACACCTAACCTTATCCCTACAGTTGCATTTGTCAATCACCTTATGCTTCTTTGTACCTAATTTAGCTATATTACTCCTATTTATTATTCCATTAATGTTTGGCATGCAACTGTAACTTAATTTAATACAATTCTTATTAAATATCTTATATAATTGGTTCCCACTAGGGAAGTTTCTTTTTAATATCTTGAAGAACTCTTTTCCTAAGTTATTAACTCCTTCCATGTTGTAAGGTGGATTAAACCATGAGATTTTTCTAGGTCTATTTCTCCTACCTTGTGTTCCAATTCTATATATATATATAATTGAAGGCTACTGGAAACAAAAGAGCTAGACTCAAAATCATTTAACGATAAAAAATATGAACATAGAACAATGTTTTCAAGACACATATGGCACCTCAAAAGATTAAATCAAAACACAAAAAAATAACCTGAAAAGTAAGGAAAGTAACACCAATTTACGCCAGCTTACAACACCGACTTAAAACACAGTAATCTTTGCCTTAAAGAAAAAAATAGCTACAATCAAATTCCCAAAACAAAATAAACTTCTAAATAAACGATCAGATCTTATACCCAAATGTACGCATGAAAACAAATTTCCTACTTAGCCACCTGAAAGCAAACATCTTTAAAGAATAAATAAAATGATGATGTTGATGATGATGATGAATGAAAACACACGAGAAAATGTTGGATTATAAAGTAAATAAAGTGACAAGTCACAAAACTAATATAATTCACCCACACAGATAACCACGCAGACCACCCTTTCCAGA
>OY757940.1:54124325-54414325 GCA_963585895.1 Sepioteuthis lessoniana
GGTCTTATCTCTCTACTGAGATGCAGTCGGTGTATTCAACAACCCCAGTCGACTGAGCTCTGCTCGTCTACAAGGATGGCATTAGTATTAAATAGCCCAGGCCTCTATTTCTGGTTTTAGTTCATATATATACATACATGGGCGGGTTATTAAATTTTAAAGCTGAAAACCAGGAAAAAATTAACAGTGTTCATTGCAAAACAATGCCAAGTAATATTTCAGTTTGTTCTGACCCAATCGGTTAAGACTGCAGAAAACACCGACTGCATCACTGCAGAGGGGTAAGACTCTCCCAACGAAAGTCCTGGATATCACACTAAACAATCAGATAGTAAGGCCTCGGTAATGTTGGAGCTTTGGGGAATGCGGAGTACCCATTCATTGCCATCGCCTCCAGGTCTACTCTGACCCGGAATGGTAGCACCTGATAGAGTTCTGTCTATGGGTCAAATAGAACTAAACAGTGCGTTTATGCCAAACTAAATTGTTTGAAATATAGCTGTTTTTACATTTTTCTGTTAGTAAACAAATAACTATACTTATACTAAACTGAATTGTTTGAAATAAAACTGTTAGTAAGTATAAGAATGGATTTGGTATTAAATAACCTGCAATGGTTGATGTGCCATAAAACCAAACCAAACGAACAAACGTTTATCAAAATGATTTAATTCGGCGTTGAATTATCCGAAAACGGTTGATACGCCGTAAAACGAAACAACCAACAAACCAATCAATAAATTATAAGAACAATAGACACAGAATAAAAATCCTCTCGACTCTTGGGTTCAATGTTACCGATTGAGATGAGGATACTGGTTTATCGGAGGATCAACAACGTGAAAGTCAGTCGTGTGTTTTTATTGCTATTTTAAAGTTTAGAAAAAATATATAAGTGTGTATGTGTGTGTTGTGATGCAATGGTTATCGTCATATGAAATGAACACGGTGGCTCGAGTTCAAATCCCTGGCGAGGCTGTTTGCATTTCACATTGCGTTTATAACATTGATATGGATCCAGTTATTCTCTCTCAAGAGCAAATAGTAGGGCAAACTGGGTTCTTTTATCCTGGTGTGACAACCGGTCTAGGAGAAGGAAAACTCTGAATTCAAATCTGTTAAACTCTGCTTTCAAAGTGACCTTGTTTAGCCTCCTGTTCGTGCGTAGAGGTTGAGTATATATATGGAGGGCGGTAGAAGGGGCTTCAGACTCATGAAAAAAGCCGTGGCGAAAGCAATCTTTCTTGGACAAGAGAGGTAAAATACTTTCCGTTGCTAGTTAGTTGGAGATAAAATCATTTAAAACTGCCTCAAAATAAATGCAACCCATTAATATGATAATGCTTTTATAAGCAGCTAAAGTGTAGGCCTTACGGCCGGCTCATTCCTAACGAGTCTAATTAGCGATATACCTTGTTAACACGTCCTTAAATGTCTTGTAAAATAAACCCTTTTCATTGTATATTACGACTAGAGTTATTATTTCAATAACTCACCCAGTAACATTATCATAGTGACGACGAGATTCGAACTCTGTATGTACAATAGTGACGACGAGATTTAAACTCTCTATTTACAATACCGACCACGAGATTCGAACTCTCTATTTACAATAGTGGTGACGAGATTTGAACTATTTACAATAGTGGCGACGAGATTCGAACTCTCTATTTCCAATGGTGGTGACGACGAGATTTAAACTCTCTATTTACAATAGTGGCGACGAGATTTGAACTATCTATTTACAGTAGTGGTGACGAGATTCAAACTCTCTATTTATAAGAGTGATGACGGAATCGAACGCTATATTTACAATAGTGGCGACGAGATTCGAACTCCCTATTTACAATAGTGGCGACGAGATTCAAACTCTCTATTTACAATAGTGGCGACGAGATTCGAACTCTCTATTTATAAGAGTGGTGACGGATTCGAACGCTATATTTACAATAGTGGCGACGAGATTCGAACTCCCTATTTACAATAGTGGCGACGAGATTCGAACTCCCTATTTACAATAATGGCGACGAGATTCGAACTCTCTATTTATAAGAGTGGTGACGGATTCGAACGCTATATTTACAATAGTGGCGACGAGATTCGAACTCCCTATTTACAATAATGGCGACGAGATTCGAACTCTCTATTTATAAGAGTGATGACGGAATCGAACGCTATATTTACAATAGTGGCGACGAGATTCGAACTCCCTATTTACAATAATGGCGACGAGATTCGAACTCTCTATTTATAAGAGTGGTGACGGATTCGAACGCTATATTTACAATAGTGGCGACGAGATTCGAACTCCCTATTTACAATAGTGGCGACGAGATTCGAACTCCCTATTTACAATAATGGCGACGAGATTCGAACTCTCTATTTATAAGAGTGATGACGGAATCAAATGCTATATTTACAATAGTGGCGACGAGATTCGAACTATCTATTTACAATAGGGGCGACGAGATTCGAACTCTCTACTTATAAGAGGAGTGACGGGTTCGAACTCTCAACATTAAAAGAAGATGAAATTTTATTTGGAAGAAATTAATGACAGAATGACTTACAACGTACCAAAATTTTCTTTGCTCATTACGCAAAAATGAATTACTACACCGAAGCGAAATTAACAAGATGAACGTGGTGTGGAGAAATCTATTTCTTCTGAATATTTTATTGTTTGTAAAGTCATTTACTAAAATTGTTAAACGGTCGGTTCTTAAAGAAGGAGCGAAAGGAAAAAGACATGCTAATATCAAATTCCTGCATTATATAAAAGTGGTAGCATGGAAAAATTTTCAAAATTTATTATAGGGTGAGTTTTCTTATAACACAGATACTTATTAAATTACGTAAATTAAATTGCTACCGTATTACACAGATTTCAATAAAGGAAATAAGTTATCAAAGGGAGAAAAAAATTTTTTTTTATTTTTTACTAATTAGCCGACATGAAACGTCAAAATAAAAAGAGGAAGATGATTAAGCATCAAATGAAAACTAATCAAGCGATATTACAACTAATTATTTAGTTATTACTTGTTTAAAATTATTTTCGACAAAATTAATACGTTGGCTCTTATAGCATTAATATAGAAAGGAAGTATGAAGTGTTTACCTGTTTATGTTGATTTTCAACTAAATTTAAGTCGGCTCTTAAAACATTGATATTGCAAGAAAGTATGAAGTGTTTACCTGTTTAAGTTGATTTTTATCTAAATCAATACGTCGGCTCTTAAAACATTGATATTACGAGAAAGTATGAAGTGTTTTCGTGTTTAAGTTGATTTTCAGCTAAATTGATACGTTGGCTCTTAACCATTGATATTGCAAGAAAGTATGAAGTGTTTACCTGTTTAAGTTGATTTTTATCTAAATAAATACGCCGGCTCTTAAAACATTGATATTATGAGAAAGTATGAAGTGTTTTCCTGTTTAAGTTGATTTTCAGCTAAATTGATACGTTGGCTCTTAACCATTGATATTGCAAGAAAGTATGAAGTGTTTACCTGTTTAAGTTGATTTTTATCTAAATAAATACGCCGGCTCTTAAAACATTGATATTATGAGAAAGTATGAAGTGTTTTCCTGTTTAAGTTGATTTTCAGCTAAATTGATACGTTGGCTCTTAACCATTGATATTGCAAGAAAGTATGAAGTGTTTACCTGTTTAAGTTGATTTTTATCTAAATAAATACGCCGGCTCTTAAAACATTGATATTATGAGAAAGTATGAAGTGTTTTCCTGTTTAAGTTGATTTTCAGCTAAATTGATACGTTGGCTCTTAACCATTGATATTGCAAGAAAGTATGAAGTGTTTACCTGTTTAAGTTGATTTTTATCTAAATCAATACGTCGGCTCTTAAAACATTGATATTACGAGAAAGTATGAAGTGTTTTCGTGTTTAAGTTGATTTTCAGCTAAATTGATACGTTGGCTCTTAACCATTGATATTGCAAGAAAGTATGAAGTGTTTACCTGTTTAAGTTGATTTTTATCTAAATAAATACGCCGGCTCTTAAAACATTGATATTATGAGAAAGTATGAAGTGTTTTCCTGTTTAAGTTGATTTTCAGCTAAATTGATACGTTGGCTCTTAACCATTGATATTGCAAGAAAGTATGAAGTGTTTACCTGTTTAAGTTGATTTTTATCTAAATAAATACGCCGGCTCTTAAAACATTGATATTATGAGAAAGTATGAAGTGTTTTCCTGTTTAAGTTGATTTTCAGCTAAATTGATACGTTGGCTCTTAACCATTGATATTGCAAGAAAGTATGAAGTGTTTACCTGTTTAAGTTGATTTTTATCTAAATAAATACGCCGGCTCTTAAAACATTGATATTATGAGAAAGTATGAAGTGTTTTCCTGTTTAAGTTGATTTTCAGCTAAATTGATACGTTGGCTCTTAACCATTGATATTGCAAGAAAGTATGAAGTGTTTACCTGTTTAAGTTGATTTTTATCTAAATAAATACGCCGGCTCTTAAAACATTGATATTACGAGAAAGTATGAAGTGTTTTCCTGTTTAAGTTGATTTTCAGCTAAATTGATACGTTGGCTCTTAACCATTGATATTGCAAGAAAGTATGAAGTGTTTACCTGTTTAAGTTGATTTTCAGCTAAATTGATACGTTGGCTCTTAACCTTTGATATTGCAAGAAAGTATGAAGTGTTTTCCTGTTTAAGTTGATTTTCAGCTAAATTGATACGTTGGCTCTTAACCATTGATATTGCAAGAAAGTATGAAGTGTTTTCCTGTTTAAGTTGATTTTCAGCTAAATTGATACGTTGGCTCTTAACCATTGATATTGCAAGAAAGTATGAAGTGTTTACCTGTTTAAGTTGATTTTCAGCTAAATTGATACGTTGGCTCTTAACCATTGATATTGCAAGAAAGTATGAAGTGTTTTCCTGTTTAAGTTGATTTTCAGCTAAATTGATACGTTGGCTCTTAACCATTGATATTGCAAGAAAGTATGAAGTGTTTACCTGTTTAAGTTGATTTTCAGCTAAATTGATACGTTGGCTCTTAACCATTGATATTGCAAGAAAGTATGAAGTGTTTTCCTGTTTAAGTTGATTTTCAGCTAAATTGATACGTTGGCTCTTAACCATTGATATTGCAAGAAAGTATGAAGTGTTTACCTGTTTAAGTTGATTTTCAGCTAAATTGATACGTTGGCTCTTAACCATTGATATTGCAAGAAAGTATGAAGTGTTTACCTGTTTAAGTTGATTTTCAGCTAAATTGATACGTTGGCTCTTAACCATTGATATTGCAAGAAAGTATGAAGTGTTTTCCTGTTTAAGTTGATTTTCAGCTAAATTGATACGTTGGCTCTTAACCATTGATATTGCAAGAAAGTATGAAGTGTTTACCTGTTTAAGTTGATTTTCAGCTAAATTGATACGTTGGCTCTTAACCATTGATATTGCAAGAAAGTATGAAGTGTTTACCTGTTTAAGTTGATTTTCAGCTAAATTGATACGTTGGCTCTTAACCATTGATATTGCAAGAAAGTATGAAGTGTTTACCTGTTTAAGTTGATTTTCAGCTAAATTGATACGTTGGCTCTTAACCATTGATATTGCAAGAAAGTATGAAGTGTTTTCCTGTTTAAGTTGATTTTCAGCTAAATTGATACGTTGGCTCTTAACCATTGATATTGCAAGAAAGTATGAAGTGTTTACCTGTTTAAGTTGATTTTCAGCTAAATTGATACGTTGGCTCTTAACCATTGATATTGCAAGAAAGTATGAAGTGTTTTCCTGTTTAAGTTGATTTTCAGCTAAATTGATACGTTGGCTCTTAACCATTGATATTGCAAGAAAGTATGAAGTGTTTACCTGTTTAAGTTGATTTTTATCTAAATCAATACGTCGGCTCTTAAAACATTGATATTACGAGAAAGTATGAAGTGTTTACCTGTTTAAGTTGATTTTCAGCTAAATTGATACGTTGGCTCTTAACCATTGATATTGCAAGAAAGTATGAAGTGTTTACCTGTTTAAGTTGATTTTTATCTAAATAAATACGCCGGCTCTTAAAACATTGATATTACGAGAAAGTATGAAGTGTTTTCCTGTTTAAGTTGATTTTTATCTAAATAAATACGCCGGCTCTTAAAACATTGATAT
The DNA here is from genome assembly GCA_963585895.1 of Sepioteuthis lessoniana. NCBI lineage: Eukaryota > Metazoa > Mollusca > Cephalopoda > Myopsida > Loliginidae > Sepioteuthis > Sepioteuthis lessoniana. The sequence continues at coordinate 54,130,476 of OY757940.1, forward strand.
TACGAGAAAGTATGAAGTGTTTTCCTGTTTAAGTTGATTTTCAGCTAAATTGATACGTTGGCTCTTAACCATTGATATTGCAAGAAAGTATGAAGTGTTTACCTGTTTAAGTTGATTTTCAGCTAAATTGATACGTTGGCTCTTAACCATTGATATTGCAAGAAAGTATGAAGTGTTTACCTGTTTAAGTTGATTTTCAGCTAAATTGATACGTTGGCTCTTAACCATTGATATTGCAAGAAAGTATGAAGTGTTTTCCTGTTTAAGTTGATTTTCAGCTAAATTGATACGTTGGCTCTTAACCATTGATATTGCAAGAAAGTATGAAGTGTTTACCTGTTTAAGTTGATTTTCAGCTAAATTGATACGTTGGCTCTTAACCATTGATATTGCAAGAAAGTATGAAGTGTTTTCCTGTTTAAGTTGATTTTCAGCTAAATTGATACGTTGGCTCTTAACCATTGATATTGCAAGAAAGTATGAAGTGTTTACCTGTTTAAGTTGATTTTTATCTAAATCAATACGTCGGCTCTTAAAACATTGATATTACGAGAAAGTATGAAGTGTTTACCTGTTTAAGTTGATTTTCAGCTAAATTGATACGTTGGCTCTTAACCATTGATATTGCAAGAAAGTATGAAGTGTTTACCTGTTTAAGTTGATTTTTATCTAAATAAATACGCCGGCTCTTAAAACATTGATATTACGAGAAAGTATGAAGTGTTTTCCTGTTTAAGTTGATTTTCAGCTAAATTGATACGTTGGCTCTTAACCATTGATATTGCAAGAAAGTATGAAGTGTTTACCTGTTTAAGTTGATTTTTATCTAAATAAATACGCCGGCTCTTAAAACATTGATATTATGAGAAAGTATGAAGTGTTTACCTGTTTAAGTTGATTTTCAACTAAATTAATACGCTGACTATTAAAACATTGATATTGCAGCTAAGTATCGAGTGTTCATCTTTTTCAGTTGATTTTTTTCTAAATTAATACTGTGGCTTTTATAACATTGATATTGCTACTAAGTATGAAGTATTTAACTGTTTAAAGGATTTTCTCCAAAATTAACACATCGAACGTTAAAACATTGACATTTGCGGCTAAATATCAATCATTTACACATTTAACTTGATATTCAACAAGATTAATAAATTGGTCCTTAAATCATTGATATTGCGGTAAAGTATCAAGTGTTTACCGGTTTAAGCAGGTTTTCAACTGAATTAATACATTGGCTCTTATAACATAGATATTATATGTAAAGATGAAGTGTTTATACAAGAATGCTGCAAGCAATATTGAACAAGCCCTGGAGGCAGCACCCCACAAAGCAGCAGCTGTACGGCCACTTACCACCCATCATGAAAGTATTCCGAGTTAGAAGAACCTGACATATGGGACACGGCAGGAGAAGTAGAGATGAACTCATAAGTGACGTATTCCTGTGGACCCCCTCACATGGACGAGCAAAGGCAGGACGTCTAGCTAGGACCTACATACAACAGCTATCTGCCGATACAGGATGTAAATTTGAAGACCTACCGGAAGCAATGGACGATAGAGAAGAGTGGCGGGAGCAGGTCAGATCTGTGCTGATGGCGCGACATGATGATAATTATGAGGATGATGTGTTTATTTTACTTCAAAACTGTAGTCTAGCTGTAATATAATGGCCGAGGGATTTCGGTTCATGCCTTTGGTTTTAGTTAGGCTGAGAACCGTTCGGCTCAGCACATGGGTTAGTTAGGTACAAACTTGCAGGTGTTAACGCGTGCGCGCGCAGAGCAGCCGTATCACTCAGAGATGTCACAATAGCCCGAGATGAGGAATATGGTGACGGAGTGCGAATGACGTCACGCACTGGAAGCGCGCGAAGGATTTGGGGGATTTCGAAGAAAAGTTAGAAGAGTTGAAACTAGACGCCGAACGAGGAGGTTCGACTTTTGGGGCTCGCTGAGGCGAGACGAATTTCTGCGCCATGGGTGCCGCACGAGATAGGGGCCAGATGAAGAAGCCAGCATAAAAAGATTGTGTCTCTCTCCTTATGTCGAAACCTTTAACTCAAAAGTAATAAAAAGGTTTGGTACCTGAACAAAGAAGTCGTTAAGTGTTTTCGAATTTCGAGATTCCTATGTTCTTTACGTATACATGTTATCTAAATGAGTTATGGACAATCGATGTCCATTTCCCAAATAGCCATATCATGGCTATGGTACATAGCACTTTAGCCATTACACTACGGGAACTGCCTCCAAAGCTATCCTTAAGATTGAAGGAAATACTTTTGATAAAACACAAGAATGTGCATATGCTATACTCTTCATACTTACTGGTCTTATCTCTGACTTTTCTCTCTGCTGTCTCTGACGAAACACAGAATTGTGTAAGTGCATCCGTTTGACATTTTTTCTTCTCTTAAACTGAAAATTATATCTCAAGTGTAAGATTTTAGGACATGGAAGACATTAAAAGAAGTACAACGGTGCAACTTCAGACATTTTCAAAAGAAGTATTTCGGATTGATTGACTGATTTTAATGGTATATCAACTCGCCAAAGTTTTTTTAATGCTTTGAGGTTAGGGAAATGCGCTCAGTGTACGCACATATTTATATATTTTGTACAATTGCTTTTTAAGAATAATCTTTGAACAGATCTTTTTGTCCCATCAATAGAAATCGAACAGGTCTAACCACTCCTACTCAGAGTGGACCTTGGAGTAATGAGAATGAAGAGTTACTTCACACACACCAGATCTATGGAACTGGAGTCTCACCATTAGACGTTGTTTATTGTCATACTCAGGGCACCTCTTTTTCTTTGTGGGGGATCTTACACCACTGCAAGGGGTACAATGAACATAACCTAAGCCCTGTGGACTGTTCGGAAGTTTTTTTAGTGTTGTATAGCATGATGGTTATAAATATCTCTCTCTCTCTCTCTCTCTCTCTCTCTCTCTCTCTCTCTCTCTCTCTCTCTCTTCTTTATCAGTCGAAAGGTCCGAAATTGGCTGAAAGTGTGAGAGAGAGACAGAGACGAAGGACTCAGATACATGCTATATTGACACTTTTCTTAACCCATGTTGCGATTCTATATTCAGGGCCTTACATCTTTGCTTCTTTGACGGGAGGTTCTCAACATGAGGCCACAAGTGGCTGCCTGCCTCTGGCCCTAAATCTCATCTGACTGACTAACTGATTGTTCTGTCCGAGGATACCTGTGTATATATAATTTCATAATGCCTACGTATTTCTTCCAGTTCTCCTACGTGACCTGCTTCCGCTGTTCTCTTGTTTACACAGCTGAAGCATCTTGTTTAGCAATCCCTAATGACGGGTCTGTCAAAGGTCAATATGCATTATTAGGAGTAATTCGACAACTGGAAACCCATTCAAGTAAGTGTGTTGAATGACGAGGGGACGATTTCAAACAAAATGAACGTTTACTTCATCGTTTATTTCGGTTTTGGTGGCTAAAGATTCCATCTCAATACTTTTTGAACGCCCCTTGTATATGTTGTTTATAGTATATATCATCCTTGAAATTCATTGATTCTGTAGAAACATGTGTACAAAAGTTACACAAAGTCAGAAAAAAATATAATTTTGACTTTCATCAAACGTTTACAGGGTACACGTTTGTATTTTAAAAGGTCACATTCATTCACTCGCTGTGAAAACTTCCATAATAATGAATATCTTTGCAATAAGATCACAAATTACGGAAATTTAAAGTTCAATTATTCCCGGAAAGGAGCAGCGAAGAAAATTAATTTATCTCGTACGATCTTCTATAAATTATCTTTTTTTTATTCCAGTTCAATTATATATCTATATATTATTATGGCTATATTTTTTTTATTCCAGTTCAATTATATATCTATATATTATTATGGCTATATCTATATATTATGGCTATATATTTTTTATTCCAGTTCAATTATATATCTATATCTTATTATGGCTATATCTATATATTATTATGGCTATATTTTTTTATTCCAGTTCAATTATATATCTATACATTATTATGGCTATATGTTGTATAGCCATAAAGATATCAATCACAATAGTAATACAATACATATACAAATGCAGGCGGACTCTTTCGTTTCAGATACGAACGGGTTTATTAATTTCTGGCTTCGGTCCATGGCGACACAATGAGAGAGACACAATTCTTAAAAGCCTATGCTAACCATACTATGCTAACCCTACCCCAACGTGCAGCACATCTCGTGGTGTTTAAGATCTCTGTCGGTAGGAATCTGCAAAACTTGACCGCACGCCTCAACGACAGAAAAGTCAACTAACCTCAATGGTCCAATCTCAACTTCGTCTTTTCAAAATCCTCAATTCTCAGGACCATCTCTTCTGGGCCTGACGTCATCCACACTCCAGCCTCATTTTCTGTCTGGGGTTTTATCATGACAAATGTTGATTGTCGAGCGTAAAACTGCACCAAATGACTGTGCACCTGACTAAGAGCCGAATAGTTCAAAGCCCTACTAAACTGAATGATAAAATATAATTAACGAAAAATGATTAATATAAAAAAATCATTCCTTAATTATATAACATATATTCTATTCATGATAAAAATCCTTATTTGGAATTTTAACAGTGATAGTCATATATTCTTTCTTCTTCGTAAGATTTTGAAATTCTTCATCAATAAAGTAATTAAGTTTGATCAGAGATATGATAAAAGCAAATGTAAACTAAATTTATTGTTTGCAAAGTATATGAAAGATTTTATATATATATATATATATATATATGTTTGCATATATATATATATATATATATATATATATGTTTGCAAAGTATATGAAAGATTTTATATATATATATATATATAAATGAGTGGGTCTTCAAATGGTGTTTAGGTTTTTATTGTTTCATATACTTATACTATACACGTGTTTCGGACTTTACATCTTCTTCAAGGGATTTTGAATGGCTAAGTTAAATTTTAGTTGCTGTTTTATGATAAAGATTGTTTTGATAAGATCTGATTTTATTTAATTACAGGATTTGTTTCTGTAAATGTTCCATTGGAGTAAATTATCCATGAAGACTTCGAGACTATATAAGAGTTCTTTATATGAATAAGTAAATGTTCTATGCATTAAAAAATATGTATTCTCTGAGAGTGTGCTTTGTGTGAATGTGCACATATAAATGTGTAAGGACAGTCATGTATATAATCACTTGATAGGTTTTGTTTAATTTAGTTTGATTCCAGATTTGTGTCTGTGAATGACAATAACTGCGAAGAGATATATATTGGTTGTACTCAAGCACTGAACAATGGAGCTTCTTTGCATAAAAGCAACATAAAAAAATAGAAAACTTCATTCATCAAAAGTTATCCTTTGCCGGTTTGTCACTGAATAAAGACTCTGAGGGCAAAGTCTATTATACGAGCCAAACTAGCGTATAGCAAAAGACTGTATGGAAAGCAACATAGTGGATGTGAAGTAAGGGGGCGAATCCAAAGGTGGGTCAACGATATGCTTCAGCAGATGCTGGGTGGGGGAACGTCATTGGTCAACAGCCAGGATGAAATAACTTAGTCTGAAAATCACAGCTAAACATCTATAAGAGTGGCGTCAATTGATGAGAAGAAATAGCCACCAGAAGATGACCATGACTTTAATTCAAAACTTACATCCGAACTGCATCGACTTTCAAGCAGGTATACAAAGGGCACGTTCTTCACGAAGAACAACCCAGAGCCGTTCTGGAATTCGGTCCGGAGCGTGGCTCTGCAAAAGGAACAATGACAGACTTGAGGCCTTTACACTCCTAGTTTCGACTAGGCTACCTCCGGGTGGGCGAGCAGCAGTTTTGTCTCCTTTGTAACCTACGTATGGCACTAGACCTCGCGTCTAGTTTAAGCCGTAAACTGGCATACGTGCCCGGACCCACATTTGGGTTCGTGAAACTGCTTGCCTCATCAGGCTCACATTGCACCAAGTGAGCTGAGGAGCAGCATAGACCAACAGGGTTCGAGTCTCGGCTCGTTCCCGACCTCCCCCTCCCCTTTATCCCCACTTTAATCAGCCTTCGGGCTTTTGACCTTGTGTCAAGCCTCGTCTGGTGGGAGACGTTGGCAAATATCGGAAAGTTCGACTGAAAATTAGAACTCTGGACTTAGTGTTCAAATAATCAGCTACAAAGCCCACACCAACTTAGATGCAAAGATACAGACTGCGTAGCGACTTTTAACGTTAGGACATTAAATACAAAAAACGAACTCCCTGAGCTCACAGAACCTTCAGCCAAGCAGAATAGAGACAACATATGCATACAGGATATCACCTTACGGAGCAAAAACTAAAATATCACTTATGTCGACATCTGCATGAAAAAACTCCATCAATACCGCCATCGAAAGTTTAAGAATGCTTCTCAGTCCCCGTGCCTTAAAATTACTAAATAGCATTAAGAAAATCCAACCAAGAGTGATCTGTGCTATAATTAATGGCAACCTCGACACAACAATCGTCTTTTGTTGAAAACCCACAAATGCCAGTGTTGAAACGGGCATCATCACCTTCTAGCTATCTTCACTTGTCCGACTCATTTCCGAATAAGTAAAGTTGGCGACCTTAGTAGAGGCTCCCTTTTCAATAGCTACTACACCAAGGTGTAGAGGGGGCGCTACTCCATTCCCTGGATTGCTCCACTTTACCCAAGATGTTTACCTTATAATGCTGAGTGTTAAGCAAGGCGGTATCAAGTAACATTTTTTAGTCTTTTGTATGACTTGACCTGGGATTGAACCCCGGTCTTCTAACAAACACTCTACTCATTAGGCTAATGGTAGAACGTTTCAATTATCGGTTGTGACATGAATGTTTATGTAAGTAAAGACAGAAATTACAGATTCTTCTCGCTCAACTCCCCAAACTGAAATGGCGAATATTTAACCGAATTTTCTCCCGAAAAATGAAATTAAACTCTAAAAAGAATCAGAAAACTATGTACAAACACCAATTGAAATAACTCCACAGAAGAGATAGATTATTTATTTACAAAAAAACAAGTGGATAAACAGACCTTTTTTTGAAGGAATATCTTCCGATCACAGAATCGTCAAGGCCTGAATCTACGCAAAAATTAAAAACAAAGAATTAAAGTTTCATGAAATGACTGATCCTCACTGGCTAATAGTGATATAAACAATCAATTGTAGAAATTTTGGTAAGGAACTGGTGATCCTGTTTCACCGATCAACAGCAGCCCCTTGGGGTCCCGTGGCATCCATTATAAAAAAAAAAGAGCCTCACAGGAGATTCTCTCTCTTTTGGTTCCTCTACCAACAACTGTTAGCACCTCAGGTCCATTGTAGCAGCGCTTGACGGCATATGTATTTTGGTACCTTCCACCACCCGGGACCCAAGAGCGACGAACGCACGTGCAGAGTTTAAAGGAATAGGACACACACAGTTAAGGTCCAGCAGGCATTTTATCTGCAAACCAACTACTTTACTCACTTTATCACCTACTTCACTACTTTACCTTATCAAAACTACTTTACCTTCAACCTTCCAACCTTCACAACAAACCTAACCATATTTTACATCTTGAACTCTTCCTTGAACTCTTTTTTGTGAACTCTTCCAATTCGTTATTTATTCCATTTGGTGTAAAACCCTGTTTATTATTGTTGTTGTTGTTGTACATAAATTTTGTTGCATGTATAAGTCGTTCGTCTTCCTTTCTTCAAAAGCGGTCACCATCTCTCTACTGCTGGTTTGAGTACGGTTTATTCTTTTACAAAACGTAGGAATAAACCGGGCTTTTCGGGGCTTAATAAAATCCCCATACCATATACAATAACTATAAGAAACAAGTTTGATACTTGTCAAGAGACATCTAAATGACGCATATTAAAGTTTTGTTACTGCGCATATAGAAGCAGTTGCAGAGAGCGTACCAGCCAAAACGGGACCCAAATGTAGAATTCCTTGGGAATCAACAACAGTATGAGAAAAACGAGATAACATGAATAAAGCACCTTTACTCAATAAAAAAAACTATACACGTCAATGCGCTGAATCTTAAGAAAGCCCAGTGAAAACTAACACATACCAATAAGAATAACTAGAATACATTCATAACCAAGTCAATAAAATAAAAAAAAACATAGACAATGAGAATTAACATGAGAGATATTTTTTAAAAAAGTAAGCGGGATTAAAAGTATCGTGAGAACAAAACTAAAAGCTGCCAGCCAAGAAGAAAGACTTCTAAAGTGGAAGGAACATTTCAAGAATCTACTTGGAAACCCAGCTGAAATCACTGATAAACCTAGTGAAAAAATTATTAAAAGCCCATGGAGTGTCGTCGTGGTGTAAGGATTAAAGCGATGGACTGCGGAATCGTAGTAAGCGAGTTCGAACTCCAGTCGCTCTATTACGTTCACTTTCAGGCAAATACCCTTGCGAAAGGAATGAACCCTTTATCCTCCCAGCTATGGGGTAAATAGTACCACTACTGTTTTCTAGGAGAATGGCTTTGGTATTAAATAACCTACAAAGGTTGATATGCCATTAAACAAAGAAACCAAACCAACCAAACATTAAAAGCCCACAAGACATCAACTTAAACAGTCTCTGGAGGAAGAACATGGCTCAATACAAAAAAAATTAAAATGCAGTTCATGACGAAATACCTCCTGAAATCTGGAAAATAAGGGAATCTGATGAAATACTTTTTCGATTATGCAACACCGGGTATAAACAAAATAGAGGTGCCTGTGGTGTAATGGTTATCGTCGTAGGAAATGGACACGGCGACACGAGTTCAAATCCTGGACTGATAGCATTTCTCATAGCACTAATACCCTTGGGAAAGGTATGAATCTAATTATTCTCTCTCCAGCTATGGGTAAATAGCAAGGTAGACTAGGTTCTTCAGCCTTGGTGAGGCAACTAGTCTAGGAGAAGGAAAACTCTGAATTCAAACCTCTTAAACTCCGCTTAAAAAATTGACCTTGTGTCATATCCTGCCCGAGCGGAGGGGTTGGTAAATATGATATGATAAACAAAATAAACAAGAGAAATGAACGAAAGGCCGAATTATCCCTTCACCAAAAAAGGTGACATCGGAATCACTAAGAACAACAAAGATATAACTCTTATTGCTATTGCTGCTAAGGATTATAATGCCCAACTTCTCAACTGTATCCAACTTGAAGTCGAGGATATAATTATGAAAAACTGGCATGGATTTCGAAGAAATCAATCTACAACATTATAAAAATCAGACAATCCGTCGAATCCTTGAAGTAGTGCGCGCATTCAATCTTTAAATAAAACTATTGTTCGTTGATATCTCAAAGTTATTTGATTCCATACATATAGGAAATATAGAACAAATACTACTTGCATATGGTCAACCCAAAGAAATTGTTACTGCTGTAATGATACTTCGTGAAACTTCAAAAGCAATGGTTGTTCGCTTAGCCAATGGTGACTCAAACTTCTGTTACATAGTCGCTAGAGTCTAGAAAGAAAGATACATTAGCGCCATGCATGTTTACACTCTGCCTAAATGATGTGTTAGGAACGTCAATAGATTTATAGAAAATAAATAGTGGTTTCACATTTAAAATAAAACAGAAGTGATATCTCATAGATACTATGACAAATGCTGGCGACATAAATAATGCAGCTCTTCTCTCAAATACACCTGCCCAAGCTAAATCTCTACTTCATAGCCTGGAGCAAACAGTAGGTTGTATTGGCCTCTATGTTCATGCATTTTAAACAAAAAAGAGCCGTCTCCACTTTAAGAGGCAAGCCACAGAAAATGGTTGAAGAGTTCACATACTTCAGTAGCAATATTTCATCCACTGAAAATACTGTCAGCTTACACATAGGAAAGACGTGGCTAGCTACTGACTGGTGGTTGATCATTTGGAAATCTCAGATAAAATAAAACGGTATATCTTCCAAGCTATATCAGTACTTATATATAGATAGATACACCATCTGGACTCTAACGAAATGCATTGAGAAAAGGCTTGGTGTGGACTACGGATATTTGCTATTTGGAATAAATCAGGAAACCAGTATATGAAACAACAGCAGCTGTTGTTTTAAGTTGAACGAAAATATATTTGTTTACGTAGACATTCTTGTATTATTATAATAATATTTTCCTTGTAGATGAATATTTTAACAACATCTGCTAACATATTAGCGCATGTCTACTTTTTTCTCTATTTAGGGACACACTCGCATACAGATATTTTGCACATACAAAATATGTCAACTAGATTTAGACGACATAAACTGCTAAAATGAATATAAGAACTTTTAGAGAGTATTTATGCTCTTACTAATGGTATCTTTTTATTATAAGAAAAGACTTTGTGACTTCTGCTTTTCAACAAAGCTTTCTCTCAAGTTAAAAAACAAAGTTTACTTAATTTTCAGATCTGTGTTTTATTCAAACTTATCCATTATATATATATATATATATATATATATATATATATGCGTGTTTGTATGTGTGTGTGTGTGAGAGAGAGAGAGAGAGAGAGAGAGAGAGTGTGTGTGTGTGTGTGTGTGTGTGCAGTTAGATTATTTCAAGTATTCATGTTATATAGCCAGATATACGGACGTGTGAAATAGACATAATGTTCATAAACTGTTCATAAACATATATAGAAATCCGAAAACACGAAACTTTACGAAATTGGTTCAGGTACGAAACTTTTTATTACCTTTGAGTTAAAGGTTATTCGACATGAGGAGAGAGAGACACAATCTTTCTATGCTGACTGCTTTTACATCGTCAGCTCCCAACCTATAACATCCACAATCACTACAAATTTTCATTCATAAAAACCCCGTTTACTATAAAATTCCTTAATAAAGATTTTGCTTACTCTAAAATATCAATCACTTCCACTCCGTATATCTTTCCTTTCTTTTCACAGCCACCTGCTTGCATAATTCCCTCTTACTCTTTCTTTCTTTCTTTCTCCTTCACTACAATACAAAATTACATATAGCAGTAATCATAATTTTCTATCTATGGCTCACAATTTTTTATTGATTATTTCGAATTTTATCTTTTACAATTGTTTAAATTCTATTCACAAATTAATCTATGACAGAGAAAAGATAACAACCACACAATGAGCAAATACCTTCTTTTTCCTTTTCTTTTTTTCATGCCTTGTCTTTGGAGTTGAGCAGTTTTTCTCCTTTTTCTTTCCTTTTTCTCTGGGGGCCTTGTGTTTTCAGTTGTCTTTCTTCTTTTTCTTTCCTTTTTTCTTGGGGCACCGCATTTTCTTTTTCTTGTTTTTGGCTTCTTTTTCTTGTTTCTTTTTTCTGGGGGCTTTGTGTTTTCTCTCTCTCCTTCCATCGCCTGAACAAGCCGTTCGAAATAGATCCCTGTGTTTCCCGGCCGCCTATTTTATTCACGTAGACCCAGTTCGTAAACATGCCATGAACGATATGCCTTGGCCTCCGGCACCAAATAATATATGTAACATAACCAGATATATGGATCCGTGAAATAGACATAGGGAATCTAAAAACACGAAACTTTACGAAATTGGTTCAGGTACGAAACTTTTTATTACTTTTGAGTTAAAGGCTATTCGACATGAGGAGAGAGAGAAACAATCTTTCTATGCTGACTGCTTTTACATCGTCAGCTCTCAACCCAACCAACGCGTGGCGCCCGTAGCGCACAAAGTCGTCTGGCCTCGCCCAGCTCTGAAAGTCAACCTTCTTCTTCCGAGGCGGGAACTCAACTAACTGCTTTTTCTCAAATCTCAGCCCACGCTTCCGGTGAGTGACGTCATCCAAATACCCTAGTCTCAATTCCTATCCGGGATTTTTATTTTGACATCTCTGAATGACACATCCTCGCCGCGCGCGCGTGAACACCTGCGTTAATGTTGCATCGAACTAACCCATGCGCTAAGCGAAAGGTTCTCAGCCTAACTAAACCGAAAGGCAAGATATATGAAACGAAATCCCTCGGTAATTATATTACATTTATATCTAACACTAATAAATATTTAATATCAATGATTTTTGCCCATAGGAAAATAGTGTCAACTCGTTGGTGGTGTTTTATGGCATATCAAATAATGTGGCTTATTTAATGCCAAATCCTATTTATACATATTAACTTTAAGTGATTTGTTTGAGGGTAAAATTTCTTAAAGGAACCAGAGCTCATTTGTTTGCACACAGTTAAATGGTTCCAAGAATTTCTGTGAAACACTAATACTTCAATTTAACATTAATCGTTTGTTTGTGCAAATTTGGATAATTTCAAATATAGTAAATGATCTAATAATTCTATTAGACCCATAGATGTGACCCTACCAGGTACTACTACAACTGGTCAGAGTTAACCGGAAAGTAATGGCCATGAAAGAGTATCCCACACTAGCCATATCTCCAGAACTAGAGCCTCACCATCAGGTGCAGTTTAGTTTCAGCAGATATGCAATCGGTTTATTCTACAGACACAGTCGACTGGTTTAATCTAATTTAAGGGGTCACATGATACTCGAGAACGGATGATATTTGAGTATAAACGGTGGTATATTTTCAACATCATTCAAACTCCTCTAACAAATTACAACAATTTTCTAACGGCTTATAGAATGGGTTAGAAAATATCTCTTTAATAATTACCATATCACGGATAGACCTTTATTTACTAGCTTTTGTTTTCCGTAAATCCATAATGGTTTGGTTTGGTTGGTTGTGCTTTATGGCATATCAACCATTGTAGCTTATTTAATGCCAAATTCTCTTTATACGTATATATCAAACATATATGATTTGCTTTGGTTGGGTTTTATGGTATAACAACCGTTGTAGTTTATTTAATGCCAAATCCATTTTTATGCAAATAGTCAGTTCTATTTTAAAAAATTCCGTTTAATTATCAAAAATTCAGTTTATTCAAACAGCTCTTATTCAGTTTAGTATAAGTATAGATTTTGTTTACAAACTGTTAAATGTCAAAACAGTTCTATATTAAACAACTCAGTTTAGTGTAAGTAGAGTTTCAATGTCAAAAACAGTTCGAAATCAAACAATTCAGTTTAGCATAAGCACGCAGTTTAAATGTAAGTACACAGTTTAATTGTCAAAATAATTTCTATTTCAAGCTATTCAGTTTAGTCAAACAGTTCTAATTCAAGCAATTCAGTTTACCATAAGTATGCAGTTTATTTCTATTTAATCCATAGATAGGACCCTATCAGGTGCTACTACTCCAGGCCAGAATAGACCAGGGAGCAATGGCAATGAAGGGGTACTCCGCATTCCCCAAAGCTCGAACATTACTAGAACCTCACCATCAGATTGTTTAGTGTCATATCTAGGACACTCGTTGAGGTGGGGTCTTACCCCTCTGCAGAGAAGCAGTTGCTGCATTCTACGGCCCCAGTCAATTAGGCAACGTAAGTCCATGACTGTATAGGCATACTACATGGATTTAACGAAACTTATGGAGAAAAAGCTGGATAGGAACTACACAAGAATCCTGCGTGCTGTTTTGAATAAATCCTGGGAGCAGTACATAACAAAAAAAGCACCTGAACGGCCACCTACCTCCCATCTCACAAACCATTCAAGTTAAACGAGATTGAAATGCTGTGCACTACTGGAGAAAGGTTTGGTTTGGTTTGGTGTCTTTGTTTAATGGCATATCAACCTTTGTAGGTTATTTAATGCCAAAGCCATTCTCCGAGAAGAACAGTAGTGGTACTATTTAACCCATAGCTGGGAGGATAAGGGGGTTCATACCTTTCCCAAGGGTATCTGCCCGAAAGTGAAAGTAACAGCGCGACTGGAATACGAACGCGCTTACTACGATTCCGCCGTCCATCGCTTTAACCATTACGCCACGAGGACTACCCCTACTGGAGAAAGAGGGAAAACTCATAGGCGACATGCTCTACACATAGACACACCAGTAACACTTAAATTCATAATCTTTATGGACACTGGATTCCATCTAGAGGACCCACCAAGAAAAATGACTGATAGGGACGGATGGTAAAAGAGAATCCAGTGATTCCGTACCGGATGATGATGATCTGTTTTCTCTATCTGCTCTTCTGTCATCCATTCAAGGTTTCCTGATATCAGGAAGCATATGTATAGTTATTTGTTTGACACACAAGCCCAAGTTGCTTATCCGCTGTTCCTAGGAAGTCACCCATCACAAAACTTAAAGGGATCACAGCCACTTAACTTCGGTGATCTGAATCAATGCTTTCACCGTAAACTGACTGTAAGTATGTGTTCACCCAATCCCTCGTGACTCGTCAATTTGTAAGCGAATTTTAACTTGCGTGAATTCAGAGTTTTCCTCCTCCTATACTGGTTACCATACCAAGGTTAAAGAGTTTCGTCCTCTTTACTATTTTACCAACAGCGGTGAGTGGAATAGTTGAATTCATACTTTTCCCCGGCGCCTCGACCAGTATTTGAACTCAGGGCGCCGATTCTATTTTCGATACTCGTTACGCTATGAACGTCTCTCTCTCATACTCTCTCTCTCTCTCTCTCTCTCTAGATTATAAGAAAAACAAAGTGCAACATACATTTGGAACAAGACCACAAGTACCGTGGTGTAATGGTTATCGTCGTAGGAAATGGACCCTGCAACACGAGTTCAAATCCTGGACGAGACTGAATGCATTTCACATAGCACAAATACCCTTGGGAAAGGCATGAATCCAATTATTCTCCTTCCAGCTATGGATAAATAGTAGGGCAGACTAGGTTCTTCAGCCTTGGCGAGGCGACTAGTCTATGAGAAGGAAAACTCTGAATTCAAACCTCTTAAACTCCGCTTAAAAACTGACCTTGTGTCATATCCTGCTCGAGCGGAGGTGTTGGTAAATATGGTAATATACTGATATGTTATGAGACTTTCCGAGACACTAAATTTTAGCCTATTAGAAGGTCACACCATACGCGAGATATAGATTTTGCGAATGTAGATAACTAGCCAAGGCTATGCCAAGGCCAAATGGTACGCCTACAATTACCAGCTTCAAAAAGCCTCAATTTAAGTCTCAAAAAGTTGCATGATACACGATACGGAGTGAAGCATCCAGTGAGGATCGAACTCACTATTCATTAGCATAACATCAGCATGACGGGCTGGTCAACCACTACCCACTGATAGAAAACCCCAGGTATCCGTGTTGTTTAATATAAACACGCAAAACGTTTGTGAAGAGAATCAGTCGATACCTCTGTGCTCTGCAGGTTTTCCAAATGACAAATTCACATTGAATTCTTGGCAACCTTTATACACTTATTTGTGTATATGCTTGGTACAATAAAGCATTTACAAAAGGCTATGAAGAGTCACAAAAATATCAATTTAACTTTCATTAACTGTTTATTTGTCACAAAATTGTATTTAAAAGAAGCGAAATTGTTTCGTTGTAAAAGGTGCTATTAGAATGAACATTGCCAGAAGAATCATAACTATGGAAATTAAAACTTCCTTTATTCACAGAGTGAAACAGAGCGAAAAAAAATTGATTTTCCTCGGGCGATTTATGACCCGAGTAAGTCGGGGTTTTCCTTGTAGGGTCGAAGGTTATGAGAACGGCATATATTTGCTTGTTTTTTTATTGGTAAAGAAGGCCAAGTTTTGTTGGCTCATGCAATGTCAAGAAATGTGCCAAGAGATTATTTGGCGATTGTTCGAAATAGCCGACGTAATTACAGTAGATTCAGTAGAGAAGAGAAAGAGAATAAGAGAAAGTGAATGAGGAAGAGGAAGAAGAAAATAAAAAGAAATTGGAGATAATACAGCTTCATTTTAGTCACGTCATACCCTGCTCCGCCAACTTCTTCTCCTTCGTTTTAGTTTCGTCATACGTAGCCTCTCCACAATCTTTTCTTCTTCGTTTTCGTCATACCCTGCTACTCTACTTTCTTCTTCTTCTTCTTCTTCTTCTTCTTCTTCTTCTTCTTCATTTTAGTTTTATCATACCTTGTCCCTCCACCTTCTCTTCTTCTTTGTTTTTGCCTCGTCCTGCTTTCCACCTTCTTCTTCTTCTTCTTCTTCTTCTTCTTCTTCTTCTTCTTCTTCTTCTTCTCCTTCATTTTTATCAAGTCATACCCTGCTCCTCCAACTTCTTTCCTTCGTTTTAGTTTCGTCATACGTAGCCTCTCCACAATCTTTTCTTCTTCGTTATCGTCATACCCTGCTACTCTACTTTCTTCTTCTTCTTCTTCTTCTTCTTCTTCTTCTTCTTCTTCTTCTTCTTCTTCATTTTATTTTTATCATACCTTGCCCCTCCACCTTCTCTTGTTTGTTTTTGCCTCGTCCTGCTTTCCACCTTCTTCTTCTTCTTCTTCTTCTTCTTCATTTTTATCAAGTCATACCCTGCTCCTCCAACTTCTTCTTTTTCTTCTTCTTCATTTTAGTCTCGTCATTCCTCCACATTCTTCTTCTTCATTTTAGTCTCATCATACTTTGCTCCTCCATCTTCACCTTTTTCTTCATTTTAGTCTAGTATTCCACTGCCCCTCCACCTTCTTTTCTTCTTTGTTTTTGTCTCATCATACCCTGCTACTCCACTTTCTCCTTCTTCTCCTTCTTTTTCCTTTTGTCTCGTTATACCCTCCTCCTCCTCCTCCTCCTCCTTCTTCTTCTTCTTCATTTTAGTCTCGTCATACCCTGCTCCTCCACCTTCCAAGAAGAAGAAGAAGAAGAAGAAGAAGAAGAAAGTGTAGGAGCAGAGTATGACGAGAAAAAATTTTTAAAGAAATTAATAAAAAGTTCATATTCTTCTAAACCAAAGAAACCAGGATGTTACTATTTCTAGAGGAACATTTAACAATCAAAACGGATATTGTTAGGTATTATTTTCAGTAACTACGAAAATCAAATCAGGTTTAAATATGTAGTTACTGTTTGTGAAGATTTTCATATGCATTAAATTCCTCTTTTTGTTACAGTTTTAATACTCTATCATGACGAATGATACCCGTTTTGATATGACAATGTTACACTACAAATAGAAAAATAACGGAATCTTTGTTTTAATACCAAATTATCATTTTATTAAGTTTTTATTAGAAAGTTTTAAGGACGTTCTTACTTATGGGTGCTTATATATTATGTAATTTTTACTTTTCATTACAGAATCTCAATGGTGAAGAGTAGTAATAAATAATACCTAATAATATGTGTTGTGAGTATTTAGTGTTCTGTTGGAAATAATGAAATCCTGGTATATTTGGTTTGATTTGATTTCTTTGTTTAATGGCATATCAAACTTTGTTGGTTATTTAATGCCAGTCCTTTCCTGTAAAATAACTATAGTGATAGTATTTAACCCATGGAGGTGCCCGTGGTGTAATGGTTATCGTCGTAGGAAATAGACACGGCGACACGAGTTCAAATCCTGGACGAGACTGATTGCATTTCACATAGCACTAATACCCTTGGGAAAGCTAGGAATCCAATTATTCTCCCTCCAGCTATGGGTAAATCGTAGGAAAGACTGGTTTCTTCAGCCTTGGCGAAGCAACTAGTCTAGGAGAAGGAAAAGTGTGAATTCAAACCTGTTAAACTCCGCTTAAAAATTGATCTTGTGTCATATCCTGCCCGAGCGGAGGGGTTGGGTAAATAGGGTAGTATTTAACCCATAGATTGGACGAATAAGGGGTTCTTGTTTTAATCCGAATCTTGTATTAATCTTGTTTTAATCCGAATCTTGTATTAATCTTGTTTTAATCCGAATCTTGTATTAATCTTGTATTAATCCGAAAGCGAAAGTATTGGCGTGACTAGTGTTCGAACTCGATTACCTGGAAACCGCAATCCAGCACTTTTGCCATTACACCCAACCCCTTAGTATCTTTGGTCGAGAAGAAAAAATTTATCAAAATTGTTTTCGGTTAACTAATTTATGGGCCATATGGTAATATCTGTTTTTGATTCTATTATGTTTCACCAGAAATTATAAAATCCTATTTTATTTTTTATTAAAGAAAATATCATTTGAAATTGTATTAAAGTAAATAGGGTAATATGTTATAATGGGTGATAATGTATATATATATATATATATATATATATATATATATATATATATATATATATATATTTGAAGGAAAAAGCGGTAATTCGTTCGTGGAAATGCGATTATTCACCTGTGGGTGAAAATTCGATCATCACTTAATTTAGTTCAGTTATAACCTTGCACGAATTTGACTTGAGTCATTTCATTAATAACTAGATTGTGGCCCAGTATTATATAGGCTCTAAGGTATTGTATTATAATCAACCTTATGTTATTTTTTCTGTAAATCCCTAATTAATAATAATAATAATAATGATAACAAGCGAATCTTGCAAATTAGCACGTAAGGAGTATAAGACTAGATATGAATGGATGGGCAAGGTGATCCACTGGTAGATGTGCAAGAAATTTAAGTTTGGCCATACGAACAAATGGTATATGCACAACCCAGCAGCTGTCCTGGAGAAAGAGACACACATACTCTTATGGGACTTTAAACGGATCACCTATTCTTGGCCAGAAGACCAGACCTTATAGTAATTAACAAAAAAAGATTTTGCTGTCATGGCTGACCGCAGAATAAAACTGAACGAATGTGAAAAGAAGGATTGGTACTTAGACCTTGTTAGGGAATTAAAAAAAAATATGGAACATGAAGGTGACAATTATACCAATCGTGATTGGTGCTTTTGGTACAGTAACCAAAGGACTATTAAAGGGACTGGAGGATTTGGAGGAAGAGTGGAGACCATCCAAACGACAGCATTGTTGAGAACGCATTACTGAGAAGAGTCAGCATTACTGAGAAGAGTCCTGGATACTTGAGTAGACTTGCTGTCACTCAAACTCCAGTAAAAGATCATCAGCCAACGCTGATGAGAAAAATTATTATTATTATTATTATCCTATTTACCAACCCCTCCGATTTTTAAGCGGAGTTTAACAGGTTTGAATTCAGAGTTTTCCTTCTCCTAGACTAGTCGCCTCACCAAGGCTGAAGAACCTAGTCTGCCCTACTATTTACCCATAGCTGGAGGGAGAATATTTGGATTCATACCTTTCCCAAGGGTATTAGTGCTATGTGAAATGTAATCAGGCTCGTCCAGGATTTGAACTCGTGTCGTCGTGTCCACATCCTGCGACGATAACCATTACACCACGGGCACCTCCATCATCATTATTATTATTATGATTATAATTATTACTATTATTATTTACTCCTTTAGAGTTTTTCACATCAGCGTTAGCTGATTATTATTATTATTATTATTATTATTATTATTATTATAAGTAATTAACACGTGAAAATAATTCTGCTTTTAATGTCTTAATATGTACGCTGACTTAAGATATTTCACGTTCTTTAAAACATATTCAGATTCCCGTGAATTAATAAAACATTACAATTTTCTGGATTTTCCAATCACTGACGTATAGAACAAGATTTAAAATTAAAATTAACAGAACTTTTATCCGTTAGAGATATTGCTGTCGGGGTATACTGCTATTAACAGTTTGTTTGTTTGTTTGTTTGTTTGGTTTTATGGCATATCAACCTTTGTAGGTTATTTAACGCCAAATCCATTTTTATGTAAATAATCTGTTCTATTGAAAACAGTTCAGTTTAGCATAAGTACACAGTTTAATTGTCAAAAACATTTCCATTTCAAACTATTTAAGCAGTTATATGTAATAATTCACTTAAGTGTAAATACAGTTTTAATGTCAAAAAACAGTTCTATTAGAAAAAATTCAGTTAAGCATAAGCTCGCAGTTTAAGTGTAAGTACAGTTCAATTGCCAAAAACGTTTCTATTTCAAGCTATTCGTTTACTCAATTCATTTTAGCATAAGTATGCTGTTAGTTCTATTTAACCCATAGATAGGGCCCTATCAGGTGCTACCACTCCGGGACAGAGTGGACCTGGGAACAATGGCAATGAAGGGGTACTCCGCATTCCCCAAAGCTCCAGCACTGCTTGAACCTCACCATCAGATTGTTTAGTGTCATATCCAGGACACTCGTTAGGGGGGGTCTTACCCCTTTGCAGAGATGCAGTCAGTGTATTCTACAGCCCCAGCTGACTGGGCAATATTAACAGTTTATAAGATAATGAATACTGTGAGAGTAAGTTTTTGGGGCATCATATGTATATATGTAGGTCTTTCAAAAAGTTCTTAGCCACACCCAGAAGTAGTGGTAGAAACAAGATAGTTTTTCATTATTTTTCAATATAATCCCCTTTGACATCAATGCACTTGATCCAACGATGTACAAGCATTGTAGTCCCATCGAATAAGAAGGTACCAACCTCGTTCTCCTAAAACATCTCCACAGTAGATATGACGCAATCATTGTTTCCGAAATGGAGACTACGCTGATGAAATTATTGCCCTGTCTCTGTAGAGGGATAAGAACCCAGTCCGAAGAGTGTCCTGAATATGACATTAAATTATCTTATAACGAGGATTCAGCTCTAGTGCTTTGGGAATACGGAGTACCTTTTCATTGCCTTTGCTCCTAGGTCCACTCTGACCTGGAGTGGCAGCACCTGATAGAATCCTATCTATGGCTCAAATAGAACTGTTTGACATTTAACTAGGGGCAAACACATAACTTATGCTAAATTGAACTGTTAGAAATATAACTGTTTGATCATTTAACTGCGTGTAAACAAATGACTGATATTTAATTGAATTGTTAGTAATATATAGCAATACTTGAAAACATTTAACTGTGAACAAATGAAGGAATAATGTTGAATAGAATAATTTGAGTTAAAAAGCAAAACTTGTAAGCACTTCATTGTGAATAACAAAAAAATTTTAATGTCGAATAGAATTATAAGTGTTAGATAATCATAATCAAAACCATTTAACGGTGTTGAAAAAGCAATACTGGTGTCCAAACACATTAGTTCTCATTCTGAAATGAAATTACTTACAAACTAATTTCTTTCGTATCATGTATATCTATTTAACAAGTGTGCAAAGAAATTTTTACTTGTGAATAGAATTAATCGTATCAGACAGTAATACCATTTAACTGCGTGCAAGAAATGTGCTTAGACTCGTTTAAAAATGTTATCAATAAAATGTGTTCACAAATCATATATTTAATAAAGATGTATTAAGTGGATTTGGCATTAAATAACCTTAAATGGATAATATGTCTTAAAACCAAAACAAGCCAAATCATATATATTTAATACATATGTATAAAGAGGATTTGGCATTAAATAACATACAATGGTTGATATGCCATAAAATCCAACCAAACCAAATCATATATATTTAATATATATGTATAAAGAGGATTTGGCATTAAATATCCAACAATGTTTGATATGCCATAAAATCTAACCAAACCAAATCCTATATATTTAATATATATGTATAAAGAGGGTTTGGCATTAAATAACCTACAATGCTTTATATGCAATAAAACCCAACCAAACCAAATCATATACATTTAATATATATGTATAAAGAGGATTTGGCATTAAATAACCTACAATGGTTGATATGCCATAAAATCCAACCAAACCAAATCATATATATTTAATATGTATGTATAAAGAGGATTTGGCATTAAATAACCTACAATGCTTGATATGCCATAAAATCCAACCAAACCAAATCATATATGTTTAATATATATGTATAAAGAGGATTAAATAACCTACATTGACTGATATGCCATAAAACCAAAATCAAACTAAATCATATATATTATCATATAAGTAAAAGGAAGACTTGCCATTAAATAACAAGGGTTGATATGTCATAAAACCCAACCAAACCAAATCATATATAGTTAATATATATACATAAAGAGGATTTGGCATTAAATAACCAACAATGATTGATATGCCATAAAGCAAAAATCCAACTAAATCATATATATTTAGTATATATGTGTAAAGAGGATTTGGGATTAAATACCCTACAACGGTTGATGTGCCATAAAACCAGACCAAAGTAAACCTAAGCATACGTTTATGAGGTTTGAATTTAGGAAATAGGAAGAAATCAGAGGCGGCTTTGTCTGGTTGGTAAGGGGGATAACCTAACAATCCAGATCCACGATTGGCTGCTTAAGCTACTGAAACCTAACTAGTGTAAATGGACGCGTTATCCTGGCGCAAGAAAACACATGCCCACAGTTTCTCTCAGCGTTGTTTTGATACTTATGCAGAGTACTGCCCATTGTTTTTTTCCCTCTTTTTCAAGTAGTTTATCATGATTAGCCTTTCAGAATTAAAAAAAAAAACACTGTTCTGTTTAGTAATAATCATTTGTTTGCACTCATTTAAATGGTTTCAAGTATTTCTATATAACACTAACAATTCAATTTAGGCACACAATTAAAGAGACGTTGAGGTCCACGTGGTGTAATGGTTAAAGCGCTGGAATCCGGAATCATTGTAAGCGAGTTCGAACTCCAGTTGCGCAGTTACGTTCACTTTCGGACAAATACCCATGGAAAAGGTATCAGCCATTTTATTCTCCCAGCTATGGGTTAAATAGTACTACTACTGTTCTTAGAGAAGGATGGATTTTGCATTAAATAACCCAAGAAGTTTGATATGCCATTAAACAACCAAACCAAATAATTAAAGAGTTTCAAGTATTGCAAATCAACACTAAATTTTCTATTCAAAATTACTTATTTGTTATCACACAGTTAAACTGTACCAAGTATTGTTACGTATCACTAACAATTCAATTAAACATCAGTTATTTGTTTTCACACAGTTAAATGGTTAAACAGTTCTATTTCTAACAATTCAACATCAGTCATTTGTTGGCACACAGTTAAACTGTAACAGGTATGGCTATTTGTTTTCACACAATTAAATGGTTAAACAGTTCTATTTCTAACAATTCAACATCAGTCATTTGTTTGCACACAGTTAAATGGTTCCAAACATTCTAACATTTTTAGTTCTGTTTAGTATTTATCGTTTGCTTGCACTCATTTAAATGGTTTCAAATATTGCAATCTAACATAAATAGTTTTATTTGCACACAGTTAAATGGTTTCAAGCATCGCTATATAACACTAACAATTCAATTTAGGCACATAATTAAAGAGGAGGTTGCTCGTGGTGTAATGGTTAAAGCGCTGGACTCCAGGATTGTCATAAGTAAGTTCAAACTCCCATCACGCTATTAGGTTCACTTTCGGGCAAATACCATTGGAAAAGGTATGAACCCCTTATCCTCCCATCTATGAGTTAAATAGTACCCCTACTGTCGTTCTAAAAGGATGGATTTGGTTGATATACCATTGAACAACCAAAACAAAACATTTAAAGAGTTTCAAGTATTGCAAATTGCAGAGTTTGCATTCATAGAAAAAAATCCTAAAAAAAAAAAAAAACGTATATTGCTTTTCTCACAAAAAGTACACTCATTCACTGAATGACCTACACATATTGAGTGACCTATATATATATATATATATATATATATACACTAAGGGAACTTGTTTTGACTGAGAAAGGACCTATATTTATAAATATATATATATATATATACATATATATATAGAGAGAGAGGTCCCTCCTTAATCAAAACAAGTTCTTTCCATTTATTGAATGACCCCAGTATCTGGTACATTTCAACACTTTTCAACAAAAATCCATAGAATTTAGGTCAGATATTAATATTCAAGCAAAAAATACCCAATGTCAAAGAAATATTGAAACAAAACTGAAAATTGAAAATTTATGTAGAAAAAAACATTTGGCTTCAAAATCTATTAATTTTGAAACCGTATATTAACATTATTTATTTTGTTTCATATAACATACTCTTTGTACCTGCAGAATGTGTGTATGTACACACATATTTATATATATGTACATGCTCGTATATGTATATATAAATAGGGATGTATGCATATATATGTTTCTATCTGTGTGTGTGAATATATACCGGGGTTAATATATAGATATAGATATAGGGCACGGAAATGAAATTTGGAATATATTAATATAATAATAAATGACTCTATTATAAGATTAAATTACTTTTAATATTTAAAAATAAACAACAAAATATGAAGATATGCTTAAAACAGAAAATTTACTCAATATAGCCGCCATTTTTTTTAATTGTAACAACATGCCTTCGAAAGGATTTGCATGCTTTTGAAATAAGTTTTTCAGATATTTTATTCTTTTCCTCCTCCATATCAGTTTTACACGAACCAATATTCAGATGAGAAGTGGCATTTGTTTTGTTTTCTAAATCGCTCCATGTAGCGTGTCGAGATCGAAATGATCGAATATTGCGTCGATCGGCTCTTCGCAGGTATTTTGTGGTGATACCTCAGATTCATTCAAACGGCATTTCCTGAGCTGGTTCCTATGGCGTTTGTGGGTGTTTTTTAGTCCCTGGACAATATATACCATTTCGCCAATCCTTTGCTTGATGGTGCCTACTTCCCAGAATGTCATGTTGTTTTTGTAGGCCTTGAAAAGAACTTTATCGCCAGGATAGAAATATTTCTTATGGGGCGAGATGGTTTTCTTGAACTTCGCCTGCCGTGGAACGGTTTATCGAAGACGGGCTTGATTTTTCTTTCGAACGTTGTTTCTGATTTCGTAAATTCGTCCTTAGAGAAGCAATAATGGAGCCTTCAAAAACTTCCGTATTTTGGGAAATGAGTCGCGATAAGCCGTCCGCATGGCAAATATTTTCAGATGTTAGGAACTTGATCTTAAAGTTGTAGTTAAAGAGAATCGTTCCCCAACGAAGTAGTCTATTTGCAGTATAGACCAACAGACATTTCTTGGGTCCAAAGATTGTTATTAGGGGTTTATGGTCCGTTTGTAGTATGAACAGTCTTCCATGTAGTTATTTATGGAACTTTGTGACAGCAAATATTATTCCTAGAGCCTCTTTCTCTATTTGGGAATATTGCTTCTCAGCTGGTAGCAGGGATCTAGATGCGTGTGCCACAGCTTTTCGCGAACCATCTGGCAGTTTATGGAGAAATCAAGCACCGATGCCGTATGAGCTTGCATCACTTGCGACTATGATGTCGAGGGTAGGGTCGTATTGGGTGAGGGAGAAATCCAAAGTAAGGGTTTGCTTGATCTTTTCGAATGACTCTTGGCATTCAGGTGTTTTCTTGATCTTTTCGAATGACTCTTGGCATTCAAGTGTCCATAACCATGGTTTGTCCTTTTGTAAGAGTTCGTTGAGAGGCCTTCTCAAATTCTGCATGTTGTTAATGAATCCTTGGTAAAAGTTAGCTTGGCCAAGGAAGCTTTGTAAGGCTTGAACGTTATCTGGGGCCGGCATGTTTCTGATCTCGTTGGCTCTTTCTGGATCCGGCTGACGACCGTCCCTATTCATAATGTGACCTAAGTATTTGATCTTTGGTAAGAAAAAGTCACACTTTGCCTCCTTGACCTTAAACCCGATTTCTTGTAACTTCTCAAATACGTTTATTATATGGTTCCGGTGCTCTGTCATTGTTTTACTGGTCACCAGTATGTCATCCAAATAGGCTGTAGCGTAGTCAAGGTCGCCCAGCATGGTGTCCATGACCTGCAACTCTGACTCCAAAAGACAGTCAGGTATATTTGTACAAACCTCTATGGGTGTTAATACAGAGCAATTTGGAACTTTCTTCATCCACCTCTATCTGAAGATATGCGTCAGAGAGGTCAATTTTGGAGAAGATTTTTCCGCCATTTAGTTTGTTGAAAATTTCTTCAGGGCTTGGTAGAGGATAGTGGTGGTCCTGCAAGGCATCGTTTAATCCTGTGGAGAAATCGGCGCAGATTTGTATTTGATTGGACTTCTTTTTTACCTGGACCATAGGTGCTGCCCATTCGCTAAAGTCTGTTTTTGACAGACGACCCGCTCGTTCAAGTCTATCTAATTCTTTGTTGATTTACTCTAGAGCAGCGAAAGGGACATTCCGTTTCTTCTTGAATACCGGTTGTGCACCGTCCTTCACTTTGAGCTTAGCTTTTAATTTAGAACATTTCCTAAGGATGCCAGAAAAAAACCTGGGGAAAATCGCTGTTTGAGTTCCTTTTTGAGATTTACCGAATTGGACGTTGGACTTTCTATTTTGCGACAAAATGTACATCCCATAGATTGAATTTTTCTATCCTATCTGTTCCGAACAAGTTGTCTGAATTTTTTAGTACGTAGGCTTTCAGCTTTTTGGTAACTCCATTTTGTGTTACTGTTAGGTTTACCTCGCCTAAGATGTTAATAATCTCGCCAGTAAGGGATTTTGCTGTTTTATCTGTCTTTAATAAGGTCAGCTTGCCTAATTTTCACCATTTTCGCGAATTGATGATTGCGATATCAGGACCCGAGTCAAGCTGGAATTTACTTGAGTTATTGAAAATATCAACAGTCACATATTTCCTTAAATTCCTATTGACTGTGTCGTCTGATTGAGCTTGCCTAATTTTTACTCTTGGGTTTTCTCGTTATGTTGGCGTACCAGCACTGAATTAAGTTATGACATTTTTATTGCAATTTTTGCAATATTTTTTCTTCTTGACTGGACAGAATTTCATCCAATACCATTTACCACAATGTTAACATGGTCCGGGCGGGTTTTTTTTTTTTAAACCTATTTGTGTTTTGTTTATTGAGGGGTTTAGAACGTGAGATTTGCCATTTGTCTTTTTGAGGGGAATAGGCGGTTGGTCTGCTTCTGATTTTTCTAATCTGAGCCACACCCGATTCATCGATCGTTTATGAGTCACACTTGACAGAAATTACTCTTTGAGAGTCCTCTGCCAATTTTTGGAGAGTCAATCATTGTTTGTTTTCAAGCTTGGTCAGTACCCGTCGTCTGACTTCAGCGTCTTCTGCTGATACTAGACCCTGTGCAAATATTAAGCACTTTAAATCATCGGCAGTCAGCACGGCTAGTTTGAAGCCATTACAGAGATTGTTCACCGATGCTGCCAACGTTAGAAAATCTTGCTGGCTTTTCCAACGTTTGTAAAAAAGGTTGTGTTAGGCCCGATTAGTTCCGACAGGAGTTTAATAGTCTCTGAAAAATACAAGTCTGTGGTTTTCTTGGGTAATATGAAGTCTACGAACCTATTATGTTCGGTTGTTCCCCGTTTTCTTAATAGTAGAAGTAGCTTTTTTTACTAGGCCATTGTTCACAGTCTACGTTGAAAATATCTTCATAGCGCCTGTAAAAAGCCTAGAATGTTTTGTCGTTCTCTGGTACGTATTCGAATGTATCAATCGAGTTATAGATTGTATTCTGGAAAAATATCGTGTCTTTTTCAGAGTTTCTTGAGCCATTTAATGAATTTACGAGTAATTCTTCAAGTTGTTTTTGCTGTAGTTCAGTTTTCTGCAGTGTAAATTGTTGGAATTCTAATTGTTGTTTATGTAACTCCAAAACCAATTTTCCCTGTCTTTCTTCGAATTTTTGTTGCTGGTCCAAGTTAGCCTTTAGCAATTGAATGATAGTTTTTTGAAATTCTTCTATATTTAATAAAGATTTATAATATGTCGTCTAAAGGACGTAAACAAGGTAAAAAAATACAGCAAATACTATTGCTTTGAAAACCCGTATACCAGGAGAGTGTACACAAGAATCTAGACAGTTTTTTTTTTTTTGCAGAAAACAAAAGGGGAATGGACAGACAATTAGTTAAAATTAACTACTTACTAGTTTAGCTTCTTTCTAAATACCGTTGTTCCGTTAAATTTGGTCATTTAAAATTCCTCCACACTCATAAATATTTTTTGTTAGCCAAAAAGGTTTTTGCAAGGAATAAAATAAAGAAAAATGATTTCCTGGTGGGCACCCAACAGTTTCATTTGCATAAGTGTTTGCAAGTAAGCAGGGTTTTTTTTCTGTTCTTCGCTGAGGGATTTTTGTAATTGTAGACAAACTTTTTTTTAGAAGTGTGGGGAGGGGAGAGGAAAAAATTATTCTTCAGACCGAAGTAAAAAAAAATCCTTGAGGTTTTTTTCTTTTGTTGCACGAGAACTTGTTTGTTTTTTTTTTAAAGAAAAAAAACTCGCCTCGCGGAATTTGATGAATAGTTTTTTCTAAAAGCTTGAGTTTGTCAATTTGTTTTGTGAATAAACTGGCTTTTTTTTTGTATAAACCATCTTTCTCGATACTTGGTTGACCGTTATATTATTTGGACAGACTTTTAAATATTCCGTAGGTGTCGAATCGTTAGTTCGTCACTGGTGTTGGTAAGCGGAATATTTTTGCATGTAGTCACTGGTGTAGTGATGCCAGCTTACTTTTCTTGTTTAACACTGCTGTGCGATTGAGCGGGTCCTCTGATGTGGTGAGGACGAAATTCTCTAATCTTTCTGTCGCTATTGAATGTGGGACTGGTAAGGCTTTCGGCGTGAGTGCGTTTCTCGATCCGTACGTCGCCACTGAAGGAAAAGACGGAACACGGTTTAGAGGTAAGAAAGATATATTAACAAAAGTTATAAAGGATAGTGTCCAATATTGGTAGTCGTACTTCTAGTACTACTGCTACCACTGGTGCCACTTCTACTGGCCCGGGAGACCTGGGTTCAATCCCAGGTCGAGTCATACCAAAGACTTTAAAAATGGAACTTGATACCACCTTGCTTAACACTCAGCATTATAAGGTACGGTTCAAGGGTAAAGTGGAGCAATCCTGGGAATGGAGTAGCGCCCTCCCCTACACCTTGGTGTAGTAGCTATCGAAAAGGGAGCCTTCGGGTCACCCTCGACTATGGTCGCTAACTTTACTTACTTACGCTAGTAATATAGTGCTGGAAGAGTCCATGATGCAAATAAGTTTCAATCTCACAACAATATATAATATAGGGCTCTTTTTTTCCCAACTTAACCCAGAAGTAAGAAGACTTGAACGTCTTCACTTGAAGATTTTAAAAAAGAAACAATCCGCAGTATTCAACTAAACGTGTTTAGATAATGATTTGCAGTCTAAATATACTATATATATATATATATAGGCAGATGTCTCTGCATTTCGAAATTTTGATTGATGATAAAATTGTAATAATCATTAATATTAAACTTTACGATCTATCCTCAACATTTTGCTAGCCTATGATTAATAGTAAATAGGACTACTTGAAACGATTTAACTATGAGCAAAAAATCAGCTTATATAAATTCTGCTAATTATTCTCTTAACTAATCTGTCAATAACACGTTATCATGACCCTTTCGAGTGTCAAGTCATTCTAAACATCAGTTGACATGTATCCAAATGTTTATCTTGATATCTCGCCCACAGCCAATTTAAAAACAAAACTTTATCAAGACAGGGGCTGCTATGTGAACGCCACCAAGATTCACACGCTTGACCTTTCTAACTCGAACTTCCAACTACAAATTCAAAGTTTTTAACTTGCACACAATTTATTTATAAAATAGATTAATTAACTAGAATAATCAATTATAATCCCTAATTACAAGTTTTGGTTTGGTTTGATTTCTTTGTTTAATGGCCCATCAATCTCCGTGTGTTATTAATTGTCAAAGCTATCCTCAGAGAAGAACCGTAGGGAAACGATCTCACTCATAGCTGAATTAGGGGAATACGGGCGTTCATAATTTACTTTTTTCAAGGAAATTAGTCCGAAAGTGAACGTAATAAAGCTACTGGAGTTCAAAATCGCTCACTAAGATGTCGTACTCCAACAACCTATCCACTATGCTACAAGAACTTACCCCAGTCAGTTTTGCAGCTGTTGGATAAATATAATTCTTTTGCAAACAATAACAGTGAAGTTTCACCCGCTGTAAGTTTTTTACTAAACGTTGGGTCGCAGTTTTATTATAAACTTCTAAAGTTGGAGAAAAATTACAAAACCCTGTTTTGTTACAATCTCATAGCCAACCAATATTCACTGCTTAGATTCAAGAAGATAAACGATTACATTTTAAACGGAGTAGCCATGACAAATGTGCACGCTATTGCAAGTTGATGTTGGCATGAAATAATAAATGCTTATTCAAATAGCACTCCGATTGAAGAAAAACGCCGAAGCTGAACAGGGAATAAAATATTTTGCTAATAGAACGGTTTTGTAAACATTTCCACAAGAAAATTATATACACCGTAAATACTCGAGTATTGGTCGAGTTCTGAATACTTGTATGACAAAATATTCACATTGTTCAGTGTATGAGTATTATTTTTCTAAGGCTAAAATCATAACATAGAGAACAGCACGTGGTGTAATGGTTTCCGTTGGAGAAAATGAACTCGGCAACCCGAGTTCAAATCCTGGATGAGACTGGGAACAACCCTTTTTTTTCAAAAATTAATTCTCTGAATTAATGATTCTTCTTCATTACCAGTTTGGTCCTCTTTGCATTATGCCGAGTAATTCTCCTTTATAATATTTCTCAGCGCATTGAGAGTTTACCAGGCGGTGTCCATCTCCTCTTCAAGTTACATGAGGTAGATTCGTCCTGGATAAATGATACCAGTAAAAAGAGATGATCCTTGACCTAACTTAAACAGCTGGTTTTGATTTTAGAGTGTTCTTTCTCATAGACTGGTAGCCCTACTAAGCCTAGAAAGCCCAGCCTGCTCTACTATTTTCCCCTGAGCCTGGAAGAGAAATTTTGGGTTCATGCCTATTCACAATAGCCTTAATACGAAGTGAAACCCAATCAGCTACACCCAGGATTTGAACTTGATTCACCAAGTTCATTTTCTTTGAAATAACCATTACATCATACGCGCCTTCACTCCATAACTGCGTGACCATAGATCGTTTCGACCTATGTACAAGTATATCCAGGAACTGATTCATTATAAACATAACAGTAATAAGGATGTACTCGTGGGGAAATGGATACCGTTGAAGAAAGTGGACACGGCAACTCGAGTTCAAATCCAAGATGAGTCAAGATGAAGGAAATTTCTAAATTGATACCACTTAAACTCCGCTTAAAAATAGACCGTGTGCCACATTCTGCCCGAATGGAAGGGTTGGTAAATAAATAATGATTGAAATATTTTATCTCACCTGATCATTTATAAGACATTTCCTCTTCTATATATATACATATATACAAGGTGCCTTCAATAAATTTCCAGACCTTTTTCTACAGGCATTTAAAATTGTCGTAAATTCAGTATGTTACTGCTGTACATCTTATGAGATGACTGACCAATATTTATGATTTCAGATTCAAATGAACAGCAACAGCAGCAATTAGAATACACCCTACTAAAACCTGATTGTCAT
The DNA here is from genome assembly GCA_963585895.1 of Sepioteuthis lessoniana. Taxonomy (NCBI): domain Eukaryota; kingdom Metazoa; phylum Mollusca; class Cephalopoda; order Myopsida; family Loliginidae; genus Sepioteuthis; species Sepioteuthis lessoniana. The sequence goes on from OY757940.1 coordinate 54,161,776, forward strand.
AGCTGTTGATTTACAAAAATGCAATTTCGACGTGAGGACACTTTAGAAGAACAATATGCAATAAAATTCTGTTTTAATCTTGGAGAAAATGCCACAGAAACGTATGGAAAGCTTCAGACTGCCTTTGGAGCATCTTGCATGAACTGAGCATCAGTTTTTGGGTGGCATAAGATATTCAAGGAAGGCAGGGAGTCTGTGAGGGATGACGAGAGGTGTGGGAGGAGTAAGGAAGTCAGAACACCAGAGTTGATTGGCCAAATAAAGAATTTCATGGATAAGAACAGTTGTGTGTCAATAGAGACAATAGGCGCACAGTTTGATGTCAGTGTGGGAACTGTACACACAATTATTTGCGAGGAACTGAAGATGCGAAAGATTTGCGCGATGTTTATCCCAAGGGGGCTCTGAAAAGATCAGAATGAAAGACGATGTCGCGCTGATCAATTCAGATCCCGCAGTTCTTTATGCTCTGGTGACCTGTGATGAAAGCTGGATCTACTGCTATGACCCAGAGACCAAGAGACAGAGTTCCCAGTGGAAGCATGCTGGCTCTCCCAGGCCCAAGAAGGCCAGACAGAGCAAATCTTTCCACAAACTTTTGATGATCCCTTTTTTTGACAGCACTGACATGATCTACATGCACTGGGTTCCCACTGGACAGACAGTCAACATGGAAAACTATGTTGAGGTTTTAAGGGATTTCAGGAAGAGATTCCGTCGGAAGAGGCTAGCACTCTTCAAATCGGATCAGTGGCATTTCCACCAGGACAATGCTCCAGTCCACAACTCCATCTTTGTCACAGACTATTTGACCAAGATGGGCATCAACACAGTTCCTCACCCTCCCTATAGTCCAGACCTTGCTCCCTGTGACGTTTGCTTATTCCCTAAACTCAGAGGCTGTCGTTATGAGACAATTGAGGAGATGAAAGAGGCTGTGACGAAGGTCATTGACACACTCACACAAGAGGACTTCCATGGGGCCTTTCGGAAGTTGTTGGAATGGTAGAACAAGTGCATTGCAGCCGGAGGAGATTACTTCGAAGAGTACTAAAGTTTCATGTGTGTACTATCAATAAAAGTGCCCATACGAAAAAAGTCTGGAAACTTATTTAATGAGCCTCTTATATATATATATATATATATATATATATATATATATATATATATATGCTGGAGTTCGGTCTCCAGGTAAACATGTTCGAAATCCAGTCATGTTATTACGTTCACTTTCGCACTAATACCCTTAGTTATAAAACTCCTTTATTCCCCAGCTATGGGTTAAATAGTATAACTGCTATTCTTCTTCAAGAATGCCTTTGGTATTAAATAACCCATGAATGTTAACATGCCATTTAAACAATAAAGCCAAAACCATGATTAGGATACGACACAAGATCAATATTTAAGTGGAGTTTAACAGGTGTGAATTCAGAGTTTTCCTTCTCATAGAGCGAATGCTATACTCAGGTTAATTATACAAGCCTGTCCTACTATTTATCCATGGCTGGGGGGAGAATATTTGGATTCATACCTTTCCTAAAAACATTAGCAATATGTGAAACGCAAACACCCTCATCCAGGGTTTGAATTCAGATGGCCTAATCCAATTTTAGGGAGGTAGCCGTTACACTACAAGCGCCTCTTTGAGATTGTAAAGCAAAAGTAAAGTTGTCGATCTTAGTCGAGAGTGACCCGATAGCTCCTTTTTCAATAGCGACTACACCGAAGTGTAGTGGAGGGCTTTACTCCATTCCTTGGAATGCTCCACTTTACTCTTAATCCTTACTTTATAATGCTGAGAGTTAAGCAAGGCGGCATCAAGAACCATATTTTGAGTTTTTGGTATGACTCGACCTGGGATTGAACTCCGGTCTCCCGGACCACTAGCGAACTCTCTACTCATTAAGCCATAAAAAAGTTACGGATGGCTGTTTTGAGTCAATTTCGTGGATTGGTTGATTTTATGTTCTGCCAACCCCAAAGATAAGTCGTTTCGTGCGGCAATTAAGAAAGACCCAAACGGCTGATGACCTTTACCCTTTTCCACCATACCAGCCCAATCTGAGAGTTATAGAGTATGCTGACTGTATCACTGTATCCTAAAAAAGGAGTGTCCAGCAGATTTCTTCCAAGCTGTGGCTGTGTTAATACTACTATAAGTTTTAAGGGAGTTCAGGAAGAGATTCCTAAGGAAGAGGCAAGAAATCTTCAAATTTGGTCAGTGGCATTTCCACTAGGACAATGCACCAGTACACAACTCCATCCTTGTCATAGATTATTTGACCAAGTTGGGCATCAAGACAGTTCCTCATCCTCCCTAAAGTCAGACCTTGCTTCCTGTGACTTTTGGTTATTCCCTAAGCTCAAAGGCTGTTGTAATGAGACTATTGAGGAGATGAAAGAGGCTGTGGCGAAGGTCATTGACACGCTCACACAAGAAGACTTCCATGGGGCCTTCCAGAAGTTGTTGGAACGGTGTAACAAGTACATTGTAGCCGGAGGAGATTACTTTGAACAGGACGAGAGTTTTATGTGTGTACTATCAATAAAATTGCCCATACAAAAACTCTGGAAACTTATTTAATAATTCTCGTAATTGGTTGATATAACTCCCATAATTAATTATCACCCAAGTACTTTTTGCCATAATCAGTGGTGTGTACATTGCAAAAGGGATGTGCCCTTTGCAAGTAACTTGCTACTTCTTAAGTGTTTATTATTTATACTGGTGTGTTGCAGCAAAATTCGGCTTGGACGGGTGTATTTGCCAGAAGCTTTATGTCATCGACGTAGTCCACGTCCGTAATAGCTTGTGCAGGGTTGATGGCAATTACACAAGAGTGCTTCGAGCTGTATTGAACAAGTCCTGGAGGCAACATCCCACAAAACGGCAGCTGCACGGCCACCTACCACCCATCACGAAAACCATCCAAATTAGGCAAACCAGACATGCGGGACACTGCTGGAGAAGTAAGGGCGAACTCATAAGCGATGTACTCCTCGGGAACCCTTCAAACGGACAAACAAGTGTTGGACGACCAGCTAGAACATATCTACAGCCGCTCAGTGCCGATACAGGATGTAGCCTAGAGGACCTACAGGGAGCGATAGATGATAGAGACGGATGGCGAGAGAGTGTCAGGGAAATCCGTGCTAGCTAGGAAAATTTTTCTGGTTCTGTTGGCATTCATATATATATCATCATCATCATATCGCGCTGGTAGCACGGATATCCCTGACCCTCTCTCGCCACTCCTCCCTATCGTTCATCGCCCTAGGTAGGTCTTCAGGACAACAGCCTGTATCCTCACATAGCTGCTGAATGTACGTTCGAGTTGGTCGTCCTGCTTTTGCGCGGCCATGTGTGGGGATCCATAAGAGTACATCTCTTATGAGTTCATCTCTGCTTCTCCAGCAGTGTCCTGCATATATACATATATATATATATATATATATATATAAGACTAAATCAATAAAATTAGAACAGAATAGCACTGGATGATCATTATGCAAATTAGATATACCATGACTTTAATAAACTCAATTTGTTAGAGCATATAAAACACATTGCCCGGTGATTATGAGAATTAATATTTTATCATGTTGTAGGTTTTTTTAATATTAGCACAGGTGCGGAAATTCCCAGAAATACGCATATATATGTATGCATGTGATAGATAGATAGATAGATTGTGTTACGCCGTCATGTGCCCAACGGGCTTGCTGGGTGCTGTTCGTTCCCGCCAGGGCCACCAGTTAACGCAGAGCACAGACGTTGGCTGTGATCTGCCGAATGCTATTTAGTGTTACAGATATCACCAACTCCCGAGCGGAACCACATTTCAATGCCACTAGACGAGTTGTTGGTGAAATTATTAGAAGACAACCCAGCTAACTGGCAAGCTTTCCCCCTCAAATACAAGGTCTTCGACAAATACAATTTTTACACAATAAAAAAAGGACTCTGAACTCCCGTGTTTGAGTTAACAAGATTATAACAGTATTCTTTTAATGGATAAAAGAAGGAAACAAAGAAAAAACAATTCAGGTAAAAGTCAGGAGCGAGAAAGTTTTTCTGTATCCGGTAGGAGCCTCCACTAAAATATCCGCATCCCGGACGAGGTATATAAAATATCTGTATCCCAGACGAAACCACCATAAAATATCTATTAATGGCGGAAGGTAAGAGTGTAGTTCGACAACGGTAGACACGGTCTGCTTTCCTTCAGACTATGGGTCTTAATGGTAGAGGTCATGCTCTGAATGTCAAGTTTATCATTGGGGAAATATTCCCTCTTTTCTCCTCTATTTCATCAGAGCCATTCCTTCCTCCCGTAATTTATCTTTCATTCACGTCAGCATGAATGCACCAAGGTAAATTTGAATATACTTAGATTTTATGTTCACTTACTTGAGATCTTGTGGAGTTTATTCTCTTCTCTTTTCCCCCTTGTAATTGGGTTTCCATAACACTTTGGTAGAAGGATATACGTCTTATTTCAGATAAGACCAAGATTAATAATTGTCTCTTTCCTCGTGGACAAGTCTTTTCTTTGGGTATTCGTTTAACGAGGCCACCATACCTCGGAGTTTGAGTTCATTCAAAGGATAAGCTTTTTCTTTTCTCTCTGTTCTCCGCGCGGCATTATTTTGGAATTTGGGTTTCTTTCATTATATTCTTGGTTTTTCAACGAAAAAAGGCAACTCCTTTTGCGTCTTCATCCTTTGACGACTAGATGGCAACTAACTTATTTCCGTAGTTTGAAAAATTACCACGAGTTGACTTTTGGCTGTTTTTCCCTCTGTACCAATCGTGGTTGCGGGTCTGCCTCTCCGTTAATATATACATTACTAATAGGGAGTGAGATCCTCCCATGCCCATATCACCTTGTAATAATAGAGAGGGTGAAGGAGAGACGGCCTCTCCCACCTCCTTCATTCTGTAATTCTTGCTTACTACTATCGTCCACTGACGGCCAGAGAGTCGCACTTCCTTCACCCATAACTCGGAAAATGTATTAGGGTGTCATATTTCCTGGTCAAAATAGATAGATAGAGAGAGAGAGAGAGAGAGAGAGAGAGAGAGAGAGAGAGAGAGAGAGAGAGATTTTCCATTTTATCAGCGGTCCTTAATGATACTGATGCTTATCTCTAGTGAATGGTTCGAAGGAGCATTTTCTAAATATTTTTCTGTTATATTGATGTTTAGGCGGTTTCTTTGTTCAATGACATATCAACATTCGTGGGTTATTAAATGCCAAAGCGATCCTTGTAAAAGAACTGTAGTGGTACTGTTTTAATGGGGAGATAAGGTTCATAATTTTCCTTAGGGCATTAGTTTGTATTGTTTTGTTTGTTTGTTTAATGACACATCAACCTTCGTGGCTTATTAAATGCCAAAATCAGCCTTGTTGAAAAACATCGTATATATAGTAGAGTATTAGTCCGAAAATAAACGCCCTTAAGCGTCTTGAGTTCGAACTTACTTCAAACGAAATCGCAGTCGAACACATTAGCCACCACGCCACGGAGAATCCCTCCTATGTTATATCGAGAAATTATATTAAATTGGTTTCTTTCATAATAACATCTATTTCTTTATTTGTATTAAATATATTGATCTTGTAAGAATCTTGTGATGTTGTGATATTCTTATCAAGTTACAGCTATACACACAAAAACTCACATCATTAAAGACAAAGTCAGTCCAGTCGGCTGGGGTTGTAGAATTCACCGACTGCATCTCTGCAGAGGGATAAGACCCCGCTTCCAAATAATTGCCACAGATATGACTAAATAATCTGATAGTGAGGCACCAGTTTTGAAGTTCCGGGCAATGTGGAGTACTCCTTCATTACCATTGCTCCTGTTGTATAGTCGCCACCATGACCATGGCTATACAAACACATAATACATATACATCTACATATGCATGCGAAATCATAACAACGACACAATAATGAAGAGCGACAAAGATTTTTTTAGAAAAATATACCTCTCACTTTATTGAAAGGGTTGTGTGTGAGAGGGAGTTGGAGACCGAACAGAACTGCAACATATTGACCATATTGGCCATAACCGGGTTTCTTTCCCGTTCTCCTGGGCTGCTCAACTGGGGGCCCACTCTACTGGGTGCTGGCTTTCTCTACCGTATCTTGTCACCAACGGGTCTGGTCTCCAAATTAAACTGACTTCCTGTCTTCACCGAGTTATATAATAGTTCAACGCCCCCTTCTTCTTGTGGACGTCACAATTGCACTCATTCAACCCATCCACGGTCAAGGTTATAATTCTGATATTCCTCGACCGGTTATTTACATAGGTGCATTTCCTATTTTGACAGCCCAGCCGGGTCTTAGGTCAATATACAACACTCCCAGATCCACTCTGAATCCGAGTGGTAGCATCTGATAGAGTATTATCGATGGGTCAAATAGAACTATTTGACATTTAAACTGTGTACTAATTTTAAATTGAATTGTTGGAAATAGAACTGTTTGATTATTTAACTGTGTTTAAACAAATGGCTGGTGTTTAATTGAATTGTTAGTGTTAAATAGCAATACTTGAAAACATTAAACTGTATGCAAATAAATAATTAATAGTAAGTAGAATTATTCATATTAGATGGAAATAAGTGAAACCATTTAATTGTGTGCAAAAAAAAAAATGAGCACAGGCTTGTTTAAAAATGTTATCTAAAGAAATATCTTTAGAAATCATATATATATATATATATATATATATATATATATATATATATATATATATATATAAAGGATCTGGCTTTAAATTACCTATAATAGTTGATATGCCATGAAACCAAATTCAAGGACACATAGCACAGCGTTTGACAGGGTATTATCTTTGGGTCAAATAGAACTATTTGACATTTAAACAGTGTATTTATGTTAAATTGAATTGTTGGAAATAGAACTGTTTGATTATTCAACTGTGTAAACTTTGATACCTACTGTGGGTATACTTTAATATCCACTGTGCCATGTGTCCTTTCGGACACATGGCTGAGATGATAAAGGCGTTGGTTAGATCCAATGACTTACCAAAAAGAGTATGAGTTCAATACCCGATGAAAGCAGTGGAGAACTCTCAGAGGATAATTTACCAGGAAATAACTGATAACTGACATCCATTAAAAATGGCGCGTGTAACTAGAACAGTCTACCCCGATGAGCGAAATAAAGGGTCAAGTTCGACATTCCAACTACCTGAAGAATGCCAGAGCGTACAACGCCATAAATATGGCGACAAAGATGAGGACAATAGTCCGAAAAATGTAAATACTTTCACTAATTGTGAGAAATAAGAAATAGGGAAATGAAAATCTAGTATTGTTCACTAAGTATTAAATCCACCCCAAGACTATGAGTATTATCTATATGACCGAGGTTTATTTAAACCACTTGAAAAAAAGAAAATATTCAACTCTTATTGAAGATCAAGACGACGTGATAATAAAAACATTTTGCCAAATCAGGAAATATAAAGAAAAAGATGGCCGAAGCTACATTATTCAGCAAGTTCATCGTGAATGGAATTGTGTTTATGTTTAATATTCAATACAAAAATCTGTGAGCCAAGAAAAAAAAGGGAAAACAAATATTTCTAGAAAAAAATAGACAAAAGATAAACATATTTGAACCTCAAACTCAAGAGACTTAATGTAAAAGACTTCTGGAAGTACAAACTTTTATATGTTATCACATTATATATATATATATATATATATATATATATATATATCAACCCTTCATTCACTGTTTTGTTTTGTTTTTTATTGTTCTTGTATTAAAATTGTTAAATTCTATATCTTTGCGACTGTTGTTTATCATCATTAGTCTGTGTAAATTGAATCTAAGAGAAAATTATTTTTTTTATTTCAAAATAACTTAAGTTAATTGTTTGTGTTGCTTTGTAAAACAATATATATATATATATATATATATATATATATATATATATATATATGTTGGGCAACCGTAGTCGTGAGCGATTTGAAAGCTCCTTTTCGATAGCTACTATACTCAGCTACTATACTAACTCCTTGGATTGCTCCACCTACCCTTGATCCGCACATTATGATGCCGAGTGTTAAGCAAGGAAGCATCAAGTATCATTTTCTGAGTATTTGGTACCCAGAATATAGAGAAATGTTGGAAAACAATGGAATCCAAAAGTAATGAATTTATTACAAAGGAATGTCATCGTTAAAATGTTTCGGTTTTAATGAACCTTCATCAGGACTTAAAAATGATGAAATAAGTGTTAATAGAACAATGATAGGTGTTTTTGTATTCTATTAAACGTCCGTCGTTGTTCTATCAACACTTGTTTCACCATTTTAAAGTCCTGATGAAGGTTCATTAAAACCGAAACGTTTTTACGTCGACTTTCCTTCGTAATATATTCATTACTTTTGGATTACTTAATTTTTCAATTTTCCTTTTCTCTCTGTCTTTCTCACTCTCTCTCTCTCTCTCTCTATATATATATATATATAGTATTATTCGGCCCACTTAAACCAGAGTTGGGAATAATTCCTTCAGGACAAGAAAATCATTCAGGAGCTGAACATTTGAATTTTCCTGGTGGAGAGCTCAATGTAATTTTTTACATAGCAATATTTCTTTAAAGAAAAAACTAAAGACCGGTTATCTGTATATATATATATATATATATATATATATATATATATATATATATATATATATATATATATATACTTAGAATTAACTCTTATTCCTGAATGAATTTAAACAGTATTTCAATCAGGTAAAATATGATCACTGAGCATCTCTGCATTTTTGCTTTCGATTGACATGGGTATTTAAGCCAGTACAATAAAATGCACGAGATTTTGATAGCATGAAATCAGTTTCTACTTCTCTTTGGGAATGGGAACGTTTTTACGGCATAGAAAAGTTTCCAAATGCTAGAAATAACAGTAGTCGGTTGATAAGAAATCGGTAGATGTGGCAAAGTCTTATATCACAATTCAGTGAGCCTTTTTCTTGTCATCCTGACATGTGGTTGAGCTTTATCATATTTACCCAACCCCTCCGCTCGGGCAGGATATGACACAAGGTCAATTTTTTAGCGGAGTTTAACAGCTTTGAATTCAGAGTTTTCCTTCTCCTAGACTAGTTGCCTCGCCAAGGCTGAAGAACCTAGTCCGCCCTACTATTTACCCATAGCTGGAGGGAGAATAATTGGATTCATGCCTTTCCCAAGGATATTAGTGCTATTGTGACACTATGTAGGTGGCCCGCCAAGCAGACGATTCCTTTTTCTGTTTTGGCGCGAAACCAGACAAAGGGTTTTGGACTTGAAATCTCTGCGTGACCGGAAGTGATAAGGGGGCGCAAGAAGAGAGTTGGTTGGACAAAGGAGCTCACTAGAGTTGGTGACGGGACACGGACAGGGGCAGTCGACACCGGACACCGGAGCAGAGAGGCGAGTCAGCATGAGATGGGATCCAGCGACAGTGAACAAGATCGAATCAAGATGAGTCGGCATTCCAGTTGCTTTGTGGAATTTTCGCTAGTAACCCACGCTAGCGTTAGTCTATATATGCTATCAGGAATGCAAAGTGTTGCATAACTCTCCTTCTGCTCTTGAGTTAACCCCAAACCTTTGTTCGTTTTTTCTCTTTCCTCCTACTCCCTCGATTGTATTCTTGTAGTGGCAAGAAATGTGCGTTACCCCTATTGGGACCACTAGTTGATCACCGCCAAAGAATAGAAATGGTTGAAGAGAATGTTGACGTGGTGGGGGCCGAAGGGGTAACGTCACACTATGTGAAATGCAATCAGTCTCGTCCAGGATTTGAACTCGTGTTGCTGTGTCCATTTCCTACGACGATAACCATTACACCACGAGCACTTGTGGTTGAGCTTTATTATGAGGGGGAAATGAACCGCGTCGATTAACCAGAGGCGGTTTTATTTTATTATATTGAACATGCTTTTTATCCGGTTACTGACTGTAAATTTTCGCAGTGTTGATCAGGCTTGATTCTAGAAAGCTATAACGAACAATGCCAATGGCAGACCACTAGCTTGGCACTGTTATTTTATGTTCAGGCAATTTTGGTTTTGAAAAGTTTTTTTCGTCATGATCAAGCCATTAAGCTGATCATTTACGATTGCCATAAAGGATCCATTTTCGTCACAAGTTAGCATTAAAGCAAGAAATGAATCATTCGAATTCTACAGAAACAGCATCAAACAGACTTCAAAACGTTAATTTTCACTGAGTTGCCCAGTCAGCTGGGGTTGTTAAACACACCAACTGCATCTCTGCAGAGGGGTAAAACTACCTCTCAACAAGTGTCCTATATATGACACAAACAATCTGAAGGTGAGGCCCAAGTAATATTGGAGCTTTAGAAATACAGAATACACCTTCATTGCTATCGCTCCCAGCTCCATTTTTAGCCCGAGTGGTAGCACCTGACAGAGTCTTATCTATGAATCAAATAAAACTAAACTGTGTATTTATGCTAAAAAGAATTGCTTGAAATAAAACTGTTTTGACATTTAAACTGCGTTCTTAAGCTAAACTGACTTGTTTGAAATAGAAATGTGTGTAAACCAAAACTATACTCTTACGAAACTAAATTGTTTCAATTAGAACAGCTTGACTAAACTGAATAGCTTGAAATAGATATGTTTTTGACAATTAAACTGTGAACTTATGATAAACTAAATTGTTTGAAATAAAACTGTTTATTTGTATTAAAATGGATTTGGCATTAAATAACCTACAAAGGTTGATACCCCATAAAACACAAACAACCAACCAACTTTCACTGGGTTCATTCGGAAACCATTTATCGAGTTTCTTCACTTTGAGATGATCAAATATTGTTAAAATACTGAAACCCAATACCTACGACATTTTCTCTAACAGTTTGACGTGGGTTTTGTTTTCAGATGGTGATCGTCAATTGCCATCTTCAATATCTTCAATATTCGTTTCCTCGCTCCGGAACTCGTGAAACCAGCACCGTTCTATCTGATCTCAAGTAGATCTTTCCCTCTATCCTCTGTTGATATTGGCAGCTGTTTGAGAAGTAGTTTGACCGAGCATGAACACATGCAAAACTCTTTTTTTTTTTTTCGTTTTCATTATTAAGGGAATATAGCCTTCAAAACCAAATTCCGAAAAAAAATGTCAGAAAACGAACAAAGATAACATTTCACTCTTTAGGAATCTGAATCTTTCATACAACAACTATTAAATCTTTTTGAACAGAATTTGAATAGTTTATATTAAAATCCAGTAGTATTTTCTAAACAATCATATATATATATATATATATATATTACATACGAGGTGCATACGATAAGTTTCCAGACTTTTTTCGTATGGGCACTTTTATTGATAGTACACGCATGAAACTCTAGTCCCCTTTGAAGTAATCTCCTCCGTCTGCAATGCACTTGTTCTACCGTTCCAACAACTTCCAACAGGCCCCATGGAAGTCCTCTTGTGTGAGCGTGTCAATGACCTTCGTCTCATAACGACAGCCTCTGAGCTAAGGGAATAACCAAAAGTCACAGGGAGCAAGGTCTCGACTATAGGGAGGCTGAGGAACTGTCTTGATGCCCATCTTGGTCAAATAGTTGTGGACTGGTGCATTGTCCTGGTGGAAATGCCACAGACCCAATTTGAAGAGTGCTGGCCTCTTCCGACGGAACCTAATCCAGAACTCCCTTAAAACCTCAACATAGTAACCCTTACCCTAACCCTTTGGCCAATCAACTCTGGTGTTCTGACTTCCTTACTCCACCCACACCTCTCGTCATCCCTCACAGACTCCCTGCCTTCCTTGAATCTCATGCTCGACACATTCAAGATGGTCGAAAAGCAGCGTGAAGCATTCCGTACGTTTCTGTGGCATTTTTTCCAAGTTTAAAACAGAATTTTATAACGTATCGTTCTTCTAAAGTGTCCTCACGCCCAGATTGCATTTTTGAAATTCACCAGCTGTGACAATCAGGCTTTAGTAGAGTGTATTACATTTGCTGCTGTAGCTGTTCATTTGAACCTGAAATCATAAAAATTAACCAGTCATCGCAATAACATACTGAATTTTCAAGAGTCTATGACAATTTTAAATGCCTGTAGAAAAAAGTCTGGAAACATATTGAACACACTACGTATATATATACACACATAGATAGATAGATAGATAGAAATTTTATATGTACATATACATATATATATATATATATATGTATGTATATATATGTATGTATGTATAGTTCAAAACTAGGAGCTTGAGTTAATAAGGCGTGACGATGTTGTCTTTAAATTGTTATTGTCGTGTCAGTGGGAATTGTTCTTTAAGTGCAAATAATATATATAATATATTATACAATATATTATACAAAGTCAAAATCATTACCAATAATGAGGAGAAAATTGGTTTAACCACAAACACTTTCAAAATTAGATAATGAGACTCCCTAATAAAATACCAAAATAACAACCCATGTTGTATAGCCGTAATACAACTATAAGTTGAAACATAATCAAACATAATATACGAATTTCAGTGAACGAACGAACACACTTCTTTATAAAAATATATCTTTTAAACTTTATTCTTGAAAAGGTGATGCTTCTTGTGTGAGAGGTAAGTGGAGACAAGGATGGACTGTTATTTTGACCCAAGTTCTTCCTCGCCCATGGCTGGGGTTGCTCAACCGTGGGTCACTGAGGGCCCAAAGCCCTCTGTCTGCCGCTGGCTCTCACTTTGACATCTTGTCTCCAACTGACTCGAGCCGTCTGGGCACCGGGTTATATTATTGTCAAACATCCACCTGCTTCCGCTGTTCCTCCGCTTATTTACACAGGTGCAACTCTGGAGTGACGGCTCGGTCGAGGGTCAATATATAACACATATTTGTCAAGATATAATGGACATATTATGGTCAAGACAGGTAAAAAAAGTAAAGTTGGTGACCGTAGTCGAGAGCGATCCGAAGACTTCCTTTTCAATAGCTACTACACTGAGGTATAGGGGAGGGCGCAACTCCACTCCTTGGGTTGCTCCACTTTGCCCTTGATACGTACCTTATATTGCTGAGTGTTAAGCAAGTACCATTTTTAAAGTCTTTGGTATGACTCGACCTGGTATTGAACCTGTATATATATATATATATATATATATGTGTGTGTGTGTGTGTGTGTGTGTGTGGAGAAGTGATAGATTTGGTAAATCCGACAATAAGTGAAAAAATAAGTGGAAAAGTAGATAAACCGAAAAACTGACTACAGAATCAAAATAATATTTCGTCTTTATTTTAAAAAGACTTCATCAGAATGTAGTTTTTTTCTAAAGTTTAGCATAGGAGCAAATCGATTATAAAGAGAGGGTTGGTTTGTAAGTAGGACAGATAGAAAAGAAAGAAAAAGAAAAATAGAAAAGAAAGAAAAGGAAAAATAGAGATATATATCAGAGTGGTGGCACCAAGGATGTCACTGAGGCTAAGTAAACTGGAGAGACTACAGCTATCGTCAAATTTCATTAAAGAATTGACCAACAGAATCGGAATATCTAAATAAAAAATCTTCCAGAAGTATGGAAGTGTGGTAGGGAAATAAATATCTTAGTTTTTGTTATAGTTTTTTTTTTCTATCCATTTTCAATGTCAATATTATTCTTACGTAAAATAATGTCTGCCAAGTAGGGTAAAATCTGATAGAAGCCAGGGTGTCGTTTAATCAGACCCTTACACATTAACTCTGATGACTTAATAAAATTAAGAATATTGATATACAAAACAAAACTATATACAAAGCTATATACAAAACTATATAACAATATATATACAAAACTATATAACCAAATATATACAAAACTATATAACAAACTATATACCAAACAAAACAATGAACAGCTTCGATATAACTTACCTTTACACGAATATTCCGATCAAAAATAACTCATCCTTCTAGCTATTCGTTTAAGAAAAATTGAATTCAACTCAACACAATAAATACTCTGATCAACATCTGGAAATACATAAATAACAAGACTTATTTTGAATTTAATGATAACAACGTCTAATCCTTGATCAAAATGCCTTAGATAAGAGAGGAAACATATTTTGCATCACTACTTATTTGGAGGCAAAATCATTCAAAACTGTTCAAGCAAAATTTCACAGAAAGTTTAAGTATTATCCCCAGAAAAGCCAAATTTATCGTTCGGTACATAAATTTTAAGCCCCATGGTCCGTAAACAACCTTAACGAGAATGCAGAAAATCTCAAATCTGGCAGGAAGTTGACTGTGAGATGTCCAGATGCGGTGTGAGATTCTGGCTGAAGGAGTCCGAAAAAGTCCCTCCGAAGACGTTCCCAAGTCCTGCCTCGAGAAAAGACGGTTGACTTTCGCTTGCTCGCCGAAGCCAGGCCAGTGGCCTTTGTGGCGGGTGCCGCACGGGATGTTGTGGGAGGGCAGATGGAAAAGCCAGAATAGAAAGAATATGTATCTATCTCCTTATGTCGAAGAACCTTTAAACTCAAAAGGGTAATAAAAAGTTTCGTACCTGAACTAAGAAGTCGTCAGTGTTTTTCGTGTTTCGAGATACCTATGTTCTATGTATATATGTTATGAACAGTATATGTCCATTTCACAGAGACATATTATGACTATGGTACATTTTTACATTTTAATCAATGTTTCAAACATGAGTTGTTGGAGTTCCAGTTGTGAGTATTTTTATTCATACCGAGCCTTATAGTTAATGCCATGATTATCACGGATTTTACAAGTAAACATGTATTTACCCAACGCTTCCGACACAAAATTAACTTGTAAGCTCGCCGGAATTCTGAGTTTCCCATCTCCCAGACCAGATGCCCTGACAAAGTTAAACAGTCCAGTCTAGCCTATTATTTACCCATAGATATAGGAGGGGAAAGCCAGGGTGTCGTTTAATCAGCCCCTTACACATTTACCTTTACACGAATATTCCGATCAAAAATAACTCATTTATACTTTTCCAAAAGTATTGGCGCTATGTGAAACAGCCTCATCTAGCGTTTCAACTTTGGTAGCCGAGGGTATTTCTTACGACGTTGCGTTAACAGCAACACAATGACGTGTAAGACATTGAAATCTATATTTCAATAATACAGGATAAGAATCACTTTCTGAATTTAATGTGATGATACCACTGGGATAATCAGGTTTGGTTTGATTTAGTTTCTTTTTTTAATAGCATGTCAATTTTTGTTGTTTGATAATTGCCAAGGTTATAATGGTTATCGTCGTAGGAAATGGACACGGCGACACGAGTTCAAATCCTGGACGAGACCGATTGCATTTCACAAAGCTCTAATACCCTTGGGAAAGGTATGAATCTAATTATTCTCCCTTCAGCTATAGCTAAATTGTAGGCCAGGCTGGGTTCTTCAGCCTTGGTGAGGCAACTAGTCTAGGGAAAGGAAAACTCTGAATTCAAAGCTGTTAAACTCCGCTAAAAAATTGACCTCCAGTCATATCCTGCCCGGGCAAAGGGGTTGGCAAATGTGGATAAATGCCAAATCCATTCTAGCAGTAGTGGTACTATGTAACCCATCTGTAGAGATATAGGAGAAATAATACCTTTTCCTTGAGTATTTGTCCAGAAGTAAACGACTGGAGTTTGAACTCACTTACTAAGATGTCACAGTCAAGTACGTTGTCTACTACACCACAGGGACTCCTGTACAACCCAAATGGTGGCGGTGTACTAATTAGTAAAAAAAAGAAAAAGAATTTGATCGGTTGGTTGGGTTTTATGGCATATCAACCTTTGTAGGTTATTTAACGCCAAATTCATTTTTATGAAAATAATCAGTTCTATTTCAAACAACTCAGTTTCGTGTAAGTAGAGTTTCAATGTCAAAAACAGTTCAATTTCAAACAATTCAGTTTAGAATTAGCACGCAATTTAAATGTAAGTACAGTTTATTTGTCAAAAACATTTCTATTTCAAGCAATTCAGTTTAGTCAAACAATTCAGTTTAACATAAGTATGTAGTTAGTTCTATTTAACCCATAGATTGGGCCCTATCAGGTGCTACCATTCCGGGCCAGAATGGACCTGGGAGTAATGGGAATGAAGGGATGCTATGCATTCCCCAAAGCTCCAGCATCACTGGAGCCTCACCATCGGATCGTTTAGTGTCATATCCAGGACTCTCATTAGGGGGGTCTTACCCCTCTGCAGAGGTGCAGTCGGTCTATTCTACAGCCCCAGTTGACTGAGCAAGAATTCGATAGGTTTTATTTCTTTATCTAATGACATATCAACCTTCGTGTTATTTAATGCCAAAACAATAGTTTTTTTTAACGGTCGTGTTACAATTTAACTCATAGCAGGTTGGGTTAGTATTGGTATTTGTCTGAAAATGAGCGTATCAGCGGAGTTCGAACTCGCCAACTACAACATTGCTGTCAAACACTTTAGCCGTTTCCCTTCAATACTTCTCGGATAAATTTGGTTGTTTGTATTTTAAATCAGAAGTATCTTAACGAAAAATGTGTTCAGTTTTTGTTGTTCAAAAGATCATTTTAGGGCACAAAATATTCACATTAACCTTTTTTCCCGTACCACACATGTGTTTTTTCTGTTTGTTTGGGTTTTTTCGGGAGGGGGGGGGCGTCTTTGTTTAATGGCATATAAACCTTCATGGGTTATTTATTGCCAAAGCCATCCTTGTAGAAGAACAGGAGTGATGCTATTTAATTCATAGCTAAGGAATAAAGGGGTTTTATATCGAAAGTGAACACAATAGTTTCGCAAGAGTTCGAACTTAGTTTGAGACTGCAGTCCAACAAATATATATATATATATATATATATATATATATATATATATAAACCGCGTCCCAAAAACTTTGACATCCTTTTGAAAGCAATTATCTTGAAAACTACTCAGTCTAGTGGTGCTTACAATAAGTTTCCAGACTTTTTTGTACAGGCATTTAAAATTGCCATAGACTCTTGAAAATTGAGTATGTTATTGCTATACATGTAATGAGATGACTGACTAATCTTTATGATTTCAGCTTCAAATGAACAGCTACAGCAGTAATTGGAATATACCCTACTAAAGCCTGATGGTCACAGCTGCTGAATTTCGAAAATGCAATCTGAATGTGAGGACACTTTAGAAGAACGATATGCAATAAAATTGTGTTTTAAACCTGGGAAAATACCACAGAAACGTATGGAATGCTTCGCTCTGCTTTTGTAACATCTTGCATGAATCGAGCATTAGTTTTTGAGTGGCATAAGAGATTCAAGGAAGGCATGGAGTCTGTGAGGGATGATGAGAGGTGTGGGAGGGGTAAAGAAGTCAATAGACCAGAGTTGATTGGCCAAAGGGTTAGGGTTAGGGTAAGAGTTATTATATTGAGGTTTTAAGGGAGTTCAGGAAGAGATTTCGTCGAAAGAGGCCAGCACTCTTCAAATCGGGTCAGTGGCATTTCCACCAGGACAATGCACCAGTCCACAACTCCATCCTTGTCACAGACTATTTGAGCAACATGGGCATCAAGACAGTTCGTCACCCTCCCTATAGTCCAGGCCTTGCTCCCTGTGACTTTTGTTTATTCCCTAAGCTCAGAGAATAAAATAAAACAATATTTCATAAAGAGGTAGAAAACATAAAACAGGCTCTCATCAACAATGGGTTTCCTAACTATATTGTTGATGAACAAATTAAACGTATGATCAAAAATGTTAACCAACAAAATAAACAGTGTACTACTCCATCCAGCCCACAAACATATATCAAACTTTTTTATCGTAACCAAATGCACTACAATTACAAATCCGATGAAAAAATCTTGAAAACATTGATTCACAAAAACATACTCCCCACTGATCCTAATAAAAAAAATAAAACTCGTTATATATTATAATAAGTTTAAAACCTCGAATCTAGTCATTAGAAATAATTCCTCTCCCTCGATTGGAGTTTTGCAAAAAACCAACGTTATATATAAATTTAAATGTCCTTTAGGAGATTGTATCTCTGATAATAATAATATATATGTTGGTTTAACCTCAACTACCCTGTCGAGGAGACTTACAATGCACCTTTCAGACACAAGTTCAATAGCTCAGCATTTAAAAAAACATTCATGCCCAACGGCACAGCTACGGAAAATTCTCACCGACAACACAACAATATTAGAACATCAAAATAATAAACAAAAACTTCAGATTCTCGAAGCATTACATATCAGAAACCTGCAGCCAACACTTAATAGAATTAATTTTCAAACCAGTGCTAATGTACTTAAATGTCTTTAGCTACTGGCACTAAATATAGAATCACATTCAAAAACAAACGCCAAAACCTTCAACGGCAAAGACGCCCTTACACAGTTGTAATATGCTAAAACAAAAGTTACATCACTTTTGCAGTAGATCCTCCCCTGATGATGGCCCAAAGTCGGGCAGAAAGTACTAGGGATACATGCAACTATGGACAATACATAAATCAATTCCCCCAGAATACAATAAAAGTAATACGGGAATTCGAACGGATCCAAAAGAAAATATGTAGACATAAAATGTCTATTATGTTTAATGAAATTTGCATATATATATATATATATATATATATATATATATATATATATATATATATATATATATAAAGAAGGAATGTCTTATATCTGATCAGGTATGCAGAGATGTAATAGTTACTCACTCAAAACTGACACGCTTAACAATAAAAGACTTAGTTTAAAGGATAAGAAGGTTCTGCGTTCGAATCTCATTGGGTATCCAATTCATTAAATTACGATAAGGAGGTTCATTCCTTTCCAAATGTATTTGTCGAAAGGTGTACGTAATAACGCGACGGGAGTTCGAACTCGCTAACTTCAAAGCTGCGCTCCAAGGCTTAAGCCACTTACCCCACTAACAATCTGCTGGGCAGATAATGTTGATTGACGAAAAACACTTGTTAAATTTAGGTTTTTCATCAAAAACTTTTTAAAAATAGAACCAGAAATAGTGATTTCTATCCAACACCGATTATCAGTGCATAGAAATGACATGTTTGTAGCTCTCTCGGACTGAGGTGTTGACACAAGCACCTGACCTCACAGAATTGGTTTTCTAAAATCGGAAATTGTGTGCCGACATAATATAACGTTTTTCGGTGACAAAATTGTGAAATTTTTATTCATGTAAATCATTGTCCAAAAGGGATTTTTGGATGGCAGGAATTATATGACCATAATCTAATGGTAATAAGATATACTTGAACCAATGAAATTGCAAAGTTGCAGAGAGAGAGAGAGGGGGGGGAGCTGAAATAGGAGTGAGGACATATTTTATTAGTTTTTACTCATAATGAAGGCGATATTCAAGATAAATGCCCCGGACTTCTGGTCTTGTGTTACAACTAATCAAAGCTTGGTAAATAACTATAAACTCCTGAGGGAAGTCTTTGTGATGTGGTGCCTAACGTGCTGGACTGCAACATCGAGGTAAACGAGTTCGAACTCCTCTCGTTCACATTCACTTTCGGACTAATACTCTTTGGAAAGCTATGAACCCTCTTATCTCCTTAGCTATAGTTTAAATAGTATCACTACTGTTCTGCCAGAATGACTTTGGCATAAAATAACCCATTAGAATTGAAACGCCATTAAACAAAGTCAAACCATATAGCAATATTAGTCACAGTTTCATATACCGCCTGGGTCAAGATGAGAAGAGAAAAATATGTTGCATGGTCGTCTTCTCTTGACCTGTAGTCGTTTCTCGTCGCCATCTTGTCTTCTACGCCCGTGGCTGTATCTCGCTCTTTCATCCTTCGTCTAATATGAATAACATGGAGAAGGTTTTTTGTTGTGCACATAACTTATATTCACATAACATTATCCGGTGTTACATAATACAAGGGTGAGATCTATTTTTGACATGTTTTGTAGCATTCAAATTAAGTCCAATACGATCTAACGTTTTGGTTTGGTTTAGTTTCTTTGTTTAATGGCATATCAACCTTTGTAGGTTATTTAATGCCAAAGATATTCTCCGAGAAGAACAGTAGTGGTACTATTTAACCCATAGATGGAAGGACAAGGGGGTTCATACCTTTCCCATGTGTATTTGCCAAAGCCATTCTCCAAGAAGAACAGTAGTGGTACTATTTAACCCATAGCTGGAAGGATAATGGGGTTCATACCTTTCCCAAGGGTATTTGCCCGAGAGTGAACGTGATAGCGCGACTGGAGTACGAACTCGCTTACTATGATTCCGCAGTCCATCGCTTTAACCATTACGCCACGAGGACACCCCCGATCCACCGTTTTGAATTCATTTAGATTTATATTGTTTTGATCGTTGGGAGCGACATTGCTCCTACTTGCCTGTATAGTTCTGTTTGATATTTGGTTTCTCATTATTGTTTATTTATTCTAGTGCAGTTGGGTGTTCGCCAATGGTCCAGGAGACCAGAGTTCAATCCAAGATCTTGTCACACCAAAGAATCAAAAAATGGTACTTGATGCCGCCTTGCTTAACTCTCAGCATTATAAGGTAAGGATCAAGGGTAATGTGGAGCAATGCAGGAAATGGAGTAGCGCCCTCCCCGACACCTTGGTGTAGTAGCTCTTGAAAAGAGAGCCTTCTGGTCACCCTCGATTAAGGTCGCCAACTTTACTTACTTTGGATTGAGATGATAAAGGGTTTAACATTTTCAGTCACTTTTGTTTAGTTAGTGGTCAGGCACAACTTATTTTGTATAGGGAAGAGATTCAAGTTTAGTCGCGATGATGTTTTGTTTGGTGTTTGGTTCGACATTTATCTTAGCAATTCGTGGGTGTATCGGTGATCTCTGTAAAAAAATGCGTGGAAAAATACAATTGGTTCAACCTATATGATGGACTATGATGGACAACTGTGGTCAATTTGAGACCACGGTTCTGATTGGATAGTTTCAGTCTGGAGACCAAAACAGCTCTTTAATTAGAAAGAAGTTTGTCAGTTCGTGAAAAATTCTTGACTCGAGCGTTTGAACACTCTATCTTGCTCTTTAGTCGGACAATGACAAAATTGTAAGAGAAGAGAAATGAGGAGATGGGAGCTGACTGTATAACGTAGATCGGGCCGAGTAAAGGGATCTTGAAGTTTATGTAACAGCCGGATTGCAAATTCGGAAAGCAAGCTAAGACAGAAATTTTACACTGATTCGACACCCATGGATTCTATTAATAAGACAACTGTTTTTAAAATAATCTTCCCCACCTCACCATAATAGATACTGCTTGTCTATTATTTCACCAAGAATGAGAAAACACTGGTACAAGATTTTGAAATATTTTAGCGTTTTCTTAAATCTCTTGTGGAGTTTTATCGTGGTCTGTGTAGTTTCGATCCTCACCTGCTTTGACTAATCTGCCTTAAGGGAATCTAAAAGAACTCAAAGTTGAATCGTTCTGCTGAGCTGGATTCGTTCTCCAGATTAAATTGTGAAAAAAACAAAAGCAGAGTTCTACACAGAGGTGTGTTGTTGTGGAATTCCCATGGTGTAATGGCTAAGGAGCTGGAATGCTGCCTTGAAGTAAATGGGTGCGAACTTCTATTGTGCTATAAGGTTCACTTTCGGACTAATAACCTTGGAAAAGGTATGAAGCCTCTAATAAGCTATAGGTTAAATAGTATCACTGCTGTTTAATAAGAACGGCTTTGGCATTAAGTAACCCACAAAGGTTGATATACCATTAAACAAAGAAAAGTATTAACTCTTTTATCCTCCCAGCTGTGGGTTAAATAGTATCACTACTGTTCTACAAGAATGACTTTATTTAATAAATAACCCACAAGGATTGATACGAATTTAATTTCTTGTATGTAAACTGTTCTCATTTTTAAAACTATTTATTTATTTATCTATTTATTTATTTATCTATTTCCGTGTGAGTATCATGTGGACAAAATTTTGAAACGAATTTTAAGTGCTTATAATTTCGATAATTTACGTTTTAGACCTGAAACATTTTTATGCACTTTTCTTTGCAATATATATATATATATATATATATATATATATATATATATATATTGGGGGTGCCCGTGGTGTAATGGTTATCGTCGTAGGAAATGGACACGGCGACACGAGTTTAAAACCTGGACGAGACTGATTGCATTTCACATAGCACTAATTCCCTTGGGAAAGGTATGAATCCAATTATTCTCCCTTCGGCTATATGTAAATAGCTGGGCAGACTGGGTTCTTCAGCCTTGGTGAGGCAACTAATCTAGCAGAAGGAAAACTCTGAATTCAAACCTGTTAAACTCCGCTTAAAAATTGACCTTGTATCATATCCTGCCCGAGCGGATTAAATAGGATTAAACAAGGAAAAGTATTAACACTTTTATGCTACAAAGTCTGATATGCCATCAGAAAAAGAAACCAAACCAAACGCCGACGTGATAGGAAAAGAAAAAAGTTATCGCGAATTTTTTAAGCAAAAAAATGAAAAAAGAATTTTTTATTGCTTTACTTTAGAAATGTGAGGTGTCTTTCTCCAGTCTTTAAAGATAGCAATACTTTTATGATTTTACTCGAACTAAATCTACCAACCAGCTCCAACAATTCTTTGGTGAATCTTTCAACACAATGTGGGCGTAGAATATACGGAGAAATCAAACTGAAAGGAAAAGATTTGATCAAAGAGACAGCTGTCCAGGACTATCAAATAAAAAAAAAGCAAATTAAGACAGATAACTCTCATTATTCGCTTCCATTATTCTGTTTTATGTTCTTTATAAATAAGCGATTGTTTTACTGATAACGTTTAGGATTAAGTCACGTGTTTATTGAATTAAAGACATTTTCTGCCCTGTAACTTGTAATGACCTTCGCTATTTTGAGATTACATCTCAGCGAGTAAAGGGAATTAATTAAAAATTGACGATGATTAAAAGTGCTATAACAATGGTAAGATTTTTTTTTAATGATTATTGGCTTTGAGAAAAAAAATTAGAGAAGTATGAATACTTTATTACGGATATCTTTGATTTGTTTTTATTCCCAGTAGCGACGCTAAAATTATAACCAGAACGGAGAAACGTATAATTGATAAGCTGCAATAGTTCATGCAGTATGTGGGGATTGAGGAGTTAACAATAAAACTCCCAACCGGACGTTGACTCGTCGGTTGCCACATACAAAATGTATAAACGCGTCGCCACGCATAAGGCTCCACGCATCCATCCGGTTAAAAATCAGAAAAAAAGAAAAATAATAAAAAGTAAAGTAGCCAATGGGAAGCGGTCGCGCCAAAATTAGAAGGATTTTGGAGTGGCGAATTTGGAGCCGGTGGAGAGAGATAAATACTCAGGTTTTCTGTGAACCGTTTCTTCTTCCCTTTTCAGGCAGTGACGCCGAACCAACAACACCAATTTTGCTGTCTGGTGTTTTGGGCACCACGCTACGTCTTGGGACGTAGCGTTGGTTTGTCCATTCACCAAGTAAATAAAGGAAAGTATGGAAGAAATGTTTTCGTCTCTTATCTGTTTCTATTTTTTCTTTTTGTATATTTCTTTTGGGACTTTCTTTGGACAAGGCATTGCGCCGGCCAGTCAACGTGGGGTAAAATAATATAACCAAAATATGGAGTCAGATATCTTGCCCTTAGCGCCTGACCTTCATAAAAACCTTTAAACCCCACAAGTATGATGTAAGGCTGAAACTAATAAAAAGGTTAGGTAAGATTCTTTGGTTTAATGCTACATCAACCCTTGATTTTTAGAAGCATACTCATCCGGATTTTTAATGAAGTTAGTAATGACAGTTCAGCTTCGGCCAATTTTATTTACAATGGCTTTTTTTGCGAAAGACCACGTCTTTGAAATTTAACAATCCTGTCCTGTTTGAACTTAGTTAAAGTTTTACTTTTAGCCATTTTAAAACCTGAAATTTAATGCAGGAAATAACCGAAGTAGATGTCTACACGACTAAAGATATGAGCACACTGAATTGTTCTAAGATTTTTCTCCTGTAATTTTCCTTTCGCATAGGGTTTTATCTTTATGACCAAACCAAAAAATAATCTTTTAATGGTGGTCTAAATTAATCTATTACAATCTTAAAATTTTCAATTATTCATAGATAAACTATATTTTCTAATTAAATGTAAATATTTCGCAAATATATTTCGATTAAATAACAGTAGTTTATATTTTTAACCCTTTTGTGTCTGGTTTTAATATTTTGACCAGGAGTGTATATGTAATATAATGGCCGAGGGATTTCGTTTTATATATCTTGCCTTTGGGTTTTGTTAAGCTGAGAACCTTTCGGCTCAGCACATGGGTTAGTTAGGTGCAAACTTGGGCGCAAGTGTTAATGCGCGCGCGGGGAAGATGTGTCATTCAGAGATGTCAAAATAAATATCCCATATATGACTTGGGGATGTGAATGACGTCATGCACCGGAAGCGTGCGCGTAGGTTTTTGGGAGATTTGAGAAAAGTCAGTTAGTTGAATCTTGCCGTCTGAAGAAGAAGGGTGACTTTCGCTTGCTCGCGGAGGCCTTGCGACGGGTGCACACGTGTTGGGGAGGGGCAGATGGAAAAGCCAGAATAGAAAGAATTTGTATCTATCTCCTCATGTCGAAGAACTTTTAAACTCAAAAGGGAAATAAAAAGTTTCGTACCTGAACTAAGAAGTCGTAAGTTTTTTCGTGTTTCGGGATTCCTATGTTCTATGTTATATATGTAATGAACATTCTATGTACGTTTCACATATCCGGATATCTGGCTATGTTACATATATTATCGATATGATTTGTAACTGAATATTTGTACTTAACTTTATTAATAAATGAGTTGAAAAAAACCCATTTGTTTGCACACTGTTAAGTGGTTTCGATGGTTGGTTGGTTGGTTGGTTGGGTTTTATGGCATATCAACCTTTGTTGGTTATTTAACGCCAAATCCATTTTTATGTCAATAATCAGTTCTATTTCAAACAATTCAGTTAAGCATGAGTACACAGTTTATCAAAAACATTTCTATTTCAAACTATATTCAGTTTATTCAAGCAGTTATAAATAACAATTCAGTTTAGTGTAGGAACAGTTTCAATGTCAAAAAAACAGTTTAATTTCAAATAATTCAGTTTAGCATAAGCACACAGTTTAAATGTAAGTACGGTTTGTCAAAAACATTTCTATTTTAAGCAATTCAGTTTAGCATAAGTATGCCGTTAGTTCTATTTAACCCATAGATTGGTCCCTATCAAGTGCTACAACGCCGGGCCAGAGTGGACCTTGGAGCGATGGCAATAAAGGGGTACTTCGCATTCTCCAAAACTCCTGCATTACTGGAACCTAACCATTAGATTTTTTAGTGTCATATCAAGGACACTTGTCGGGGGGGGGGGTCTAACCCCTCTGCAGAGAAGCAGTCGGTGTATTCTACAGCCCCAAAGTGGTTTCGGGTATTGCAACTCACATTGTAGTAATTATATTAATAAAATATTCCGAATACAAATAACGTATACTCCGCAGTATGGTTTCAAATAACAAATAATAATGATAATAATAATGATAATAAAGGATAAGTACCTCAACCTTGCTAGAGAATTGGGAAAACTATGGAACATGAAAGTGACGATTGTACCAATTGTGATTGGTGCTTTTTGCACAGTAACTAAAGGATTATTAAAGAGCCTGGAGGATTTGGAAGTTGGCGAACGGATGGAGACCATCCAAACGACAGCATTATTGAGAACGATCAGAATACTGAGAAGAGTCCGGGAGACTTGAAAAGACTTGCTGTCACTCAAACTCCTGTGACAAAACCATCAGCTGACGCTGGTATGAAAAACTCTAAAATATATATAAATAATAATAATAATCACAGCCGGATAAAAAGGCAGTAAATCGCAGGAAAAGATCAACCACTTGATGTACATGGGTGACATCAAACTGTGTGCCAAAAACAAAAAAGAATTGGAAACCCTAATACAAATTGTGAAAATATACAGTCAAGATATAGAAATGGAATTTGGTGTAGAAAAATGCGCCATGCTAGTAATAAAAAGCAGCCAACGACACATGACGAAAGGAGTCGAACTACCAAATCAAGAAAAAATCAGAACCTTGGAGAAAAGGAAACCTTTGGAATGATTTGGAATGAAGTAGTTTTATAGAGAAGCCCACCGTTCCATAGTGAAACCCTCAGTTGGGATAGTGTCCCATAGAAATTAAGCAAGACAATGGTCTTCGTAAGGCTTTTGAGCCTGCATTTTCTGAGTTCCGATGAAGTAAAGAGAGAAATAGCACCTGTTCCGCTTGTTTTAATGTAGGGATTTTTTTTGTTGGAAGTTCAATTTGTGGGTGATTTCTTCGGGTCTTTTGGTCTCGGGTGAAGTTTTGGATTTGTGCGTTGACAATGACGTGAACAAATGGAATTAGGAAAGAAGAGATATCAGTACCGATAAGGAAAGGTCCCCCTAAAATATCTCATTGATTGATGAACAGATAGAGGGGTCTGGAAGGGACAAACAAATAGAAAATAAGACTATTTTAGAAAGAAAACTCCTTGCTCTGCAGGTGGCCCGGGGTTTGTGTTTATACAGATAACTGTTAGAGTGTATTATAAACATACAGCACGAATATGCTGGCTTGAAGGAATGGAGGAGGAAAGAGGAGATGTAAAGGGATAGAGAAAGAAAGAAAAGTAAGAGGAAGTGATTTACGAGCACAAAAAAAAAGAGAGAGAAAAGAATGATAATTAGCGAAGTAAGAAAGACATTGATTTTAAAAAAATAAATAAATAAGAAATAAAAAAAGAAAAAAAAACTTTGAAAAAAAGAAAAAAAGGAAACTATAATGACTTTAGCAGTAAGGAAAAGTAAGTAAAGTTGGCGACCGTAGTCGAGGGCGACCAGAAGGCTCCCTTTTCAATAGCTAAGTGAGGGGGCTACTCCTTTCCCTGGATTGCTCCACTTTACTCTTGATACGTATCTTATATTGCTGAGTGTTAAGAAAAGAGGTATCAAGTTCCATTTTTAAAGTCTTCGGTATTACACGACCTAGGATTGAACCCCGGTCTCCCGGACCACTGGTGAACACTCTACCCACTAGGCGAACCCAAATTAACAACAAAGGATAAATGGTTGAATAATTACGTATATCGGTGAGCCAACAATGCTAGGAACATATTTTTTATGGCTAAAAAAAAACTTTACAATATCGTGCGGAAAAATTGAAATGTAACTGAACGGCTTATAGAAAATTGAAATGGAAAAAATAAACAAATGAAAAAAAAGAAGCAGACAGTCTCTGACTAGCCATGCTAAGGCCCTGGTTGTAGTTAAAAGGGATAAGGGAAAACTGGAGGTCCCAAAATATCTGGTACGCATATGCAGAACGAGGGGAAGTGTATGTGTGTCCCGCTGACATCTTGGAAGGGAGGAGACGAGTCGTTTTGGGGCAGTCGACGGCGAGACATGATGGGGTAAAAACATAGTTGAACACCAGCAATGAAGATGTAAAGGGACAAAAGTTTACGAGCCCTACTGGGGAGGGGCTCAAAAGAGAGCCTAAGAATTGACGTGACCCAGCGGACAAGCATGCGAGAACCAGGAAAAAATTCAAAGTCTATGTCTGCTCTCTTTTTTCTCACCAGGATATGATGTTTCTCTTTGCACATACTTTTATTTTTTTAAGTAGAGGAATTAATATTGTGAATTGAATTACCATGACCAGAAAATCCGTCGACCACGGATTGCATTGCCGAAACTCTACAACTGAGCCACGATTTCATATCGCACACAAGTGACGCCAAATCAACTAGTCATGATAATTGCACGGCCAAATAACGTAAATGTGCCTTGCAAGTTATATCCGTACTCTTTCCAGAGGACACAATCACTGCATCTGTGGTCGCTGGTTCGATCTCCAGTGGTGGAGATTACGGTATACACTGCTGATGAGACCTAATAAGGTCGAAACAGCTGTCCAGTGTTCCCGTATATCGTGCGGAGGTATTCGCCGGATTTTCTGGTCATTGTAATTCAATTCACGATGTTTCTCTTTGTCTAGTTGACGTGGTCATCTCACTTTCCATACTCTCTTTCTTTCTCCCGGTGGCCAACTACAAATGGTAGTAGTAAATAAATCTTTGAATAGTTAAACAGAGTTTCTTGCGTTTGTCAACTTTTACCACAGCAAGGTCTGAATTCTCTTTATTAACCCTGCATTTCTAAGGATTTGGCTTAACCTCAAGAGGAAGTCCTCGTGGTATAATGGGTAGAGTAGTGGACTACGGTCTAGAAGCAAACAAATTCAAATTCCAGTCGTGCTGGGGGGTGTCCTCGTGGTGTAATGGTTAAAGCGATGGACTACGGAATCGTAGTACGTGAGTTCGTACTCCAGTCGCGTTATTACGTTCACTTTTGGACAAATACCCTTGGGAAAGGTATGAACCCCCTTATCCTCCCAGCTATGGGTTAAATAGTACCACTACTGTTCTTCTAGGAGAATGGCTTTAGCATTAAATAACCTACAAAGAGTTGAAATGCCATTAAACAAAGAAACCAAACCATGTTCACTTTCGGGCAAATACCCTTGGGAAAGGTATGAACCCCCTTATCCTCCCAGCTCTGGGTTAAATAGTACCACTACTGTTCTTCTAGGAGAATGGCTTTAGCATTAAATAACCTAAAAAGAGTTGATATGCCATTAAACAAAGAAACCAAACCATCCGGTCGAGCTTTAAATTTACTTTAGGACAAATACAATTAAAAAAGGTATGAACGTCCTTAGTTTCCCTAGCTAGAGATTAACTACTATCACTGCTCTTTTTCTGTATGTATGGCTTTGGCACTAAATATCCCACGTAGGTTGATATGCCATAAAACCTAACCAACCTTACTTAATTCAAAAAGGACACACATATTCGCGTGTTGATTGAGTGAGGAGCCATTCCTGCGATAGCTTTTGCGCATGCGTTGGTCTGTGTCCCTAATATGGCTGTCACCTGTGCGTATTCATTAGTTAATCCTGTAGAGCTGGTTGTTTAGTTTTACGGCGTATCATCCCTTTTGGGGTCCTTTAACACCGAATTAAATCATTTTGATGAAAGTTTACAATTCATTTTAGTATAGGTACAGTTTTTTGCTTACACACTGTAAAATGTAAAAACAGTTCTATTTCAAACAACTTAATTTAGCAAAAATACGCAGTTTAAAACCAGTTAAATGTATTAAAAAAAAACAGTTCTATTTGAAACAATTCAGTTTGACGTAATTACACAGTTTAGTTCTATTCGACCCACTTCAGGACAGTGTACTTGGGAGCGATGCCAAATGAAGAAGTATTCCACATTCCCTAAAGCTCCAGCATTACTGAAGCCTTACAATTAGATTGTTTAGTGTCATATCCAGGACATTCGTTTAGGGAGTCTTACAACTCTGCATTGATGCAGACGGTGTATTCTGCAGCCCCAGCCGACTAGGCCGTACAAGAAAAAAGCAAACTAAAGTGACATTTGATTGGTGCACATTGCACGAACTTTATAAAAATTCACACACATAACACACAACTATACACACACACACACATACGTATGCACACACACACACACACACACACGCATATTATAACTCAAACACAAACGCACACATTCACACATATATACATATATACATAATAAGACTCATACAAATATACATTCATACATACACACACACATATATGTATAATATAACATACACACACTCACATACATACACACACCTATATAACATAACACACATACAAACACATACACTCACACATACACGCACAAACACACACATATATATATTATCACACACACACACACACACATTCACACACACATATATAACACACACCTAAAAACAAACTCACTAACACACTCACATACATATTATAGCACAAACATAAACACACATAGACACACACACACACACACACACACACTTGTAATTTAATTTCCACCTTACTCTTATATTGATTTTTTTATTGTTTATTTTTTATTTTTATCTTTATTTTCTGATTTTTATTTATTTTTATTTATTTTTTAATTACCTTATTTTATCTTCTGAATACGAACTGTAACTCCACATTCGCTACTCTGCGACAGGAGGCAGCGTGTAAAGAGTCATCTGTCGAGACGGAGAATATAGCAATAATATTCTCCGCCGAAATAAATTTATCATGACGACTTAACCGAGTTTGAGTCTCCATTAAATTGTACTATATATATATATATATATATACAAGGAGACAAACACACACAAACACGGACACACAATTATATATATATATTACAATAACCCACCCTTCAATAAACTCTACAATACTTATTGAAGGCACCTCGTAATACACAAACGCACACACACACACTCCCACGTATGCACACACACACACACACACACACATATTTGTGTATATATATATATATATATATATATTCCAATCACCCACCCTTCAATAAACTCTACAATACTTATTGAAGGCACCTCGTAATACACAAACACACCTACACACTCATACGTATGCACACACACACACACACACATATATTACAATAACCCACCCTTCAATAAACTTTACAATACTTATTGAAGCCACCTCGTAATACACACACACACACACACACGTATGCACACACACACACACACACACACATATATATATATATATTACAATAACCCACCCTTCAGTAAACTCTACAATACTTACTGAAGACACCTCGTAATACACAAACACACACACACTCACACGTATGCACACACACACACGCACGCACACACACACACACACACACATATATATATATATATATATATATATATATATATATATATATATATAAATATTACAATAACCCACCCTTCAGTAAACTTTAAAATATAAGATTGTGATCCAAAATGTTAGTAACGGCCAGCAGAATAATTTCGATGCTCTATCATTAAAAAAAGCCATACACAAATTTTAAAACATATTTTAATATAGTGCGTCTGTGGTAATTTACTAAGCTTTTGCTTAGATATAGCACAAGGCCGTATGAATGGGGCACCCAATGAGAATCGAACTCACTCGTGTAGGTTTGCTAGTCTACCTTGCTAACCATTACACCACCCGAGGTGCCCTAATATATGTATATGAGTGTGTGTATGTGCATATGTCTGTGAGTGTGTGTATGTGCATATGTCTGTGAGTGTGAGTATGTGAATATGTCTGTGAGTGTGTGTATGTGCATACGTCTGTGAGTGTGTGTATGTGCATATGTCTGTAAGTGTGTGTATGTGCATATGTCTGTGAGTGTGTGTATGTGCATACGTCTGTGAGTGTGTGCATGTGCATACGTCGGTGAGTGTATGTATGTGCATATGTCTGTGAGTCTGGTTATGTGCATATGTCTGTGAGTGTGTGTATGTACATATGTCTGTGAGTGTGTGCATGTGCATATGTCTGTGAGTGTGTGTATGTGCATATGTCTGTGAGTGTGTGCATGTGCATATGTCTGTGAGTGTGTGTATGTGCATATGTCTGTGAGTGTGTGTATGTGCATACATCCGTGAGTGTGTGCATGTGCATATGTCTGTGAGTGTGTGTATGTGCATACATCCGTGAGTGTGTGCATGTGCATATGTCTGTGAGTGTGTGTATGTGCATATGTCTGTGAGTGTGTGTATGTGCATACATCCGTGAGTGTGTGTATGTGCATATGTCTGTGAGTGTGTGTATGTCCATATGTCTGTGAGTGTGTGTATGTGCATATGTCTGTGAGTGTGTGTATGAAAGTGTATTTGCACGCATGCATGTATGTGGGGGTTTGCACGCGAGTGTGTGTCTGCACGTGTGTGTTTGTGCATGTGTGCGTCTGTGTGAGTGTGTGTGTATGTGTCTGTATGTTTGCGGTTGTCTGTGTGCGTGTGCATGTGTGCATGTCTTTGGGTATCCTATTTACCCACCCCCTCCGCTCGGGCAGGATATAACAAGGTCAATTTTTAAGCGGAGTTTAACAGGTTTGAATTCAGAGTTTTCCTTCTCCTAGACTAGTTGCCTCACCAAGGCTGAAGAACCCAATCTGTCCTACTATTTACCCATAGCTGGAGGGAGAATAATTGGATTCATACCTTCTCAAGGATATTTGTGCGATGTGAAATGCAATCAGTCTCGTCCAGGATTTGAACTCGTGTCGTCGTGTCCATTTCCTACGACGATAACCATTACACCACGGGCACCCTTCAATAAACTTTGGGTATGCATGCGTAAATGTGCGTGTGTGGGTGGGTGTTTAAGCGCCTGTGTGTCTGTACATATGTTTGTGTGTAGGTGTGTGCACGTGTGTCTGTAGATGTGTAAGTGCGTGAGTGCATATATGTATGTCTCTGTGTGTGCCTGTGACTTTATGTGTGTTTGTGCGTGGGTGTGTGTCCGTGTGTGTGCGTGCTTGTGGTGTGAGAGTGTGTGTGTGTGTGTGTACGTGAATGTGGTTCTGCGTGTGCATCTTGTGTGACTGTGTGACAATGT
Organism: Sepioteuthis lessoniana; assembly: GCA_963585895.1. Classification (NCBI taxonomy): domain Eukaryota; kingdom Metazoa; phylum Mollusca; class Cephalopoda; order Myopsida; family Loliginidae; genus Sepioteuthis; species Sepioteuthis lessoniana. The sequence goes on from OY757940.1 coordinate 54,194,351, forward strand.
GTGTGTTTGTCAACAAAGTGCAATAAAAGATAATATCGGCTTAAAGCTTTAAATGCTTTCATTTTAAAATCCAATTTTAAATGAAGACGAGTACAGTTGAGAAAGTTTTATGATAAAATACTCAAAGTCGAGACGTCTATGCAGCTACTAAGACATCTAGACTTTCTCTTGATGTGTCGATGAAAACCTTCGAGACTTTTATATCTTGACGGTAATTACACAAGAATTCTGCGAGCAATATTGAACAAGTCTTGGAGGCAGCGCCCCACAAAGAAGCAGGGGGGTGTCCTCGTGGTGTAATGGTTAAAGCGATGGACTGCCGAATCGTCGCACTATTAAGTTCCCTTTCAGACAAATAACCTTGGGAAATGTATGAACCCTCTTATCCTCCCAGCTATTGGTTAAATAGTACCACTACTGTTCTTCTAGGAGAATGGATTTGGCATTAAATAACCTAAAAAGAGTTGATATGTCATTAAACAAAGAAACCAAACCAAACCAAACAAAGAAGCAGCTATACAGCCACCTACCACCCATCACAAAACTATCCAAGTTAAACAAACCAGACATGCCGGACACTATTGTAGAAGTAGGGACGAACTCATAAGCGACATACTCCTGTGGACCCCTTCCTGTGCTGATACAGGATGTAGCCTTGAAGACCTAGCGGGAGCGATGGACAATAGAGACGGGTGGCGGGAGAGAGTCAGGGAGATCTGCGCTGGCGACGCGACATCATGATGATGATTATATCCGCAGTTTTGGATGAAATGAAGTGCGACGTGTTTTATACTCACCTTACTTAATGCAAAATTTTCTTGTCTCCAAAATTGAAAAGAGTAAAATTCGAGATTGTAAATGTCATTAAAAGCTATAGGACAGCGCAGCATCTCGCCGTCTCAAAAAAGTGAATCTCAAAGATTGTTTGAATCAAAAGATTGAAGTAAATTAATGTTCCTATGATTGATTTCATTTTCATCAAAATAAATATTCCCCAGTCCGGAGCGTAGTGGTTAACGGAATAGACTACATGTTATTAAAAATGGTTCATTAACTTCAGAAACCCAAGTTGTTTAAATAAAAGAAAACAAATTATGGAATTAGTAAGGTGTTAAATGAAACAGAATATATTTATCACTGTCTCATTTAGAATTTAATTCCTTGTATTTAAATGGCTCTGAGTGGGTAGAGTGTTCGCCAATGGTCCGGGAGACCTGTGTTCAATCCCATGTCGCGTCATACCAAAGACTTTAAAAATGGTACTTGATACCTCCTTGCTTAACACTCAGCAATAATACGTATCGAGGGTAAAGTGGAGCAATCCAGGGTAAGGAGTTGCGCCCTCCCCTACACCTCGGTGTAGCAGCAATTGAAAAGGGGGCCTTCTGGTCGCCCTCGACTAAAGGGAGACAACTTTACTTACTATTTTTAAGACTATTTATTCATTTATTTATCGATCTATTTATTTCCGTGTGAGTATCATGTGGACAAAATTTCGAAATGAATTTTAAGTGCTTATAATTTCGATAATTTATGTTTTAGACCTTAAACCTTTTTATGCACTTTTCTTTGCAATTTATCTTATATATATATATATATATATATATATATATATATATATATATATATATATATTGGAGGTGCCCATGATGTAATGGTTATCGTCGTAGGAAATGTACACGGCGACAAGAGTTCAAACCCTGGACAAGACTGATCGCATTTCACATAGCACTAATACCCTTGGGAAAGGTATGAATCTATTATTCTCCCTCCAGCTATGGGTAAATAGTAGGGCAGACTAGGTTCTTCAGCCTTGGTGAGGCAACTAGTGTAGGAGAAAGAAAACTCTGAATTCAAACCTGTTAAACTCCGCTTAAAAATTGACCTCGCGTCATATCCTGTCCGAGCGGAAGGGGTTGGTATATATATATATATATATATATATATATATATATATATATATACCAACCCCCTACGGGAAGCTAGTATGTCTAACTTCACTGATGAGTTCTGATAAAACGAAACTGATCTATCTGTGGATGACTATATATATATATATATATATATATATATATATATATATATATATATAAAAGTGGTTATCCCTCACAAACTTCTCGGACCACAGAGCACACTGTCGTTCGTCCTTGCGGCTATGGCTCACAGGAATAATACGGTACCCACGCAAATTTCGTCACATTAGGGTCACAGACCTTACCTCGATTTATCAACATGTGAAACAGTGAACAGCACAGTCTTAGATTTACACAATCATCAACAAAGTTGATTAATGTTATTGAGATGGCTTTATTTATTTATTTTTTCTTTTTTTGTCAAGCTTGATGGTGTTATTTTCCCCAAAAATCGTTAGAGCATTTTCAATTTCTTCGTGACATGATAGCGATTGCGTAGTCTTTCCACACAAGTTTTTGCAAATGTCACAGAAGTATGATTAAATATCATTGTATACAATTACTAAATCAACAAACAACAGCTGCGCAGCAAACATAATCTTCAGTAGATTATAACAATGATCAGGCATTGGGTGCCCCATTCATTCGGCCTTGTGCCACATTGAAGCAAAGAGCTTCGTAAATTACTATAACTATGATCAGGTATGGTTTCGGAATCAAAACAGCAGCATCCATTTACCCAGAGCGCCCCAGTAGTATTTTCCGGTAGCGTCAGACTTTGTTAGATCTCTGTCATATTAGGGGAATATCACACCGAAAATACAGTGTAATATCACAATATATTTGTAGAGTTAAAAAAAAAAAGATGCAAGATATAAGATATAAAACAGGATAAAAACTTATGACTGAGAGTTTCATGATTTTGATCTTCAGGTGAACTAGAATTCCACACGTCTAATTTTTTCAACTTGAGAAAAGTACTCCATATAAACTCTTACATATGACCGCATAATCTTTACGCGAACCAAAACAGGAGTATAAGAAGAATACACTTGTTCAGTGGAAAAAGTTAGACGGGTAGAATACTAGTTCACCTGAAGATCGAAATCGTGAAACTCTGCGTCGTGAGATTTTATCCTGCTTTACGTCTTACATATTTTCTACACTATATATATATATATGTGCGTGTGTATTCTTTTCTTTTTTTTTTTTTTTTTTGTTTAAATGCATATGAACTTTCGTGAGTCATTTAAAGCCAAAGACATCCTTGTCGAAGAACAGTAGTGATACTATTTTACCCCCCCCCCCATAGTTGAGGAGATACTGGGGTTTCATATATTTCCATTGGATATTATTCTAAAAGTGAATGCAATAGCACGACTGGAGTTCGAAATCGCTTACGTCAAGGCGGCAGTCCAACACTTTAGCCATTACGCCACGGGACATTTACAAACACAAAACTTGGAAATAAACAAAATGAAAACAACTTTTCAAAAGAATCTTTGCCATGAAAGAAACACCCAGAACTTAACATTCAATTCGCATGAAGGAGACGCAAACTCCAACAGACGTGAAGTGCAAAAGAATATGAAATAATAATTGGAGAACGAGAACACCGCTCAAAACCAAACTATATAGCAAAAAATCTCATCAAAGGGACATGTACCTCGGCTGTCCCCTTCGTAAGATACTGGGAACTATTCTTGACGTGGATGAAGGAATAAATTTAACGAATGGAGAAGATAACAAGGAAACTCATGACAATGCATAAGACGGCCATTGTATACACTGTCGTTTGTCCTTAAATCTCTTGATAGAGATTAAAAGGATCAATTACATAATAAGTGTATGCAGTAATCTTGTGAAGAAAGAGTATCAGACTAGACTCGACTGGGTGGGAAATAGCAGCATAAAACAACGCCATAAGAACCAATTATATCAAAGCAAGATTAGATAAGACGCAACAAAATAGCAAAAGTAGGCTATGTGGTGACGGAGATGAAACCATCAATCACATAATAAGCGAATGCAGCAAATTAGCACAGAAGGAGTATAAAACTAGACACAACTGGGTGGGCAAAATAATCCAGTGGGAGATGAGCAAAAAATTTAAGTTTGATCATACAAACAAATGGTATTTGCACAACTCAGTATCCGTCATCGAGAATGAGATACGTAAATTCCAATGGGATTTTAACATACAAACGGATCACCTAATCTCGGCCAGACGACCAAACCAGAATACTGAGAAGAGTCCTGAAGACTTGAGCGGATTGCTGTCACTCAAACTCCAGAGAAAGAACATCAGCTAATGCTAATGTGAAAAACTCTAATGGGTAAATAATAATAATAATAATAATAATAATAATAATAGTGGTGACAGATGAAACCATCAATCATATAATAAGCGAATGCAGCAAATTAGCACAACTGGAGTATAAAGCGAGACACGATTGGGTCGGTAAGGTGATTCACTGAGAAATGTGTAAGAAATTTAAATTCGACCATACTAACAAATGATATATGCACAACCCAGCACCTGTCCTAGAAAATGACTCGCATAAACTCCTATGGGACTTTGATATACAAAAGATCACCTAATCCCGGCCAGGAGACCAGACTTAATAATAATCAACAAAAAAAAAAAAAGAACTTGCAAAATAGTCGACCATGCTGTCCTGGCAGACCACAGAATAAAACTGAAAGAATGTGAAAAGAAGGATAAATACCTAGACCTTGCTATGGAACTGAAAAAACTATGGAACATGCAGGTGACAATTATACCAATTATAATTGGTGCGTTTGGAACAGTAACTAAAGGATTACTAAAGGGACTGGAGGACTTGGAAGTTGGCGGACGAGTGGAGACCATCCAAACGACAGCATTGTTGAGAACTGCCAGAATACTAATAAGAGTCCTGGAGACTTGAGGAGACTTGCTGTCACTCAGACTTCAGTGAAAAACCATCGGCTAACGCTGATGTGAAAAGCTCTAATGAGTGAATAATAATAATAATAATAATAATAATAATAATAATAATAATAATAATAATAATATACCAATCCCGTTATTTACATGAACGACATCAATCTATTGGTAAAAAATGAAAACACATGGTCGACTTTGATTTAAATACTAAGAATATAGAGCGAGGATATAGGAAGAGAATGAAGCGTGATATTTGATATTTGATTTGTTATAAAGTTTTTCATTGTTTTACCTTTGGTAATACATCGAATATCAAAGACTAATTGGAGTGGAGGCAGACCAGTAAACACACTCAGAGAAAGGGAACGGGAAGAGGAGGAAGTGAAATGTAATACACAACAGTGACCTTTATATAAACCGATACACGACTTGAAAAAACATTCCACTGACAAAGCTACTCCTGTGAGTTCGAGTCTCATTAGGTGCCCCCTCCATATGGCCTTGTGCCACATATGTTCTCTGACGAAAGTAACAGCTGGAAGCATACACGCATGTAAGAACGAAATAAATAATTCTTAAAAAATACAAATCTCTAAGTGGACCAATTCATTTTGAAATATATATATGTATGTATATATATACATATATATATATTATGATAATGGATTGATTTGTTCATTCTTTCAGTTTTAGCAATAATAGAGGTCCGCCCAACCACTCGAAATTAAAAGTTATATGTACTTTTAGAATTTTGGAAAGTTCCAACAGAGAAATAAAATCGAAAGAGTGTAAGTAACAGAATCTGTCTATTATTTTTAATAAAATATGCTCTCACGATAAATTGAAACCTAAATTTACTTATATATATATATATATATATGTGTGTGTGTGTGTGTGTGTGTGTGTGTGTGTGTGTGTGTGTGTGTGTGTGTGTGTAAAGAGAGGGAGAGTGAGGGAGTTTTCATATATGTATATATACATATATATATATATATATATATATATGACAATATTCAAGTATATTGGATATAAATAGTTGATGACAATACATATATATATATATACATTTCCCCAACCCTTCATACGTCATATATATATATTACTGATTTGTGTTACTGGTCAGTTGTTAAGCGCTGGTCAAAACAAACGGAAATTGTGACTGATGTGCAAGGGTCATAGGGCAACCTCTCAGAATATGATGAGGAAATAGAAATCTGCTTTTATCTTTGAGATACAGAACGAAGCAAAAATGTCTGTTTAGGAAGAAGGAAGTGAAAGAGTAAAAATATTAGGAATTTGATGAAAAAAGTTTTTCTTCTTCCTGAAATTACACCTTTAGGACATGTCCATGATCAAATGTCTATCCTGAACAAGGAACTATCTTATAAACTTGGATTATAAAATTACGTCGTTTTACTACTCTGAGAAAAATGACGAACACAAGCTTTTGGGCCTTGTCCGAATGTTTAGTCGATTTAAACGGTATGCCAACATGTCTGAGGTTAATTTATGCCAAGAGGTTTGGGAATCGCCTACATTGCTCGTTTTAAGAGTCCAAATTCCAGTTGCACTATTACGTTCACTTTCATACTTGTACCTCAGGGAAAGATATGAAACTTTTATGTCGCCTGCTATAAGTTTAACAGTATCACTATTGCGGTTTTGGCATTAAACAAAGAAAAGTACGAACTCACTTTTCCACTCAGCTATGAGTTAAATAGTACCACTACTGTGGTTTCGGCATTAAATAACCCTCAAAGGCTGATATGCCATTAAACAAAGAAAAGTACGAACTCTCTTTTCCACTCAGCTATGAGTTAAATAGTACCACTGCTGTGGTTTCGGCATTAAATAACCCTTAAATGCTGATATGCCATTGAACAAAGAAAAGTACGAACTCTCTTTTCCACGCAGCTATGAGTTAAATATTACCACTGCTGTGGTTTCGGCATTAAATAACCCCCAAAGGCTGATATGCCATTAAACAAAGAAAAGTACGAACTCTCTTTTCCACTCAGCTATGAGTTAAATAGTACCACTGCTGTGGTTTCGGCATTAAATAACCCTCAAATGCTGATATGCCATTGAACAAAGAAAAGTACGAACTCTCTTTTCCACGCAGCTATGAGTTAAATATTACCACTACGGTGGTTTCGGCATTAAATAACCCTCAAAGGCTGATATGCCATTAAACAAAGAAAAGTACGAACTCTCTTTTCCACTCAGCTATGAGTTAAATAGTACCACTGCTGTGGTTTAGGCATTAAATAACCCTCAAACGCTGATATGCCATTAAACAAAGAAAAGTACGAACTCTCTTTTCCACGCAGCTATGAGTTAAATAGTACCACTGCTGTGGTTTCGGCATTAAATAACCCTCAAACACTGATATGCCATTAAACAGAGAAAAGTACGAACTCTCTTTTCCACTCAGCTATGAGTTAAATAGTACCACTGCTGTGGTTTCGGCATTAAATAACCCTCAAAGGCTGATATGCCATTAAACAAAGAAAAGTACGAACTCTCTTTTCCACGCAGCTATGAGTTAAATAGTACCACTACTGTGGTTTCGGCATTAAATAACCCTCAAAGGCTGATATGCCATTAAACAAAGAAAAGTACGAACTCTCTTTTCCACTCAGCTATGAGTTAAATAGTACCACTGCTGTGGTTTCGGCATTAAATAACCCTCAAAGGCTGATATGCCATTGAACAAAGAAAAGTACGAACTCTCTTTTCCACTCAGCTATGAGTTAAATAGTACCACTGCTGTGGTTTCGGCATTAAATAACCCTCAAATGCTGATATGCCATTAAACAAAGAAAAGTACGAACTCTCTTTTCCACGCAGCTATGAGTTAAATATTACCACTACTGTGGTTTCGGCATTAAATAACCCTCAAAGGCTGATATGCCATTAAACAAAGAAAAGTACGAACTCTCTTTTCCACTCAGCTATGAGTTAAATAGTACCACTGCTGTGGTTTCGGCATTAAATAACCCTCAAAGGCTGATATGCCATTAAACAAAGAAAAGTACGAACTCTCTTTTCCACTCAGCTATGAGTTAAATAGTACCACTGCTGTGGTTTCGGCATTAAATAACCCTCAAATGCTGATATGCCATTAAACAAAGAAAAGTACGAACTCTCTTTTCCACGCAGCTATGAGTTAAATATTACCACTACTGTGGTTTCGGCATTAAATAACCCTCAAACGCTGATATGCCATTAAACAAAGAAAAGTACGAACTCTCTTTTCCACTCAGCTATGAGTTAAATAGTACCACTACTGTGGTTTCGGCATTAAATAACCCTCAAAGGCTGATATGCCATTAAACAAAGAAAAGTACGAACTCTCTTTTCCACTCAGCTATGAGTTAAATAGTACCACTGCTGTGGTTTCGGCATTAAATAACCCTCAAATGCTGATATGCCATTAAACAAAGAAAAGTACGAACTCTCTTTTCCACTCAGCTATGAGTTAAATAGTACCACTGCTGTGGTTTCGGCATTAAATAACCCCCAAAGGCTGATATGCCATTAAACAAAGAAAAGTACGAACTCTCTTTTCCACTCAGCTATGAGTTAAATAGTACCACTGCTGTGGTTTCGGCATTAAATAACCCCCAAAGGCTGATATGCCATTAAACAAAGAAAAGTACGAACTCTCTTTTCCACTCAGCTATGAGTTAAATAGTACCACTGCTGTGGTTTCGGCATTAAATAACCCTCAAATGCTGATATGCCATTGAACAAAGAAAAGTACGAACTCTCTTTTCCACGCAGCTATGAGTTAAATATTACCACTACGGTGGTTTCGGCATTAAATAACCCTCAAAGGCTGATATGCCATTAAACAAAGAAAAGTACGAACTCTCTTTTCCACTCAGCTATGAGTTAAATAGTACCACTGCTGTGGTTTAGGCATTAAATAACCCTCAAACGCTGATATGCCATTAAACAAAGAAAAGTACGAACTCTCTTTTCCACGCAGCTATGAGTTAAATAGTACCACTGCTGTGGTTTCGGCATTAAATAACCCTCAAACACTGATATGCCATTAAACAGAGAAAAGTACGAACTCTCTTTTCCACTCAGCTATGAGTTAAATAGTACCACTGCTGTGGTTTAGGCATTAAATAACCCTCAAACGCTGATATGCCATTAAACAAAGAAAAGTACGAACTCTCTTTTCCACGCAGCTATGAGTTAAATAGTACCACTACTGTGGTTTCGGCATTAAATAACCCTCAAAGGCTGATATGCCATTAAACAAAGAAAAGTACGAACTCTCTTTTCCACTCAGCTATGAGTTAAATAGTACCACTGCTGTGGTTTCGGCATTAAATAACCCTCAAAGGCTGATATGCCATTGAACAAAGAAAAGTACGAACTCTCTTTTCCACTCAGCTATGAGTTAAATAGTACCACTGCTGTGGTTTCGGCATTAAATAACCCTCAAATGCTGATATGCCATTAAACAAAGAAAAGTACGAACTCTCTTTTCCACGCAGCTATGAGTTAAATATTACCACTACTGTGGTTTCGGCATTAAATAATCCTCAAAGGCTGATATGCCATTAAACAAAGAAAAGTACGAACTCTCTTTTCCACTCAGCTATGAGTTAAATAGTACCACTGCTGTGGTTTCGGCATTAAATAACCCTCAAAGGCTGATATGCCATTAAACAAAGAAAAGTACGAACTCTCTTTTCCACGCAGCTATGAGTTAAATATTACCACTACTCGGGTTTCGGCATTAAATAACCCTCAAAGGCTGATATGCCATTAAACAAAGAAAAGTACGAACTCTCTTTTCCACTCAGCTATGAGTTAAATAGTACCACTGCTGTGGTTTCGGCATTAAATAACCCTGAAATGCTGATATGCCATTAAACAAAGAAAAGTACGAACTCTCTTTTCCACGCAGCTATGAGTTAAATATTACCACTACTGTGGTTTCGGCATTAAATAACCCTCAAACGCTGATATGCCATTAAACAAAGAAAAGTACGAACTCTCTTTTCCACTCAGCTATGAGTTAAATAGTACCACTACTGTGGTTTCGGCATTAAATAACCCTCAAAGGCTGATATGCCATTAAACAAAGAAAAGTACGAACTCTCTTTTCCACTCAGCTATGAGTTAAATAGTACCACTGCTGTGGTTTCGGCATTAAATAACCCTCAAAGGCTGATATGCCATTAAACAAAGAAAAGTACGAACTCTCTTTTCCACGCAGCTATGAGTTAAATATTACCACTACTGTGGTTTCGGCATTAAATAACCCTCAAAGGCTGATATGCCATTAAACAAAGAAAAGTACGAACTCTCTTTTCCACTCAGCTATGAGTTAAATAGTACCACTGCTGTGGTTTCGGCATTAAATAACCCTCAAATGCTGATATGCCATTAAACAAAGAAAAGTACGAACTCTCTTTTCCACGCAGCTATGAGTTAAATATTACCACTACTGTGGTTTCGGCATTAAATAACCCTCAAACGCTGATATGCCATTAAACAAAGAAAAGTACGAACTCTCTTTTCCACTCAGCTATGAGTTAAATAGTACCACTACTGTGGTTTCGGCATTAAATAACCCTCAAAGGCTGATATGCCATTAAACAAAGAAAAGTACGAACTCTCTTTTCCACTCAGCTATGAGTTAAATAGTACCTCTACTTTTCTTCTACAAGGATAATTTTGGTTCTAAATAACCTCTGAATGTTTATATGCCATGAAATCAAATTTTATCGTCATAAGGATACTAGTAACAAGTACTGAATATTTTATAAGAACAAGTTTTTTTTTTCTTTCTTATAGCAAATCCACAGGTCTTGACTTATTAAAATTACACCGGTATATGCCTAAAAAAGATTGCTTTGTTTTTGTATTTTGGATGAATTTGATGAATTTTTTTCTGAATTCAAAAAAATGTAAGAGCCATTTTCTTTATCACGAGCCGCTTTTTCAAGTAACATTTTTCTGAATGAAAAAAAAAAGATTAAGCAAAAGTATTCTCTTTGCATGTGGTCCCATTGATGTAATTTAATTAATTTCTCCGTCGTTGAGTTTTTTAAAAATCTCAGTACTATTATTCTCCATCACGTAACAATTTTTCAAAATGCTTTAAAAAAAACTTTTCATTTAGATATTTGTGCAATTTCGCACTGTAAATATCGCTGATTTATTTCAAATATTTTATAATTGTAAAATCACCGACTTAAATCCGCTAAAAATTTGCAAATGCATTGTTTTCAGTAAATGAGATATTACTGTCAAGGTACGTAAGCTGGTCCACTAATTTCATTGCTTTCTCACTTAAAATGAAGATTGTTCCTAGTTAAAAACATAAAAAAAACTCTTATTTGTGTTCACCTAGAGGACAATTCCCCCTGCTGCTTGCTTAAAGCTATACAACCAGAGAATCGGCTTTAGGAAATGTATATGTGAGACTTGCTAGATCATAGTCTGACAGTTTCTGCGGGATATCGTCTGCTTCTTGACTTTCATTTTGAATGAGAAGTCATTTTCTTTTATTAGATCTATTGAAGTTCGTTGGGCGTAATCTAGGTTGATTATAAACATTTATGGTGCTGAGATATCTCCTTGCAAGATTCCGGCGACAATGTCGAAGTAGTCGGTGTCATCATCGGATGAGTGGACCACTGCTTTCGTTGATTGCCCATCTCTAGTAAGATATCAATAGACTGTACAGTAGAAGTTCAAAAATTAAGTTCAATAAGTAATGACTACCAAATTTTGTATGCCAATCAACGAAAACGACAAACCTCTTCTCTAGAGTTACGTCTCTTTTTGGTGCCAGTGTGTTTACGTATATATATATATATATATATATATATATATATATAAATGCTTCTCACCAACGGTTGGTTGAGCACTCTAGTGGGTACTTGCCGACTACCACATAAGCTGAAACGCAATAGCACGTTTCAAGAATTGAGCACTACCGGTAGCCGTTAACGTATATGTAAAAAAATATATATTTAAAAAATTCCAGCAAAAATATAGAGAATGACAATGGCTATGGGGTAAGATATTTAACTGACGCTACGTCAGTCGGGTTTCGATCCTGTGGAGTAGAGAGACCGATGTTTGTTTGTTTTTGTTTTTTTTTTTTTGTTCTTTCAATTAAAAAAATATTTTTTCATATCTGTAAAATAATAAGAAATCTTTCTCGAATAGCTTGGGCTTGGCCAACATTTCCAAAAAGATCTATCTACTGCTACTCACGAACTCACGGACACAGCAGTGTTGGCCGTTCAGAAAGGACTTGCATACATCTTTTTGACTTGAATTTCGACATACAAAAGATTTGAACATACAATACAGTATTTGATCAGAAGAAACAACATCTAAGAGGGTCGGCTGAAAAGTTCATTGACTCACCAAGATACTCTGATGACCACACATTTTTTCAATTGTTGTTGCACTGCTTGGATTGGGTGGTGTCTTCGTGGTGTAACGGTTAAAGCGACAGATTTCAGAATCGTAGTAAGCGTGTTCAAACTCAAGTCGAGCTATTACGCTCACTTTCACGCAAATACCCTTGGAAAGGCATGACCCCCCTTATCCTCCCAGGTATGGGTTAAATAGTACTACTACTGTTCTTCTAGGATAATGGCTTCGGCATTAAATAACCCAATAAGGTTGATATGCCATTAAACAAAGTAACCAAACCAAACTGCTTGGATTTCGTCGGTCAAAAAAGTTAGCTACTGCAAATATGACGTCATGAGAATGGTGAACTTTTCAGCCAGTGGATTTTTCAGCCGGTGGACTTTTCAGTCGGTGAACTTCAGCCCACCCTCGTATATAGAACAATATCACAGCTTATTGAGGGAAATGATGGAGGAGGTTATAGGAATGAGTGTAATATGTAAACGAACAAACAAAAATACAATATAGAAAGTTTTAGAGTAAGTGTATTTGGTTTTAAGAATAAACTGAATAAACAGATGTTTCTTTTTTTATTTTTTTTATGTGACTAATTAATACTTTGTTATTTCTTTGTTTTTTAACCAGAGGAATTAGATTGGAATTTGAAAAAGCCAGGAGGAAAACAACATATTTTGTAATTTTGAGACGTTATCTCCCCTGCTGTAAGCAATGTCAACAAACCCATTGATAAAATATGAACTGCTATTGAGCGGTCAACGACCAGAGGAAAATCTTATATCTTTGATGAAATAAAACGGTAATTGTTCCAAGCTGATGCCGTGTCAATATTACCATAAAAATGCACCTCTTGGATTCTTACGATTCCTTGGAGAAAAAAAAATAGAAACTACGCGCAGTTTTCAACAAATCTTGATAGCAGTACACTACAAAACAGCATCTATACGGTGACTTACCTCCCATCTCAAAAACTATCAAAGTAAGACGCGGAAGTCATACTGGGCAATGCTAAAAAAGTAAGCGACATTCCCAAACGAACTGCTACTCAGGAACTCGTGGACGCAGCAGTGTTGGCCGTTCAGAAATGACTTGTATACATCAGCTTTGTACTGACACTGAATCACGTCGAGAAGACCTGACAAGATCAATGGATGGTAGAGAAGGATAGCAAGAGAGAGAGAGAGAGAGATTGAGAGCGTCAGGAAATTCTGTATAACCAGCACGACTTGATGATAAAGATTTCACTGATAGAATAAAACGGGAATTCTACCAAGCTGTAGTCGTATCGGTACTACTGTATGGATGCACCTTTTAGGAAACGCCAGGAGAAAAAGATAGATGGTAACAAAAGAAGGATACTGCGTGCTGGTTTAAACTAATCATGGAAACTGTACTTTACCATACAGTGTCTGTACTGCTACTTAGCTTCCATCTAACAAGCCATACATGTAAGACAAAAAAGACATACTGGGTTATACGAGAGAAATAAGGACGAATCCATAAGTGACTTTCACCTGTGGACTCCTACACACGGACAAACAATTGTTGGCCTACCAATAAAAACTGACATTCATCAGCTTTGTGTGGACACTGGATGCAATCTAGAAAACTTATCAAGAGCGACGACCGATAGGGACAGATGAAAAGAGAGAGACAAGAGAACCCATGCTGTCAGCACGCCTTAATAATAATGATGACGATGATCCTTTGTTTTCCAAACAGGAAAATTTAATTGTAATGTAAAAATCCATAAGAATTTTATAAATTTGAAACGTTACTGTTCGAACTGATTTCAATTACACACTCGTCTTCGTCCACGAAATGAATGACTAGAATTTGTATTAATGACAGCCGATGTAAATAATGAAAATTATGAATAAAAAGCTGGTCTAACATTTAAATTCCAACAGTACTGAAAGAGGAAATCAATATTCATATATGACACTAAATTTCGTTATATCGGGGGTGTCCTCCTATTGTAATGGTTAAAGCGCTGAACTGCGAAATTGTAGTAAGCGTAAGTTGGTGCCTTGTGGGGTGTTGCCGCCAGGACTTGTTCAATATTGCTCGCTCGAGCTGGTCGTCCTGCTTTGGCTCAGCCATATGTGGGGGTCCATAGGAGTACATCATTTATGAGCTCGTCCCTGCTTCTCCAGCAGAGTCCTGCATGTCTGGTTCGTCTAATTTGGATAGTTTTCGTGATGGAAAGCAGGTGTATAAATCAATGTTGTTTTAGCTTTTTTTATTTAATGGCAGATTAAGCTTCGTGGTTAAATTAGATATCAAAAGAAGCCTTGAAAAAGAACAGGTAAAGGAATACCTTTTCCATGAATATTAGTCCGAAAGTAGGCGACTGGAGTTCGAACTCTCTTACCTCGATGATGCAATCCAACATTTTAGTCGTTACGTCACAGGGAATCTCATGAAATAAATATTAGATATTAACCTGAAAATAGATATCAAATAAGCAATAGTTATCAAACAAGAAAAAATAGCTAGCGAAAGATAATCACGAAAAAAAAATGAAATTGATTTATTTATACATATTCAATAAGCTAGATAGATAGATAGATAGATAGATATGAGATGACTGACACATATGGATATAAATTGACAGATAAATCAATAGAACAATCACTTACGCAAGAAATTACCTGCTATAAAAATTTTCTGCGCTAGACATCCAAATCGATCTGCCACTGCCTCAAATTTCACATTATATATATATATATATATATATATATATAAGACCCCGCCCCCAACGTGACGATCTGTTGGCTATGAGTGGTTACTCGTAATGTTTGAGGACGGAACCCTAGTGGCTGAGCTGTCCGTGACCCGACAACGGAAATGGTCGCGTTACATTTAACAGTCAACTTTGGCCCTTACTGGTCTCGACGGGTAGTCGGAGAGTCTCGATCCGATCAATCTGCTGGTCATGTCGCACCTTAGCATCAATAAGATTGTCTAGGCCATATTCTTCAAATTAGTCTTGTAGCCAACAAATACTCAATCCTATTTTATCTTGAAGGTGCCAGAAAGCAATGGTTGAGGGTCACTTGCGCTGAGATAGCAATACCCGAAACCTCTACATCGAGTGCAAAGGATTAATATTAAATAGAATTGTTATTGCTAGAGAGCAATACTTGAAACCATTTAACAGTGTTCAAATAAAGGGTTGAGATTGAATAGAATTATTCGTATTAGATAGCAATACTTGCAACCATTTAACTGCGTGATAGAATTATTAGTATTAGATAGCAATGCTTTAATATTAAATATAATTATACATAATCATAAATAGCAACACTTGAAACCATTTAACTGTGTGCAAACAAATAGGCTCTAACTTATATAAAATAACATTAAACTAAACTACATTCTTATATAAAATGACATTAAGATAAACTCTATTCTTTTTTCTTTTTTCTTTTTTTTTTTTTTTTTTTTTTTTGCTTTCACACGTGTTTCTAATTTCTTGCTGTCGTCGGAGAGTAAGAGCAAAATAGATAATATAAAAAATAAATCTTTTTGTAGATCTATTCATTAATATATATATATATATATATATATATATATATATATATATATATATATAAACAGGGTTTGGTATTAGATAACCCACTCGGGTTAATATGCCATAAAGCAACAAACAACCAATTGCGATGTATCTAGATGTACATGACATGCAATAGAATACACTGACACCCGAGCGAAATGTTTTTTAACGATGTATATCTCTGTTTCTACCGATGTATATACACCTATGTGTGTATGTGTGTGTGTATGTGTGAAGCGGTTGTATGAATTCAGGTTAAAATTGCATCACTTGTAATTCAAAACGCAGTACAGCAGAAAAGAAATGTTTTCCCCCGAAGCGGTGGTGAGTGGGTGGGATGATATTGACTGTTTGCACAAATAAAAACTGTAAACAGCCTGACTAAACTATATTTGTTCTTCTGAGTTCATTTCCACTCGTAAGATAAATGAATAAATAACAAGACAAAACATTATTTTCAATTTTCAAATGTTTACCACAGTGAAAAAGTCTATAATTTCACAACTTAGTCAGCCGGGGCCGTAAAATACACCACCAGCAACACTGCAACGAGTGTCCTGATTATGACATTAAACAATCGGATGGTGAGGCTCCAGTTCTGGAGCTTTGGAGGATGTGAAGTACCCCTTTATTACGATTGCTCCCAGGTTCACTCTGACCCGGAGTGGTAGCATCTGAATCGGGTCCGATCTATGAGTCAAATAGAACCGTTTGGCATTTAAACTGTGTGCAGACAAATACCTTTTGTTACATCGAATTGTTAGAAATAGAACTGTTTGACCATTTAACTGTGTGTAAACATATGACTGATGTTTAAGTGAATTGTTAATGATACATAGCAATACTTGGAACCATTTAACTATGTGCAAATAAAACTTTTAATGTGGAATACTTGAAATCGTTTACCTGCATGCAAAATAGAATTGTTGTACCATACCCATGATACGGATATGCGAAACGTACATACAATGTTCATTACATATATACATAGAACATAGGAATCTCGAAACACGAAAAACACTCACGACTTCTTAGTTCAGGTACGAAACTTTTTATTACCTTTGAGTTTAAAGGTTCTTCGACATGAGGAGAGAGATACACATTCTTTCTATTCTGGCTTTTCCATCTGCCCACCCCCGATCTCGTGCGGCACCCGTAGCGCACAAATTCGTCTGGCCTCTGCGAGCCCCGAAAGTTGACCCTTTTCGTTCGGTGTCCTGTTCTCAACTCTACTAACTGACTTTTTCAAATCTCCCCAAATCCTCCGCACGCTTCCGGTGCGTGACGTCATTCGCACTCCCTAACACCGTTTGCCATCTCGGGTTTCTATTGTGACATCTCTGAGTGACACTTCTGCTCCGCGCGCGCGCGAACACCTGCTTTAATGTTGCACCTAAGTAACCCATGCACTGAGTCGAAAGGTTCTCAGCCTAACTAAACCCAAAGGCATAAAACGAAATCCCTCGGCCATTATATTACATTATTGGCATTACATAGCAATACTTGGAACCATTTGACTGTGTACAAATGAAGGAATAGTGTTGAATAGACTAATTTATGTTTATTAGCAACCACTTCACTGTGTGCAAACAAAGAATAATAGTCAATAGAAAAGATTATGTTAGATCACAATAATTGATTTATCTGTGTGTAAACAAATGACTGATGTTAAATTAGATTGTTAGCGTTGCATACCAATACTTGTAATCATTTAACTGTGTGCAAAACAGACTTGTTTAAAACTATCATCGACAAAATGTGTTTACAAATCATACATATTTAATGTATATGTGTAAAGATGATTTGGCATTAAATAATCAACGAGGGTTATTATGCCATAAAACCAAACTAAACCAAACCTTATTTTACGATACTACAATTATAGAAGCAATTTAATCTTTGGGTAAATTTTGAGATCTAGATAACAGTGTCAACAATTTTGAGAAGTTTACTTCCGTAAAATATTTATGATTTGGATAACACTGTGTCTACAATTTTGGGAAGTTCACTTCGAAGAAATATCTACGATTTAGATAACACTGTATTTACAATTTTGAGAAGTTCACTTCGAAGAAATATCTACAATTTAGATAACACTGTGTCTACAATTTTGAGAAGTTCCCTTCTAAGAAATATCTATGATTTAGATAACACTATATATACAATTTACAATGCCGCTATGGTATAAACAATCTTCGTGTTCATCTTTTCATTAAGAATATTACCATTTCGGTAATATTTTCAAATGTTTCTCTCCATAAAAGAAGTTCTTTTAACGGGATCAAACATTCCTTTTTTATTCAATGGTTAACTTTTTTTCCATTTTTGATCATTATACGGAAGTGCCTGTGGTGTAATGGTTAACGTCGTTGGAAATGGACTCGGCCACATGAGTTCAAATACTGGACGAGAATGATTGCATTTCACATAGCACTAATACCCTTGGGAAAGGTATAAATCCAATTATTCTCCCTCCAGCTATGGGTAAATAATAGGACAGACTGGGTTCTTCAGCCTTGGTGAGGTAACTAGTCTAGGAGAAGGAAAACTCTGACTTCAAACTTGTTAAACTCCGCTTAAAAATTGACCTTGTGTCATATCCTGCCCGAGCAGAGGGGTTGGTGAATAGGAGGTGCCCGTAGTGTAATGGTTATCATCGTTGGAAATGGACACGGCGACATAAGTTCAAATCCTGGACGAGAATGATTGCATTTCACATAGCAATAATACCCTTGGGAAAGGTATGAATCCAATTATTCTCCCTCCAGCTACGGGTAAATAGTTGGACAGACTGGTTTCTTCAGCCTTGGTGAGGCAACTAGTCTAGGAGAAGGAAAACTCTGACTTCAAACCTGTTAAACTCCGCTTAAAAATTTACCTTGTATCATTTCCTGCCCGAGCGGACGGGTTGGTAAATATGGATATCCTCCCTCCAGGTATGGGTAAATAGTAGGACAGACTGTGTTCTTCTGCTTTGGTGAGGCAACTAGTCTAGGAGAAGGAAAACTCTGACTTCAAACCTGTTCAACTCCGCTTAAAAATTGACCTTGTGTCATATCCTGCCCGAGCGGATGGGTTGGTATGTATGGATATTCTCCCTCCAGCTATGGGTTAATAGTAGGACAAACTGGGTTCTTCAGCCTTGGTTATGCAACTAGTCTAGGAGAAGGAAAACTCTGACTTCAAACCTGTTAAATTCCGCTTAAAAATTGACCTTGTGTCATATCCTGCCCGAGCGGAGGGGTTGGGTAAATAGGATTTTTAATCATTTCCAGACAAAATTCTAAAATTTACTAATTTCAAGAAAACCCACATTCACATACGAAACAAATTTGAAAAGAAATTCGAAGTAATATGAAATGCTAAAAATGGTTTTGGTAATATAAAAAAATGCAAAACAACGGATTACAGGTGAGGAGGTTGTATGTGTTTATTCAATCCACGGGAAGGATGACGCAAAGCCAATATTATTTATGCGAAATATCCCTCCTCTTAGACTGTTTAGTACTGGCTCATTGGCCCAGTGGATAGAGTGTTTGCCAATGGCCCAGGGGACCTGGGTTCAATCCCAGGTCGCGTCATACCAAAGACTTTAAAAATAATACTTGATACCTCCTTGCTTAACACTCAGCAATATAAGGTACGAGTCAAGGGTAAAGTGGAGCAATCCAGGGAAAGGAGTAGCGCCCTCACCTAGCTATTGAAAAGGGAGCCTTCTGGTCGCCCTCGACTACGAGTCCAAATTTACTGACTGTTTAAAGTACCAAGGCTAAAGAACCTAGCCTACCTAACAATGTACCCTTAGAGGAAGCAAGGAGAGATGGATTCATGCTTTGAAAAATTGTTCGTGTTGACGGAGCAATAATTTCTTATGTGATCTTGTCTCTATTCTTGTAATTTACTCTAATACTAAGTTGTTTTAGTTAATCAAATTTCTCTATGCTTTCTCTAACAATCAATTCGCATCATTTCATCGATTCGGAATCTATTACATTTGTATTGTTAGATTCTGTGACAACACTTTCCCTGACAACAAGAGTCAACTGAAAAGTTCATAGACTCACCTAAATATGACCAAATGAGGTTTATTTTTCAACATAGATAGCTTATGGTCCACACACTTCTTCCATCGGTGTTGCAGTGATTGGATCCCGTTGGTCAAAAATTTATCATTAGCAGAAATGACGTCATTTATTCAGCTTATGAACGTTTCATCCCACTCTCATACCTTCTTTAATCAATATCTATTGGATTTCTTTTTTCGTTTAGTTTTGACCATCTGTCTTACTTGTTCCTTAGCCGTTTCTTTCAACTGTGTCTTCTTGTTGTTGTATACAGTGAAGAACAGACAATAACGCTTGTATATAAAGATTTAAACCTGTTTCTTTTTATTTCTTTTATAATGAAATGTATAAAATAGTGGAGTGAAGAATAGTGTCTAGAAACGTCTAAGATATACACAAAGAGGCGAGAGATAGGAATCTTCGTTGAATCGCTTCTTCTTTGTTCTGTTTTCACGAGAGTGGTACAGAGCCAACTCAAAACATCAAATGATCTCAGGTTTTATATGTTTTTCAACTTCAGGGCCTACGCAAAGCACCATTTCTTCTTTCTTCTGGGATCATACCTGCTTTCGACATCAGCTAGCCCATTTCTTCACATTTCTTTTACTTTCACGACCCTATTTCTTCACACTTCTCTGCTTCGTGCGTCTAGCATTATCTCAAGGCATTTAATCATCTTAATTTCCATCCACTTCTCTGTTTTCGTGAGTCTCATACAACTCTCTACCTTTCAAACCTGGGGCCTCTGGCACAAGGCCAGCGCCTATAGTGGCGTAAATTCGAGTAACTCTTCTGCCGCCTACTTCGTTTTCCTTCGTTATCACAAGGTCGAAGATCTTTAGTCGTAATTTGATTTTCCAGTGCCCACGTAATCAACGTGGTAACACTTTCTTCTGCCATATCAACAACACAATTCACTTGGCATTTCCGTCGTGATTTGTTGACCTCTTGAAACAGGTGGACATTCTGCTTTGCCACCTACGTAACCTATGCGGCCAGTCAAATGCATATTCCTGTCTCTATTTAAAAGTGTATTTTATCTTCCTTGTTATTTCCGCACCTCTTTGTGTATTTTAAATCCGTTCCTCCACCTCATTTCCACGTTCTGTCGGCTGTAGGGAGCTGTAGAATATATCGACTGCACCTCTGAAGAGGAGTAACACCTCCTCATCCACATTCAAACAGAGTCGTGGATATGACACTAAACCATCTATTGGTGAGTCCTGGAGCTTTGGGGTATATGAAGTACCCCTAAATTGTCATTACTCCCTGATCAACTCTGACTTTGAGTGGTTGTATTGGCTCGGACCTCATCAAGGGGTTAAATAAAACTATAAGGAAGTGCCCGTAGTGTAATGGTTATCGTCGTAGGAAATGGACACGGCGACACGAGTTCAGATCCGGGACGAGACTGAATGCATTTCACATTGCACTAATACCCTTGGGAAAGGTATAAATCCAATTATTCTCTATCCAGCTATGGGTAAATAGTAGGGCAGACTAGGTTCATAAGCCTTGATGGGGCAACTAGTCTAGGAGAAGGAAAACTCTGACTTCAAACTTGTTAAACTTCGCTTAAAAATTGACCTTGTGTCATATCCTGCCCGAGCGGAGGGGTTGGGTAAATATAATTAAATAAAACTATTTAACCATTTACAATACTTGAAACCATTGAACTAAAGAATACAAATGATTAATGTTAAAGTGAATTATTGGTATTACATAGCAATACTTTAAAATATTTAACTGTTAGTAGTGCATAGCAATACTTTGAAATATTCAACTATTTGTATTAGATAGCAATGTTATATAGTCAGTTACACGTTCATGCAGCATCACAACGACACAACGATAAAGACACAAGAATAAACGACGCTGGAAGGAAGACGCAGGAAGACTTCTTTAACAACATATTTTTACCTCTCACTTTATTGTAAGGGTTCGAAAGGGTTGTTCAAGTTTTGCATGTGAGAGGGTGCTGGAGATCGAACATAACTGCAATATTTTGACCCCACTCTTATGACCGTCACGTTGTGTCTTTTTTGTTCCCCTAATGCTGGAGTCTACTCCATCGGGGGTTTCCGAGGGCCCACACGGTCGGGTGTGGCCTTCCCTACCACATCTGGTCTCTTGCTGTCTGGAATTCTACTGGCAACTGCTTTGGCACCCAACTCAACTCAATTATATAATAATTCAACGCCCACACGATCGCCCACTGGATCTTTGAAATCAAATGTTTAATCGTCATCAAGCAGAAATAACTGTCATGCAGTTCACAGGTCACTCTCTTCCGGTGCATCACTGTAGTGGCACCGTGGGACGTTCATCTTGTCCCATATTATAAGCCTTAATCCGCCCACGTGATCTCTTTCGATTACTGGCCATTGTAATGTGTCACTTCCTTCCGGTGCATCACCTTGGAATAGCATTTTTGCGCTGGGTCGAAGGTCAAAATATAACAATCATCCGTTAATTATTTTTTCAAATTCCACATGTGGAATTTTCTTCACGTTCGTCTCCATCACCCTCATACATATTTTACAGAATAGTTTACAAGGACAATAAATGGCTGAAAACACAAAAAGAATCACTTGAACTACAGCAAACAAAATCTTACTTAGAAGGCGACCTTCTCTCTATGTAACACTTGCCCGGCTAATTATTATCTAAATTTCTCTTTCTATCTTTGCGTGGTTGGCCATCTTGACATGTGTGCATCAAGGTACCATACGGATGCATTTTTTATCTTCTCAACACAACGGGCCCTCCATAATTCCTTGAAGAAATTTCAAAACCCTAAAAGGACCATACTCAGGTCCCATATCCTGGTCACAAACTTAGTGACCCTGGTCATTCCAGCAATACATTTCGCCTGGATTCCTCATGACCACACTCCAGTTCATTGCTCAACAGGTTCCTACTTGGAGTAACCGGAGAATTCCATAAACTATAACACAATATCTTCAAGGCCCAAAGCATTCCTCATAAACTACAAAAATCATGGCCCAAAACAAAATATCACAATACATCCGAATGTATCACAATCTGGCACGCACGCTGTAAACCACCTAAAATAGTCCACGCAAAATACTAATTAGCAATGTGTTACCCATTTTTTTCATTAAGTTTCTGTTTCCATGCACATTGGTTTGCAAGCCCTTGAGGAAACATGTTTTACCTGATCAAACCCGCGCCGGGTTTCTTTTCAATTTAATCAGGAACCCTCGTAGCTACCGATATATAGGCACCTCGCCTTTCCCAGATCCGTTTCACTTTGTCAAATCACACACGAATCCAAAACACCATCGTGACTGAAAGACTCAGACATCATCCACAAAATTTTGGAGTAGGCCACGCCTTTTTTCTTTTATTCCATCCTCGGAACTCCAAACTAAAAAATAGAACAGCTTCATGGGCCAGCGAATTCTTCGATAGAATTGCTTTCTTTGCCGTCTACCCAACAACAATCTGAAACCAATTGGATGAATGTCAGTCCTATTCTCGCGTCAGCCACCGATTCCTCAAAACAGAAACCCAAAAAAAATATTTCCTATTCCACGAAAACCCCAAATTCTAAAAAAAATTTTAGAATCAATATTACAAATATTAGTAAACCTAGTATAAAATCCTCTGTTAATGGTTTTCGTCAAATTTCATAATATGAACAGGAAAAAAAAATTTTCTAATGTCGCCTTTAAACTCAAACAAACTCAAAAAGTTTCACTTTACAACAAGTCAAAACAATGTTACAATCACAGTTCACAAATGTTCAGTTTTCTTTTCTTCTTTTTTCAATCTATGTATTTGTATTACATAGCAATACTTTAAAATGTCTATTTGTATTAGATAGGAATACTTTAAAATATTTAACTATTTGTACAAGATTTAGCGCTGAAGACATGCCGGATGCAATAGATGATAGGGAGGAGTGGCGAAAGAGGGTCAGGAATATCCGTGCTGATGGCACGACATGATGATGATGATTATTACAAAGCAATTCTTAAAAATATTTAAATATTTATATGAGATAGTAACACTTAAAAATATCTATTTGTATTACGTTGCAATACTTGAAAATATATAGGTATTTGTATTAGACATCAATATTTAATTATTTATACGGGTAGTAGCCCTGAAGACCTACCGGGAGCAATGGACGATAGGGAGGGGTGGTGAGAGGGGGTCAGGGATATTCATGCTAATGGCGCGACATGATGATGATCATGATAATTACATAGCAATTCTTAAAAATATTTAACTATTTGTATTAGATAGCAACACTTTAAAATTTAAGAAGTGCCCGTGGTGTAATGGTTATCGTCGTAGGAAATGGACACGGCGACGCGAGTTCAAATTCTGGACGTGACTGATTGCATTTAACATAGCACTAATACCCTTGGGAAATGTATGAATCCAATTATTCTCCCTCCAGCTATGGGTAAATAGTAGGGCAGACAGGGTTCTTCAGCCTTGGTGAAGTAACTAGTCTAGTAGAGAGAAAACTCTGACTTCAAACCTGTTAAACTCCGGTTAAAAATTGACCTTGTGTCTTATCCTGCCCGAGAGGAGGGGTTGGTAAATAAGCAACACTTTAAAATATCTAACTATTTGTATTACATAGCAATAGTTAAAAATATTTAACTATATTTATTTGGCCTAATGAGTAGAGTGTTCGCCAATGGTCCGGGAGACCTTGGTTCAATCCCAGGCCTAGTTACACCAAAGATTCTAAAAATGGTACCTGATGTCACCTTGCTTAGCACTCAGCACTATAAGGTTAGAGTCAAGGGTAAAGTAGAGCAATGGAAGGAATGGAGTAGCGCCCCCCCCTACACCTCGATGTGGTAGCTATTGAAAAGGGAGCCTTCGGGTCACCCTCGACTATAGTCGCCAACTTTACTTTTTATGGAATGTAGCCCTGAAGACCTGCCGAAAGCCATGGACGATAGGGAGGGGTAGCGAGAGTGGGTCAGGGATATCCGTGCTGATGGCACAACATAATGATGATGTTGATGATTACATAGGAACACTTTAACTATTTGTATTACATAGCAATACTTAGAATATTTAACTATTTGTATTACATAGCAATACTTAAAATATTTAACAGTGCAAAAGCAATTGATAATGCTAATTAGAAGTGTCATTTTTACGTAACATCACTTGAAACGATTTATTGACCAAGGGTATGGCATTAAGCTGGATTTGATCCTGAGACTTAGAAGAATATGAAATATACCTTTCTTTACTCTCAGGTAGAATTCCGGCAGGTCTTCTGGACTACATCCTGTATCGGCACAGAGCTGCTGTATGTAGGTTCGAGCTGGTCGTCCTGCCTTTGCTAGTCCATGTGAAGGTCTCCACAGAAGTACATCACTTATGAGATCGTCCCTACTTCTCCAGTAGTGTCCCGCATATCTGGTTCGTCTAATTTTGATAGTTTTTGTGATGGGTGGTAGGTGGCCGTACAGCTGTTTCTTTCTAGAGTGCAGCCTCCAGGACTTGTTCAATATTGCCTGCAGAATTCTTGTGTAGTTGCCATCAAGTTTTTTCTCTATACGTTTAGTTAGCGTCCAGGTAGTGCATCCATATAGCAGTATCGACACGACCGCTGTTTGGAAGAAACTGCACTTCATTTTATCGGTCAGGTCTGACTTCCATATGACCGATAGCCCATCGAAAGATGTCCACGAGTCGATGTCTGTCTCGGTTGATGAGACACTGCTTCCTTGGAAGATGAACTTGTCAACTAGTTTCAGAGAGTTACCGTTTAATGTGGAAATGTCGTTTCTTTTATTAAAACACATTATGTTCCGTCTTGTGTGCATTGATATGGAGGCCGATGTCTGCAGCGGGTCGTTCCAGGGTTTCGGCTTGGGCGGGTGCATTTTCCAGAAGCGCTATATCATCGGCGTAGTCGGCGTCGGTAATTGTTTTTGCGGGGTACCTTCTGCTTCTTTCTTTTGTTAGCTTGAAACCGTTTTCTTTTATTTTATCTGTTACTAGCGATTATTATTAATATCAAATAGAATTACTAATGTTAAATAGTTATACTGGAGACCAATTAACTGTGCGAAAACAATAATAACAGTACTTGAAGCTGTTTACCTGTGTGCAAATAAATGAGCTCTGGTTCGATTGAAAATGTTATCTACAAAAAATTTGTTTACAAACCATATATATATATATATATATTTATATATATATATATATCACGCAGCTTGCGTAGATGTCTCAGACTCTCTCTCTCTCTCTCTCTCTCTCTCTCTCTCTCTCTCTCTCTCTCTCCATTTCTTTCTATCATCCATCGCTTACGGCATGTCCTTGAGACTACAGCCTGTGTCCGTACAGAGTTGTTCGATTGAAAATGTTATCAACAAAAAATTTGTTTACAAACCATATATATATATATTTATATATATATATATATATCACGCAGCTTGCGTAGATGTCTCAGACTCTCTCTCTCTCTCTCTCTCTCTCTCTCTCTCTCTATTTCTTTCTATCATCCATCGCTTACGGCATGTCCTTGAGACTACAGCCTGTGTCCGTACAGAGTTGTTGAGATAAGCTCTAGTTGGTCCTCCAACACTGATATATCCGTGTGCTGAGGTCCATAGGAGAACGTCACTTAAGAAGTCGTTTTTAATTCACCAGCAGTGTTCAGCATGTCTTGTTAGTCTTATTTCGATAGTTTTAGAGATGGAACGCTGGTGGCCGTACAGCTGCTATTTGGTGGGATTTTGCTCCCAGGATTTGTTCAATAAAGCTCGAGATATTCGTGCAGTTCTCGTCAAGCTTATTCTCAATACACTTAGTCTGCGTCCAATTGGTTCATCCATAAAGTACAATTGTTAAATCTGCTGCTGGGAAGAAATTGCATTTTATCTTACCAGATAGGTCAGATTTCACTATGATCGATAACATTTCTATAGCAGTCCATGCTTTCCCTAGTTGCACATTAATGTCATTTTCTATAGATGAGACGCTGCTACCGAGGTACGTGAACTTGTCTACTAATTTCAGAGAACCACGATTTAGAGTGGAGATGTCTCCTTTTTGATGAAAACACATGTACTCCGTTTTGGCTGCAATCACATAGAGGTCAATTCCACATGCTGCCTGCTCCAGACTATGCAGAAGGGATTCGGCTCGGGTTGGTGTATTTGTAATGAAGCGCTATGTTATCTGCGTCGTCTGCTTCCGTAATAGTTAGGTAACTCTGCTTTTTGCCTTTTTTTTTTAGAGTGAAAGGCCATTTTCTTTCATTAGATCAATCAACGTTCAAAGTACGTCGTCTTGGCAGATTATGGGTATATATCGGGCTAATCCCCTTGCAGAGCACCAGCCACAATGTAAAAGAAGTCTGTGTCTCCATCCAGTGAGCAAACTTTTACTTTCGTGTTTTTATTGAGCATCATAATAGCTGTGACAGTTTCTTTAGGAAGACCAAATGCTTGATGTATTTACTCCATCTTTCCTCTGTGTATGGAGTCAGATGCCTTTGGGAAATCTACGAATAAGAGTGTCGCCTCAAGAGATTTTGCATGAATTCCATCTATGGTTCAACGGATTGTCCGAATCTGTGATGTTATGGATCGATTTCTCTTAAAACCATTTTGATTCTTTCTGAGAATTTTCTCAACGTCTGGTTCGATGCGGTTAAGTAGCGTAACATTTTAAATCTTCACCGCTAAAGAGGTATATCTCGCCAGTTCTTGACAATTCTGAGGTCACCTTTCTTGGAGCAAGGAAGGATGCAGCCATTTGTCCATCTCTCTATCGTGTTCTGGTTATATATATATTTACCCAACCCCTCCACATGATATGACACAAGGTCAATTTTTAAGCTGAGTTAAACAGGTTTGAATTCAGAGTTTTCCTTCTCCTAGACTAGCTGCCTCAACAAGGCTGAAGAACCTAGTCTGTCCTACTATTTACCCATAGCTGGAGGGGGAATAATTGGATTCATACCTTTCCCAAGGGTATTAGTGCTATGTGAAATGCAATCAGTCTCGTCCAGGATTTGAACTCATGTCGCCGTGCCCATTTCCTACGACGATAACCATTACACCACGGGCACCTCCATGAGTTCTGGTTATATACGTTGTTGCAGTATCGGAATAAGTCATCGAATTTCCTTATCTTCCATACTTCTGGAAGTATTTCATCAAGACCGGTAGCTTTCCTGTTTTTCGTTTTTGTAAGTACTCCGTCGAATTCTTTTTGGGTAAATTGTCCTAGGGGATTTTCCGAGCAGATTCTTGAAATGTTCTTTCCACAAGTACATTCGTTCTTCTTGGCTGGCAGGTTTTGCTTAGCTCTCGAGATGCTCTTCTTTTTATTTGCCTCATTTACAGTCTGCCACGCTATTCGAGATTGTCAATCTTCTACTGAGTTTCTAATCTTATGGATCATGGCTTTTTAGTGTGCGTTAATTTGGTCTCTTTGTACCTTTCTGGTCGTTGACATTAGTTGGATTTCTTTTATTACATAGAGATGCCGTTTTCATGTTATCTCATTTCTTTCCTAACTGATTGTCTCCCATGGAACATTTTGTTTGGCTCTTAGTTCAGTTGATATGCATTCTGCTGCTGCTGCTTCCAAGTAGGCGTTGACGAAGTTCTCATATTCGTCATTCGATGTGTTTCGGATATCTCCAGAAGAACAGTGTATTTGTTATTTTAGTTTTGATTTAATAAAATATTATATTAAATTAGGAAGACAAATGAAACTAAATGAGAACGCCTATAAAAAGATTACATTTATTTTATCTTCATTGATTTCACTGCGAGCAATGTTGCACAAGTCCTGGAGGCAACACCGCACAAAGCAGTAGTTATACAGCCACCTACCACCCATCACGGAAACTATCGATGTTAGACTAACAAGACATGCAGGACGTTGCTGGAGAAGCAGGGATGAGCTCATAAGTGATATTCTCCTATGGACCCCTCACATGGCCGAGCAAAAGCAGAGCGACCAGCTCGAACTTACATACACAGTTGTGTGAGGATACGGGATGTAGCCCGGAAGACCTGCCAGAAGCGATGAATAATAGGGAGGAATGGCGAGAGAGGGTCAGGGATATCCATGCTGGTGGTACGACAAGATGATGAGATTTGATGATAAAACACAATATTTTAAACCAATAATATCCCGTTTTGTTAATCCAATAAGCAAATTATCCACATCATACACTTGGTAAAAAAAAATTGGATAAAAACATAAGGTACGTAGCAGGATTTTAAATACTCTAATAATATGAGCCTGTCTGGTCTTCGTGCCGAGTGGGCTTTATTAATTTGAATCGTCTGGTCCCAGTGAGCCGTCCACCATCAGCGAGGGTAAGTTCATTGCTTGGCGCCTGGGGTGCCCCAGTAGGGAAATTTCCAAAGGGATCAAACATTTTTGCAACTGCCACGCATGAATCTTGATTTGTGCGCGGTCACCACATTAAAATGACCTTGTGTCAAATCCTACCCGGTTGGAGGTTGGATAGATATCAATAACATGGGCCTGTCAGGTTTTGGCGTCAGGTGGTTGTTTGAACTACCTGGTCCTTGGCAGACGTGCTCCAGGAAATATGTGTTTTGCAGAGCTGAGCTTATAGCTTTGTGCCAGAGGCGTCAGGTGGGTGTTATTTTGCCGTATCTGCTAGTTCCAGTCGGCTGACTCACAAAGTAGTACCTGTTTTACAGGGCTGACTTCATAGCTTGGCGCCAGAGTCGCCCCACTTTTGGGCTGAGTTTATAGCTGGGTGCCTGAAGCACTCCAATATTGGGAATGCCGAAAGGACCCAGCATTTTTGTGACAGCCACAAATAATTTTTAATTGGTGCGTGGCTCTCACGATAAAACGACCTTGTGTCATATTTCAACTTGGTGGGAAGTTGGTTAAATTCCATTAATAATATGGCCTCTGTTGAGGCAAATCTAACTCAGCCATATTTTAATAAATACTTATTAAGATTAAATATTGATTTTTAAAAATCATTGAGAATATAACGTAATTAACAAAGGGAGTTGTTCCGTCGGTGGCGACATAGTTACTGTTTCAGACTAAAAAGATTCTCTCGGTAAGGTTCTCTAAATTTTAATCCTTTCCAGGGAAAATCTAATTCTAAAATTCAACAATTTCAAGGGAGCTCAAATTCAAATACGAAACAATTTTTTTTTTTAATTCGAAGGACTTTTCGAAATAATGAGAAGAATAAGAATGTATTTGGTTAAAAAACGAAACTGGAAACCAAAACAAAAATATAAAACAGTAACCATCTCTCCACGGACAAGATGCAACTGTTGCAGGAGTAGATGAATTTGTCGATCACGTAAACTTTTAGAAAAGAGTGACGACTGCTAAGGCAAGAAAACAAAAGATGAAGTGACTATATTTAAAAGCCAACTTTTTACTCTGTTATGGGTTAAATAGTATCATTTCTGTTTCACAAGAATGACTTCGGCACTGAATAAACCACAAAGGTTGATATAACATTAAACAAAGAAATCAAACCAAGCCGATTTTTATTTTGCAAGAATTACAAGAAAAGTGTTTGAGAGCGTTAGCTACGAGCAAATTGATGTAATCATCGTAGATCCTAGCGGTTTTAGCAAAGCAAAATGTATGCAGGGGGGTTGCACCCAAAGGAAATTCTCTTCTTCTTGCTCTGGAGGAGGTTAATTAGCGAATTTAGGATCGAAGAACAATTAAAAATGAACCGTCGATGGAAATGTTGATCATTCCTATAAAACGGCACAATTGCTTGAGAGACGTTGGTACAAAAAAGACCAAGATTGCATTTACCTTCTCCAGCAGTGGAGGGATCCTAATACAATTGCTGTGGTTCCCTAGGAAGTTGATGTTTGAAGATCCGAATACGCATTTGTCCACGTTCAGTCGAAAGCTGTAATAGGTGTTGTAATATTTCGTGTAGGTGTTGTTTGTGTGAAGCGATGTCCCAACAGGCTATCAGAATATCATTGATGCCTGCATTCACAAATGTTAGTCCACGCAATACTTCCTCCATCAGCCTCCGGAGTGTTAGAGTTGCATTACGCAAACCAAATGACATTTTAATGAATTCGTATAAGCCAAAGGGTTTTTTTATCATTCAGGTTTTTCGGATTATTTTCTTCATCTTTATTGTTATATTCACAACGTTTCGGCCGATATGTCCTTCGGCATTCTTCAGATGTTTCTTGCTGAACTCGGGAACCTATACGGAACTTCGAACAAATCCTTTATTTAATCCCCGGGGTTCGCTTGCTCTGATTCCAGATGATTGTCACTTAGAAGCCTAGGGAACCAACGCCTATAACTGTCACGCTGTGTGTACCATACCCATGATACGGATATGCAAAACGTACATATAATGTTCATAACATATATGCATAGAACATAGGAATCCCGAAACACGAAAAACACGTGACTTCTTAGTTCAGGTACGAAACATTTTATTACCTTTGAGTTTCAAGGTTCTTCGACATAAGGAGAGAGATACATATTCTTTCTATTCTAGCCTTTTCATCTACCCACCATATCGTGCCACACCTGCCCAAGGCCTCCTCATGTCGTCTTTTCTAGGGTGACAATTTTATCGTTCCACCCTGTATCTTAGCATTTGAAGAGAATTACTAGAAAAGTGTGTTAGGGCATTAGCTACGAACAAGTTGATATAGTCGAAGTGGGTCTGAGCGGTGTCGTCCGCTTGTGACTGGTATCATGAGACTAGCAGTTCACTGGCCAGGTTTCTAGGCGTGGCTGCACTATTAGTGAAGTCGTCATGGTGTTACATAATGAATAGGTTGCGCATTAATTTTGTAAAGTTAGGGTAGAATTCATTATATAGGAATTCAAAAGTTTACTGGTAATTCGTTAGAAGAGTCATGGAAAAGAAAATAACCAGAAAATAGACAAGACTTGACCCCTGGCTGAACTTTTTGGTAGTTCTCTGATTAATTGATTCAATCGTGAGATTAGGGTCAGTAGATAGAGTTAATTAGAGAGTATTCAAGGCGCCGTAAAAAACTGACGGCTAAAAATGGCAATTTCACCAACACACGGTTGGTGTGGAATTTTTGGCGACAAAAGACGTCGAATATCAAATAGACTTTATCTTTATTTATGCGAAAAGAAGTGGATACAGAGATCAAGATAAGCCCAAGACAATCCAAAGAATAAGTTGTATACAACAATGGGTGCGAGCGTCATCGTCCGCATGTGACTGATATCGTGAATTTAGCGGTTGGCAGGCCAGCCTTTTAGGCGTCGCTTGCACGACTGGTGAAGTCGACGTGAGTCCGACGAGCAAAGTTTACTCGTGACTGGTCTGGTGAGTCTAGCGGTCGGCAGGCCAGCTTGTAAGGCGTCGCTGCATGACTGGTGAAGTCGACGTGGGTCTGAGCTCTCTCGTTTACTTTTGACTGGTATCGTTATGCAAGCGATTGTCAAGCCAGGTTGCTGGACATCACAACACGACTTGTGAAGTCGACGTGGGTCCGAGTGGTATCGTTTACTCCTGACCGGTATCGTGAGGCTAGCAATGTGCAGAACTGATTGCTTGGCGTTGCTGTACTACTGGTGAAGTTGACGTTGATCCGAGTGGCTCATTTACTCCTGACTGGTATCGTGAGGCTAGCAGTTAGCAGTACAGGTTGCTAGATGTCGCTGCATGACTGATGAAGTTGACGTGGGTTCGAACGGCATCGTTTACTCGGAACCGGTATTTTGAGGCTAGCAATGTACAGACCTGGTTGCTGGGCATCGCTGCACTACAGGTGAAGTCAAAGTTAGCAGGCCAAGTAGCTAGGTGTCGCTGAATAACTGGTAAAGTCGACGTGGGTCCAAGCTACATCTTATACTTTTAACTGGCATCGTGAGGCCTGCGGTTACTAGGCCAGTTTGCTAGGCGTCACTGCATTACTTGTGTAGTCAACGTGGGTCCGAGTAGTATTGTTTACTTTTGACTGGTATCGTGAGGCCTACGGTTGCTAGGCCTGGTTGCTAGGCGTTACTGCACCCCTGGTGAACTCGTCCGCTTGTGGTTTGCTCTGTTACTCCATGTGTTCTTTGAATCGGGCTGACTGAGTTGTAAAGCTGGTAATAGGTCATCGTCATCATTAGTGCCGGTCCAGGCTCGAGATGACTTGCCCGAAAAAGGGCAGTAGTCGTAAAACAAGACAAGTGTCCTGGTAAAGACCGTTAAAAAAGGAACTTCTGAGTTTATCACTCTTCGCTGGGAAAACAGTGGTGATGGCGTCTAGTTACTTGGAACTCTAGAAGTCATACCAATAAAAGAAGCAGTCAAATTCTTTCAACTCGGGCTCTACTCGCTACTTCTCTATCGTCTATGACCGCAAATTTTATAGCGAAGCTTGTCGCTTCTCTACCGGCTTAAATTACAACTGATTAGGGACAGAAAAAATTGTCGTTAATTTCCGTTCTATTATGAAACGGGTCATCCAACGACGAAGAGAAGTTTGCAAATATAACTTGCCACATGCAGCAGTTAGAAAATATCTCCGAAACGATTCACAGGTTAATTATCTCGAAAATAGCTTTCGGTTTGCAGTGGAAAATTTTATTCTCTAATGACATTGGTGATCGTGACGTACTGATACCTTAGATTCCCAAAGTAAGTTTCTAGTTGCTACGATACAACAAATATCAATCATTTAGCGGTGTACAGCAAGTTTGAATTCAAAATTCTTCTGTTTATTGAGAACTCATAAGGATTCAATATGAAATTAAAACAAAATAAACCATATAATTGCTTACAAATTACTAGTGTTAGATAGGAATACTTGAAACTATATAACTGTACAAATTATTTATATTAGATAGCTATGCTTGATATCTTATAACTAAGTGAGAAAAATCTCTTACGAAATAACGATATAAAAAATGTAATACATACCTACAATGAATGCAATTCCCGAATCTCTCGGCATGAAATAACCCTTGCCCTGTTGATATGCCGTTAAAATCACTCCATAAATCAATTAATCTGGATTAGAAATTGATCTTATGTCAAGATCTGGCTATGGCGGAAAGGTTGGGTATATACATACATTCTTCTTTTTCTTTTTCTTCTTTTTCTTCTTCTTCTTCTTCTTTCATTTTTCTTTTCTTACTTCATCTTCTTTTTTCTTGTTTGTTCGTCTTCTTTTACTTCTTTTATTTTTCTTCTTATTTCTCTTTCTTGACTTTTCCTTTATTTTTCTTCTTTTTCTTCCTCTCCTTCTTTTATTTTTCTTCTCTTTCTTCTTCTTTTTACTTCTTTTTTGTCTTCTTTTTCTTCCTCTTTTTTCTTTTCTTCCTCTTTTTTTTCTCCTTCTTTTTCTTTTTTCTTCTTCTTTTTTCTTCTTTTTTATTTCTCTTCTTCTTCTTCTTCTTTCTTCTTCTTCTTCTTCTTCTTCTTCTTCTTCTATTTTCCTTGTTTCTTTCTTTTCTTTTTTACTTTTTCTTCTGCTTTTTTACTTTTTTTTTCTTCTTTTTTCTTCCTTTTCTTCTTCTCCCGCTGCTCTTGCTACTACTTCTAATTGTACTACTACTACTACTGCTACAATTCTACACTGAAATAATTATGCCGTCGAGTGTATAAAAATGTTAATCATCGTTATCTTTGGAAAGAAATATGTCGAACATACAAAGGATTTAATTATCCTCTAAAAAATTATCTGTCCTGTTTAAATGAAGGTTCATCTACGCACACATCGGAGCTCACTAGCTAATTATTCGTCATTTTATCTTTTAAAAAGTTTTTTTTAAAAAGACAGTTGTATTACTTGTGTGAAAAAAAAAAGAAATAGAAATTCCTCTTCTTCCTCGTCTATCTGTTCATCTCAACGCGATTCTATTTCATTAGCTCTAAAATTGTTACGTATTGCCTCCAGTGACAGCAAAAACTGATTGCTGTATATTAGTAATTGTGAGTTTTATGTATATTATATTTATTATAATATATTATAATCTTGTTTTCTGTTTGGTATTGTGTTATTAGTCATTTAATGACAACGGTTTTTTTAAGCTATAGGAAAAGAAACGTAATTAGATCTTTATACTGAAGTCATTTGTTAATCAAAACGTAGTTGTGGTACAAGGCCAAAATTACTGGTTGGTTTGACTTGTTGGGTTTTATGGCATATCAACCTTTGTAGGTTATTTAACGCTAAATCCATTTTTATGTAGATAATTATTTATTTATTATTTATTATTATTTATTTTAAATAGAACAGATTATAATCTGTTCTATTTAAAACAATTCAGTTTAGCATAAGTACACAGTTCAATTGCCAAAAACATTTCCCTTTCAAACTATTCAAGCAGTTATATGTAACAATTTAGTTCAGTGTAAATACAGTTTTGATGTCGAAAAACAGTTCTATTTCAAATAATTCACTTAAGCATAAGCACGCAGTTTAAATGTAAGTACGGTTTAATTGTCAAAGACATTTCTCTTTCAAGCTATTCAGTCTACTCAAACAATTGTTTAGCATAATTATGCTGTTAGTTCTATTTAACCCATAGATAGGGCCCTATCAGGTGCTACCACTCCGGTCCAGAGAGGACCGGGGAGCAATGGCAATGAAGGAGTACTCCGCATTCCCCGAAGCTCCAGCACTGCTGGAACCTCACCATCAGATTGTTTAGTGCCATTTCCAGGACACTCGTTAGGGGGGTCTTTCCCCTCTGCAGAGGTGCAGTCAGTGTATTCTACAGCCCCAGCTAACTGGGCAATACGCAGAATTAAATGTCAAACAGTTTTATTTCAGATAATTCAGTTCAGGATAAGAACACAGTTTAGACGTCAAAAACAGTTCTATTTCGAGCAATTAAGTTCAGCACTAGTTCGCAGTTCCAATATCAAAACAGTTCTATTTAAACAATTCAATTTAGCATAAATACGCAGTTTAAATGCAAAAAATCAGTATAGTGAAAGAAGCACGGTTTAGTTCTATTTAATCCATAGATAGGACCCTTATCAGGTGCTACCACTCAGGGCCAGAGTGGACCTCGGAGCGATGGCAATGAAGGGGTACTCCGCATTCCCTAAAGCTCCAGCATTGCTGGAACCTCACCATCAGATTGTTTAGTGTCATATACCCCGCCGACTGGGCATGAAATTACTGGAGAGGATCGAACAATTGTCTACTAGTTTATGAAACATTGCAACGCATGAAACGCCCTATTCATTTACTTACTTCAACTTAATCTGGCACAAGGCATAAAGTGTGGGTAACCTTGTGAGGATCGAATTCATTCACAATTGGCTGCTAACCTCATTCACTTAAAATTGTATCTCTTGAGATGCCTACGTAATGAACTAAGCTTAATCTAGTTTGGCGCAAGGTTAAAATTATGGAGCACCTAGTAATAATAGGACTCACTAACTAGCCTCGTTCACTAAACTCGATTATCAGCCCTAACACCAATTGAGTCATTTACTAAAAATAGTTTGATAGAGTGAGAATCGAAAAAGTGTAAGAGCAATTTATGCTGTCGACTATTGGCGACCTTTAAAGCCGCTGTCACAGCATGCGAGGGTGGTGCTGGGTTTTCTTTTTTATGGGTTGAGTTGCTTGCCTTATGTTATCTGGTTTTGAACTATTGACCGTGTTGCTTAACAAGACCCGACAAATTACTCAAAAAACGAAGAAAGACTGCGTTTCGTTTCCCATATGAACAACTATAAATCTTATGGAATAGTTAATTAGGTTGAAACAAAACTTATTGGGGTATTTATGAGGTATCTTAAACAAGTCCTGGCGGCAACACCCCACAAGACACCAACTGTACGACCACCTACCTCCTATCACGAAAACTATTCAAGTTAGACGAGCCAGACATGCAGGACACTGCTGGAGAAGCAGGGACGAACTCATAAGAGATGTACTCTTTTGGACCCCCACACATGGCCGTGCAAAAGCAGGACGACCAGCTCGAACATACATTCAGCAGCTATGTGAGGATACGGGATGTTGTCCTGAAGACCTACCTAGGGCGATGAACGATAGGGAGGAGTGGCGAGAGAGGGTCAAGGATATCCGTGCTACCAGCGCGATATGATGATGATGATGAGGTATCTAACCAGCAACTTTTACCGGTATATCTATTAATAGAATATGATTTATTAACTGAAATAAGAATCGATAACTTATTGAGGTATTTAACCAGCAACTTTTACCGGTATATCTCTTAACAGAATATGATTTATTAACCGAAATAAAAACTATCAAAATCATCGCCTTGTTAACAAAAAGTTATAAGTTGGGCGACCTTAGTCAGGGCAATCCAAAGGCTTTCTTTTCATTAGCTACAACACCGAGGTGAAGGGGAGGTCGCTTACTCCTTTCCTTAATTGATTCACTTGGTCTTGATCCAAATCTTATAATGCTAAATCTTAAACAAGGAGGCATCAGGTACCATTTTATGAGACTTTGGTATGACTTGACCTGTAATTGAACCCCGGTCTCCCAGACCATTGTCAAACACTTGAACCATTATGCCAATTGGCTGGTAAATAATGGTAATCAATTTAAACCATAATAATCAAATCTATTTCTTCTTGTAGCTTAGAAGTCTAGATAAGCCAGGTGAATAGTTCTATTAAATACACCAATTGCGTCTCTGCCGAGGAGTAAGAACACCGCCCTCCAACTGTACATGACACTAAATTGCATCTGATGGTTAGGTCGTATCCTGGAGCTATGTGAAGTATCCCTTAATTTTCATTACTCCTTGGTCCACTTAGACGTAGAGTGGTAGTACTTGTTGGATCAATTATAATTGTTCAATCATTTACTATGCTTGAAGACATTTAACTGTTTGCAAACAAATGGTTAATATTAAATTGAATTATTCGTATTAGATATCAATGTTTGAAACCATTTAACTGTGCCAAATAAAACCATTTGTGTTTTATAGCAATACTTGAGACTATTTTATTGTGTACAGACAAATGAGTTCTGGGTCGTTTAAAATAATTATATATATATATATATGTGTGTGTGTGTGTGTGTGTGTGTGTGTGTGTGTGAAGAATATTTGGAATTATATGACCCACAAGGGTTGATATGCCATAAAGAAATTCGAGACGCGATGATTTCTTTGCAGGCGTTTTGAACCGCTGTTTCGTTGTTGAAGATCTCTCTTGTGGGAAGGTGGTAGAAATGTTTTAACAAGTAGTACTCGATCAGAAAGTGGTCTGGAGAGTAAGTTTGGTAATTTAGAATATCATTATCTACTTCTGCAGTCATTAGCGATCTGGTGGTTTCAAAGAAATTAACTGACGGTCTTTAATTGACCAAAGATGGACGTAAACGCTGGATTTTTCTGGTCCCTTTGTTTAACGGGGTATAACCTTCCTGGGTTATTCAATACCAAAGCTATCCTTATAGAATAAGAGCAGAGATATAATTTAACCCATAGCTTAAAGCAAGGGTGAGCAAACTATGGCCCGCAGGCCGCATGCGGCCCACTACACTGTTCTATTCGACCTGTGAGAAACTCTAGAAAAGATTTAAAAAAAAAAACAAACACTTGCACTTGAATCGAGACTAAATTTTTTTGATTTTAAAAAATGCAGCTATTTGATGATTCATAACCCAGTGATTCGGCCCTCCCACCAAAAAGTTTAAAAAGTTAGAAAAGATTTTAAAAAAAACAAACACTTGCACTTGAATCGAGACTAAATTTTTTTGATTTTAAAAAATGCAGCTATTTGATGATTCATAACCCAGTGATTCGGCCCTCCCACCAAAAAGTTTGCCCATTCTTGGGGGATAAGTGGTTTCAAGAGTATTAGTCCGAAAGTGAGCGTAATAGCGCGACTGGAGTTCGAACTCACTTACTTCGAGGTCGCAGTTCAGCATTGTAGCCATTACGTCATGTAAACGCTGGAGTTCTGAGAGTATTTTGTCCATGTTTTGTTTGGAAAAGACTTGTCTGATCCGATGGTTTCTCTAAGATACAAGAAGTAATGGATGCTTTCACTTCCGACTACTAAAGGTTTCTCTAAGATACAAGAAGTAGTGGGTATTTTTTTTTTTTTTTTTTTTTTCGCTTATTTTTTAAAGGCTGCAGTTAGTTTCACCGTTATATTCATGTGACCTTCATGTGTGCAAAGATCTGATTTCTATTATAGAAAAACAGTGCAATAAAAATAATTGCAATGTAACGTTGAGGATATAGTCATGTGAAATTAAATTTCCCATATAGGGTTGAAATGACGTTAAACAAATAAACCAAACTAAACCTAATAATAATTATGATTATAATCAAATTTCAGCTTTGAATAACCATAAACAGTTGATATGCCGTTAAACAAATAAGCCAAATCAAACCATTAAACATTTAGAATTGAATCAAATTTCGGCATAAAATAAGCCATATAGAGTTAATATACCATTAAATAAATCATCAATCATCATGTCAGCCGCCAGCACAGATCTCCCTGGCCCTCTCCCGCCACCCGTCTCTATCGTCCATCGCTCTCGAAAGGTCTTCAAGGTTACATCCTGTATCGGCATCGAGCTGTTGTATATAGGCTCCGGCTGGTCGTCCTGCCTTTTCTCGTCCATGTGAAGGGGTACTCAGGAGTAGGTCGCTTATGAGTTCGTCCCCACTTCTCCAGCAGTGAAGCCACATGTCTGGTTCGTCTAACTTGGATAGTTTTTGTGATGGGTGGTAGGTGGCCGTACAGAAGCTGTTTTTTAAGGTGCTGCCGCCAGGACTTATTCAATATTGCTCGCAACTTTCTTGTGTAATTGCCGTCAAGCCTTTTCTCCATACTTTTAGTTAGCGTCCATGTATTGCACCCATATAGCAGTATCGATACGACTGCTGCTTGGCAAAAACTGCGTTTTATTTCATCGGTCAGGACTGACTTCCATATGACCATACATTTGCTTGTCGCATGTTGATGTCTGTCTCGGTTGATGAGACACTGCTTCCAAGGTAGGTGAACTTGTCCACTACCATTTCGTGTGGAGATGTCGCCTCTTTGATTAAAGCACATATGTTCCGTCTTGTCTGCGTTGGAATGGAGGCCTATACCAGCAGCTACTCATTCCAGACTATGTAGCAGGGTTTCGGCTTGAGCGGGTGTATTTGTCAGTAATTGTCCGTAATTGTTTGTGCGGGGTATTTTCTGCTTCTTTCCTTTGTCAGCTTGAAACTGTTGTCTTTCATTTTATCAATAGACGTTCTAAGCACGTAGTCTAGATAGATGATAAAGAGGTATGGGGCTAATGTGTCTCCTTGTAGCACACCTGCTACAATGTCAAAATAGTCTGTGTCTCCATCCGGGGAGCAGAAAACATTTAGAAATGAATCAAATTCAGTATAAAATAAGCCATAAAGAAATTATATACCGTTAAACAAATAAGCTAAAGAAAACCTTGGTTCGCAGCTTCGATTTAGGGAAATGTTCTCTGGTTTCATTTTGGTCTCGTTTCTGCACAGAACGGTCTTGTTTGTTCTTTACTATCTTTTTTCTTTTTTTAATTCCAGAACATCATATTACAACCAAGAATTGGATTATTTTCGGAAGAAAAAAAATAGACATCTGGTGATTGATTCATTCTATTTTATTGGAATTCAGGTAGCCATCTTGTTTTCAGTTTTGCGACACAAAAAGGTCCGTCTTCCCAATAACAAGGCTGGAACACGTACTAAGTCTAGACTTGTAGCTTGTTCTTGCTAATATATGCTTTAGTCATCTCTCATTGGCCGATGTCCTACTACTACTAATGGGCAAATCTATAAATATTTGTTAGCAATTTGTAGACGGCTGATACATCTTAAATAGATCCCCACCAAAGCAATCCAGCATATTTTCTGTGTGATAATTTGCAATTTTTGATTTTCAGTATTATAGTTTTCAACATTCTATTTTCATTGTCATGATTTTCAATATTCT
Source organism: Sepioteuthis lessoniana (assembly GCA_963585895.1). NCBI lineage: Eukaryota > Metazoa > Mollusca > Cephalopoda > Myopsida > Loliginidae > Sepioteuthis > Sepioteuthis lessoniana. Next base: position 54,235,155 of record OY757940.1, read on the forward strand.
TTTTTTATTCTTATAATTTTCTATATCCTGCTTCAGTATTAGTCTTTCCAATATTCAATTTTCAGTTGTATAATGTTAAATTATTAGAGAGATTATTAATTATTTTAATTATTTTTTTGATAATTGATTATATTAATTACTTTATTATCTAGTTTGGTGAGGTTATGGACTGGTTACAAATCTTTGAAAGTAATTGCCATCATTGTCATCATGTCTTCCTGCCAGCACGGATATCCTTGACCCTCTCTCGTCACCTGTCTCTATCGTCGATCGCTCCTGGTAGGTCTTCAAGGCTACGTCCTGTATCGACCCAGAGCTGTTGTATATAAGTTCTAGCTGGTCGTCCTGCCTTTGCTCGTCCATGTGCATGAGTCCACAGGAGGATGTCGTTTATGAGTTCGTCCCAACCTCTTCAGCAGTGTCCTGCATGTCTGGTTCGTCTAACTTCGATAGTTTTCGTGATGGGTGGTAGGTTGATGTACAGCTGCTGCTTTATCGGGTACTGCCTCCAGGACTTGTTTGAACTTAGTCGCAAAAGTTTATAAGTTTGCAATTGTGCCAGATGAGCCATGTCAAAATTGTTCTAGACCGGATATTGAACATAAACAAATCAAGAGTTTTGCATCTGGGTAAGAAATACAAGTTTTTTTTTTCCGCCGCGTTATGGTCCAGTTCGAACCCTTAAAACATAAATTTCCGACATAGACTTCATTGCTCGTACATCTGTGTGACTTTCAAATCACTCAACGCGGCAGCACACCAACTACCACGATACTACCAACCAGAGGTGGTATCTTTCTCAACTTGAACTGCTTCTGTCACGTGATATACATGCTGCAAACGAGCGCATACGGATATATCGTTAAACTTTCGATTCTCATCCAACTGAGATTGACGAGCTGGGTAAAAGTGAAATGGTTGGTTGGCTGGTTAGGTTTGATAGCATATCAACCTTCGTAGGTTATTTAATGCCAAATTCTGTTCATATATATATATATATATATATAAATGAGTAAAGGGTGAAAAATAGACAGAATATAGTGTCTGTGCCGTGTGCACTTGCGTGTATATGCATGTGTATGTGTGTGTGCGTATGTATGATCGTGCGTAATTGCGCACGCATGCTCGTGACTGACAGACGTTTCAATCACAAAATCGTCTATGGAAATTATTACTGTTGCCGTTTCTTAAGCGAATAGACTTTGACAAAAACCCATAACCAGAATTATTCATTTTCTACCACAGTAATTAATTTCTATTTTATTGTCAAGTTGCAATTTAATTACATCTTTCGATTTGAAGACAAATTGTATGTCTTTAATTGGAATCATTTTGAGATAAGATTTCTTAATCTGAGAATTAATTTTTATTTATTGCGGACTTTTTGTCCTCATCTTGGTAGTTTTTGTGTTGTTTCTTTCACTACGTTTCGGCCAAAGTTCACCTCTGGCCTTCTTCAGGTGATTTACCACGACCTCGGATAGGAATGCTGAGTCTTGTAACCGTATCCCCAGTAATTACTGCCTTCCATAGTTGTTGTCTATCGCACCACGTTTTTGACCAAGTAAACCTCTGGCCGGCTTGGGTAGGATTTGAAACCGCTATCTTCTGGCAGTGCGCACCTGGAATCGTAGAGACTCAACGCCCCTATTCGCTGCGCCACGAGGCTCGTAGATAGTTTCCGTGATGGGAGGCAGGTGGCCGAATAGTTGGTGCCTTATGGGGTGTTGCCGCCAGGACTTGTTTAATATTGCTCGCAATTGGTTAGTTGGGTTTTATGACAGATCAACCCTTGAAGGTTATTTAATGCTAGATCCTGTTTATACATATATTTATCAAATATATCATTTGTAAACAAATAGATTGTAGATAGCATTTTTAAATGAGCCAGAGCTCATTTCTTTTCACATATTAAAATGGTTTCAAGTATTGCTCTGTAACACTAAATTTTAACATGCGTTATTTGTTTCCACACAGTTAAATCAGTATACATGAATGATTTGTAAGTAAATAGTTGTAGATATTTTTTTAAATTAGAGCTAATTTGTTTGCGCACAATTAAGCTTTAATCGGCTCATTGACCAAGTGGGTACAGTGTTCGCCAATGGCTCGGGAGACCAGGGTTCAACTCCAGGTCGAGTAATACCAAACACTTAAAAAATGGTACTTGATACTTCCTTGCTTAACACTCAGCATTATAAGGTACGTATCAAGGGTAAATTGGAGAAATCCGGAGAAAGGAGTAGCGCCCTCCCCTACACTTTGGTGTAGTAGCTATTGAAAAGGGAGCCTTCGGGTCGCTTTCGACTACAATCGCCAACTTTACTTACTTATTGCTTGCATACAGTTACTTGGTTCCAAGTATTTTTAGCGAACACTGATAATTCTATTTGATATTAATCATTTGTTTGCACAGAGTGAAGTGGTTACAAGTATTGCTATTCAACACAAATAACTCTATTCAACACGATAGATTTATTTGCTAACAGTCAAATGGTTTTAAGTATCAGTTTTTGCACACGGTTAAACAGTTTCAAGCAGTCTTATCTAACACAAAGAATTCTATTTAGTATTAATCATTTATTTACACACACTTAAATGGTTTCACGTATTACTATAGATATCAATAATCTTATTGGCACATAGTTAAATGATTTCAAGTATTGCTATGTAACACCAACTATTTAATTTAACATCACTCATTTGTTTGCACAGATTCCAATGATTAAACGGTAATATTTGACGCATAGATAGGACCCTGTATGATACTATCACTCCGGGTTAGAGAGAACCAGCGAGTCATAGCAATGAAGGAGTACTCCCCATTCCCCAGAACTCCAGCGCTCGAGCCTTACCGTCAAATTATTTAATGTCATATCCAGGATATTTGTTATCGGGGGTGGGGTCTTACCCCTTCTGCACACATGCAAATGGTGCATTCTAGAGCTCTAGACGACTGGGCTTGATAGATAGATAGATAGATAGATAGATAGATAGATAGATAGATAGATAGATAGATAGATAGATAGATAGAAAACAAGCCGATTTGGTTAGTCGTATTTGATGTTATATCAACCCTTGTATAAAAGAAAATAAATAATCAAAATTGAAATGAAGGTATGACATTAAAATGCCAAATTGCAGTATAAAGGAATAATGTTTTAGGAGGCTTTAATGAGTAATTCTATACTGTAAATTCCGTAGTTTTCTAGTTCGGACACTGACTCAAAAAGATAATACAGACAATAAAGTTTAAAAAACAAATTTTATACAAAAGAAACAAGAAAAAAAAAAGAAGAAAAGGATAAAGCGTTGCAAATTTTGGTGTAATTTGCGGGACTTATCGCTGAGAGGATGTCGGGAAAATAAAGTTCACTAAATTTAAGTAGTTTTTTTGGTTTCGTTGAAAAGTTTCAGTTTTCGTTTAGTTTGGTGATTTCTTCATAAATTTTTCTTTAAGTAGAATTGTTGGGCTGAATTTTCAGCTCGCGTAGCAGAATTCTCGGGTCAAATTTTCAGTTTTCATTTAGTTTTAATTGAGTCTTCAGTAAAGTTATCTTTCAGCAGAATTCTCGGGTTGAATTTTCATCTTTCGTTTAATTAGTTGAATTTCAGTAAATTTGTCTTTAAGTTGACTTTTAGTTGAATTTCACAGAGAGCTTCTTTCCTTTTTGAATACTTTTCGGCTGTTCAAGAAGCGAGTGATGAAACCTTTCAGCTGTCTATTTTCTCCTACCTCAACAGTTTAGCTTGCGAGTTTAGAGTGAAAATTATTCCAAACTGCTGATAAAAATGGTGGGAACCAGCTTCAGGTACCTTGTTGTCTAGTTTCCCTTCTCCCTTATCCACACACTAGACGATCTGATGGTGAGGCTCCAGTGATGCTAGAGCTTTGGGGAATGCGGAGTACCTCTTCATTGCCATTGCTTCAAGATCCACTCTCATCCGGAGGTAGGGCCCTATCTGTGGGTTAAAAAGAACTAAACTACGTTTGACAATTAAACTGTGTACTCATGTTAAACTGAATTGCTTGAAATAGAACTAATTATTTGCATAAAAGTGAATCTGGCAATAAATAACCAACAAAGGTTGATATGCCATAAAACCGAAACAATCGATCAATCAATCCCTCCTCCACTCTAGCCAAAAGTAAGTGCAATACGTACTCGGTTGGTTCTCTTGTAAGAAATAAATTTTTATATGTAATTTATTTAATGACAAATTATGTTTGTACATCTATATTAACTATATTAGTTAGTAAGAAACAATTTTTAAACGAGCCAGAGCTCGGTTTTTTTGTTTTTTTTTGCACATAGTTAAATGGTTACAAGTATTGCTAAGACTGATAGTTTCATATGCACACAGTTAAAAAGCTTCAAGTATTGCTATTTAAAAATAGTCATTCAGTTCAAAATTATTCCTTTGCACAGTGAAAAGGTTCTTGGTATTTCTGCGTAAAACTAATAATTCAATTTAACAGTAATTCGTTTGCACATCGTTAGATGGTTTCAAACTTAGAAAATAATGAAATATTTTTTATTTGACCCATAGATAGGACCCTAACATGTACAATCGCTGCGGTTCAAAGTGGGCCTGGGAGTAATAGTAATGAAATGGTACTCCACATTCACCCGAGCCCTAGGACTGGAGCCTCACCATCAGAGTATTTAATGTCATACAGAGGATACTTGTGTGTGGAGGGTCTTAACCCTCGGCAGAGATACAGTCGGTGTATTTTACGGCTGACTGGGCAGGAGAAAGCTAAGATATGAACAAGCTTAGACAGAAAATTACGAGAAGAAGGGAAACATATGAAAAGATCAAGATAATGTTTAATGTGCTAGTGGTGAAATGGTTATCGTCGTAGGAAATGGACACGGCGACATGAGTTCAAATCCTAGACGAGATTGACTGCATTTCACATAGCACTAATACCCTTGGGAAAGGTATGAATCCAAGTATTCTCCATCCAGCTATGGGTAAATAGTAGGACAGACTAGGTTCTTCAGCCTTCGTGAGGCAACTAGTCTAGGAGAAAGAAAACTCTGAATTCAAACCTGTTAAAAACCGCTTAAAAATTGACCTTGTGTCATATCCTGCCCGAGCGGAGGGGTTAATAGTAGGGTAGACTGTGTTCTTCACCCTTGGTTAGGCCACAAGTCTAGGAGAAGGAAAACTCTGAATTTAAACCTCTTAAATTCCGCTTAAATTGACCTTGTGTCATATCCTACCCGAGCGGACGGGTTGGTAAATATGGATAATGTTTAATGGCCTATCAACCTTCAAGGGTTGCTTAATGCTAAAGCCATCCAGGCAGAAGAACAACAGGGACACTATTTAACCCATAACTGGAGGGGTAAGGAGTTAATTTCCCAAGGGTATGACTCCAAAAGGACACTTGATAGCGGAACAGGAGTTCAAACTCACTTGTTTCGGGACTGCACTCCAGTGCAATAACCATTACTCCCCAGAGAATCCCCAGTAGATAGTTATAAAAAGACTAAGATAGGTTGCCGACTTTGCTGAAACACACTGAGATATGAACCAGCTTAGACAGAAAACAAGCAGATAGATAGATAGATAGATAGATAGATAGATAGATAGGTTGGTTGGTTCGTTGGGTTTCATGCCATATCAACCCTTGTAGGTTATTTAACGCCAAATTAATTTCTATGCAAATATTCAGTTCTATTTCAAACAATTCAGTTAACATGTGTACACAGTTTACTTGTCAAAAAAATTCTATTTGAAGCTATTCAGTTTATTCAAACAGTTCTAATTCAGCTAATTCAGTTTAATATAAGTATAGATTTTCTTTACACACAGTTAAATGTCAAAACTGTTCTATACTAAACAATTCAATTAGCGTAAGTACAGTTTCAATGTCAAAAACAGTTCCATTTCAAACAATTCAGTTTAGCATAAGTAAACAGTTTAATTGTTAAAAAAACATTTATATTTCAAGCTATTCACTTTAGTCCAACAGTTCTAATTCAAACAATTCAGTTTAGCATAAGTATGCAGTTTAACTCATATCAGGTGGTACCATTCCGGGCCTAAGTGGACTTGGGGGCGATGGCAATAAAGTGGTACTCTGCATTCCCCAAACTCCAGCATTACTGGAACCTCACCATCAGATTGCTTGGTGTCATACCCTGGACACTCGTTGGGCAGGGGGGAGTCTTACCCCTCGACAGAGAAGCAGTCTGTGTATTCTACAGCCCCAGACAATTATATAGGTACAACTCAACTTAGATAGATAGATAGATACATACATACATACATAAGAAACCTTTGTACCATAGCCATGATGTGTGAAACGTACATCGAATGTCCATAAAGATAGAACATAGGAATCTCGAAACACGAAAAACATTTACGACTTCTTGGTTCAGGTACGAAACTTTTTATTACCTTTGAGTTTAAAGGTTTTTCGACATACGGAGAGAGAGGCACAATCTTTCTATTCTGGCTTTTTCATCTGCCCCCCTCCAACACGTGTGGCACAAAGGTCTCCGCGAGCAAGCGAAAGCCGACCGTCTTCTCCCGAGGTAGGACTCAACTCTACTAACTTTCTTCAAATTCCCCAAATCCTCTGCGCACTTCCGGTGCGTGACGTCATTCACACTCGCGAGCCCCCGTTTCCCATTTCGGACTATTGTGACATCTCTGTGTGACACGTCCGCTCTGCCAGTGCGCGCGTGAACACCTGTGTTAATGTTGCACCTAACTAACCCATGTGCTGAACCGAAAGGTTCTCAGCCTAACTAAACCCAAAGGCATAAACCGAAATCCCACGGCCATTATGTTACACCTACTTTTGCCCTGATAATGACTTCCTACTGATTTATCTATTGTAATTATTTTATGTCTCACAGCTAAAATAATTTTGATAGAGGGTCTTTGTCTTCAAAATTCTGAAATCGAAACGTGTTGGCATAAAACAAAAAACAAACAAACAATAAACAAATCATCAAAAATACACCAATATATACAAACCCTGAACAAAAATATAAGACTACCCTCAAAACTAAAAAAAAATATATTGTTTACAATTTTTAAATTATGAAAATCAGATATATGAAAGATAAGGCATTAAGACAATTTAATTCAAAATATGAAGAAATTTCAGTTCATTTTTTTTTCATATGTATATTAGCATTTATGCTTAATTTTAAAATTTTGTTTTGACATGAATATAAGACCAATGAGCAGAACTATAGAAAGTAAAGGCAAATTTTTATCTAATATTTTTTAGACCCGCCATTAGCTTTGATCATATTTACCAACCCCTCCGCTAGGGCAGGATATGACACAAGGTCAATTTTTAAGCGGAGTTTAACAGGTTTGAATTCAGAGTTTTCCTTCTCCTAGACTAGTTGCCTAACCAAGGCTGAAGAACCCAGTCCGCTCTACTATTTACCCATAGCTGGAGGGAGAAAAATTGGATTCATACCTTTCCCAATGGTATTAGTGCTATGTGAAATGCAATCAGTCTCGTCCAAGATTTGAACTCGTGTCGCCGTCTCCATTTCCTGCGACAATAACCATTACACCACGGACATCTCCTCAAAATTCGGCAAGGCAAACAATCAACTAGTTTCTGAAGATGAACCGAAGGTATTTTTCTCATTCGTCTAAGATTGAGTTTTTGAGTTCAGAAATTGCTGAGTACTGTCGACCTCTTTCATAAATTTTTGCAACAATCAATCCCCACAAATTTTCGAGAGTATGGGGAGTACGCTGGGTGGTCAAGAAGTCTTATTTTTTGTTTAAGCAAAAACTTCTTTGTTGTTGATGCATTGTGGATAGTGACATTATCTTACTGAAAAATCCATTCTTCTTTTATGGAGGATGTAGTGATGTAACTTTTTTGTCGGGAAACATGGTGAGCCGTGTTCAAATTTTGGACAAGGTTATTTGCGTTTAACTTTGAATAAATGCTGAGGAGAAAAGCATGAACCTATCACTTCTTCTTCCTCCATCTAGAAACAAGTTGTAGGGTAGACTGGACTCTCTATTGTTGGTGAGGGTAATCGGTCTAAGGGAAAGATAACTCTAAATTCAACCCCTGTTTACCAACGTGGCAGAGTAACTTTCTGGTGTGAAATGGCAAACAACGAGCTGTCATAACTAAGGCAGTCCGAGATTTTGTTCAGCCACGTTTTAACATCTCTAGCAGCACCACTCTGGCCGAGTTTTATAGCAGCCAGTAGTCTGACTTGGGAGCGATGGCAATAAAGTGGTACTCTGCATTCCCCAAACTCCAGCATTACTGGAACCTCACCATCAGATTGCAGTCTGAGAGGATAAGTTGAATTAACATGTGAGCGCATCCAAGAACCATTCGGGCGCGAACCTGAAATAAACTTAGGTATAACTTAATAAGATGAAGCAAAATCAGCAAACCCCATCTTGTTATGACAAGGGTCATTAGTTGAAATGGCAATTGAGAAGAATGGATCGAATAACCTCATTTTAAAAAAAATATACACCCAACCAGGAGGTGCCCGTGGTGTAATGGTTATCGTCGTAGGAAATGGATACGGCGACACGAGTTCAAATCCTTGACGACACTGATTGCATTTCACATAGTACTAATACCCTTGGGAAAGGTATAAATCCAATTATTCTCCTTCCAGCTATGGGTAAATAGTAGGGCTGACAAGGTTCTTCAGCTTTGGTGAGGCAACTAGTCTAGGAGAAGGAAAACTCTGAATTCAAACCTGTTAAGAATCGTTTAAAATTGACCTTGTGTCATATCCTGCCCGAGCGGAGGGGTTGGGTAAATATGCATATACACCCAACCATTCACACCCACACACGTACACACCCAAATATACATAATAAATAAAAAAAGCAACAAAAAACAAAAAAAAACAAATAATAGATAGATAGATAGATAGTGCATCAACAAAAGAAAGAAATAGACTGTGACAAACAGATAGATAGATAGATAATGAATATACGATGAGAATTCTAACTCAGGGTATAATAGAGAGGAGGTTAAAGGAAATATGTGGGATGGCTTATATCCCATTATCTGATTAAGTTTTACTAAAAGATTGATTTGATTGACGTTATTGCAGAAAATAATTGACATGTTTTTGCTGATTGGGGTAAATATCACCTCGACATTACAGAGAGAGAGAGAGAGAGACGAGTAGATAAGTAGACAAGATGAACAAAGAAGAGTTGTTTCAGAAAAGAAATAAAACTATCTGTAGAAGGCTCATTAGATAAAGTCTCCAGACATTTTTTCGTATGGGCACTTTTATTGATAGTACACACATAAAACTCGAGTCCCCTTCGAAGTAATCTCCTCCGGATGCAATGTACTAGTTGTACTGTTCCAACAACTTCTTCAAGGCCCCATGGAAGTCCTCTTGTGTGAGCATGTCAATGACCTTCGTCATAGCCTCTTTCATCTCCTAAATTGTCTCATAACGACTGCCTCTGAGCTTCGGGAACAACCAAAAGTCACAGGAAGCAAGCTCTTGACTATGGGGAGGCTGAGAAACTGTCTTTATGCCCATACATCAAATCTGTGACAAGAATGAAGTTGTGTACTGGTGTATTGTCCTGGTGGAAATGCCACTGACCCGATTTGAAGAGTGCTGGCCTCTTCCCTAGGAATCTCTTCCTGAACTTCCTTAAAACCTCAACATAGTATTCCTTGTTTACTATCTGTTCAGTTGGAACCCAGTGCATGTAGATCATGCCAGTACTGTCAAAAAAAGGATCCTCAAAAGTTTGTGGGTGGATTTGCTCTGTCTGGCCTTCTTGGGTCTGGGAGAGCCAGCATGCTTCCACTGGGAACTCTGTCTCTTGGTCTCTGTGCCATAACAGTAGATCAAGCTTTCATCGTAGGTCACCAGAACATAAAGAACTGCGGGATCTGAATTGATCAGCTCGACCATCTCCCTGCTGTCATGACAACGTCTTTCTTTCTGATCATCTCAGAACAACCTTGGGACAGACTTCGCGCAAATCTTCCGCATCTTCAGTTCCTCGCGAATAATTGTGTGTACAGTTCCTACACTGACATCAAACTGAGCACTTATTGTCTCTATAGACACATGACGGTCCTTATCCATGAAATTCTTTATTTGGCCAATCAATTCTGGTGTTCTGACTTCCTTACTCTTCCCACACCTCTCACCATCCCTCACAGTTTCCCTGCCTTCCTTGAATCTCTTATGCCACTCTAAAACTGATGCTCGATTCATGCAAGATGCTCCAAAAGCAGTCTGAAGCATTCCATACGTTTCTGTGATATTTTTTCCTAGTTTAAAACAGAATTATATTGCATATCGTTCTTCTAAAGTGTCCTCACGTCCAGATTGTATTCTTGAAATTCACCAGCTGTGACAATCAGGCTTTAGTAGAGTATATTCCAATTGCTGCTGTAGCTGTTTATTTGAACCTGAAATAATAAAAATTGGTCAGTCATCTCATAAGATGTATAGCAATAACGTAGTGAATTTTCAAGTGTTTACAACAATTTTAAATGCCTGTACAAAAAAAAAAGTCTGGAAGGTTATTGAAGGCACCTCGTATTGTTGGCAAATATGATTGTTGGAGAAATTTTAGATTACAAAAATGATTGATTGGACAAAGTCGATCGGTAAACATAAACGGGATCCGATTGTTATGTAGAAAATGGCAAAACCAGAACGAGAATTAAATGTTATTATTTGAACTTGTTGATATGGTCTACCTACCTAAGTATCCAGGTTAAAATGGAATTCACTTTTTGTAGAAATCCCAGACTTGTAATTTATTCAAAAAGGTGATAATAGAAACGATATAGGTCGATAGTATAGAATACGTTTGGGATAAGAAGAGAAAGTCTGAGGATGAATGGAGAGCCAACTAAGTTTCGGACCGAAGTCACCAGAAGCGTAAGATCCCTGTAATATATATATATATATATATATATATATGTGTGTGTGTGTGTATGTTAAATGAATAGGTCCACGAAGAGATTTGTATTTTTTGAAGATTTTTTTCGTTCTTACATATGTGTATGTTTTCAGCTTGTTGTTTTCGTCTGAGAACATATATGGCACAAGGCTTGTAAATGGGGTACTCAATGAGACTTGAACTCACTCGTGTTTGAAGTTTAAATGGTTTTCAGTTGGTTATGGTTTATATAGAGGTCACTCCTCTCTTTTCTTTTCTCTGGGTGTGTCTACCTTAGTCTGTTTCCGGGTTTCGGGTTTTTAATGGCATATCAACTTTCGTTGGTTATTTAATGCCAAAGACATCCTTTAGCAGAACAACAGTGATGCTATTTAACCCATAGCAAGGAGGATAAGGGGGTTCATACCTTTCCGAAGAGTATTTGTCCAAAAGTGAACGTAATAATAATAACATTTATTTATATAAATATATAAATATAAATTTAATATATATATTTATATAATATATATATATATATATAATGTTTATATATAATGTATATTCATATACATATAAATATGTATATATATATATATGTGTGTGTGTGTGTGTGTGTGTGTGTGTGTGTATAAATATATATGCGTGTGTGTGTATAATAAAATAAACGGATAATTCAAACACTTACAATCAGTTTAATGGCAATATTTCGTTCTTTATAAACAGGGGAACTTCATCAGACAAAACATTTTTTCGACATTTTAACAATCAATTTGTTTGTTTGTTGTTTTTAATGGCATATCAACCTTCTTGGGGTATTTGATGCAAAATAGATCCTTCTAGAAGAACAGTAATGGTACTATTTAACAAACAGCTGGGAGAATAAGGGACTTTATACCTTTCCCAAGGGTATTTTTCTGAAAGTGAACGTGATAGGGCGACTGGCGTTCGAACTCCCTTATTAAGTTTCAACAGTCAAGGCCCTTAACCACTACACTACTAGGACATCACCTTTAGCAATGGAGGAAATATATAAACTTACGGAGAATGTAAAAAGGTAAAAAGGAAGTAGTTTATCTATTTCCTCATATATTTACGTTTGTATGTGTGTGTATACATATATATGTATATATATATGTGTGTGTGTGTGTGTGTGTGTGTGTGTGTGTGTGCATATACAGATGTGTTTATATATATATATATATATATATATTAGCAAAGTGATCAACAAATTCTTGCAACTTGCTAGAGAACTAAAAAAACTGGAACATGAGGGCGATGGTTATACCGTTTGTGGTTGGTGCGATTGGAATGGTCCCCAAAAGATTGGAAAAAAGACTGAAAGAAATGGAAATCAGAGCCGAGGAAGTTTTTTAGTTATAATGCACGTGTACTAAAAGTATTTAGCTTATTCATTCATACGTCTAAATACTAAGGACAACTCATCTTTCTCTCGCGTTCTTCTCTTTCTCTCTCTCTCTATCTATCTATTTCTATCTCAATCTCTCTCTCTCAATCTTTCTCTCCCTATCATTACGCCTGTCTCTCACTCACACAATTTCTCCCTCCCTCTGTCGATCAGTCTATATATATATACACACACACACATATATATATATATATATATATATATAATTTTTAACAGTATCTATTGTCTCAAAATTGCTAATTGATCTAAAAGGAATCATTTCTTTGAAGGAGCAAATTAGTGATGATGTCGGAATCAATTCTTACAAAATTGGTCTTCTCTGTTGCCTGATTAGTTTAAGGCATATATATATATATATATATATATATATGAGGGCTATCATGAAAAAGAAGAAAAATAGAATATCTATACACACACGTATATATATATATATATATATGTTTGTGTGTGTGAAGATAGTGAGGAAAATAGTGAATGTGCGTATATGCATGTACGTGTGTGTGTGTGTATGTGTGTGTCTGTGTGTGTATGTGTGCGTGTGTTTGCGTGTATGTGTGCCTATGCGTGTGTGTGTGTGTGTGTGTGTGTGTGATATTATAAAAACGAAGAATAGTAGAGTATATTTATGTGTATGTGTGGGTACATAAAACGAAAGAAAAAATAGTGAATGAGTCTGCGTGTGAGTGTCTGCGTGTGTGTACGTGCGTACGAGTACGTGCGTGCGTGTGTGTATGTATGTGTGTATGTGTGTGTGCGCGCGATATTATGAAAAAGAAGAAAAATTGAGTATCTATAGCGGTTAGAGTGTTCGCCAATCGCCCGGGAGACCTGGGTTCAATCCCAGGTCGAGTCATACCAAAGACTCAAAAAATGGTACTTGATGCCTCCTTGCTTAACACTCAGCATTATAAGGTACGGATCAAGGGTAAAGTGGAGCAATCCAGGGAAAGGAGTAGCGCCCTCCCCTACACCTTGGTGTAGTAAGCTATCGAAAAGGGAGCCTTCGGGTCACCCTCGACTATGGTCGCCTACTTTACTTACTTATATGTGTATGTGTGGGAAAAAAAGAAAGAAGAAAGTAGTAAATGTGCGTGCGTGCGTGCGTGCGTGTACGTGTGTGTGTGTCCATGTGTGTGTACGTGTGTGATATCATAAAAAGAAGAAAAATAGAGCATCTATATGTGAATGTATGTAAAGATTATAAAAAGAAGAAAATTGTGAATGTGTGTCCGCGCGCATATGTGTGTGTGTGTGTGTGTGTGTGTGTGTGTGTGTGTGTGTGTGTGTGTGTGTGTGTGTGTGTGTGATATTATAAAAAGAAAAATCAAGCATCTATATAAGTATGTATGTGAAGATAAAAAGAAAGAAGAAAATAATTAAGGTGTGTATGTGTGCGTGTAAGTGTGAACGTGAATGTGTGTGTCAATGTGTGTGTGTGTGTGTGTGTGTGTGTGTGTGTGTGTGTTTATGTGTATGTGTGTGTGCATGCAATATTATAAAAAAGAACATAAATAGAGTATCTTATATGATTGTGTGTGTATCTGTGTGTATCTGTGTGTAATGTTATAAAAAGGAAAACAGAGTATCTATATGAGTTTATATGTGAAAATAAAAAGAAAGAAGAAAATAATAAATGTGTGTGTGTGTGTGTGTGTGTGTGTGTGTGTGTGTGTGTGTGTGTGTGTGTGTGTGTGTGTGTGTGTTGTCTCTATGTGCGTGTGGTGTGATAGTTTGCCTTTTCTCAAGTAAACCTTGTTGATACCAATCATCATCATCATCATCATCTTGTTCACTTATCAGCGGGTGAGTATCGCAGGCCATTACGGTCGTTATTGATGTTTCACACTGGCAGCTTTAGACCAGCTCAAGTTAATCCCAACGCTTTTGGACGTAAATGATTTCGAAAGGCCACCGACAATCCAGCAACATTTCACATATGAAATTAGAACAGCGCATTTACCTGATTTCCGGCAGCTATGAATGTAACCTTTACCAACAACGTATCCTGATTCTGTCCAGTTGGTGTTTTCTAACCTTCAGTGGTAAGACCAATACTGATCTCGAGGTAAATCGAATCGAAGCGATTTATTGGATTTCTCTGCCTCAGTCTTTCCAAATGGTGCAAGCCAAACCAAATATGCCATTCCTTCCGTGACGGTAAAAAATAATCAATGAAGCGTAGCAATCTGCTTGGGAACTTCACTGATAGAAGAAAGCAAGAAAAGGCTCGTATGAACTCTATGTAAAAATAGTCGTTTCACACACATTGTAAACGATTTAGCTTTACCTTTGTCTAAAAAGTAACAGGATTGGAGGTTCTGTTTGAGCTAAAGGCAAAAGAAAAATAAGTGGATGCTGTTATCTAACATGATATCTTTGGAGTATGTAACTGTAATCTTAGCTTTCTGAAACCATTGTTTGTTTTTTGCATGTTTTTTTTTATTTTGTTTGCTTTTTTGTAGTTTCTTTCTTTCTTTCTTTCTTTCTTTGGTTTTCGTTGTTTGTTTTTGTTTGTTTTGTTTTTTTTACATTCTTTTATTTATTTTCTGGTCGTTCAGCATTGATCAATCATCATCATCATGTCGTGCCGCCAGCACGGATATCCCTGACCCTCTCTTGCCACTTCTCCCTATCGTTCATTGCCTCTGGCAGGTCTTCAGGGCTACATCCTGTATCCTCACATAGTTGCTGAATATATGTTCGAGCTGGTCGTCCTGCTTTTGCCCGGACATATGTGGGGGTCCATAGGAGTACATCACTTATGAGCTCGTCCCTGCTTCTCCAGCAGTGTCCTGCATGTCTGGTTCGTCTAACTTGGATAGTTTTCGTGATGGGAGGTAGGTGGCCGTACAGTTGGTGCTTTGTGGAGTGTTGCCGCCAGGACTTGTTTAATATTGCTCGCAACATTCTTGTGTAATTGCCGTCTAGCTTCTTCTCCAGCCGTTTAGTTAGTGTCCAAGTAGTGCATCCATCCAGCAATATCGATACGACCGCTGCCTGGAAGAAACTGCGTTTCATTTTATCGGTCAGGTCTGATTTCCATATGATCGATAGGCTATCGATATCTGTCCATGCCTTCGTTAGCCGCGTGTCGATGTCCTTTTCGGTTGATGAGACGCTGCTTCCTAGGTAGGTGAATTTGTCTACTAGTTTCAGAGGGATTCCGTCTAGTGTGGTAATGTCGCCTGTTTGATTATAGCGCATATATTCCGTTTTGTGTGCATTGACATGGAGGCCAATGCCTGCGGCGGCTCGTTACTAACTAATAAACCAGGCACATGAAATACTTCAGCAAATGTATAGAACCATGTCAAGTAGACGTGTGTTTGAGTGGCACAAGATGTTCCAAGAGGGTTGTGAGAAGGAAGATGTTTGAAAGGTTATCTCCGAAAATTTGGACCATGGCTATAATGTAAGGGGACGGGATGTGGCGAGTATCCAGTAAATCCTGGCTGAGAGGAATACCTCTGCACTGAAGCAACCTTCATATTAACCTTAAGTGAGACTTTTATCTTTAACTCGAACTCAAGGGGAACATGAAGTGTTTGTATATTGACCTACGACTCAGCTGGGCTGTCAAAATAGGAAATGCACCGGTGTAAATAACAGGTGCATCCGGTCGAGGAATTGCAGAGTATTAGCTTGACCGTGTATGGGTTGAATGAGTACAATTTGTGACGCCCACAAGAAAAAGGTGGACGTTGAACTATTATATAACTTAGTGCACAGGAAATTCAATCAGTTGGAGACAATATGCGGTAGAGAAAGCCAGCACCCAGCAGAGGGAACCCTCAGACCCCTGATTAATCAATTGGGGATCAGGCAAGTTAGAGATAAGATGCGGTAGAGAAAACAAACACCCAGAGAGGCTGGGTCCCCAGGCCCCCGGTTGAACAGTCCAGGAGAACGGGAAAGAAACGCGGTTATGGCCAATAGAGTGGGGGTCAATATGTTGCAGTTCTGTTCAGTCTCCAACTCCCTCTCACACACAACCCTTTCAAATAAAGTGAGAGGTATATTTTTCTAAGAACTGTGTCGCTCGTCTTTATTGTGTCGTTGTTATGATTTCGCATGCATATGTGTTTGTATAGTTGGTCATGGTTGTGACTATACAAGATAATGGCATTCGTTTTGAAGGTGTGGAGGCTATCAAGATTATCCTAACGACAAAGCTAAGCGGCATCCCGAAAGAATCCTTCCAGCAGTGCATAGAAGTGTGACAGAGAATAATGAGCAAAGTATATTTAACTCGAGAGGATTACTTTCAAGACCCTATGTAGTTTGTTGTTTATGACACAGTTACTTTTCAGACACATCTCGTATACAAGAACGTTGTGTCGGCGCAAAATGAAGGACGTGTAACCTCTCCAATATTTTTAAGATCTCTTAGATATTTTCCTCAAGAGGAGTCTCCTATAGCTTAATGACTGAAAAGAAGGATTTGGGCCTCCATGTAAACGAGTTCGATTTCCATTCGTGCAATTACGTTCGTTTTCAGACAATTAACTTTGGGAAAGTTATTGAATCCTGTCACGAAACTTCTCCGACTGGTTTACTGTCGGCAAAGGTGACACATTTTTAGCCTCAACCTTTTTACCTACACCTATCCCTCGGACAACGCCAAGCGTATTGCTGGTATTAGGTTGGACAATATTTTATTTCGGGATGTCGTCTAACCACAAGCGAACAGAGAAAACTATGACAGAGATTTTCGCACAAACCGAAAATGAAGACAACACGAAATGCACAATTTAGAAAACAAACCATTTTATTATCAACCCCCACAAAAAAGCCATGTATGCAAAGTAAGATTGTCTTAGCAACAAAAATAAAAATGTTTATATCTCAACAACTTGAGGACAATTCACCAAGAAGTTTTCTTGTATTGATGTGTGCAAAACAAAAGAGTTCTTTAGAAGTGTTTTGTGTGTGGTAAGAACGGGGTAAGCAAAAAATATAACATTAAGATGAAAGCTTATCTTACTTCTCTCTCTGTCTCTTTCTCTGTCTCTGTCTCTCTGTCTCTCTCTCCTTTACTTTTTTCTTTATATATATATATGTCTCTTGTTTTCTGGTGTCACGTTTCACCAACTGTTAATTTTTCTTTCTTTTTTTTCTGATGACGTCTTTCACAGACCGTTAATTTTTCATCCCTTTCTCCAGAATGCTCAACTCGTCATTATTTATCTTCATAATCCATCGTCTTATACCGGGTTCAAGGCAACCCATTGCTCTTTCTTCTTTCTTTCTGGGTACATATTCTTCAAATAGTTTCTTGTTCTTTGATTTTTCTCGTTGTCAGTCGACAAACAAAATAATCACACGTTTCTTATATTTTTCTGACGGCATTTCAATCTTCTCCCATGAGCAGGCGGAGAGAAGATAGTTTATTCTTCACACCACAGACACGTCTCTCTGTTACGAGATCTTTTTGCCAACTGACTTGTCTGATTTTTCCTCCTTTTGGATTCGACCGTCCCGATGCCTTGTATCACGTGGGCCAATTGGCCAATTAGCATTCAGTCTTTAAATCGATCGCTTGTTGCTAGGTGCTGCTCGCCAGTTCATACACCCATATTAGGGAAACTTGATCTGTCAATCGGTCAACACGCGGCGTTGACCCGAATTCAACTCTTCAGACTTTTCGTCTACTTCTGCTGGTTTGCGATGAAAAAGAAAAGGAGAGAGAGAGAGAGAGAGACTATATTTATGAGTAAAATATGAATTTGACGATACCCAGGGTCCAAATTCATAACAATCCTATTAACCTGAGAATTAATTTTTATTTATTGGGGACTTTTTGTCTTCATCTTTGCAGCTTTTTGTGTTGCTTCTTCTTTCACTACGTTTCGGCCAAATTTCACCTCTGGCCTTCTTCAGGTGATTTTTACCGCGACCTCGGATAGGAATGATGAGTCTTATAACCGTATCCCCAGTAATTTCTGCCTTCCATAGTTGTTGTCTATCGCACCACGTTTTTGACCAAGTAAACCTCTGGCCGGCTTGGGTAGGATTTGAAACCGCTATCTTTTGACAATGCTCACCTGGAACCGTAGAGACTCAACGCCCCTATCCGCTGCACCACAGGCCCCGAAGGTGGGATTTGGCCGAAACGTAGTGAAAGAAGAAGCAACACAAAAAGCTGCCAAGATGAGGACAAAAGGTCTGCAATAAATAAAAATTAATTCTCAGATTAAGAAGCCTCATCTCAAAATGATTCCAATTAAAAGATAATTAAGTCCTATAACCTCCCATCTTTGGGTTAAATAGTATCACTGCTGGTCTGTAAGGATTGCTTTAGCATTAAATAACCCGCTGCACCACGGGCCCCGAAGGTGGGATTTGGCCGAAACGTAGTGAAAGAAGAAGCAACACAAAAAGCTGCCAAGATGAGGACAAAAGGTCTGCAATAAATAAAAATTAATTCTCAGATTAAGAAGCCTCATCTCAAAATGATTCCAATTAAAAGATAATTAAGTCCTATTAACCTCCCATCTTTGGGTTAAATAGTATCACTGCTGGTCTGTAAGGATTGCTTTAGCATTAAATAACCCACGAACGTTAATATGTCATTCAACAACGAAACCAAACAAAGCGTTCTTTACTGAGAAAGCAAGGCAATTTTGGGGAGTAAATTCAACGAGGTTTGTTACATTCAAATTCAGAGTGAATTAAATTCGTAAGTACTCGTTCCAGGTGGTTGGTTGGTTGGTTAGTATTACGGCGTATCAATCCTTTTCGGTCATTTAACGCCGAATTAAATTTCAAATAATTCAGTTTAGCATAAGTACGTAGTTTAAAGCATGGACAGCCATCGATAAGCTATCAATCATATGGAAATCAGACCTGACCGATAAAATGAAACGCAGTTTCTTCCAGGCAGCGGTCGTATCGATACTGCTGTATGGATGCACTACTTGGACACTAACTAAACGGCTGGAGAAGAAGCTCGACGACAATTACACAAGAATGTTGCGAGCAATATTAAACAAGTCCTGGCGGCAACACTCCACAAAGCACCAACTGTACGGCTACCTACCTTCCATCACGAAAACTATCCAAGTTAGACGAACCAGACATGCAGGACACTGCTGGGAAAGCAGGGACGAGCTCATAAGTGATGTACTCCTATGGACCCCCCACATATGTCCAGGCAAAAGCAGGATGACCAGCTCGAACATACATTCAGCAACTATGTGAGGATACGGGATCTAGCCCTGGAGACCTACCAGAGGCGATGAACGATAGGGGGAAGTGGCAAGAGAAGATCAGGGATATCTGTGCTGGCGGCTCGACATGATGATGATGACGCTGTTTAATTCTATTTGACCCATGGATAGGACCCTATCAGGTGCTACCACTCTGTGCCAGATTGGATCTGGGAGAGATGGCAATGAAGGGGTACTCCGCATTCCCGAAATCTCCCGTATTACTGAAGCCTCGTTATCAGATTGTTTAGTGTCATACCCAGGACACTCGTTGAGGGGTCTTAACTCTCTGCAGAGAAGCATTCAGTGTATTCTACAGTCCCAATCTACTGAGCCACTCGTTGGGAGTGAGGGCGTCTTACCCTTCTGCAGAGATGCAGTCGGTGTATTCTACAGCCCCAGCCGACTGGGCCACTCGTTCCAGGAATGCCTACCAGTTCTCACTTTCTTTGAATATAAATACCATCAATCGATTCCTTTGAGAATCAAACCATCACGAAGAACTTATAAACCCATAATTATGCAATATATTGGTAATATTTTGGCTGATTCCTGACCCTTTTGCCGATATCGTGAACGTGACAACTACACTGGACTGTGTGATGACGAGGTCATCAAATATTCTCCAAGTCCTACTCACTGGATTTGACAGAAGCAGAACCTTGGAATTCACAGCTATTGACCAACCTGATCTTACCTGATCGTCGAGGTTCTTGCAACCCGAACGAAATTACTTCAATCATATGGTTATTGTATTATTGTTGTATAGTGGCTCGTACCACGTGACTTCCGGTATCACAGAGGTATAAAAGACGTCGTGTTTCTTAAGCACGAGATCTTTGCAAGATCTCGGTCAGTAATGAGACCAACTTCGGACGTAACACCCACAGCCCGAGACTTATAATATTTGTTGGACTGTACCACTTCAGCTAATCAATTTTTCACTGTATATCTTTTCTTTACTACGATACAACAATTATATTGTGTTCAACTGCGCTTTGAAATTTCGTGCAACTAGTGTTTTTGGTTGTTTCGGCGGCATTCCCGCTCATTTCGAATTCGTAAAGCATAAATTTCCAAATTTGACGACGTTGCGTGTTCATCTGCGTAACTCTCAGATCAATATCGGAGTGATACAATGCGAAAGCACAGTGGGTGCTTACTTGAACTGCTAATATGTGTGGGTATGTGTGTGTATGCATATGTCTATATGAGTGTATAAGTGTATATATATCTGTGTAAGTGTGTTCGTTTGTATGTGTGTATGTGTTTAGTTTGGTTTGATTGGTTTTATGGCATATCAACCTTTGTAGGTTATTTAACGCCAAATCCATTTTTATGTAAATAATCCGTTCTATCGAAAACAATTCAATTTAGCATAAGTACACAGTTTAATTGTCAAAAACATTTCCATTTCAAACTATTCAAGTAGTTATATGTAACAATTCAGTTAAGTGTAAATACAGTTTTAATGTTGAAAAACAGTTCTATTTCAAATAATTCAGTTAAGCATAAGCACGTAGTTTAAATGTCAGTACGGTTTAATTGTCAAAAGTATTTCTATTTCAAGCTATTCAATTTACTCAAACAATTCATTTTAGCATAAGTATGCTGTTAGTTCTAGTATGTATGTGTGTGAGTGTGTATATGTGTATGTATTTATGTATGAGTGAGTATGTATGTATATGTGTATACGTGTATATGAGTGAGTGTGTAAGTGTGTATGTATATGTGTGTATGTGTATATGAATGAGTGTGTGTATATGTCTGTGAGAGTGTATCAATCTATCTATGTATCTGTGTATGTGAGTGTGAAAGTGTGTGTATATGTGTGAGTGTATCTGTGTGTATGTATCTATGTGTATGTGTGTGTATGTGTGTAAGTATGTATGTGTGTATATGCATGTGTGTGAGTGTGTATATGTGTATATGTGTGTGAGTATGTATGAATGTATAAGTATGTGTGTACATGTGTGTGAGCATGTATGTGTATATGTGTGTGAGGGTGTAAGTGTGTGCAAGTGTGTGTAAGTCTATATGTATGTATGTGTGTGAGTGTGTATGTGTGTATGTATTTATGTATGAGTGTGTGTGTATGTATATGTATATACGTGTATATCATTGAGTGTGTAAGTGTGTGTATGTGTATATGGGTGAGTGTGTAAGTGTGTGTATATGTGTGTGAGAGTGTATCTATCTATCTATGTATCTGTGTATGTGAGTTTGAAACTGTGTGTATATGTGTGAGTGTATATGTGTGTATGTATCTATGTGTATGTGTGTAAGTATGTATGTGTGTATATGCATGTGTGTGAGTGAGTAAATGTGTGTGAATATGTATGTATATATGTATGTATATGTATGTATGTGTGTATATGTGTTTGAGCATGTATGTGTATATGTGTGTGAGGGTATAAGTGTGTGCAAGTGTGTGTAAGTGTATACATATGTATGTATGTGAGTGGGTATGTGTGTATGTGCTTGTGCGTGAGTGAGTGTGTATGTATATGTGTATACGTGTATATGAGTGAGTGTGTAAGTGTGTGTATATGTGTGTGAGAGTGTATCTATCTATGTATGTATTTGTGTATGTGAGTTTGAAACTGTGTGTATATGTGGGAGTGTATATGTGTGTATGTATCTATGTGTATGTGTGTAAGTATGTATGTGTGTATATGCATGTGTGTGAGTGTATATATGTGTGTGATTATGTATGTATGTGTATTTATCTATGTGTGTATATGTGTGTGAGGGTGTAAGTGTGTGTAAGTGTATATGTATGTATGTATGTGTGGGGGTATGTGTGTATGTGCTTGTGAGTGTGTATGTATATGTTTGTATGTGTATATGAGTGTGTAAGTGTGTGTATATGTGTGTGAGAGTGTATCTATCTATCTATGTATCTGTATATGTGGCAGTGAAAGTGTGTGTATATGTGTGAGTGTATATGTGCGTATGTATCTATGTGTATGTGTGTGTATGTGTGTAAGTATGTATGTGTGTATGTGCATGTATGTGAGTGTGTATATGAGTATATGTATGTGAGAATGTATGTGTGTATGTGTGTGAGGGTGTGTATGCATATGTGTGTGAGTATGTATGAATGTATAAGTATGTATGTGTGTATATGTGTGTGAGCATGTATGTGTATATGTGTGTGTGGGTATAAGTGTGTGCAAATGTGTGTAAGTGTATACGTATGTATGTGTGTGAGTGGGTATGTGTGTATGTATTTATGTATGAGTGTGTGTGAGTGAGTGTGTATGTATATGAGTGTATGTGTATATGAGTGAGTGTGTAAGTGTGTGTATGTATATGAGTGTATGTGTATATGAGTGTGTAAGTGTGTGTATATGTGTGTGAGAGTGTATCTATCTATGTATGTATATGTGTATGTAAGTGTGAAAGTGTGTGTATATATGTGAGTGTATATGTGTGTATGTATCTCTGTGTATGTATGTGTATGTGTGTAAGTATGTATGTGTGTATATGCATGTGTGTGAGTGTGTATATGAGTATATGTGTGTGATTATGTATGTATCTATGTGTGTGAGTATGCATGTGTGTATGTGTGTGAGGGTGTGTATACATATGTGTGTGAGCATGTATGTGTGTATGTATGTATGTATGTGTGGTGTGTGAATGTTTATGTATGTATATATGTATATAGCGTGAGTGTATGAGTGTTTATGTGTTTGATTATTATATGTATGTATGTGCATGTATGTGAGAGTGTATGTGTGTATAGGTGTGTGAGTATATATATATATATATATACGTGTGTATGTATATGTGTGGGAGTGTGTAAGTGTGTGTATATGTGTGAGTGTGCAAGTGTGTGCATGTGTGTGTGAGTGTGCATTTGTGCGTATGTTTGTATGTATATGTGTATGTGTGTAAGTGTGTATGTGCGTAAGTATGTGTATATGTGTATGGGTGTGTATGTGTATATGTAAGTATGTGTATGTGATTGACTCAGTGTGTATATGTGTGTGCATATGAATGTGTGTATTTATATGTGTGTACGGGTATGTGTGTGAGAATGTAAGTGTGTGTATATGTGTAAGTATGTATCTATTTATGTGTATGCGTGTGAGTGTGCAAGTGTGTGCATGTATGAGTGAGTGTGTATGTGTGCGTATGATTATGTAAATGTGTAAGTATGAGTGTAAGTGGTTGTAAAAGTGTATGAGTGTGTATGTATGTATGTATGTGTGTGAGTGTGAATGTGTAAATGCATGTATGTGTATGTGAGTGTGTATAAGTGTGTGTATGTATATATGTATATGTGTATATGCGTGAGTGTATGTTACTGTGTATCTATATATGTAGAGTTGTGAGTGTGTATGTGTGTATATGTAAGTGAGTATACATGTGTGTATATATATGTGTGTATGTATACGTGTGGGAATGTGTAAGTAAGAGAATAAGTGTATGAGTGTTTATGTATATGCATATGTGTGAGTGTGTATGTCTGTGACTTTGTATGTGTTTATGTGTATTTTAACGTGTGTGTAACATTGCCACACTAGACGAAGCCTCTCTGAAACTAGCAGACAAATTCACCTACTTAGGAAGTAGCGTCTCATCAACCGAAAAACACATCGACACACGACTGACGAAGGCATGGACGGATATCGATAGGCTCTCGATCATATGGAAATCAGACCTAACCGATAAAATGAAACGCAGTTTCTTCCAGGCAGCGGTTGTGTCGATAGTGCTATATGGATGCACTACATGGACGCTAACTAAACGGCTGGAGAAAAAGCTAGACGGAAATTACACAAGAATGTTGAGAGCAGTATTGAACAAGTCCTGGCGACAACACCCCACGAGACACCAACTATACGGACACTTGCCCCCCATCACGAAAACTATACAAGTTAGACGAACCAGACACGCGGGACACTGCTGGAGAAGCAAGGACGAGCTCATAAGTGATGTACTCCTATGGACCCCCACATATGGCCGTGCAAAAGCAGGACGACCAGCTCGAACTTACATACAGCAACTATGCGAGGACACAGGATGTAGCCCTGAAGACCTGCCGGAGGCGATGAATGATAGGGAGAAGTAGCGAGAGAGGGTCAGGTATATCCGTGCTGGCGGTACGACATGATGATGATGATGATGATGTATGTGTGTATGTACAGGGTGGAACGATAAAATTGTAAAGAAAACATCACTTCAGCTTTATTCAAAACTTTCATTGAAAAAATCAATTCAGATAACTTGATTATGTGGTAGAGCTGACATCTCTTCAATGTAGCCGCCTTCAGCCTCAATCACCGTCTCGATACGGATCCGGAACTGGGAGCATGCCTTTTCCTCAAGCGCAGGCGGGAGCTCGGCGAATACTCGGCGGATGGCGGCGATCAGGGTGGCTTTGGTGTTGTGGGTGGTCATGTTGGTGATGTTCTCGACGTATGACCAAACCAAGTAATCCAGCAGGTTCAGGTTGGGGGAGGAGGGGGCCAGTATGAGAAGGGTACAAAGTCGTAGCACTCCTTCTGAAGCCAAGCCTGGGTCTCTTTGGACTTGTGGGCCGGCGCCGAGTCCTGCTGCCACACCCAGGGTCTCCCACCGGCCACCTGATTGCACCAGGGGATCACCACACTTTTCAGCACATCCAGGTACAATTTGGTGTTGACTTTCAAACCGACTTCCAAGATGTGAGGTGGCATGATGTGGCCCTCACTTGAAACCACACCAAAGACCATAACCGTAGCCGTCCAAAGGGTCGTCTGATGCGTTTAGCTGTGCCCTCAAGCGTTGAGCCATCCGGATTTACATTTTGAGGGTCTGGCAACGGTTCTGTTGTCATAACTTGGATCGGTAGAGAGCATGAGTTGTACAGCGGCGCATCTCCGATCTCGCTCGTTGAATATTGTGTCACTTTCAGACATGCTAGAAGGTTCCTATCGCTCTTAGGATTTGTACACAACAGCCCAACTAGTCTGCAACAAAAAAAAAAAAACCCGGTTTTCATGGAACGGAAATGGAACCATGTCGTCTTTTCTCGGGCGACAATTTTATCGTTCCTCCCTGTATGTATATGTGTATACGTATGTATGCTTATGTGTGTATCTGTATACGTATGTGTATATGTGTGTATGTGTATGCATGCGAGTGTATATGTATGTATGTATGTATGTATGTGAGTATGCTGGTATGTGTATGTATGTACGTATCTATGTGCGAGTATGTATGTGTACGTATTTGTGTGAGCGTGTAAGTGTATATATATGTGTATGTATGAGTGCGTATGTGTGTGTATGAGTATATATGTTTATGGGAGTGAGTGTGTAAGTGTGTGTATCATGTGTGAGCGTGTATGTATGTGTACGTGTGTATGTTTATGTTTATGTGTG
The DNA here is from genome assembly GCA_963585895.1 of Sepioteuthis lessoniana. Taxonomy (NCBI): domain Eukaryota; kingdom Metazoa; phylum Mollusca; class Cephalopoda; order Myopsida; family Loliginidae; genus Sepioteuthis; species Sepioteuthis lessoniana. Next base: position 54,261,068 of record OY757940.1, read on the forward strand.
TGTGTGTGTGTGTGTGTGTGTGTGTGTGTGTGTGTGTGTGTGTGTGTGTGTGTGTGTGTGTTTACCAACCCCTCTGCACAAACAGGAGAGTTTAACGGGTTTTAATTCAGAATTTTCCTAGATCTGTTGTCAGACTAAGGTAGAAGAATTAAGTCTGTTCTACTATTTACCCATAGCTGAAGGGAGAATAGGTCGATTCATACCTTTTGCAAGGTTATTAGAGCTATAAGAAATTAAAATAGCCTTGTCTAGGGTTTGAACTCGTGTTATCTATATCCTCCAACGGTAAACACGATACTGCGAGCGTCTCAACACACACACACACACACACACACACACACACATATATATATATATATATATATATATATATATATATATATATATATATATATATATATATATATATATGAAATGAAAGGCAGCCTAAATGATTTCATATTTGTTATTTGGGTAGGGTATTATTATTTTGAGTAGGTATATATTTGTGGGACGTGTTTGGGATATTCCAGTCCTCTTCAAGCAATTGAATTGGTAGTTGCGGGTCCCATTGAAGTTTGGTTCAGTCTGCTGTGGCTGTAGAATACACCGACTGCATCTCTGCAGAGGGGTAAAACTCTCCCGATGAGTGTCCTGGATATATGACACTAAACAATCTGATAGTGAAGTTCCAGTAATGCAGGAGCTTTGGGGAATATGGTATAACCCTTCTTTGCCATTGCTTCCTGATCCACTCTGCCCCGGAGTGGTAACACCGGATAGGGTACTATATATGGTTCAAATAGAATAAAATTGTAATTACGCTAAACTGAATTGATCAAAATTAACTGTTTTTCCATTTCTCTGTGTGTAAACAAAAAACTGTACTTACGCTAAACTGAATTGTTTGAAATAGAACTGTTTTGACATTTAACTGTGTGTAAACAAAACTGTACTTACACTAAACTGAATTATTTGAAACTTTTATTGAAATGGCTTAACTCGGCGTTAAATGACTCGAAAAGGGTGGATACGCTGTAACCAACAACCAACCAACCAACCAACCAACCAATTCAGTTTAGCATAAGTCATTCATTTGCATTCAATTCAAATGTCAAAGTTGGCGATGTTTGTCGAGGGTGACTCAAAGCTCTCTTTTCGATAGCTACTACACCAAGGAGTAGGGGAGGGCGCAACTCCTTTCCCTGAATTGCTCCGCTTTACCCTTGATCCTTACCTTATAATACTGAGTGTTAAACAAGTAGTTATCAAGTACCATTTTTAAAGTCTTTGGTATGACTCGACCTGGGATTGAACCCAGGTCTCCCAGGCCGTTGGCAAACACTCTACTCATTATGCCAATGTCCGGTTATGTCAAAATACACAGTTTAAATGTCATACATTTCTATTTTACTCATGGATAGAGCCCTATCAGGTGCTACCACTCTGGTCAGAGTCGACCAGGGAGCGATTTCAATAAAAGGGCACTCCGCATTCCCCAACTTTCCCGTATTGTTAGTGTCATAACCAGGAGGAGTCTTACCCTTTGGAGAGATGCAGTTGGTGTATTTTACAGCCCCAGCCGACTGGGCCAGACACTCATGGAGGGGGAGGGGTGGCTTACATCTCTGCAGAGGTACAGTTGGTGTATTCTACAGCTCCAGCCGACTATGCAATGTTTGAGTGTGAGTGCGTACGCGTATGTAGTTGGGCACGGTTTAATGATGGTTTAAATCTACCTTTGAATTTTTTTATTTTATTTGAAGTAACCAGTAGTCATAGGTCTGATAGATTGGTTACATGTTTTATAAAATACAAAACAAAGGAGGAAATTATATAAACAGAGAGAAGAGGAACATATCGTTTAATCAATAAATCAAATTTCATTTTTTTTTAAATATCACGAGAATGTGGAAAAGAATGTAAAACAAACATCCATCGTTAATCTAACGGCAGTCGACATCATCTTTTCTAAGTCCTGATAATGGTTTATTAAAAAACCGAAATGTTATAACGTCAACTTTCTTTCACATTGAATTACTTGGTTTTTCATTTTTTTTCACTTTGGATTACTTGGTTTTTCATTTTTTTTTTTTCTTCATTTTGTTGGATTCTTTTCCATTATATATATATATATATATATATATATATACATTGGATATTTTTCTGTATCCGTCTGTGTAAAACAAAAGTAATAGTAATTATTACACAGTATAAATCATCTTTATACAATAATTAATTGGATATTTTTAATTATTTCGGAAAACCCTAAGGCTTAATTAGATGAATATAGAAAATCTCGAAAAGCAACCATCTAAAAACGAACAACGTACTTTTTCTTTATAATTATAATCTTTTCTCTCTCTCTCTCTCTCTCTCTCTCTCTCTCTCTCTCTCTCTCTCTTTGTTAAAACATTTTGCAAAAGGGAAAAAAACTGTGATTTTCCGAAGTTTTTTTGTTTTTTGTTTTTTTTTTGTTTGTTTGTTTGTTTGTTTTTTTTGTTTGTTTGTTTTTTGTTTTTTTGTTTTTTGAGAATTGTCGATTCTTGCCCATAACTCCCAGGAAACTTGATGCTGCAAAATTGTATTTCTTTTAGCATCATTCAAATCCTCAATTATTAACCTTGAGATGAATTTTAAATATAGGAAACAAGAAAAAGAGGCACAGATAACAAGTGGCACATGGTCTGGTGAGGATAAAGGATGTTGCACTTACACAATCCTGTTTTTTGTGTTGTTTTTTACCAAAAGCTGCTGAATGATAAATGTCGGGGCTACCTATGCAAAAGTATTTGGCGCTACTGGTGAAGCAGGAGCAAACTCATAAAGGTAAGGGAAGTTTTTCTGAGGGCTCCAATACATGAATACACCGGTTTTAGTCGACCAACAAAGTACTATATTCATCAGGTCTGTGCGGACACTGCATACCATTTTGGAAGACCTGCTAAGAGTAATAGATAATAGAGACAGATCACGAGAGAAATTCAAGTGAATCCGGGCGATCAGTACGACTCAGTGACAATGATTATATTGTTTGATTTAAAGCAGATTTATTCGTACTGCTATCACAACTTTTTCCAATTTAAAGAGATAGAATTTATCGATTTGTAGATCGGTGTTTTATTCTATCATTTACGCATTTATAAGTACACAGTTAAATGTCAAAAATGGTTCTATTTCAAAGAATTCAGTTTAACATAAGTACACAGTTTAAATGTCAAAACAATTCTAGTTCAAACAATTCAGTTTAGCATAAGTACAATTTTTGTTGAAGTTCAGTTATATGTAAAAACAGTCCTATTTCAAGCTATTCAGTTTAGCATAAGTACATTTTTTGTTTATACTCAGTTACATGTAAAAAAACAGTTCTATTTCAAGCAATTCAGTTTAGCATAAGTACATTGTTTAGTTCTATTTAACCCTTAGATTGGACCTATCCGGTGCTACTATTCCGGACCAGAGTGGACCTGGGAGCGAAGGCAATGAAGGGGTACCCGCATTCCCAAGACCTTCATTGGGGGAGACTTACCCCTCTGCAGAGATGCAGTTGGTGTATTCTATAGCCCCAGCCGACTGGGCCACAGGAAATTCGTTGGAGGAGTCTTATTCCTCTGCAGAGATGCAGTCGGTGTATTCTACAGCCACAGCTAACTGGGCCACAGGACACTTATTGGGAGAGTCTTACCCCTCTGCAGAGATGCAATCGGTGTATTCTACAGGGGCCCGCCCAGCCGACAGGGTCATACTGCTTTCCCCTCATCATGTATGCATGCATTTAATTTCATCATCGCTTAATTATTTTAAATTGTAGTTTACATAGATTTATTCGCTCAGCTATCACAACTTTTTTTCTGATTATGAAAGATTACAGCTTCATCCTCGTACATATCAACACATAAATGTATTTTCTCTCTTACACAGTCACACACTCACTCAAAGATCTTTTACACACACAAAATATACCAACAAGAGTTAGACAATTGCAAACTGCTACATTTCGTGCATGGACTTGTCTTTATAAAAATCATCATCATCATCATGTCGCGCCGCCTGCGCGGATATCCCTGACCGTCTCTCGCCATTTCTCCCTATCATTCATCGCCTCCGGCAGGTCTTCAGGGTTACATCCCGTGTCCTCACACAGCTGCTGTATGTAGGTTCGTGCTGGTCGTCCCACTCTTGCACATCCATGTGTGGGGGTCCACAGGAGTACATCGCTTATGAGCTCGTCCTTGCTTCTCCAGCAGTGTCCTGCGTGTCTGGTTCGTCGAACTTGTATAGTTTTTGTGATGAGGGGCAAGTGTCCGTATAGTTGGAGTCTCGTGGGGTGTTGTCGCCAGGACTTGTTCAATACTGCTCTCAACATTCTTGTATAATTTCCGTCCAGCCTCCTTTCCAGCCGCTTCGTAAGCGTCCATGTGGTGCATCCATATAGCAGTATCGACACAACCGCTGCCTGGAAGAAACTGCGTTTCATTTTATCAGTTAGGTCCGACTTCCATATGATCGAGAGCCTATCGATAGCTGTCCATGCCTTCGTCAGTCGTGTGTCGATGTCTTTCTCGGTTGATGAGACGCTGCTTCCTAGGTAGGTGAATTTGTCGACTAGTTTCAGAGGGGTTCACTCTAGTGTGGCAATGTTGCCCGTTTGGTTGTAGCACATATATTCGGTTTTGTTTGCATTGACATGGAGGCCAATGCCAGCTGCGGCTCGTTCCAGACTATGCAGTAGTGTCTCTGCTTGATTAGGCGTATTTGCTAGTAGCGCCAGGTCATCAGCGTAGTCGGCGTCGGTAATTGTTTTTGCGGGGTACCTTCTGCTCCTTCTCTTTGTCAGCTGGAAGCCATTTTCTCTGATTTTGTCGATACGCTCTAATATCATCTTTTCTTAGAAGAAAAGACTTAGTAACTTCTGGGTTTTTTTCAACAAACATTTCACTCGATTTAAAGAAATAAAGATTTTTAATTTGTAGATCGGTGTTTATTCAATCATTTATTCAATCAATTATTCGCGATTTGTATTTTTTAAGAATTATTTTCGTTCTTACATACGTCTATATTTCCAGCTTGTTGCTTTCGTCAGAGAACATATGGGACACATGACCATATGAATAGAGCACCCAATGAGATTCGAACTCACTCGTGTGCCCCATTTACATGGCCTTGTGCCACATATGTTCTCTGACAAAAGCAACAAACTTGAAAAATATACGTCTGTAAGGACGAAATCAATAATTCTTTAAAAAATTCAAATCTCTTGGTGGACTAATTCATTTTGAAAGATTTACAATTTTCTCCCTTTAGTCTTACAACAGAAAAAAAGAATGTTTCACATATATATAATATTCAAAGAGACACAATGACAAAACCCACTCGTGGCTCTGAATTTCACGTACACTATATTAGTATGATGATATTTTAAATCAGCTCAGCTTTATATGAACATCGAGCCCTTTACAAGAAAATTTTTTCTTTCTCATTTTGGCAACTGCTGGCCCAAAGCACTTAAAACTAATGCTGAAAAACTTGAAAGAAGTACAACAGCCCCCAAAGACCTGGAAAGAAAACAAGGAGAAAACTATTTACTAAAAGAATGACTAATTGCAGTCGACAGTGACAGCGATATCAACGTAACTTAAGTTTGTTTGTTTGTTTGTTTGTTTGTTTTTATGGCATATCAACCTGTGTAGGTTATTTTATGCCAAGCCCATTTTTATACATGAAACAATTCTATTTCAAACAAACAGTTTAGCATAAATACACAATTTCATCATCATCATCATCATATCGCGCTGGTAGCACGGATATCCCTGACCCTCTCTCGCCACTCCTCCCTATCGTTCATCGCCCTAGGTAGGTCTTCAGGACAACATCCTGTATCCTCACATAGCTGCTGAATGTACGTTCGTGCTGGTCGCCCTGCTTTTGCGCGGCCATGTGTGGGGATCCATAAGAGTACATCTCTTATGAGTTCATCTCTGCTTCTCCAGCAGTGTCCTGCATGTCTGGTTCGTCTAACTTGAATAGTTTTCGTGATAGGGGGCAGGTGGCCGTACAGTTGGTGTCTTGTGGGGTGTTGCTGCCTGCACTTGTTCAGGATTGCACGCAGCATTCTTGTGTAATTGCCATCTAGTTTCTTCTCCAGCCATTTTGTTAGCGTCCATGTAGTGCATCCATATAGCAGTATCGATGTGACAGCTGCCTGGAAGAAGCTGCGTTTCATTTTATCGGTTAGGTCTGATTTCCATATAATCGATAGCCTATTGATAGCTGTCCATGCTTTCGTCAGCCTCGTTTCGATGTCCTTTTCGGTTGATTCGACGCTGCTTCCTAGGTACGTGAATTTGTCTACTAGTTTAAGTGGGGTTCCTTCTAGAGTGGAGATGTCCCCCGTTTGGTAATAGCACATATATTCCGTTTTGTGTGCATTAACATAGAGGCCTATGCTTGCTGCTGCTTGTTCCAAACTATGCAGAAGAGTTTCGGCTTGGTCAGGTGTATTTGCCAGTATCGCTATGTCATCGGCGTAGTCGGCGTCGGTAATTGTTGTTGCGGGGTATCTTCTGCTTCTTTTCTTCGTCAGTTCGAAGCCATTCTCTTTGATTTTGTCAATCGATGTTCTAAGTACGTAGTCTAGACAAATGATAAAGAGGTACGGGGCCAGCGTGTCCCCTTGTAGTACTCCTGCTACAATGTCAAAGTATTCTGTGTCTCCATCCGGTGATCGTACTTTTACTTTAGTGTTTCTATAGAGAATCGTTATTGCCGCTACGGTTTCTTTAGGTATGCCGTACGCTAGTAGGATTTGTTCCATCTTTCCTCTGTGAATGGAGTCGAAAGCCTTGGTAAAGTCGACAAATATTAATGTCGCTTGTAGATTCTTTGCCCGTACACCTTCAAGGATTCTGCGGATGGTTAATATTTGTGAGGTCGTGGATCTATTTCTTCGGAAGCCATTTTGGTTTTTTCTAAGTATGTTGTCGATTTTGGGTTCTATTCGGTTTCGTAGTAGGGCATTGTAGATTTTGGCAGCTATGGATGTAAGTGTTATGCCTCGGTAGTTTTTGGCTAATCCGAGGTCCCCCTTTTTGTGGGTCATGGTTATCTTTCGATGGCTGTTTTATTCTCTTCTATAGAAGCCACTCTTATAGAGGAGCAGCAGTAGTTCCCTGATCGAACTAGCTATCCTGAGCGTAAAGTCAATACACAATTTAATTGCAACAAACATTACAATTTCAAGCTATTCAGTTTAGTCAATCAGTTCTAATTCAAACAATCAGTTTAGTATGAGTATAGTTTTTGTTTACACACAGTTAAATGTCATAACAGTTCAATTTCAAACAATTCAGTTTAGCGTAAGTAAAGTTTCTAGGTTAAAAACAGTTCAATTTCAGTTTAGCATACAAAAACAATTCAATTTCAAACAATTCAGTTAAGCATAAGTACTTTGTTTAAATACAAAAACAGTTCTATTTCAAGCAATTCAGTTTAGCATCAGTACGCTGTTTACATGTCAAAACAGTTCTATTTTAAGCGATTCATCAGTACACAGTTTACTTATATTTGGGACTCTTTCAGGTGGTACCACTCCTGGCCATAGTGGACCTGGGAGCGATGGCAATGAAGAGGTATTTTGCATTCACCAAAGCTCCAGCATTACTGGAACCTCAACATCAGATTTTTAGCGTCATTTTAGGACACTCCTAAGAGAAAGGTTACCCCTCTGCAGAGATGCCACAGGCCCGTTGCCTCCGGCTTCGGCTGGGCCACCTTCGGGCGAGCTGCATCAAAGATATCTTTGTCACCTTTGTATAGCACTGAACCATGCCGTCCAGTTTAAGCTATAATCAGGCTTACGTGCAAGGACCCAGCATAGTCCATCAGGGCTCGATTCTCGGCTCGTGCTCGGCCTTCCCCTCCCCTAATTACCACTATAATCGACCTTCGGGTCATTGACTTTGTGTCAAGTCCTGTCTGGCGGGAGGCAGAGATAAATACAGTCCCTCTGCAGAAATGCTATCGGTGTAATCTGTAGCTCTTGCCAACTGAGCAACATAACTTAAGGACAAACAATAAACCAAAATCTAGAAAATTATAATGGGAAGAAAAACAACTGTATGGATAATTCAAGAGGCAAACTAGGAAAAAGCACACAAGATGACTAGGACATGGCTAAGAAGGGGAAACTTGTTGAGTAAAACTGATAATACCATAAGGACCAATCCTATCAAAGCAAAAATTGATAAAAGACCAGAAGAATAAAAAGTGTAGGTGATGCTTGTTTAATGTCATATCAACCTTCTGGGGTTATTTGATGCCAAATACATCCTTACATAAGAACAGTTGTGGTACCATTTAACCCATATCTGGGATGAGGATGAGAGGGCTCACAAAACAGTCTGATGGCGAGGCTCCAGCCTTGAAAATTTGAGCAATGCAGAATACCCCTCCATTGCTCCCCGGCCCACTCTGGAAATTTACTAAGCTTTTTGCTTAGATGTGGCACAAGGCCATATGAAAGGGGCACCCAATGAGACTCGAACTCACTCGTGTAGGTTTGCTAGTCGAGCTTGCTAACCATTACACCACCAGAGGCGCCTTCCCCGGCCCACTCTGACTCGAAGTGGTAACACCTGATACAGTCCTATCTATGGGTCGAATAGAACTGTTTGACTATTTCAACTGAGGACAAACAAATAACTGATGTTTTATTGAGTTGTTAGAGATACATAGCTATATTTGAAACTTTACGCTAAATTGAATTATTAGAAATAGAACTGTTTGATCCTTTAACTGAGTGTAAGCAAAAGACTGATGTCTAATTGAATCGTTAGTTATACACAGCAACACTTGGAACCATTTAACTATGTGCAAAAAAAACGAGCTCAAGTTCGTTTAAAAATGTTATCAACAAAATGCCTTTACAAATCTTATCTATTTGGTATATATGTATAAACAGGGTTTGATATTAAATAACCGACAATGATTGATACGCCATAAAACCTAACCAAATCAACCGTGGTGTAATAGTTATCGTCGTAGGAAATGGACACGGCGATTCGAGTTCAAATCCTTGACGAGACTGATTGCATTTCACATAGCACTAATACCCTTGGGAAAGGTATGAATCCAATCATCCTTCCTCCAGCTATGGGTAAATAGTAAGACAGACTGGGTTCTTCAGCCTTGTTGAGGCAACTAGTCTAGAAGAAGGAAAACTCTGAATTCATATATATATATATATATATATATATAGTGCAATTTGATGGAGACTCAAACTCGGTTAAGTCGTCATTAAAAATTTATTTCGGCGGAGAATATTACTATACTCTCCGTCTCGTCAGATGACTATTCACATGTTTTTCTCGAAGTTGCAGAACAGTAAATGTCGAATTACAGTTCGTATTCAGAAGAATAAATAAAAGGATAAAAAATAAAAAGTAAAAAATAAAAAAAAAGAATAAAATGGAAATAAAATTACAAATTATTTCAATCACAGGCGTGGGCAGGAGTCAAAATGATAGGTGTTTGAATGATTAAGAAACAGGATTGGAGTTTATCTACAGGTCAACCTCTCCTAATTATGCGCTCTTGTAGGAGGATTTCAGTAGCAGGTGTGATTTTCCAAACGTATAACTAATGACTATCTCATACATGTTTTACATTTCTTCCTAATATGTCTGTAAATTATCTCAGCTGTTGTCATCCTAGATATTCCTTTTACTTTAATTGGGACCGAGATATTTAAATTAGATAAGGTAGAGAAATTCTACATAGATGTCAGGTGTTTTTAATTGACCCTAAAAATGGTCAAAGGGAATTAACTACTCAAGAGTCAAAGGCCCTAATTTTTGGATTAATATTCTACGTTTATCCGATCATCGTCTATCGTTGTCTTTCCTCGTCTCGGTGGTATCCACTATCGAATTGATCGCTGTTAGTTTCCAATAAAACTTTATCATTTTCCTAGCGATTACATAGGGACTGGTTTTTCAGTGGTTCTCAGTCAGGATAATTTGAATCTTCTTCTATGTCTACAATTAAACACGAGCTCATTTCTCTCGTTCAACAGTAGTTTTCGATTTTTGAAATTGATAATACTAATTTTCTCATCTAAGCATAAGTTGCATCTACCGTTGAAGCTATTCGTGGTAGATGAGTGCCTGATTATTTTCCACTTTATTTGTGGAGACAGTGCCCGATCTTTAAGGCCCCAAAAACATTTTGATAGAGCAGTCTGGTATCTAAGTTTTGGATTGGAAAAAGAATGCCTGTGATTGTACCATCTTTGCTTCCAATTTCCCGCGGATATTCCTATGTTGACTCTTTCTCTGTCTTTGTTGTGTTCTATAGCAGAAATGCATGCCTGGTATACGACATTTCTCGAATTGCAACGTCCGCCTTAGGGGCATTCTTCTTTACTCTTACAATTGCAAGACGCCACGTCTGGGCTCCTATCTTTCGCAATTAGTTCATTTAGTAGCCTCCTAATATGGTTACTTAAAATGTTATTCATATTCTTGGTGCAAGAGTAGCTAATTTTTACTGTATTTCTATTAACAATCCTACTTAAGGGATTATCTCTATTAAAGTGTTTATCTAGGAGTTGTGGGAAGTATTTACCTATGTTAATGTTAGTAAGCTGACAAAATGGCGGATTAAACCAGGCTACTTTTCTATTACTATTCTTTCCCCGTCTTTTTGCGTGGCTATTATTATTATTAATAATCTCACCTACCTTGATGAGTGTCCGGGTCCCACTATTATTACTCTTAACCCTAGAGGTGAGATCCATCGGGGTTAAATATTCCAGTCTGCCTTGGAATCTGCTGTCCCTTAGGGCGTCGTCATGTATACCCTTGCTTTACTTGAAAAAAATTTTTACACGAAGATAGCCGATTAATCATTTGGTTCACCGCATTGGGGATTTGTCTCAGTACCGATCTTGGATGATTCGAGGAAATATTTATGTACTTGGGGGCAGAATCGTTCTTACTTAACGGTTTGAAAGTACCATTCTTTAAATTTAGTGTGACGTCAAGAAAGTCGACAATTTTTAAGTTTGAGGCTATTTGAATTCTTAAACCTAGTAATTTGAAAGCCCTAATAATTTTCTTCTGTATATTAGAGATCTTCCGGCCGTTACTTTCTGTACATGGGATTTTAAAAGATCATCCAAAGTTTGTGGGTGGATTTGTTCTGTTTGGCCTTCTTGGCTCTGAGAAAGCCAGCATGCTTCCACTGGGAAATCTGTCTCTTGGTCTCTGGGTCATAGCAGTAGATCCAGCTTTCATCGCATGGCATTTTTTCCAAGTTCAAAACAGAATTTTATTGTATATCGTTCTTCTAAAGTCCAGATTGCATTTTTGAAATTCACCAGCTGTGACAATCAGGCTTTAGTAGGGTGTATTCCAATTCCTGCTGTGGTTGTTGATTTAAACCTGGAATCATAAAAATAGGTGAGTCATCTTGTAAGATGTATAGCAATAACATACTGAATTTTCAAGAGTCTACGACAATTTTAAATGCCAGTAAAAAAATTCTGGAAACTTATTGAATGCACCACGTATATTAATATATATATATATATATATATATATATAATACTCTCTCTCTCTCTCTCTCTCTCACACACACACACACACACACACACATACACACACACACATACACACACACCAGTCTTCTAATGTAAAAACATGCGCAAGAAGAAAGTCTTCAACAGAAAAAGTCGTCGAAAGTTGGCCCACTTTTTTTTTAACTTTGCAATTTTGTTTAATTTTTTTCTGTAGATATTTACTAATGGTATATCATCGGAAAAATAATTTTGCCGAAAAAGCAACAAATTTGATTATATAAATTTTTCTGCATAAATGCTTGAATTTCGTTCACTATCATCAGAAAGGAAGCGTAGGAAAACCTACCAAGCCCCGCAAAAAAATGTTAATTTGATGAACCTTCATCCATCATCTTAAAAAGAAAACAAGATGCTTATATATATAGTATATATATTATATATAATAATCCATACAATAATAATCCATATAATAATATATATGATATATACGATATAATAATGTATTTATAATATAATAAGCCATATAATAATATATATAATAATATATTCGATATAATAATATATTTATAATATAATATTTATATCAGGTCATGAAAAGAGGAACGCTAAAAATATGTAGTCTTCAAAATTAAAAGCAAGTGCGAGTAGAAAGTCTTCCGCAGAAAAAGTCTTTGTAGGTAGAACAATTTTTTTTAATTTGTTATTCAATTTGACTTTTTCTGCAAATATTTTATCATCATCATCCTCATCATGATGTCGTGCCGCGAGCACGGATTTCCATGACTCTCGTTCTCTATTTGTTCATCGTATTCGGAGGGTCCTCCTGTGTCTGTACAGCGTTGTTGTAGATAGATTCTAGCCGGACGTTTATCACCTCCTGGTCTGTGTGAAGGAGTCCACAGGAGAACGTCGCTTATAAGCTCACCCTTACTTCTCCAGCAGTGTCTGCATGTCTTCTCCGTTTGATTTGAATGGTTTTGTGGGAGTTAAGTGCTGTTTTGTGGGATGTTGCTTCCAGGATTTATTCAATATGGCTCGTAGAAAAACCTTATTTGTAGATTTCTCCTGGGCATTTGTCTCCAAATACAGAGGGAAGATGGAGCAAATACTTCTAGCCTATGGTCTTCTCAAAGAAACCATCGCAGCCATAATGATGCAAATATTTGGCAACAGTATATTTTCGCAAAAATAGGTTTGGTTAGGTTTCTTTGTTTAATGCCTTATCATACTTCGTGGGTCATTGATGTCAAAGCCATCCTTGTAAAAAAAAACAGTAGTGATACTATTTAATCCATAGCTGGAAGATAAGGGGTTCATACTATTCCAAAACCCAATTCTAAGGGGTTTTGTCAAAAAGTTAACGCAACATCGCGAATGGAATTCGAATCTGCAGTCCAGCATTTCCCTATTATACCATGAACACTACCAAAAAAATAGTGTCACTGAAAAAACGACATGTTTTATTATACATATTAGGATCTTCGTTGTTCATTATCGAGGGTGTGCGTCTGACCGCGTCATAGATTAGGAAATGTTTTATGCGATCAATGAATATTTAGAATACAAGCGTTCATCGCAAATAGTTGACGACGTATTTGAACGCGCAATCCATTGATACTGGTTTGAATCGGGTAAAGGTTTAAGGTTGGTTGGTTGTTTTGTTTTACGGCGTATCAACTCTTTTTGAGTCATTTAACGCCGAATCAAATTTCAAACTTTTCAGTTTAGTATAAGTATAGTTTTATTTACAAGCGGTTAAATATCAGAACAGTTCTTTTTCTGACTATTCAGATTAGCATAGGTATACAGTTTCAATGTCAAAAACAGTCCTATTTCAAGCAAATAAGTTTAGCAAAAGTTCAGACAGTTCTATTTCAAACATTTCAGTTTAGCATAAGTACGCAGTTTCAATTTCAAAAACAGTTCTTTTTCAAACAATTCAATTTAGCATAAGTACACAATTTAGTTCTACTTGACCTATAGATAGGACTCTATCAGGTGCTACCACTACGGGACAGAGCGGACCTGGGAGCGATGGCAATGAAGGGGTACTCCGTATTCCCAAAAGGCTTCTGCATTACGGGTACCTCGCTATCAGATTGTTTAGTGTCATATCTAGGACACTGGTTTGGGGAGTCTTACCCCTCTGCAGGGAAGCAGTCGGTGTATTCTGCAGACCCAGCCAAATTGGCAAGGTAAATGGTTAAATATCGTATACTATCAGAAAGAAAAAGTTAATTAATCACCAAAAGAATTAAGATCAATCCACAAAGCCTCATCAAAATAAAACGGAATAGATTTATACTAAGCAAAAATTTGAGAAAATACATAGAATAATTGCAAAACATTTTTTTCTGAGAAGGAAAACTCACATTATAAAAACTCAAAGTAATAGTCATCCTGCCACGGTTTGTCACTGGATAACAGTTTCTGCGGGAGGAGAGTATTATATAAGCAATTGAGACCATAGGATGCAGCATGGTGGATTTGAAGTGAAATGGATAAATGGGAAGAAGATAAGCTTCTCAAGCTGCCGGTAGAGAAACTTCAAAGGTCAACGGCCATGATCAAATGGTTCAGTCAGGAAACTACAGCGACTCATCCATAAGGGTGGAGTCAAATGATGAGAAAGAAATTGCCACCGAAAGATTGCTAATTCAAACCGTGCGTCCAAACCACATCGCTCTTCATGTACCATGCCCATGATACGGATACATGAAACATACATAGAATAATCTCGAAACACGAAAAAAACTTACGACTTTTTAGTTCAGGTACGAAACTTTTTATTTCCTTTTAGTTTAAAGGTTCTTCGACATAAGGATAGAGATACACATTCTTTCTATTCTGACTTTTTCATCTGCCCCCCCCCCAATCTCGTGCGGCGCCCGTAGCGCACAAATTCGTCTGGCCTCTGCGAGCCCCGAAATTCGACCCTTCTCGTTCGGTGTCTTGTTCTCAACTCAACAAACTGACTTTTTCAAAATCCCAAAAATCTTCCGTGCGCTTCCGGTGCGTGACGTCATCCGGACTCTCTAGCCCTGTTTCCCATCTGGGCTATTGTGACATCTCTGAGTGACACGTTCGCTCCGCCCGCGCACACGCGTGAACACCTGTGTTAATGTTGCACCTAAGTAACCCATGCACTGAGCCGAAAGGTTCTCAGCCTAACTAAACCCAAAGTCATAAAACGAAATCCCTCGGCCATTATATTATATTCACGCTGATAAATAAATAGTGCGTTCTACTGAGGTTGGAGCTCTGATCTCAGTGTTCAAAAAATCAGCATCTGAGCCCAATCCGAACTTACTTAAATGTAAAACATTGTCAATGTAGCGACATTTAACATGAGATTATCAAACACAATAAAAGCTACCAGGGCTGACAACTGTGAAGCAATACACAAATGGCGGGTTTTGTTGGTTTTAACGTTCGTCTAGTGGTATGGAACCCATTGTTACTTTTCACACTCGACCATTGGAGCATTTCACAGGTTGTACAAAAAATCTTTAAAAAATAAAAACAAACATCAAACAGCAGGTGGAAGGAAGACGGATTTAGAACTGCTGTAATATAATGGCCGAGGGATTTCGTTTTATGTATCTTGCCTTTCGGTTTAGTTAGGCTGAGAAACTTTCACTTAGCTCATGGGTTAGTTAGGTGCAACATGAGCGCAGGTGTCCATGCGCGTGCGGGGAGGATGTGTCATTCAGAGATGCCAAAACAAAAATCCCAGATAGAAATTGCGACCAGGGGATGTGATTGACGTCGTGCACCGGGAGAGTGCGCGGAGGATTTTGGAGATTTGGAAAAAATCAGTGAGTTGAGTTTAAGCGTCCGAAGAAGAAGGTTGACTTTCGGAGCTCGCCGAGACCTTGCGGCAGGTGTCGCACATGGTGGAGGTAGATGGAAAAGTCAGCATAGAAAGATCGTGTATCTCTCTCCTTATGTCAAAAAACCTTTTAACTCAAAGGTAATAAAAAGTTTCGTACCTGAACTAAGAAGTCGTATGTGTTTTTTGTGATTCAGGATTACTATGTTATCTATATGTGCGTTATGAACATTCTATGTACATATCCGTATATTATGGGTATGTAACACTGCAAACACAGGAAGGTGAAATTGGCACTTTAACATTCTACGTATGTATCGCGAGAAATCAGCGAAATCCTACACATATATGCTGACTCGTCTCTTTATCGTTTTCATTGCTCTGTGTCTTGAATCTATGCTTCGAAGTCTCACTCCCAACTGACCGCCCCGGAGTCTCACTCCTGACCGACTACCCCTCTGCTCCGGACTGACTGACGTCCTTCGTCCTTCCCTACCGGCCTTGCGGGGTTTTGTGGGCACGGCTCTTTGTGTGGTCTTCGCGCCAAAATAGACAAAGAAAGGTCTTCTGGACACTCCGGCGCTGCTTCAAGATGCCGGAGATAAGATCCCCTCCTTGGTCACCCATCCACGAACACACATTGAGACCCACACTTATATATATATATATATAGTAATGCTCATTATGTAACATTTTCAAAATATACGAATATGTAAAATGTTCATTATGTATAAAACATTCACATACACTGACGACTCTCTTTGGATCATTTTTGAGATGAGGCTTCTTAATCTGAGAATTAATTTTTATTTATTGCGGATTTTTTGTCCTCATCTTGGTATTTTGGGAGGGGGTTCTTCTTTCACTTCGTTTCGGCCAAATTTCACCTCTGGCCTTCTTCAGGTGATTTTACCGCGAACTCGGATAGGAATTCCCAGCAATTACTGCCTTCCATAGTTGTTTTCTATCGCACCACGTTTTTGACTTGGGTAGGATTTGAAACCGCTATCTTCTGACAATGCTCACCTGGAACAGTAGAGACTAAACGCCTCTATCCGCTGCGCCACGGGCCCCGAAGGGCGATCAAGGATGGATTTTTTGGTCTTATAAATCCTTATCTGGTCTTCTATAGTCGTAATTTTTGTAATTGTTTTTGGATCATTTTTGAGATGAGTTTTCTTAATCTGAGAATTAATTTTTATTTATTGCGAACTTTTTGTCCTTGGTAGTTGTCTTTTTTTGGGGGGGGGGTCTTCTTTCACTACGTTTCGGCCAAATTTCACCTCTGGCCTTCTTCAGGTGATTTTAACGCGACCTCGGATGGGAATGCTGAGTCTTGCAACCGTATTCCCAGCAATTACTGCCTTCCATAGTTGTTGTCTATCGCACCACGTTTTTTTAGAGGCGTTGAGTCTCTACGGTTCCAGGTGAGCATTGTCAGAAGATAGCGGTTTCAAATCCTACCCAAGCCGGCCAGAGGTTTACTTGGTCAAAAACGTGGTGCGATAGACCACAACTATGGACAAAACGTCTGCAATAAATAAAAATTAATTCTCGCTCTTGGTTCATGTACGAAACTTTTATAACCTTCTTGACTTTTAGGTTTTCGACAGGAGGAGAGAGAGACACAATTTTTACTATGCTAACTGTTCGTCCAGAGTCAGCTCTGAACTCACTGACCCAACAAACGCGCGCACGTCCCGCAGCAAACAAGTGGACTGGCCTCGCCCAGATTCGAATCCCTACTCGCTTGGTCCAGTCTCAAATCTCAACTAACTGCTTTTTTTCAAAAATACCCAAGAATCCCAGCCTATCGCTTCCGGACATGACGTCATTCACATCATCGGTCCATTTTCTATCCGGGGTTTTAATTATGACATCTGTGATTGTCACATCCTCCCCGCGCGTGCGTGAACACCTGCGCTCAATGTGTGCCCCTACACTAAGCCGAAAATTCTAAGCCTAACTAAATCGAAAGATTAGATATAACCAACGAAAAATGATAATATAAAAAAACATCCTTCCGCAATTATATAACAATTATCGTGCCACGCCACATCTGTAGTCGAGCACAATATAGACATTTTATGCGTGCAAGAACATAGATACTACCAGAGCAGACAAAAACTAAAATACAATGATAATGAATGAATATTTCTGTCGGCATCTGCATGGAAAAATTATGACCACGCCACCAGAGGAGATGTAGGAATGCTTCTCAGTCTCGGTGCCTTAAAATCCTTAAATACTAGAGAAAATCAACCCGAGAATGATGTGGGCTGCATTTAATAGCAACCTTTACACAATAATCGTCTCTTTCTACAGTCCCACTAATGCCAGTGAAGAAATGGATATAATCACCATCTACAACGGGCCACCTTCCCTCGTCCTACACATTCCCAAACACAAAGTTCTAATCATCGGTAGAGACATGAATGCTTATATAGGCAAAGACAGAAATAAATTCTGCTATACTACTCGTCAAACAAAAATGACGATTATCGAGCAGATTTTTTACTCGAGAAAAGGCTAGCATGCCGAAACATTTCGTTCCATAAACGGGGGAGGGGGACTATCGACCAACACCTACCCAAATAAAGTTAAAGCACAATTAGATTATATATATTATTATTTAAAAACAAGAAAAGGATATATAACGCTTTTAACTGTGAGGCACTCTCCTCTTTTGAAGAAATCCAATTAAAGGTGTAATGGTTATCGTGATAGGAAATGGACACGTCAACACGAGTTCAAATTCTGGACGAGACTGATAGCATTTCACATAGCACTAATACTCTTAGGAAAGGTATGAATCCAATTATTCTCCCTCCAGCTATGGGTAAATAGTAGGACAGACTGAATTCTTGAGCCTTGGTGAGGCAATTAGTCTAGAAGAAGGAAAACTCTGAATTCAAACCTGTTAAACTTCGCTTAAAAATTGGCCTTGTGTCATATCCTGCCCGAGCGGAGGGGTTGGGTAATTATGATTATCCAATTAAAGAATCTCCTGAGACTACAGGGAAGTCAGAAACAAACCGTTAAGCTTTACGATATGACTGTTCTTCCCTTTCCAACTCTCTGCCCTTTTGACCTCTCGACTAAAATAATAGAATCACGGTTTTAACTTTTGTCAAAACAACTCCAGAACAATTGGTGATAAAGGGTTGACACTTTTCATATTTTTTAGTTTACACACTTTTCATATTTTCAAGCACTTAGGTACCCGTCACATATTTTGGCGAGTACAGTCATTCAAAAGAAAATGCATTTTAACTCCTGCTGCTTTGTAATTTTCCTATCTATTATTTTTTTAATTAATCCCTCTGGGATCCAGCATCACAAATAATGATACAAGCAATCAATATACTGTAATTTTAAGAAACAAGTTCATACTCTTCAGGTGTCATTTGAAAGACATGCTCCCAATGACGAATATGAAAACCTTGCCCGTGGTGTAATGGTTATCGTCGTAGGAAATGGACACGGCGACACGAGTACAAATCCTGGACGAGACTGATTGCATTTCACATAGCACTAATACCCTTGGGAAAGGTATGAATCCAATTATTCTCCCTCCAGCTATAGGTAAATAGTAGGGCAGACTGAATTCTTGAGCCTTGGTGAGGCAACTAGTCTAGGAGAAGGAAAACTGACTTCAAACCTGTTAAACTCCGCTTAAAAAAATTATGTCATATCCTGCCTGGCGGAGGTGTTGGTAAATATGATGAAAACCTTGTTAACACCCACATATAAGCCGCTGCCGACTACATACTAACCAAATCAAAAACCAAATGTAAAGTTCCATGGGAGTCAATTGCCAATAGGTAAAAACAGGAACAACGCATCCTTGCTTGATAAAAGAAACACAACATATACCAATGCGTACAAACTTAAGAAATTCCAGAGAGAAATAGCATTTACAAAAATAACGAGAAAGCCAAATCAATATAATCAGAATTTCGATATAAGATAAATATTCACGATTAGCATGACAGACAGTAAATAAAATGAGTGGAAGGAAAAACATTTCTAGAGCAAAACTAAAAGCTGCTAGCCCAGAGGAAATACTTCGGAAGTGGAAAGAATATTTTAAGAATCTGCTCCGACTCCCCCCCACGAAGCCACTGATAAACTTATCACAAAAATTATTTATAAAAAACTAAACATCAAACTAGGAGAGATTACGGAGAAAGAACATGAATCAGTACTGAAAAAATAAAAGCAGAAAAGCTACAGGTCTCGATAAAATACCACCAAAATATGGACGACATACTTCTTAGATCATGAAAGCCTGGGTATAAGTAAAACACGATAGAGAAATGGACAAAAGGCTGCATACTCCCTATCCTCAAGAAGGGCGACCTCGGAATCACTAAGAACTACAGAAGCATAACTCTTACTGTTTTAGCAGCTAAGGTTTATAATGCCCAGTTCCTCAATCGTATCCAACCTGAAATTGAGAAAATTCTCGGGAAAAATCAAAATGGCTTACATAGAAATCGATTCTGAGAATCCGTTGAATCAGCGAAAGTGTATTTTCGCAAAAAAATCTCGGGACAACACAAGCATTTGTAGATTTCTCCAAGACAGTCAATTCCATACTCAGAGGAACTATGAAACAAATACTATTCACATATGGTCTCTACTGTTACAGCTATAAGGATGCTTTACAAAAACATGAAAGGAATGGTTCACTTTCCAGGTCGCAGGAGATAAATTAGCCCGATATATTAGATCATTATCGGCCTTCTATAGTACTTCGAAGGTCAACAGATCTGATAAAATACTAAAAAAAAGACCAGATGCTGGCGATATTCATCAGAAACTATAAGAGACGCAGACAACGCAGATGATCTGGCGCTTCAATAAAATATATGAACCCCAACCGAATCTCTGCTGCAAAGCTTGGAGCAAACAGTTGGAGTAATTGGCCTCTACGAGAACCCAAATAAAACAGAGTTCCTGTGTTGTAAACAAGAAGTAGCCATCTCTATTTTAAATGGCAAGTTTCTCAAATTTGTAGACCTGTTCATATAGCTTGTCAGCAGTATCTCATCTACCGAAAGTGATGTCAACATACGCCGAGCTAAGACGTGAACTACTGTTGATAGGTTATCCATCATATGAAAATCCGATCAATCCGATAAAATAAAACGAGATTTCTTCGAAGCTATACCTGTGTCAGTACTACTGTATAGATTCAATACGTAGATGTTAACGTAATACATGGAGAGAAAAAAAATAGATGGAGACAACAAAGATTGTTACATGCTGTTTTGAAACAAATCCTGAAAAAAACAGCAGTTGTACAGCTGCTTGCCTCCCATCTCTCAAATTATTCAAGTAAGACGAACAAGACATGGGGGATCCCTGGTGGAGTAATAAGAACGTTTTCTTAGGGTTTCCTACTCATCGACACCCCACTGTCAACCGAACAGCAAAGACATACATCTGTAGAGTAGAAACTAAATGCTCTCTAGAAGACCTAATAGGAGCGATGGATAATTGGGACGGATAGCAAGAAAGAGTCAGGGAACTGACTAGCTTTCAGTATGATTTGGTGGCGATAATCTACATATAGAGAGAAAGAGAGGGTATATATATATATATATATATATATATATAGGATAAAAAAGTGGAAAAGGGGATAAATCAAACCCTTACAACGGGTTTAGTGGTTATATTTCGTTCTTTATTCACAGAAGAACTTCTTCAGACTAAACATCGTGAAAGATACACTTTTTCTTTTTTAAGAAATAACCTCTCCCCCCTGATATTTCCCTCTTTCTCGCTGAAATTATTCTACCTCTATCAGGACAAATCTCTGATGAAACCTGATACACTTGGTGCCACCAAAATTTGATCATTTACCTTGACGGTTATAGTCAAAAACAAATAACCACGACCACCATCACTTAAACCTATATCTGTTCCCCTCCCTGTTCTGAAACTGAATTGTTTTAATAAGAACTGTTATATAAAACTGAACAGCTTGAAATAGAAATGTTTCTGACAATTAAACTGCGTACTTATGCTAAACTGAATTGTTTGAAAAGGAACTGTTTTTGACATTGAAACTGTACTTACACTAAATTGAATTGTTTAATATAGAACATATTAATATAGAACATTTGACATTTAACTGTGAGCAAACATCTGTACTTATACTAAACTGAATTAGTTGAATTAGAACTGTTTGAATAAACTGAATAGCTTGAAATAGTAATGTTTTTGACAATTAAACTGTACTCATGCTAAATTGAATTGTTTGGAATAGAAATGTTTATTTGTATAAAAATGGATTTGGCACTTTATTACGTTTTACATTAGATAATTCTGTGGGTGTTTTTTACTTTTGAGTAGACATGCGTACTGCTTCATTATTTACAAGTAGCACAAGTATTTTTCATCTTTTTTTTTTCTGTATTTTTTTCCATTTATCAGTTTGTAGAATTTGCAAATTGTACTATCTGGCTTTTTTTCACACCAACAGAATTATATATTAAATATAAAGATTAATATATATATATATATATATATATATATATATATATATATAGTATAAGGTATATATACATATATATATATATATATATATATATATATATATATATACAAATATATATATATATATATATATATAATACACAAACTCACTCACACACATATATATAATCTTAAAATTCTTGTGAGACTTGGTGATTATATATATATATATATATATATATGACATATTCATATAGTACAATATATATATACATATATAATACACACATACATTTACACACATATATATAATCTTCAAATTCTTATGTAACTTGGTAATGATTATATATATATATATATATATATATATATATATAACCTAATTCTTTTTAGACATGTTTCATTACATATAACAGGTGAGCATTGTTTATTATAAGTTGTTTTATTTTAAATTGAGTTTGTTTTTTTGTTTTTTATCAGTTTTTTTTATTCCCGAGTGAGATGTTACGAATGAGGATAAAAGTTGTTTGATCATTGTTCGATATCAATGATGTTTCAACTCGAGTACTTGTACTTTCGATTTTTCTTGCTGATAATCGACAGTGGGCATGTGATGACGCCAGAGATTAGAAGATGATTTATGTAACCAATGAATATTTTGAATGAGAGCATTCATCGCTTTCTTTCTTTTTTTTTTTTTTTTTCATCAATTTAGAATCCATTGAAAGAATATTTTGAGAATTTCTTCTCTCCATTATTTGGTTGGTTTGTTAGTTGTTTGTTTTATAGAGTAGCAAACCTTTACGGGTCATTTAACGCCGAATGAAGTCATTTTGATAAGTTTCAAACAAATCACTTTAGTATAAGTATTCATCGCTTTCTTTCTTTTCTTTTTTTTTTCATCGATTTAGAATCCATAGAAAGAATATTTTGAGAATTTTTTTCTCTTCATTATATTGGTTGGTTGGTTAGTTGTTTGTTTTACGGAGTATCAAACCTTTACGGGTCATTTAAAGCCGAATGAAGTCATTTTGATAAAAGTTTCAAACAAATCAGTTCAGTATAAGTACAGTTTTGTTTACACACAGTTAAATGTCAAAACAGTTCTATTTCAAACAGTTTAGTATAAGTACGGTGTTTTGTTTATACCCTGTTAAATGTAAATTAACAGTTCTATTTCAAACAATTCAGTTGAGCATAATTACACAGTTTAGTTCTATTTGACCCTTAGATAGAACCCTATCAGGTGCAACCACTCTGAGCCAGAGTGAATCTGGGAGCGATGGCAATAAAGAGGTACTCTGCATTTCCCAAAGCTCCAGCATTACTAAAGCCTCACTATCAGATGGTTTAATGTCATATCCATGACACATATATGGGGTATCTTACCCCATATATGCAGTTGGTGAATTCTGCTGCCCCAACCAAGTGAGCTGTCTCCATTATGTGATGGCTATCTGAAGAGGTTGATTGCTCATATGAAGTGACCAGCTGAAATAGATTTATAATAGCCAAATGATTGTTTGTTAAGTTTTTTCTTCCAATTGTATATATATATATATATATATATATATATATATAAAGATGGTTGTTGTAGGTCTAAAGAAAGAATAAAAACATATTTTTAAATAATAAGGTCCACGAAGAGAGTCAAAAAATACAAATTTCTTCGTGGACCTTCTTATATATATATATATATATATATATATATATAACTCTTCTGCGTGAGCAGAATGCGACACCAAGTCAATTTTTTCAGCGATGTTTAATAGGTTTGAATTTTTTTTTCTTCTTGACTAGTTGCCATACCAAGGTTAAAGAGCCCAGTCTCCCCTACGATTTAATCGTAGCTGGAAGGAGAATATTTGGATTCATACCTTTCCCAATAGTATCAAGACTTTGCCTGAGATGTAGGTGAAAACTGATACTGATCAGGTTTTAAAGTTTTGTCAACTCCCGTTCCTGGTTAATTTGCAAAAAGATCTTTGACAATATTAGTCAATTCTAAAAATACTTCGTTCGATTTTAAAATTTGCGTTTGAACTAAAATGTTGCCTTTTAAAGTTTACAGTTCAAAATCATTTACTTTTTGTTTGAGAACAAACTCTATAGTCAGTTTCATTCTATTGCATATAGCTTTTTTAATCGACATTCTTTTTTTATTTCTTCTTTTCAAATTATTTCGAATTCCCAAGAAAAATATCCTATAGGTTTCATATATGTTATAACAAAAATATTTTTCTATCTCATGATTATCAAATTCTGTTGATATTTATCTACGAAATTTCAAATCTTATAGTTACAGTTCGATTACTTTCGACTTCCGTGGTTCATTTCTAGGATTTAGATTGTCGAAGATTTCTGTTTTAAATACAGAAAATCGAGGAACTTCATAAATCTTTTGATGAACGTTTCCACCGATTACTGCAAACACATAGAAACTGCTCCAAGGGTTCCGAGAACAACTGGTATCACCGTCACCTTTCTGTTCCACGAATTTATCAAATCTCTGATAACTTCCACCCAGCGATTTGACAGAATTACAAAATCAACTAGATGATAAGTTTTTCTCTTCTTGTTAATTAATACTTGGTCTGACCTTCTGGTCTGATTTAGAGGTTCTATTTGTATCTCAAATTCCCTGAGAAATTTTTGGTATCTCATTCTCCAGAACAGATTCTAGTTTGTTAGTATAATCGACTTTTAGTCTCTTGCACAATTCCCGGTAGATCACCTTTCATACCCAATCATTCCGGTTCTTGTACCTCTTTTGTGCCTGTGTGCTGCATTCACCTCTATCACAACACTTATTTTTCTCCAGCGTGTAATTAATTTTTGCTTTGTTTTAATCACACCTGATGACATTATTTTGTGCTGATATTAATATAGATTCATTTCCTCTTTTCAGGTTTCCTTCTCGTAGCCATTTCCTGGTCGTCTCTCGTGCAATTTCTTTAGTTAGTTGTTTGAAGTATACGTACAGTTGTTTTTCTTCCCCTTTCTGTTCGGACTATTGGCCTAATGAGTAGAGTCCGGGAAACTGGGGTTGAATCCTAAGTCGAGTCATACCAAAGACTCAAAAAATGGTACTTGATACCGCCTTGCTTAACACTCAGCATTATAAGGTAAGGATCAAGGGTAAGTTGGAGCAATCCAGGGAAGGAGTAGCGTTCTACTCTACCCCTTGGTGTAGTAGCTATTAAAAAGGGAGCCTTCGGGTCACTCTTGACTTCGGTCGCCAACTTTACTTTTACTTATATCATTTTTGATTTCCAAATAAACCTTAATATATCAATCGTTATTACTGTTACTGGCTGTTCTAATTGGTTTCACTTTACTTTTTTATATTCTTCGAATTCCAAGATTGTTATAGCCATGCAGTCCTCGATGTTAGCGAGTTCGTTTCCTTTTCTAGTCAATCAATGTTAATCGGTTGTAAGACCACAGGCATCATCATTAATTTCCTTGTTCTATAGTTCGTATTTTTTATTCTTTCTTTCTTTGTTTAATGGCATATCAACTCTTTTTAGGTTATTTAATGCCAAATCCATTCTCCTAGAAGAACAGTACTGGTACTATTTAGCGCATAGCTGTGAGGATAAGGGGGCTCATACCTTTTCCAAGGGTATTTGCCCGAAAGTGAACGTAATAGCGCGACTGGAGTACGAACCCGCAGTCCAACGCTTTAACCATTACACCACGAGGACACCCCCCCTCGTATTTTTGAGTTTTTCTCTTGTCTATTTTTGGAAGGGTCCAGAATATCTGTTAAGGGAAACTGCCCAGGTATTTATTCTTTTGATTAGATTTCTGCTGCATTGTTTGCTCTCAAAAGTTTGTTTTTTTTGTTTTCCTGGAGTGCTGTTATATAATTACGGAATGATTCTATTTATAAAAATCATTTTTCGTTAATTATGATTTATCATTCATTGGGTACAGTTTACGCTCACGCGCAAAGGATATGTCAATCACAATTATCATAATAAACCCAGGATAGGAAATGTGAATGACGTCATGCCCGGAAGCGATGGGCTAAGACGTCAGTTGGGTCTCGACTGTGGGCCAGTCCAGTCGGTAGTTTACTGGGGACCAGTCCATTTGGTTATTGAATGGTAACCGGTCGAGTTGGTAGTCGAATTGGGCCATTTAGACGGACAGTAGAAGTTGAGTTCCGACCATGGTCTTGAGAAGTTTGGGTTTCGACCATTGAGGCATAGTTAACTTTTTGGGGTCCCAACCAGCGAAGATGAAAGGAGATCAAAAACTCCACGAGGTGTGCCGAGCGTTTGAGTTCTGTTAGCATACGAAAGACTTTTAAGAATTGTGTGTCTCTCTCTCTCTTCTCGAGTCGAAGAACTGAACTCAGTAATCAAGAAGTTAATCCTATTTACCCAACCCCTCCGTTCGGGTAGGATATGACACAAGGTCCATTTTTAAGCGGAGTTTATCAGGTCTGAATTCAGAGTTTTCCTTCTCCTAGACTAGTTGCCTCACCAAGGGTGAAGAACCTAGTCTGTCCTACTATTTACCCATAGCTGGAGGGAGAATAATTGGATTCATACCTTTCCCAAGGGTATTAGTGCTATGTGAAATGCAATTAGTCTCGTCCAGGATTTGAACTCGTGTCGCCGTGTCCATTTCCTACAACGATAAACATTACACCAAGGGCACCTCCAAATCAAGAAGTTAATAAACGTTCGTACCTGAACAACAGTGAGTTCACCTGTTAATGCGTTGTGTATTTCCCTGTATTTGAATTTGTACATGTGCCGTTGGATTGAGATATCATTGTGATTATGATATGATTATTATGATATGATTATTATATGATTATTGTGATTATGATATGATTATGGTTATGGACGTGGCTATACAACAGTACGTAAAACTGTAGCGTCAAGAAGCCGTTCATATAAAGAAATAAGAAGCAACCCTCATTAAACTTTTGCTGTAGAGTTGAAGGTATTAAAATTCATCTGAAACGTGGTAAAGTTACAGCCACATGTCTTTTAAAGGACTTCTTTTTTTATTTCAAGTGTTAAACTCGTGACTAAAGGATTAGATGTTAAGCAAGGAAAGCAAAACAAGAAAACCATATTTTTCTGGATGGTTTTCTATTTAATTGTGACACAAATTTTCGTTCGTAAAAGACTTTACGGATGTAACTTACCAGACACGTTGGGTTAATTATCCTCGCAACTGCTAAGAGAAGTTAATTTGGAATCGATTGTGTGCGATGGGAACTGATGGTTCAGTGGTATAGTTTCGGCTCTGCATTCTGTGGTCGCTGGTTCGATCTCCAGTGGTGACATCACAGTATACACTGCTGATGAGATCTAATAAGGTCTAAACAGCTGTCCAATGTAGGTGTTCGCCTAATTTTCTGATCATGGTAATTCAATTCACAATATAATTCCTCTATTTAAAAAAGAATACACTCTGACAGACGTTAAAGGGGGAGCCTTTGTGATGTAATGATTAACGAGCGAGTTCGAACTCCAGTCGCGCTTGTACGTTCACTTTCAGACTAATACCCTTGAAAAAGGTATGATATCTCTTACCCCCCACCTCCACCAGCAATTGGTTAAAGGATATTAATACTGTTCTTCTATAAGGATGGCTTTGGCAATAAATAACCCATGAAGGATGATATGCCATTAAACATACAAATTAATTATAACTTCTGTAATATATTTATTATTGATTTCATATTTCTATTTAATTTTCCCCACGTTTCCTTAATTTCCTGAGTGTTAGACTTATAATCGCAATCAACATTATCTCCCTTTTTCTGACACTAACTCTTCTGGGTGGCTCGAATCTACCAAGCTCAACGAGTGAACTCGGGTCTTGCAAGCAAGCAACTAGCAAGCTCGAACTCATTCCTGTACGTTTGCAACATTTGCAATTATTCGTTGTTTTATAAGTCTAGTCAAAATGGAATCAACCTAACGGGAGGTAGTCAAATTATTTAACGCGCAAAATAAACTGATGGAAGTTCATCAATCGGACATAAGCAAAATACTGATGTCTTCCACTTCAATCTTAGTCTCTTTTATATTCATCAAATCTCGCCACTTCACGGAGGCTTATCTCGTTCTCCTCCATAAAACAAGTCACCCCTTTTACTTCTGGTTTCCACGTGCCGGTTGCGCCCCACTCCCGATCATTTTGGTGACAAATTGATTTCGAGCTGGACCTCTCCAGGTGCTGAGTAGCACTTTGGCCGGCCGAGTTGTCGGGACGCGGTTCGGGCAGAGTGTGTCTCGGTGCCTGGGGATTTTCCTACGGCCTCAGGGGGCCTTCCCCCCAGGCTTTTACTCCCTTCGGGGAGGTTTGGTTTATCGCCCGGCGCCTGAGGCGCCCCTAATGAGGGGAATGCCGACGGGGCCGTAGGCATTTTTGGGAACTCCGGGCGCGTGTGGGCTACGGCCCTGCGCCCGGTCCCACCTAAAAAAAGGCCTTGTGCCATACTTGCCCGTAAGGTGGGGCGGTCAACAAATACTCCACGTGCCGGTTGCGCCCCACTCCCGATCATTTTGGTGACAAATTGATTTCGAGCTGGACCTCTCCAGGTGCTGGGTAGCACTTTGGCCGGCCGTGTTATCGGGACGCGGTTTGGGCAGAGTGTGTCTTGGTGCCTGGGGATTTTCCTACGGCCTCAGGGGGCTTTCCCCCCAGGCTTTTACTCCCTTCGGGGAGGTTTGGTTTATCGCCCGGCGCCTGAGGCGCCCCTAATAAGGGGAATGCCGACGGGGCCGTAGGCATTTTTGGGAACTCCGGGCGCGTGTGGGCTACGGCCCTGCGCCCGGTCCCACCTAAAAAAAGCCTTGTGCCACACTTGCCCGTAAGCTGGGGCGGTCAACAAATACTCCACGTGCCGGTTGCAGAGGGAGCACCCCGGAGTCCGTTCTCAACTTCGGTCCGGAGCGTGGCTCTGCAAAAGGAACAATAGCAGACTTGGGGCCTTTTAGGCACCTAGTTTCGACTAGGCTACCCTCGGGTGGGCGAGCTGCACTTTTGTCTCCTTTGTAACCCATGTATGGCACTAGACCTCGCGTCTAATTTAAGCCGTAAACTGGCATACGGGCCCGGACCCACATTTGGGTTCGTGAAACTGCTTGCCTCATCAGGCTCACATTGCACTAAGTGAGCCGATGAGCAGCAGAGACCAGCAGGGTTCGAGTCTCGGTTCGTTCCCGACCTCCCCCTCCCTTTATCCCCACTTTAATCGGCCTTCGGGCTTTTGACCTTGTGTCAAGTCGTGTCTGGTGGGAGGCAGCGACAAATAAAGAGCACACCTTCTGTTTCTTCGAGGTAAAATTGTTCGTGGCATTACTACTACAGAAATGTAGCCAAGCAAACCTTCATCTAATGTAGCTTTTTCAAACCTATTTCGTACAAATTTACATCTAGCATCTTCTATAAACCAACATTATCCTTTTCTTGCAAACAAATCTGAATATTCGTTTTGTTTTTTTTTAAATGTTGAGTAATTGAATTTACCAGAAACATAACCAAACCATTTACCTAATCTACATTCGGTAAATTAAAACCTCCGACAATTTAATATTTTTAGATTGATCTGACGTAAATTTTACCTTGTTTTGTGGCTCCAACAGTATATATTCTTTTTCTTTACATAAATTTGGAGATCTATCTACATATATGAAAATCAGTCATTCTTAAGGTCAAAGATTCGGTCTTTTCAAACCAAATTGATTTAGATATTTTTAACGTGATGTGTACATAAATTGTAGACCCCTCAAAAAATATTGTAATATTTTTCCTATCTTCCCGTATTAATTTAAAATTTGGTTATTTCCGCTTCTTTTACATTTTCTCCAGACGAATGAGTTTCTGTAATACAAATTATTTTATATTTGTTAAGTCTTAATTTTATTTTCTCAACAAATTAGCATTTGTATACAATATTTTCAAACTTTTTCTGTTTTTCTTTACATGTTTAAATTTTGATTTACGCTGATAGATTTTCCACTGTTGTTTTGATTTTATTCATTTTTAATTTTTAATGTTCTTTTTGTGTTTCATTCTTACTTCTTACCTCCTTTCTTTTCTCAAATGCAACTTCTCTTTCTGTTCTCGTCAAGTCAGGATTAATCCATATATTTTCCTCTCCTTCATTTTCGATTTCCCTTCCAAATTTCGAGTTGGGAAGAAATTTAGCGTTTTAGAGTGATCATTATAAGTTTGTTTCTATTATTTTTTCCACGGACGAACTACTCATATCTTTTTATAATATTTTCTTTTCTTTATCAACTGAATGTTTTTTTTAAGTTAAAACTAAAATATTTCATGTATTTTAAATGTTAAAGAATGTTCATGCATTTTTAATGTTAAGGTTGTCAAATTTAGCATTGAAGAAATGTTATCTAGCGGCATAATGAAGAGGCAATGATACATTTGTTAATAAAAATATATAACTCTCTCTTCTTTATTACTCGAAAGGTCCGAAATTGTCTGTAAGTGTGAGATAGAGACAAAGACGACGGACTCAGATATAGACTGACAGAGGACTGCTATATTGATTATATTCAGAGCCCTATTTGGTGCCTATTCTGCTTCTCCACCGGGGACCACTGCTCCCACCAGTGAATGGCGCCCAGGGTAGCTTCTGGTCTTACTGCGACTAACCGTTTTGTTTATTGGAATATGTGTACATATAATTTCTGAATGCCAACGCATTCCTTCCAGATATCTTTCCGGCCCTCAATCCATGTGACCTGCTTCCACTGTTCTCTTGTTTACACAGCTGGAACATCTTGTTAAAAGAATTCCCGACTGACGGCCCTGTCAAAGGTCAATATGCAACAGAAAGTAAGACTAAAAAAACATTTAATCATTATAATCTTCATTCTGGGCGAATTTTTCACAATAGTTTTAATTGATGAGGTTTTCACTGAAGTGTAAGTGACAGCAAGTTTCCTCTGGTCTTCAAATATCTTCCACATATTTTAGTGAGTTTTAACAGTCCTGTAATTTGGATGGTCTCGATTCAATTTTTAAGCGAATTAAAGTTGGTTCGAATTCGGAGTTTTCCTTCTCCTACACTGGTTGCTTTGCCAAAGCGAAAGAAACTCACCAGCACAACTATTTACTCACATCTAGAGATAGAACAGATGGATTCATGCCTTTCGCAAAGCATTGATGCCAAGTGAAATGCAAACAGCCTCGTTTTGGGTTTGAACTCGGGTCGTCGATTCCATTTACCACGACGCTTATAGTTACTCAAAGCGCGCCTTTATTCGTTGAGAAGGGGGGTAGCTTTTGTTATATAATGGCCGAGGGATTTCGTTTTATATATCTTGCCTTTGGGTTTAGTTAGGCTGAGAACCTTTCTGCACGGCACATGGGTTAGTTTGGCGCTAACTTGAGCACAGATGTTGACGCGCGCGCGGGAAGGATGTGTCGTTCATAGATGTCAAAATAAAAATCCCAGATAGGACTTGAGGATGTGAATGACGTCATGCACTGGAAACATGCGCGGAGGATTTAGGGAGATTAGAAAATGTCAGTAGGGTTGAGTCTTGCGGTCCGAAGAAGAAGGGCGACTTTCGCTAGCTCGCAGTGGCCTTGTGGCGGGTGCCACACGTGTTGGGGTGGGGGCAGAGGGAAAAGCCAGCATAGAAAGATTGTGGCTCTCTCCTTATGTCGAAAAACCTTTTAACTCAAAGGTAATAAAAAAAAGTTTCGTACCTGAACTAAGAAGTCGTAAGTGTTTTTCGTGTTTCGGGATTCCTATGTTCTATGTATATATGTTATAAACCTTCTATGTACGGTTCACATATTCATGTATGGGTATGTTACACTTTGTATAGGAATTAGCTTTTCCAATGAGGTAGGTTTGGCCTTGGATGGATTGGTTTGGTTGGGTTCTATGGCATATCAACCATTGTAGGTTATTTAATCCCAAATCCTGTTTATACAAATACATTGGATTTATATGATTTGTAAACACATTTTGTTGATAACATTTTAAAATGAGCCTAACCTAATTTGTTTGTACACAGTTGAATGATTTATATAGTTACAATCTAACACTAATAATTCTATTCAATATTAATCCTTTGTTTGCAAAGAGTGAAGTGGTTACAAATATTGTTATTCAGCATTTATTCTATTCAACACTCTTTATTCATTGGCACACAGTCAAATGGTTCCAAGTATTGCTATTTAACACAAATAATTCAATTCAACATTACTCATTCATTAGCATACAGTTAGATTGTTCCAAGTATTGCTATGTATCACTAACAATTCAATTAAACATCAGTCATGATAAAACGATTCTATTTCTAACAATTCAATTTAACGTAAGTCGTTTGTTTGCACTCACTTAAAATTTCAAACAGTTCTATTTGACCCATAGATAGGACCCTATCAGACGTTACCTCTCCGTGACAGAGTGAACCTGAGAGTGATGGCAATGAAGGGGTACATTCCCAAAAGCTCAGTACTGGAGTCTTACCATCAGATTGTTTAGCGTCATATCAGGACACTCGTTGACGGGGGTCTTACTACTCTGCAGAGATGCAGTCGGTATATTCTATAACCCAAGCCGACTGGGCCCTCGTTGGGGGGATATTCTCCCTCAGCAGAGATGCAGCCGGTATATTCTATAACCCCAGCTGACTGAGCGGCTAAGTCTTTTATAACTGGTTCAACATTGGGGAAAGAGGGTTTTGGGCACAAGACAACATACATAAAGTACTAATAACAGTGATATCCAAATAATGAAAAAAAGGGTATATTTACTGAACAGTATACACACGTACGAACAAGCATTAAAAGATGGAAATCTATCGAGCTAAATATTTAGTTTCATTCGGTAAATAACGTGAGTTGGTTGGTTGGTTGATTGGACTTTAGGGCATATGGACCTTTGTAGGTTATTTATCGCCAAATCTATTTTTATGCAAATAGTCAGCTCTATTTCAAACAATTCAGTTCAGCATGAGTACACAGTTTAATTGTCAAAACATTTCTAATTCAGCTAATTCAGTTTCGTACAAGTACAGATTTTGTTTACACACAGTTAAATGTCAAAACAGTTCTACATTATACAACTCAGTTTAGTATAAGTACAGTTTCAATGTCAAAAATAGTCCCATTTCAAAGAATTCAGTTTAGCATAAGCACACTGTTTAAATGTAAATACAGTTTAATTGTCAAAAACCTTTCTATTTAAGCTATTCAGTTCAATCAAACAGTTCTAATTCAAACAATTCAGTTTAGCATTAGTATGCAGTTAGTTCTATTTAACCGATAGATAGGGCCCTATCAGGTGCTACCATTCCGAACCAGAGTGGATCGGGGAGCCATGGCAATAAGGGGGTGCTCCGCATTCCCAAAAGCCCTATCATCACTGGAACCTCACCATCAGATTGTTTAGAGTCATATCCAGGACACTCATTGGGGGGTCATTTCAGAGGTGCGGTCGGTGTATTCTACAGCCCCAGCCAACTGGGCAATGAATACCGTGAGTGGATTGAATTTTCTGTATACTATTTAGAATTTTACACCGAGTTGTAGATTATAAGGATGTGTGCAGCTTTCTGTTCTTCGATGAACGAAGATTGAATATGTGGTTTCGATCTTAAAGCATAAATCTACGTATATGATGCCTTATATAATCCGTGGTGTAATGGTTACTGTCGTAGGAAATAGACACAGAGACCCGTGTTCAAAACCTGGACGAGGCTGTTTTATTTTACATAGCGCCAATACTCTTGAGAAAAATATGAATCTTACTATTCTCCCTAAATAGCAGTGTAGACTGGGCTTTTAAACTATGGTATGGCAACCAGTCTAGGAGAAAGAAAAACTCTGAATACAAACCTGTTAATATACGCTTAAAAATTGACCTTGTGTTACATCTGCTCGTTTGGAGGAGTCGGTTAATATATACATAATCAACAGGATGGCTGACTAATAGATTACATTGGTTATGGCATACCAACCGCTGTCGTTTATTTAATGCTAAATCTTGTTTATTCGTATATACATATAATTTTTTGGCTTATACTTTGCAGATAACATTGTTTTTATAACAAATCGGAGCTCTTTGTTAAATGGTTTCGAATATTGCTTTTTAACATTAGTAATTCTATACATTTTCTTTCTAAGAACAGAAATTAAATTATAAATTGAATTATCATGACCAGAAAATCCGGCATACACTTGCGTGCGACATACGGAACCACTGGACCGTAGTTTCGACCTTATTAGGTCACTTCAGCAGTGCATACCGTGATCTCTCCACTGGAGATCGAACCAGCGACCACAGAATGCCGAGCCGAAACTATACCACTGAACCATCAGTTCACATCGCACACAATCGATTCCAAACCAACTTGTCATGGCAGTTGCGAGGAAAATTAACCCAACGTGTCTGGTAAGTTATATCCGTACTCTTACAGAGGACACGGTCACCTCCAGGGCCACGTCTTCCCAAGATGATTGGAGGCACGCATCTGCGTAATCATAACCTCATCATCATCATCATCATCATGTCGTGCTGGTAGCACGGATATCCCTGACCCTCTCTCGCCACTCCTCCCTATCGTTCATCGCCCCAGGCAGGTCTTCAGGACAACATCCCGTATCCTCACATAGCTGCTGAATGTATGTTCGTGCTGGTCGTCCTGCTTTTGCACGGTCATGTGTGGGGGTCCATAAGAGTACATCTCTTATGAGTTCGTCCCTGCTTCTCCAGCAGTGTCCTGCATGTCTGGTTCGTCTAACTTGAATAGTTTTCGTGATAGGAGGCAGGTGGCCGTACAGTTGGTGTCTTCTAGGGTGTTGCCGCCAGGACTTGTTCAAGATTGCAAGCAGCATTCTTGTCTAATTGCCGTCTAGCTTCTTCTCCAACCGTTTTGTTAGAGTCCATGTAGTGCAGCCGTATAGCAGTATCGATGCAACCGCTGCCTGGAAGAAACTGCGTTTCATTTTATCGGTTAGGTCTGATTTCCATATAATCGATAGTCTATTGATAGCTGTCCATGCTTTCGTTAACCTTGCGTCGATGTCCTTTTCGGTTGATTCGACGCTGCTTCCTAGGTAAGTGAATCTGTCTACTAGTTTAAGAGGGGTTCCGTCTAGAGTGGAGAATTCAATTAGCAAGTCTGTTTATCAATCTTATACGAACAACTTACACAAAGCTGTATGTTTTCCAATCTCTAATAATAACCCTTAGCAAAAAATTAAATAATTCTTTTTGACCTTGGAGTACAAACTCAAGGACTTCATTAGAACGACACTAGTTCGATTTGACCCATAAATGGGACCGTGGAGTAATGGCAATGAAGGGATACTCCACATTCCCCAAACTCAATGACTTCATTTGCATGACACTAGTTCGATTTGACCCATAGATGGGACCTTGGATTTATGGCAATTAAGCGGTACTCCACATTCCCCAAAATCAAAGACTTCATTTGCACGACACTAGTTCGATTTGACCCATAGAATTGCGTTAAATATTTAACTCTAAGTAAACAAATCACTGATGTTAAATTGAATTGTCAACGTTACAATGCAATACTTAAAACCATTTTACTGTCTACAAATAAACGATTAAAATTAAATTTTGGTTATTAGAATTATCAGTGTTAGATATCAGTGCTTGAAACCATTTAACTATTCGCAAAGAAATGAGTTTAGGCCTGTCTAAAATGTTAACTACAAACTATTCGTTTACAAATCATATATATCTAATATATATGAATAAACAGCATGTGGCATTAAATAACCCACAAGTGTTCATATGCCATAGACCCAATTAACTGACCAACCATATGTCTATCTTTTATTGGATATTGCACCACACTCAAGACAAAGAATTTTCGATAGAATAAACTTTATACATGTTTTGAGATGTATTTTCTGATTCGTCTCAAGACATTTTCAAAGTAGCATGCATAGTTTTATAGACTAAATAAATTCTCAAATTATTTCAAGTGTAGCTGTAATGACAAGTAAAAAAAGATTTTTGCCAAAATTCGAAATAGAAATTTCTGAATAAAAGATGGCGATCTTCGTTTAATAATTACCATAAGTTTTATCAAAATTCAAGAATTAATTTATTTCTGTTTTTTTTTTTTTCATTGACGTGTTTTTTTTTTCTTTGTTTGATGGCATATCAACCTTTGTGGGTTGATTAATGCTAAAGGCGTCTTTGTAGAACAATAGTGGTACTACTTATCCGAAAACTGGGAGAATAAGGGGGTTCATAACTTTGAAAGTGAACATAATAGCGCGACTAGAATTCGAACTCGCTTACTTCGAGGTCGCAGTCCAGCACGTTAGTCCTTACATCACAGAGACTGCCTGCAGCATATTCAAATCTTTGTTGACATGGTGAGAAGCTAAGCTGAGAAAATATCAATATTCTCGCTTCGAATATGATTTGATTAAACTGAATGAACTAATACCGAATGCTTTGTTAAAGGTGTCGTATGAGGACGTCAATTCCTCAAATATTCGTAAATAATTTGTGATTGACAACGAACTAGACAAATGACAATGACAAGAGGGTAAGATTTAAATATCAGACCTTAATTGAGTGAAAGGTACACGAAAGGTTCGCATTGGCGTAGTATTTCTACTTCTCAGTGGCGTTGAAAGTCGGTTGGATTGAAAGGCGTAGACATGCAACAGCAAGTCTAGAAGATCAGGGCGTAGGTTGTAGGTGTAGCCGGAATCGGTCGAATGTGGACTCAGTTGCAAAAGCTAGATGATAGATGTCCCGGTTTATTCAGTCCTTGGTTAACCGTTGGCCTCGGAGGGCTGCAGATACTCCAAACAGGTTTGTCGCCCGTGGACTGGAGTGCTGGTCGTCGAGTCCGTATCGTCGGTCGGTTGGTCGCCATCGGACACTGGTGGTCTGGAACAAAGGCTGTCGGGCAGGTTTTTGTCGTAGCGGGAGACGGCCGAATAAGTGGACGGATAGGCTGCAGGAGCTGGATGATCGATGTCCCGATTTATTCAGTCCTTAGTTAACCGGGGGTATGTCGACATTGCTTCGGAGTGCTGATGATAGTTCGATCAGATTTTCCCCTCGTGAACGTGTAGTCTCAGCGGTGTTGGTCGTTGTCGTACGCTGGTGGTCTGGAACAAAGGCTGTCGGGCAGGGCAGGACAGGATGTCTTTAGACTGGAACGACGATTCGCATACATAAACATAAAACTTTCAATTTACTTGCCCTAATAAGGACAGTTTGTATTGCTTGGTTGTGCGATTAGCAGATGACTGCTTCAGCAGTAACGGCTTCAGCGGTCCTGCAGAAATGGCTACATTATCAGCAGTCGGCATGATCGGCCACGTCGATCGTGGATGTCGGGTTTGGCTGCATGCTTGAACGTAATCCGTGGAGGACACGTTCGGCTGCGAACCTAGCACATGTTCGATTCCAGGCAGGACCGACCGCGGTTAAGTGGGAGGACCGCTGTTAGACGGGATAGCTACGAGCTAACAAGCGCGCTTCGGCTGTGAATTTGAACGTATTCAACCTTCTGGTTAGGTCGACCGCAGTTAAGCAGAATCACAAGCGGGCTAGAACGTTCGATATTCTTGGCAGGGTCGACCGTCGTTAAGCGGGATCGTAGAGAGCTAGAATGTTCACAGCTACCAGGTTTATTAGACCGTGGTTAGCGGAATCGCAAGCGAGCATAAAAGTTGAAACTAAAGGTCGGCTCAGAGGAAGGTGTAGACCAGGTCGTGCAAAGGTCACACTACACTCTGTTTATTTGTCGCTACCTCGCACCAGACACGACTTGACATATGGTAAAAAGCCCGAAGACCGATTAAAGTGGGGATAAAGGGGAGGACAAGGTCGGGAACGAGCCGAGACTCGAACCCTGCTGTTCTATGCCGCTCGTCGGCTCACTTGGTGCAATGTGAGCCTGATGAGGCAAGCAGTTTCACGAACCCAAATCTGGGTCCGGGCAAGTATGCCGGGTTATGGCTTGAACTAGACAGCAAGGTCTAGTGCCATACATAGGTTTCGAGAAAGTCCGCGGGAACCTCTGTCACACTACACTCTGAGCCTAGACTCTCATAGCCACCAAGCTTTTTTGTGGTCAGTAATTGCTTTTATATAGAAAGAAGGGGCAGCGTATTAAATGGTCTGAGTGAAAAATTCTGTGCTGCCAACGATTGGAGGTCTCGCTTTTTAAATATGAGTTATAATAAAGGAGCTTATAAATGCTATGTATTTTATCCAGTGGTTAAGAGCAATCTCCAAGATGGTTTGCAGAATTAATCTATCTCGAAAATACTTTGAGTTGGCAACATAAGATTTACTCGTCAACGTATGAGTAATGTCAATTGTTGATAATGGAGCTCTCGCTTCTCGTAGTGGTGAAAAGCTCCGTTAGCTGACGTCACAGATGACTTTGTGTTTATTTTTCATCACCAAGGATTTTAGATTTAAGAAGCCAGCTGCTTACGATATCTTCTTTAGAATTGTCCTAGCGCATAAGAATCTTCAAAAACGTTTATCCAAAGTCTCTATTAACCCTGGTCCTTTTCCGTCGGCTTAAATTTGCATTGGGGCTGTAGAATACACCGACTGCTTCTCTGCAGAGGGGTAAGACCCCTTCTCCTAACGAGTGTCCTGGATATGACACTAAACAATCTGATGGTGAAGTTCCAGCAATGCTGGAGCTTTGGGGAATGCAGAGTACCCCTTCATTACCATCGCTCCCAGGTCCACTCTGGCCCGGCGTGGTAGCGCTTGATAGGACCCTATCTATGGGTTAAATAGAACTAACAGCATACTTATGCTAAACTGAATTGTTTGAGTAAACTGAATAGCTTGAAATAGAAGTGTTTTTGACAATTAAACTGAACTTACATTTAAACTGCGTTCTTATGCTTAGTTGAATTATTCGAAATAGAACTGTTTTTCGACATTAAAATTGTATTTACACTCAACTGAATTGTTACATATAGCTTCTTGAATAGTTTGAAATAAATGTTTTTGGCTATTAAACTGTGTATTTATGCTGAACTGAATTGTTTTGAGTGGAGCAGATTATTTACATAAAGGTGGATTTGGAGTTAAATGGCCTACAGGGGTTGATATGCCATAAAACCCACCAAACCAAATTTAAATTTGCATTCATAGTTCGAAAGTTAATGATATAGCATCACTGGAGTTCGAATTTGTTTTCTACGACGTCACAGTCCAGCACGTTAACCCCAACAATTCGAAGCCCCCCGCACTTCCTTGATGTATTTTACGCGTACAGACTTTTCTCTGGTAATGTAACGTAATGGCCAAGGGATTTCGGTTCATACCTTTGAGTTTAGTCAGGCTGAGAACCTTTCGGCACAGCACATGGGTTAGTTAGGTGCAAACCTTGATGTAGGTGGTAACGTACGCGCGAGGCGGACGTACCACTCAGAGATGTCACAATAGCCCGAGATGACGGAACGGGGTGACAGGGTGCGGGTGACCTCACGCACCGGAAGCGCGCAGAGGTTTGTGGAGAATTGAAAGAAAGTTTGAGAGTTGAATACTAGACGCCAAACGAGGAGGATCGACTTTTGGAGCTCGCAGACGCTAGGCGAACTTGCACCCAATGGGGGCCGCGCGAGATTGGAGCCAAATGAATAAAACAGCATAGAAGATTGTGTCTCTCCTCCTTATGTGGAAACCTTTAACTCGAAGTAATAAAAAGGTTTCGTACCAGAACAAACAAGTCATTACGTGTTTTCGAATTTCGAGATTCCTATGTTCTTTATATGTTCTATCGTTATGAACATTATATGTCTATTTCGCACATCACGTTAATTGTGGTTATAGTACAATAAGTTGAAGATTATTTCAAATCAAAATATCTCTGGTTCTATTGTGGGGATTAGAAAGAAAAAGAAATTTTAAAAAATAAATAAATTCAAAAGTCGCAGTTACCAGAAGGCTTCTGACAGGAAGCGAAATCCTCATATGCCTGAAAGGATGGACTTCTTGGCGCCAAAAGAGAAAATCCCTCAGTTATAACAATGACGAACCTCTTTTTCTCGGCTACTGGCAGGGTAACACACATGCTCGCCAAGTCTTTGACTTAGCGGCAGGTTTTATATCCTGTTAGCAAGCCGCCTCTGCTAATCATGCCTCACTGAAAAGACGCAGTGGCCAAAGGACAAACTTCAAACTTTTAGCATCGAAAATAGCTCAAATATATTTAAATACCTTGTCTGCGAAACATGACTACTTCTACTTATATAGGAAAAGGTTTTACACCACGAGATAGTCGTTAAACCCAATAATAAAGTTCGAGTTCAAAAGTATCCTTGCCTTTTTCCTTCCATCTTTAATTATCTTGCAGCCCTCCACAGACAAAGAAGACGAGTTAGTGAGGTAAGAAGAAGAAAAAGGAGTCAGATATGAATGTCATAATCATCCTATTAGTCTTCAACACACTAGAACTACAAACAAATAACAGAAAACTTCTTATACCCCATACTATATTTTTTCCTTAAAGAAACTTTATACCATATATTTCATTAATCTTTCATATAAAATTAACGTCTTCATGCTTGTATGAATTTTGATTTTATCGACAAATCGATCGTGTCATTTATAAGAAGAAAGATCAGTGAAAATTTTCATAAGGATTTTGTAAAATCTTTCCTCTTTTTTTTTTCAAAGGGAATATTTTAAAGAATCAATTTCAAAATTTATTTACCAAAAGCGAGAAGAGAAGATGCCTTTCAAGAGCGTGTTAGCGTGAACTGAAACGCCAATAGCTTCGACCAGGATTTGAACTGGAGTCACCAAATTCTATTTCTTACGACGATAACCGTTATGCTAACTGTGCCTCCTGAGTCAGGATGAAATATAAGTTCAATTTTTAAGCAAAATACGACTGGTTCGATTTTAGTTTTCATTCTCCTTCTTCATTAGTGGCTTTCACCAGTTTACAGAACCCAGTTGGCTCTTCTATTTAATCATAACTTGGTGTGAGATCAGAGATATTGCCTTTCTGTTATAAAATTAAGGAATGATTTTTTTATATTAATCATTTTTCGTTAATTATATCTTATTATTCAGTTTGGTAAGGCTTTGAACAATTAGAGTCTCTTAGTTCAGTGCATAGTCATTGGGTGCAGTTTTACGCTTGCGCGCAGAGAATATGACTATCACCATTGTCATAATAAACCCCCAGATAGGAAATGGGGTTGAACTGTGGATGACGTTATGCCCGGAAGAGATGGTCCTGAGAATTTAAGGATTTTGAAAAAGAGTCAGTTGGGATTGGACTATGGAGGCATAGAGTTGAGTTTCTACCGTTGAAAAATGTAGTTGGGTTTTTCGGATCTCTACCGACAGAGATCTTAAACGCCACAAGAGGCTCCGCGTGTCGGGATGGGGTTAACATAGTAAGAATAGTGTCTCTCTCCTAGTGTCGAAGAACCAAAGACAATAAGTTAATAAAGCCGTTCGTATCTGAAACAACAGAGTCCTCCCGTGTTTTCGCCTGTATTTGTATATGTATTGTATTACTGTTGTGTCTGACATCACAAATTTATGCAAAATTTTCCAAGGGTATTAGTGCAAAATGAAAGGCAAACCGCTCCGTTCAGTGTTTAAACTCAAGTCGTCAAATCCATTTGCTACGACGCTCACTGTTACTCTTAGTGCGCCTTCATTCGTTGAGAATGGGAGTAGCTTTGTTTGTGGGTTTCGTTTTCAAGGAAGGTAGGAAAGGCCTAGGCGGGATTGGTTTGGTTGGGTTTTATGGCATATCAACAATTGTAAGTCGCTGATTCTATTTGCTATGTTCATCCCTGTTATGTTAAGTGCACAGTATTTCTTTTTTTGTTAATTACTTTTTGTAGCTGCTCAATGTGAATTTTTAATCGACAACAAAGATGGTCAGCGGCGATGCAAATCTTGACCTCTTACATAAAGTTTTAAATATAGGATAACCAGTGAATATCTTACTCACTAACAATAGCCTGCAAGCTAAGCTCGTTTACCATTAAGCGCAGTGAACTACCAAAAAAGGAGCTTAGAACAAGGCTACAATTATGGGTTTGCTTGTAGGAGTCGAACTCGCCGCTCAGTTTCTAATTAACCTACGAGAAAAGTCTGTTAGCAGTTAGACTACAAGAAGGAGGCGAGGCACTTTAGCTTGTTATTAACATTAACTAAAAGACGCTGTTTCTTTAGTGGTGGCGGTTTTTTGTTTTTCGTTTTTGTTTTGTTTGGTTTATCTTGTTTGTTTGTTTGTTTTTGTTTTTGCTCTTGCTTTTATTTATATGTTTATTTATTTATTTTCCTGTTTTATCTCGTAAGCAAAATCTCAAACTTACGTAAACATGTGAAAAGTTGATAAAATAAACTAATGCTATGAATGCACTGTCCAATCCAGTCGTCCTATATATATATATATGTGTGTGTTTGTGTGTGTGTGAGAGAGAGAGGGGGGGGAGAGAGAGAGAAAGAGAAAATCTTTCAAATATTTTCGCTTTGTCAGGGCAGTCTTTTCTCGTTCGTACGGGACATTGGAGAGAAGCAATGTGTTATAAGGTTCGTGCCGTTAAATTCTGATTAATATCTCACTAGGAAGCCATGCGTTTGATGTGCACTTGCTGGCAGGGTTCTGTGGGCATGAACTATGTTTTAACTATTAGAATAGATAAATTGTTATTTCCTGAAGGATTAATTTGTGGCGAAGAGTCATTTAAAGTAACTGCATACTCATCACAAGGAAAAATGTTAGTCTCCTACAGAGATCCAATTACTAAATTTCTAACATGAAACTTCTCTTTCTTAAGGATGAGAGAGGAGAAAAATAAAATTGGACATGATTAAAGAAAAAATATAAAGAGAAAGAAGATGAAACGACGATGAATCGGAAGAATAGAAAGGAAAAAAGAAACAAACAAGATGAAAGAAAGAAGTAAAAGAAAGAAAAGAAAAGAAAGAAGAAAGTAATGGGAAAAAATTAGAACGTGTGGAAACGGAACGAAAGAAAAGAAAATAAGAGAAAATGAACTGGAAAGAAACGAAGAAGTGATAAATAAGAAAAAAAGGAAGAAAAAAATGAAAAAGATGAAAGAAAGAAGCAAAAAGAAAAGAAAACGAGCAATGAAAAAAGAAAAGAAATGAAGTGATAACAAACGAAGAAATAAAGAAGATTGAAAAATAAAATGAAAGATAACAATCAGAAAGGTAAATGCGGACAAAAAAAGGAAACAAAAAGAAAAAAGAAATGAAGAACAAAGAAGAAAAAGGAAAATAATTAGAAATATTAAATAAACGAAGGAAGAAAAGAAAAAAGAAGAAAAAGAATCGAAATAACTAGAAGGAGTAACAAAAGAAAACAACAAATAAAAAAACGAAGGATAAAAGAAAAAGAAGTAGAAAAACATGAAAGAAAACGAAGAAAAGAAGGAATGAAAGACAATGACAAATTGAAAACAAAGAAAGAAAGAAAGAAAAATAAAGTAAACGAAAAACAAAAAATAAAACAATGAAAAAAAAAGAAAAGAAGAACAAAAAATAAAAACAAAGATAAAAACGAAACAAAAAAAGATGAAAAAGAAAAAAAAGAAAAAACGATGGAAGGAAAAGAAGAAACAAAGAGGTGAACGATGAAAAGGAACAAAAGAAAACGAATAATCAAAACCGATAATCGAAGAAACAAAAGAAGAAAAAGAATTAAGAAGTGAAAAAAAAACGAAAAAAAGAAAAAAAAACGAAAAAAATAATGAAAAGATTACAAAGACTCAGGAAAAGGAAGAAGCAAAAAGGAAAAAAAAGAAAACAACAAGAAAAAAGTCGAAGAAAAGAAACAATGAAAAAATTCGAAAGAAGAAAGAGAAAATAAAACGGTTTTTGAAAAAAAAAAAAGACACAAAAGTAGAAAAGCAAACGAATTAGAATACAAAGAAAAGTTTTAAAAAAAGAAAAAAGAAAAAGAAGGAAAGAAAAAGACGGATAAAAATCAAAGAAGGAGTTACAAAGAATTAAAAAAAGAGTGAAAATGTACAATTTGAAAGGGGGAAAATGTTCTCTTTTCGAACGATTCAAATTATTACTAACCTGATTCGATCATTTCGGCAACGCGAGATGCGCAGACGATATTATTCCCTGCTTGCCATGAAAACTGTTGATTTTAATTCATATATTGTACACAGGAAGTTTCCCAATTCTATTCCTGCCAAGCAAAGAAAATCAATCTGCATGAAAATCTATTCTTACGAATTATCTATCAGAAGATTAGACATGTCAAAACTCGGCAACAACATTAGCAACACAAAGAAATGAATTATTTGATCTGGTTTCTTTGTTTAATGGCAGGTCAACCTACGTGGGTTATTTAATACCAAAGCACTCCTTGT
Source organism: Sepioteuthis lessoniana (assembly GCA_963585895.1). NCBI lineage: Eukaryota > Metazoa > Mollusca > Cephalopoda > Myopsida > Loliginidae > Sepioteuthis > Sepioteuthis lessoniana. Next base: position 54,305,320 of record OY757940.1, read on the forward strand.
AGAAAAGCAGTGATACTATTTAACCCATAGTTAGTGAATAAGGGGATTCATGCCTTTCCTGAGTGTTAAAAGCGTAACTCGAGTTCGAACTCACTTACGACCATGTTAGCCACAACGCCACGGGGAGTCCTTCTAAATGAGTTCAGCTATTTCAAAAATTTTGCTTTCAACCATATATTTGTTTTATTTTATTTTATTTTATTTTATTACATCATTTTACCAGGATCTTCCTTAGTATTAACTGCTATACGAACGACAAATGAATTTAGATTTAGGGAATACGCGATCACAGTATTGCAAGAAGCTAAACTGATTAATTGACGGATTGATTTAACGGCATGTTAACTTGTCTGGGGTTATTTTATGCCGAGAGGTTAGGGATGCATGTACATTTATATTTGGGGGTGTCCTCGTGGTGTAATGGTTAAAGCGATGGACTGCGGAATCGTAGTCAGCGAGTTCGTACTCCAGTCGCGCTATTACGTCCACTTTCGGGCAAATACCCTTGGGAAAGGTATGAACCCCCTTATCCTCCCAACTATGGGTTAAATAGTACCACTACTGTTCTTCTAGGAGGATAGCATTGGCATTAAATAACCTGTAAAGGTTGATATGCCATTAAACAAAGAAACCAAACCAAACCACATTTATATTTATATTTTGTGGGTAGTTAATTCTTAAAGGACCTATGCACATAGCTATGTATCAGATATTCGTATCTAGTACAAATGATTAGCAAACGTCTGTTTGACCTATAGATGAGACCCTAAAAGATATTACTACTCCTCAATCTCCAGAGGTTCAGAACTATAACCTTACCACCTTATTCATAACCTAGTCGGCTGGGCTGTAGAATACACCGACTGCATCTCTACAGAGGGGTAAAATGTCAAGATCTTGCTGTTTAGTCAACTTGAGTGTGTTCACGTGTAGTAGTCCACCGGAGAACATCACATATCTTGTTCGTCTTACTTGAATGGTTTACACGATGGGAGGCTAGTGACTGTACAGCAACTGTTTTGTGGGGGTGCTGCGCGAGAATTTGTTCAAAACAATAAGTAGTATTTTGGGTAATTCCCATCTAACTTTTCTCCGTGTGTTTCTTGATAGCCCAGGAGGTGCAACTATACAGTAGTACTGATACGGTTACTTCATGCAAGAAATTCCGTTTTCATTTTATTAGGGATCACATTTCCATATGATCGATAAGCTATCAATAGCAGTCCATGCCTTTGAAGTGCATAGATATCACTTTCAGTAGATAAGATACTGCTACCAAAGTATGTGAACTGGTCTGCTAATTTCCTTCTGCTAACGTCATTTACTGTCTTCTACAAAGATTCTGATTTTATTGTTTCGGCTTTGGGTCTATTTTCGTTGTTCTTTTTACTTTGTTCTAATTTGTTTTCTGAATTTTTTTAAGTCTATACACATTTTTCAATGAAGTAAAGATGCTTTTTTCAAGTTATCTGTTTTTTGTTTTTTGTTGTTGTTTCAAAGGGAACTCTATATGTGCTTCTTGGTTTAGTTGGTACGCAATCGGCTACTGTTTGTAAGTGGATGGTAAGAAACATTTCACAGTCGTTATTTGCAGTATGTCTTTCACGTGTCTCCCGTAGCGTATCGATTTTTTTCCTTACAATTACCGTGTACATCACTATTAATAAATAAAAACCAATCATATCGTAATGATTTATAGGTTTGGTTTGGTTTCTTTGTTTAATGGCATATCAACCGTTATAGGTTATTTAATGCCAAAGCTATTCTCCTAGAAGAACAGTAGTGGTACTATTTAACCCATAGCTGGGAGGATAAGGGGTTTCATACCTTTCCCAAGGGTATTTGCCCGAAAGTGAACGTAATAGCGCGACTGGAGAACGAACTCGCTTACTACGATTCCGCAGTCTATCGCTGTAACCATTACACCACGAGGACACCCCCGTAATGATTTATATCTTCGTTTCTTATTTCTACGTCGACTCAAGTGAATCTTGGCAGAGACGATTCTAGAATAAGACACTTCAAAAGAGAAAAATGCCTCACAGTTCTAAGCACTATTAAAATATATGATTTAGCAATGCTTTTGAGTTATTTGGATTGGTGTAAGGTCAAAAGTTTCCTTTTTTTTTTTAATTTAGAGTTTAGGCATATAAGTCTGTTCACGCAAGAAAATTCCGGTTGATATTCTCCATTTCTGTTAGGAGAGTTGCGTGAACAATTTATTATTTACCCATTTGCCTATGTTTGCAATCATATCTCCACCGATGGTTAGAACGTTGTGCTTGGGGATATGTCGGACAAGGAAAGATAGCTTATCATAGAAGGTGATGATAGTCGTTTCATCTTGGGCATTAGAGGGATTGTAACATCGGACGATTTTTGTTCTATAAGTAAGATTTTCTTTATGCTATTTAGTGATTTTAAGGGACGAAAACTGAGAAGCGTTCCTACACTTCCAGTGGTGGCGTTGACTGAGTTTTTTCATGCAGGTGCTAACAAGAATGTCTCTCTATTACCGGATCCATTGTATTTTAGTTCTTGTTGGCAATAATATCAATGTTTCTGTATATATATGATGTCTATATTCTTTCGGTTACAGACGAAGTAAGATCGGGTTGCTGGTTTATTGTATTAAATGCTCTAACATTAAAAGTTATGTTGTTACAAGTATTCTTACCTCTAAGTAAGTCCAGTTTGGGCTCTGTAGCTGATTTTTTTTATCACTGGCGTCAGAGCACCTACCTCAACAGAACGTGCCCCTGTACCATATTCGCAATTAACGCTATGTGCGAAATGGACATATAATGTTCATTAGTATAGAATATATTAAGAACATAGGAATCTCGGAATTCGAAAACACGTAACGACTTCTTGTTCAGGTATGAAACCTTTTTATTAACTTTGAGTTAAAGGCTTCGACGTAAGGGGGAGAGAGACAATCTTCTATGCTGTCTTATTCATTTGGCCCCCAACTCGAGCGGCCCCCCAAACTCGCCTAGCGCCTGCGAGCTCCAAAATCGATCCTTTTTGTTTGGCCTCTAATTCTCGACTCCTATTTTTCTTCAAATTCACACACAAACTTCCACGTGCTTCCGGTGCGTGACGTCACCCGCACCTTGTCACCCAGTATCGTCTCGGACTGTTATGACATCTGAGTGACACCTCCATCCGCCCGCGCGCACCCGCGTTAACACCTGCTTCAATGTTACACCCAACCAACTCATGTGCTGAGCCGAAAGGTTCTCAGCCGAACTAAACTCCAAGGCATGTACCGAAATCCCTCGGCTATTTTATAACACCCCTTGTCAACCTACATGAATGGTAATTTGATTTAGACGGTTATTTTGAATGGAAAAACTCCGTCAATGCCGTCATAGGAGATATAAGGATGCTTTTAAGTCCTAGTGCCTTAAAATCCTTAAATTGCATCCAAAGAACACAACCGAGAATAATGAGTGCTACATATAATGGCAACCCCAGCACAACAATTATCTCTAGCTACAATACCACCAATACTAGTGATGAATCGGATATTACAACCATCTACAACGGGCTATTTTTCTTTGTTCGACACATTCCCAAACATAACCGGCCCAGTCGGTTGGGGCTGCTGAATACACCGAATGTGTCTCTGTAGAGGGGTAAGATTCCCGCAACGAGTGTCCTGTTAATGACACTAAACAATCCGATGGTGAGGTTCCAGTAATGTAGGAACTTTAGAGAATGCGAAGTGGGCCTACATTGCCATCATTCTCAGGTCCACTCTGGTTCGGAATGAGAGCACCTGACAGGGCTCTATCTTTTGGTAAAATAGAACTAAACAGTGTCAACTGAATTTTTTTAATAGAACTGTTTTGACATTTAATCGGCGTACTTATGCTAAACTGAATTGTTTGAAATAGAACTGTTGAAATGTATAAAAATGGATCTGGCATTAAATAACCTGCAATGATTGATATGCCATAAAACCAAACCTAACCAAACCAAACACAACGTTCTAATCATCAGTGGAGACATCAATGCAAAGACGAAAATAAAGAATTTCACTGATACAATTTGTCAAACAGAAACGGCAAATATCTGGTAGATTTTTCATTTGAGAACACTTTCACGCCTCACCTCTAAATTTAAAAAAAAAGGAGAGAAAACTTTAGATATACACCTACAAAAATAAATCAAAGCATAATTTGATTATATATAAACAAAAAGTGGATGTATAGCATTTTGAACTGTGATGCATTCACCACTTTTAAAGGTGTATTTTCCGATCACAGAATCGTATCAGCAAAGAATCGCCTTAGTCTACGGAGAAATAAGAAACAAACAATTAAAACTACACGTTTTAACTTGTTTTCACTTACCAAAAGGAATATAAGCAATAAATATTCGGTAACTGTAAGAAACAAAATTGATACTCTGGAGATATCTGAAAGATATACTCTTAATGATAAATATGAAAACTTTGTCACCGCCCATATGGAAGCAGCTAACTAATCAAAAGCCAAATGCATAGAGAGGTTTATGGGAGTCATTAGTAGTTAGGAAAGAACGAGATAAGGTGAAAAAAGCATGTTTATTGAAACCCAATAAATTCCAATTCACAGAAACCTAAGAAAACTCAGAGAAAACTACTAGATACCCCCCCCCAAAAAAAAACAACCAGAATACAATCTAGGCACAAACGATCTAATCAGAAATTCATTTGAAGGTAGATAATCACGATTAGCATATCAGGTCATAAATAAAGTGGAAAGAAAGAAGAGCACTTCAAGAGCCAAACTAAAAGCAGCCAGCCAAGAAGTGGAAAGAACATTTCAAGAATCGTCTCAGAAACCCTCAAGAAATCACTGACAAACCTATCTAAATAATTATTTACGGCCAACGAGACATCAAACTAGAATATTTTACAGGGAACGACTCGATGAAGTATTAAAAAAAATCAAAAACAGGAAATCTGTGGGTCTCAACGAAATACCCGCTGAAGTTTGGAAGACAAAAAAATTTAAAAACATACTTCTCCAATCATGCCACGCAACACAACAGTGAAATAGACGAAGGGCAACATCCTATCCTTCTCCAAATAAGGCGAACTCAGTATCACAAATAACTACAGAGGCATAACTCTCACTGCTATAACGGATTCTCAATCCTATCCGACCAAAAATTGAGAAAATTCTAGCGAAAAATCAGAACGGCTTTCAAAAACCATCGCCCAACAACCTCACAGATTCTAACAATGTATCGAATGATCGATGGAGCACGAGCAAATAATCTTGAGCCAACACTACTACTTGTAGAATTCTCCTATACATTCGATTATATACACAGAGGAAAGATAAAGCTAATACTTCTAGCATATGACCTTTCAAAAGGAACTGTTACCGCTATAATGAGGCTTTATAAAAACACGGATACAATCGTTCTCTCCCCAAATGAAGACAGTGACTTCTTTGACATTGTCGCTGAAGTCTTACAAAGAGATACATTAGTACTATATTTGTATATAAAGTAAACTTGGTGACTATAGTCGAGGGCGACCCGAAGGCTCCCTTTTCAATAGCTACAACACCGAGGTGTAGGGGAGGGTGCTACTCCTTTCCTTGGATTGCTCCACTTTAACCTTGATACGTACCTTATAATGCTGAGTGTTAAGCAAGGAGGTATCAAGTACCATTTTTTAAGTCTTTGGTATGACTCAACCTGGGATTGAAACCCAGTTTCATGGACTGTTGGAGAACATTCTACCCACAAGGCTAATGAACCGGTCTGGGTTCCATCCCAAGTCGCGTAATACCAAAGACTTTTAAAATGGTACTTGATATCTCCTTGCTTAACATCATCATCATCATGTCGTGCCGCTAGCACGGATATCCCTGACCCTCTCTGGCCACTTTTCCCTATCGTTTATCGCCTCTGGCAGGTCTTCAGGGCTACATCCCGTATCCTCACATAGCTGCTGTATGTATGTTCGAGCTGGACGTCCTGCTTTTGCTCGGCCATATGTGGGGGGTCCATAGTAGTAGTACATCACTTATGATCCATAGTAGTACATCCCTTATGCCTTGCTTAACATTCAGCAATATAAGGTACGTATCAAGGGTAAAGTGAAGCAATCCAGGGAAAAGAGTAGCGCCCTCCCCTAGACATCGGTGTAGTAGCTATTGAAAAGGGAGCCTTCTGGTCACCCTCTACAACGGTCACCAACTTACTATATTTGTATATGTTATATATTGACCTCCGATTTGTGACGCCCACAAGAAGAAGGTGGACGGCGAACTATTATATAACTCGGTGCACAGGAAGTTCAATCAGTTGGAGATCAGACCAGTTGGAGAGAAGATGCTGGAATGAGGAACATGTCCCAGAGAGGCTGGGCCCCCAGTCCCCCGGTTGAGCAGCCCAGGAGAACGGCTGTTGTGGCCATAAGAGTGGGGGTCAATATGTTGCAGTTCTGTTCGGTCTCCAACTCCCTCTCACAGTAAAACCTTTGGTAACCCTTTCGAACCCTTTCAAATAAAGTGAGAGGTATATTTTTCTAAAGAACTGTGTCGCTCGTCTTTATTGTGTCGTCGTTATGATTCTGCATGCATATGTATTATGTGGCTATATAACATATGTACTCTGCACAAACTACGTATTTCGAACGTCCATATGTGTAATAAAAGAAAACAGTTTCGCATTTAAAAAAAGACGCGAAGCAGACAATATCTCGCTGAAACTATTATAGACACAGACTCAAGTGAAAAACTACAAGCTGAAATTGATTGTGGGGCAACTTGCAAGGAGTAATGAAACAATCCTTATTAAACAATTATATCCTCAAGTAATTATCAATAAAGTAATTTACACACAATTTAATGGTTTCAAGTATTCCAATCTAACATTAATAATTCCATTTAATCATCATAACCATTTGTTTGAGTAGAGTTTTGGTTTCAAGTATTCCCATCTAAACCAAATAATTTAAAAACAGATCTATTTGACTTCTAGTTGAGACACCTATAGATACTACCACTCTGGGTCAAAGTGGACCTGGGTGTAATGACAATACTGATGTGTTAGGTATCACCGATCTTTTCAGCATAATGAGCTAGGCCATCTATCATATATGGCAGTAGCTCTAATACCAGGAGATCAGTCCAGGTCTGTCTGAGACCAGTCTACGATCAGTCTACGTCTACGAGTCTGAAGAGCCGTTTCTTATTGTTGAAGTATATCATTACGCTATCACTAATCCTATGTTCTTATTACTAACAGTCTCTCTCTTGTAAATACTCTTTCCTCACATATCGTGGTTTGTCTTATTATTACTACTACTTGTGTTCACTAACCAGAACACAACAGCTTTGGCGACGAGGGATTCGAACTCATGCAACACGCAACAAAAAAAAATCCGTCGCCTCTCAACATAAGGTGACTCCATATTTCTCAGATTTCTAGAACTGGAGCCTCATCATCAGATGAAGTCTAGTTTCATACCTAGAAAATCCCTTGGAGAGTGGGGGGACTTATCCCTCTGCAATCCCTTGGAGAGTGGGGGGACTTATCCCTCTGCAGAAGATGCTGTCGGCGTATTCTAATCTCCGCCAATTGGGCTTTAGTCACTGGTCAGCACCGCTTGTGGTCGGAGATTTCTCCTTTCACGTTGTGTCCAAGATCTGAAAAGATCTATGAGCTCAGGGTCATCGCTAGCCACGTACCGCAATTAATTAAATACAGCTTCCAGGCATTCGAAATAAGGACCAAGCAGCCAAATAAACATCCAATAATTACGATTTATCTAACGTTGCGTGTTATAGCTTCTCATGAATATACTCTGAACATGAAGATGGTAGTGGTGGTGACCTTAAAGCCATAACAAGAGACCTAATCGATTGATCTATTTAAACTAGTCGATGGGGATACGATCACTGGTCTGAAAGGATTGCGTCAAAATTGGTCTGTTTCTCGGGTGTTTTATTGAAATGGACTCAATCCTAGCGTAAGCTGTTCGTCTTTACGCTGAGGTGTATAGAAAGGTGTTGCTTTCTTTTGCGACAAGTTTGCATTTTACCTCAATTTCCGCTCTAATTTTCAGTCACAATACTCATGTGGTTAACGAGCTTGGTAAGCGAGCCTTTACAATGAAGATATATTTTCACTGGGTGCCGGGCAAGGACGTTCCTCTATGGATTTCTACATGTGTTGACCCACCAGACTACCGCATTGCTGAGATCATCTTGAATACTAAGAAGAGTCCGGGAGACCTAAGGAGACTTTCTACTACACAGACTACACAGTGTTTGATAACAATAAATACGATGATCATTAAATAAGTTTCCAGAATTTTTTTCGTATGGGCACTTTTATTGATAGTACACACATGAAACTCTTGTACCGTTCGAAGTAATCTCCTCCTGCTGCAATGCACTTGTACCATTCCAACAACTTCTGCAAGGCCCCATGGAAGTCTTCTTGTGTGAGCATGTCAATGACCTTCGTCACAGCCTCTTTCATCTCCTCAATTCTCTCATAACGACAGCCTGTGAGCTTAAGGAATAACCAAAGGTTACAAGGATCAAGGTCTGGACTATAGGGAGGATGAAGAACTGTCTTGGTGCCCATCTTGGTCAAATAGTCTGTGACAAGGATGGAGTTGTGGACTGGTGCATTGTCCTGGTGGAAATGCCACTGACCCGATTTGAAGAGTGTTGGCCTCTTCCCTAGGAATCTCTTCCTGAACTCCCTCAACATAGTAACCCTAACCCTAACCCTTTGGCCAATCAATTCTGGTGTATTGACTTCCTTACTCCTCCCACACCTCTCATCATCCCTCACAGACTCCCTGCCTTCCTTGAATCTCTTATGCGACTCAAAAACTGATGCTTGATTCATGAAAAATGGTCCAAAAGCAGTCTAAAGCATTCCATACATTTCTGTGGCATTTTTTCCAAGTTGAAAACAGAATTTTATTGCATATCGTTCTTCTAAAGTGTCAGATTGCATTTTTGAAATTCGGCAGCTGTGACAATCAGGTTTTAGTAGGGTGTATTCCAATTCCTACTGTAAATGTTCAACCTGAAATCATAAACATCGGTCAGTCATCTCATAGGATGTATAGCAATAACATAGTGAATTTTCACGAGTCTACGACAATTTTAAATGCTTGTACAAAAAAAGTCTGGAAACTTATTGAATGCACCACGTATTTATGTCTTATATGAAAAGAAATGTATCATGTAAATATATTGCTTTGTTCATTAAGAAATTACCTAACTGTTATATACTAAGTTCAGCAAAGTTCTGGCACAAGGCCAGAAGTATGGTGAACCTAGCGAGAATTAGACTCACTAACAACGATCTTCAAATCAAGCTTGCTTAACATTACGAAACGTGAGATACTCAAATCTAAAGAAAATATAGAAATACACGCATATGATTTTCATGGATAATCTCTACATCTTTGTATATTTCTTTAAAGAATTTCATTTTTCAGATTTTTCAGATAATCCAGTGTCCATCTTAACGCATAGACTAATTAACCAAATCCTACTGCGAATTTCTGACTAATTTCGCTTTTTCTGTGCAAACATTAGCATTGTAAATTGCACTGCGAAAACCCGCTGTATTTCCATCTTAATTCCCTTTTCATTGTGTATTAACTGTTTCCTGTGAAAAGGCGACACAACACGGAAGACTTTCTGCTGTCTGAGTGCTTGAAATATAAATGGAACTAACACGTCAAGTTGGTCTGTTGAGGAGAAAAACACAATTAACGACCAGAAGATTGTAGGAATAAAGATATTCTGCCACAAACGATTAAACATAAACAAAGAATGAAAACGTTATTATTAGTTAACCTGTTATTTAAAGTAACATTAAGAAAACCAAAAAGGAGAGAGATGAAAAGTTTTCCATGTTTCAAAAGGATATACGTATAGCAATATTTTGGTAACGTGAGTAACAGTTCGTGAAGGGAGTGAGCCACACTGCACTGTGAGACGCCGAGCTCTCGTGATACTCTCTGAGTGCTACTCACCAAATTTGCCTCTGGTTTGTTGCACGGCCTCGGAATCGACGGTTTTAGTCCTACCTGACCTTGCCTGATCATTGATAGTCTAGCAACCCGAGAGAAATTTCTTCAACTTTCGGGTTACTGTACTGTGTACTTTACATTTTGTACAAGAAATATTTTTGGTTTGGTTTGGTTGGATGCCCATCTGTAACCCTATTTCTAAATACCCAAGATAACAGCCCAGTCGGCTGTGGTAGTAGAACACGCCGGCTGCATCTCAGCAGACGGATAATACAGACCCCCACCCGGTCCCAAAAATTTCCTGTATATGACACAAAACCATCTGATAGTGAGGCTTAAGTCCTGGAGCTTTGGGAAATGTGGATTACCCCTTCATTGTCATTACTCCCAGGCCCACTCTGACTCGGATTGGTAGTAACTGTTAGGATCCATCTCTGGGTTAAATAGAACTATTTAATCATTTACTATACTTGAAACCATTTAACTGTGTACAAACAATTAATAAAGAGCTCTGGTTCATTGAAAAATTATTGCCTATTAATTATTCATTTACAAATCATGTATATTTGATGTATACGTATAAATAGGATTTGGCATTAAATATTTGATATGCCATAAAATACAACCAACAAGTAAAACACCTATATTTGATATATATGTATAAACAAGATTTAGTATTAAACAAGGGTTTATATGCTGTAAAACAAAACCAACCAAGCCATACTTGAAACCATCTAACTATGTGCTAATAAATGATTGATTTTAAATTGAACAAAAAGAAATGCTTGGAACTATTTCACTTTGTCCAAACAATAGCAATACTTGAAACCTGTGTGCAAACAAATGAGCTCTACCTCTTAAAACATGTTACCTCCAAGCTATTCCCTTAAAAATCATAAGTATAAACAGGATTTAGCATATATAGTTGATATGCCATAAAACAAAACCAACTAAACATTAACCTACCCAATCAAGAGTACTTCATAAATCAACCAATGAACCTGACCCTTGTCCTTTTAGACGAGAGGGAAGGTGTGGCCTGAAAATATGCACCTACGAAGCCCAGCTCTTTAATTCGATCACCTCAACATGAATGCCAAAGAATTATCTAATCTCGTCTTAGTTGGTTCTAAGCTCTGCTTAATCTGACGCTCAGATAATAATTTACTAAGCTTTTAGCTTAGATGTGGCACAAGGCCATATGAAGGGGGCACCCAATGAGACTCGAACTCCCTCGTGTAGGTTTGCTAGTCTAGTTTGCTAATCATTACAGCACCAGATGCGCCCATCTGACTCACAGGTATCATGTAGGTTACAGTAACTGCTGTTACTAAGTGGTTACCCATTCAAGTATTGAGTATGTATTTACCAAACCCCTCTGCACGAGCAGGATGTGACACAAGGTCATAGTTTAAGCAGATTTTAACGGGTTTGAATTCAGTGTTTTTCCTTCTCCTCCACTGGTTACCATACCAAGTTTAAAGAGCCCAGTCTGCCCTACTATTTACCTATAGCTGGAAGGAGCATAGTCTGATTCATACCTTTCCCAAATGTATTAGCGCTATGTTAAATGCAAACAGCCACTTTCAAGATTTGAACTCGTGTCGCCGTGTACATTTCCATCGACGGGCACCCCCAACTTATTTAGTGTGTAACAGTGTAAAGGTATGGTATCATGGTATGAATAGATGATTCATTTTTAAGAACAACTGTTTAATGTTTTACTATCAGTGAAACCATTTAACTGGGTGCAAACAAATGGTTAATATTGAATTGAATCCTTAGTATTAGATAGCAATTCCAGAAACCATTTAACTACGTGAAAATAAATCAGCTCTGGCTCGTTTAAAATAAAATGTTTTTTAAGTAACAACTAAAGTTTAATATGCTATTAAACCAACTAGCAAAAAAAAAACAGCAAATGGAAGAAACACGAGGTGACAAATTTCAAAATCGCGTTCGTGTAACATAATATATATATTTACCAACCCATCTGCTCGGGCAGGATATGACACAAGGTCAATTTTTAAGCGGAGTTTAACAGGTTTGAATTCAGAGTTTTCCTTCTCCTAGACTAGTTGCTTCACCAAGGCTCAAGAATATAGTCTGTCCTACTATTTACCCATAGCTGGAGGGAGAATAATTGGATTCATACCTTTCCCAAGGGTATTAATGCTATGTGAAATCAGTCTCGTCCAGGATTTGAACTCGTGTCGCCGTGTCCATTTCTTACAACGATAACCATTATACTTGATCTAGCATCCCAAATTAAAATCAGTAGTCAACCAGGAGTCGCCGTGGTCACCAGAATCGATCGACCATCAAAGTAGTGGCGGAAGCTAGCCGGATATTGTAACCCATGCGAGGCCACAAAGGAGGATTGAGTGTTCTGTGAACCACAATATAAGACGTTGGATTTCTTGATTCACCTTCTCTCTTTTGGTGGCTGGGATGCAAGAAGACAAGCATTCACGTGAACGGAGAGCGAGGAGCTATTCAAATATATTGTAAGAGCCGGTTCCAGCTTGAACGAAGGAACCACCCAAAACGTCGTGTCCATTATACATTTTCACCTATTTCCACGGCCTCATAATACTAAACAGAGAGAATAGAGCAACAAAGGTTCTTACACTTAAGATGAGTAGTGCTTTTTGTGTCTCTCTCCGCCCTCATCCGACAGTTGGTTATCATCAACATAGCAGTCGTCGGTGGCTTGGCTACAAGTCACTGGTTAACTTTCTTAAGTTATCTTAAGGAGGATTATTAAGCATTTGGGTCTAGTAAGTTAAAAAAAAAAACACCTGTTCCCAATAGATTACCCCAGAGAAGTAATAAGTTTGTTCATTACTTTAATTGTTGAAGGGAGTCTCTGTGTCGTAGTGGCTAACATGCTGGACTGCGGTCTCGAAGTAAGCGAGTTCGATCTCAAGTTGCACTAATGTCTACTTTAGGATTGCTAGCAACGGATTCAATAGTACCACGACTGTTCTTATGGCTTCGTTATTAAATAACCCACGAAGGTTGATATGCCATTAAACAAAGAAACCAAATCAATTCAATAGCTGAATATTCGGGAACTAGCAGGTGCTGTAAGCAATCTGTGGCGTTTACGCCTGATTAACCAGAACTTAGTAAATTTTATAAAGACAGGGAATGTTAGATGCTGAAGGGACCTTGTAACCCAGTATGATCTGTCACATGGAGAGGGAACCGATTGATGCGAGTGATACTATTGACTGGAATTAGTTGTCATTGCATCTCGAAAACCGGATCGTGTATTGGGAAATTCTACCTATCTGTTATATAACCAAAATGCTATGTAAAGTGTTGTTTTTTTTGTTTTTTGTTTGGTTTTGATTTTTGTTTTTTGTTTTGTTTTGTTTTGTTTCTTTATTTATTGAGTATTACTTCTGATTTATTTCATGCTAGGGGGGGAGAAAAATAAAGACAAAAACAACAACAATAAAAAAAACGTGTAAGTACGCTTACCTGATGTTGTAATTGCCCCAGGAAACACCCCCCCTCTCTCTCTCTCTCTCTCTCTCTCTCTCTCTCTCTCTCTCTCTCTCTCTCTCTAAGTAAGACTTTGATTTTCTTCTCTTTTAATGCAATTCCTCAAGTTTATCTGTTTAGTGTTTATTAAAAGTTTTCTATTTGTTCAGTATTTCACACAGGCATCTTTCACATTGTTTAAAGAACTGGTTTATCTTTAAAACATTTTGATATGAATAAATTTTAAAAAAAACAAATAAATAGATAAATAGATTAATCAACAATAAAGAGAAAAAAACATAAATATCTGGTTTTCTGTATTCTGTCTTTTAATTCTTTATTTTCGTGTAAATAGTATGACACGATTCACGCGAACACCACACCAAATTAATGGCCGACTAATGCGAAACAGAAAACATGAAAAATCAAAACCAACAGCTGTTTTAATAGCTTATCAACTTTCGTGGGTTATTTAATGCCAAAACCAACCTGGTAGAAGAACTGTAGTGATACTGTTTATCCCAAGGTTGTGGGTTAAATACCTCGTAGCGTAATGGTTAAAGCGCTGGACTGCGGAATAGTAGTAAGCGAGTTCGTACTCCAGTCGCGCTATTACGTTCACTTCCGGACAAATGCCCTTCGGATAGGTTTGAACCACCTTATCCTCCCAGCTATGGGTTAAATATCATTTCTACTGTTCTTCTTTGGTATTAAATTACCCATGAAGGTTGATATGCCATTAAACAAAAAGACCAAATCTACCTTAGGGTATATGGTGGTTCATGCCTTTTCCTGAATTGTCTGAAATAGGGCTGTTTTGACATTTAAACTACGTACTCATGCAAAACTGAATTGTTTGAAGTAGAACTGTTTTTGACAATGAAACTATGTACTTATACTAAACTGAATTGTTTGAAATAGAACTGTTCTGACATTTAACTTAACTCTTTTGACATCTGTGTGTGAACAAAAAACTAAACTTATACTAAACTGAATTGTTTGAAATTTAATTCGACATAGAATGACCCGTAAAGGGTTGATACGCCATAAAACAAAACAACCAACCGACCATGTAATAGTAAATACATTTTATTTACAAAAGCTAAAGGAAGTAATATATATATATATATATATATATATATATATATATATATATATATATATATATATATATTACTTCTGACAAATTACTCCACCGAGGTTGGTGTCTATCTATCAGCTTATCACGATGAACTTCCAAATCTTGGTTCAGCTTCAGGTGTTAGTCTTCAATCAGCAATAAATTACGTCTCTTTGTGGGTACATCGTTTGCTGCAAAATATCCCACCTCAACCAGCCAGGTGGTGGAAAAATTAGGAATGGAATGACCTTTTCAAAGAGCAAGGGATAGGAGGGTTTTACTTTTAACCATCCAATTAATCCTTCCTTTTCAATTCTCCTTGGGTCAACTCCAGTTCCATTTAAAAAAATTTCTAAGGTCCACGTTGGAAAATCATTATTCTAGACTTCGATACTCCATAAAAACTGTATATGCACACAAGTGCGGCAAAATCTCTGCTGATTATTTGCAAGTTTATATAAAAGCAATCAACAAATGACAACAACGATTGCTTTTAAGTTTTTCATCGTCTTTCTTAAATGTGTATTGGTTATCATATTTACCAACCCCTCCGCTCGGGCAGGATATGACACAATGTCAAATTTTTAACAGGTTTGAATTCAAAGTATTCCTTCTCCTAAACTAGTTGCCTCACCAAGGATTAAGAACCTATTCTTTCCTACTTTTTACCCATAGCTGGAGGGAGAATAATTGGAGTTATAGCTTTCCCAGGGGTATTCGTGCTATGTGAAATGCAATCAGTCTCGTCCAGGATTTGAACTCGTGTCGTCGTGTCCATTTCCTTCGAAGATAACCATTACACCATGGGCACCTCTGATATTGGTTATTGTCATAAGAAATGGTCAACAGGGACACGAGTTCAAATCCTGGTCGATGCTGTTTAAACATTACATAGCGCTAATAATCTCGGCAAAAGTATGAATCCAATTATTCTCTCACCAAGTATGGATAAATAAAAGGGCAGACTGAGCTCTTTAGCCTTGGTATGGCAACCGGTCTCGGCGAAGAAAAACACTAAATTCAAATCTGTCGAACGGCACTTAAAATTGACCTTGAATCGCATTCTACTCACACGGAGGGGTTGGTATATACATATATTAGTAAAAGTCTAGGGCGACCCGAAAGCTCCCTTTTCAATAGTTATTAGACCAAGAACATATTCAGAATTTATTTTGTATATATATATATATATATCTTATATATATCATATATATATATATAAGATATATATATACATATATATCATATACATATATATCTTATATATATATATATATCATATATATATATATATATATATATCTTTAATATATATATTATATATGTATCTTATATGTATCATATCTATATATTATATATATCATATATATATATATCATATATATATCATATATATATATATCTTATATATATATATATCTTATATATATACATATCTTTTATATGTATATATATATCTTATATATATATATATCTTATATATATCTTATATATATATATATATATATATATATATATATATATTACATATATATAAATATATATATATATATTATATATATCTTATATACATATATATCTTTTTTATATATATATCTATATATATATATATATATATAAGAACTTCATAAGATATTCAGAATGTGCGAATGCATTCCGGACATTCTTCGCCGTTTTAACTTTTTACTTTCTTTCTTTCTTTCATATCGGCATTAATCTGATGTCAAGTGGGGAATATTTCTTTTCTTTTTTTTTTATCTAAGTTGAGATTCATCATTATCGTTAAACTCTTTATTATCTTAAATTAATTTGTCTGGTCTTTTTCCGCTCTCATTGTTAAATAAACAGAAGGAAAATGATCGCTTCTTTTTAAGAAAGTCGATGAAAAGCCTAAAAGCAATAATTGCTCTGCTCTGTAGACAAAATGACTGCTGGGATAATTTGTTTATATTCACTTATTGTCAGCCAAGAGTTTAAAATTAGGGTAACAGTATTTTACAGCATCATCTTGAGAGCAGATATTATGCGCTTGTGGCGTAACAGTTATTGTCGTAGGAAATGAATTCGGTGACCCATGTTCAATCCTTGACGTGTCTGTTTATGTTTCACTTTGCCGCAGAAACTATTACAGACGCAGACAACGCAGATGATCAGGCGCTACTTACGAATACACCTGCACAAGCCAAACCCCTATTAATTAGCCTGGAGCAAACACTAAACGGAATAGTTCGCTATGTGAACAAGATGAAGTCATCTCCACTTTAAGTGGCTAGAGTCTGAAATTAATTGACCAGTTCACATGAAAAATGGTGTTTTGAACAAATCCAGGAAGCAACACCCCACAAAACAGCAGCTGTACGGTCATTTACTTCCCATTTCACTAATTATTCAAGTGAGACGAAAAGGACATGCCGGGCACTGCTTGAGAAGCAAGGACGAACTCATAAGTGATGTTCTCGGATGAACTCCTACGCATGAACACACCAGTGCTGACCGACTAGCAATATGTGGACACTAGATGACGTCTAGAGAACCTGCCGGGTACGATGGACGATGGGGACAGATTATAATCAGTGAGACTTCATGATGATGATTAGGACATAATATCTGTCTATATTTCTGAGATGAGACGTTATATTATTATTAATTTTGTCAGTAGTAATAGGAGTAATAATTTACGAAGCTCTTTGCTTCGATTTGGCTCAAGGCCGAATGACTGGGGCACTCAATGAGACTCGAACTCACTCATGTAGGTTTGCTAATCTATCTTGCTAACTCTACCACCTGAAGTGCCACAGTAGTAGTAGTAGTAGTAGTAGTAGTAGTAGTAATTATGGAAAATCAACTGATTTTCTTAGTAAGAAAAGGTGTTAATTTTCGTGGAAAAACTGTGGATTTTGTATCTGCATTTTTTAGCACTTATTGTCCGATTGTAACACTATGTAGGTGGTCCGCCAAGCAGACGATCCCTTTGTCTGTTTTGGCGCGAAACCAAACAAAGGGTTTGGACTCGAGATCTCGACGCGACCAGAAGTAGGAAGAGAACGCGAGTCAGGGAGGAGACAAAGAAACCCACAGACGAGCTAGCGAAGGGTGACGCGAGTGGCCAGTCGATACCGGACAGCAGAAGTGACCAGTCGGATGAGATAGGGTCCAGCCGCAGTGAGGGAAGACCAGTCAAGATGGGTTGGCATTCCTAGTAGCTTTGTAGAAATTTCGCTAGAAATCCACGCTAGCGTTAGTCTACATATGCACATAGGGAATGCAATGTTACATAATTCCTCTTCTTGCACGTTGAGTTAACCCAAGCTCATATTGTTCGTTTGTTCTTTGTTCTTTTCTCCCACTCCCTTGATTGTATTTCTTGTAGCTATGAAGAAATGTGTGATGCCCCTATCGGAACCACTAGTTGATCACCGGCCAAGAAGTGAAATGGTTTCGAAGAAGTCGACGTATTCGGGGGGGTCGAGGGGGTATCGTAACACGATCGGCGTCTTCGTTTGTGACGTAATTTTTTTTTTTCTTTTTTTGAGATGGCAGACGGTAATATTTGAATTGCCTCGCAAATTTTGAAAGATCAAAACTCAACTTAATTCAAGAAATCTTTTCCATCTTAGAATATTAAGAAAACATTTTAACCAATTAGAATCATAGACAAATCAATCCACTTTTTATCTAATTTGGAGCCAAACAAAATCTTCTAAATTAATTTAGAAGATTTTGTTTGGCTCTAGATAAAATAGAAAAACCTTCAGTAGATATAGATTCGTCTCTATTTCTACTCAGCTTTCCTTTCTTTAATTCATTTGGGTGGAAAATGTAACATTTTTTCCTTCAAGTATCTATTAAATTTCAACATCGCTTAATTATTTTTATTGACGAAAATCTTTATTTACCCTCCCCCCCAACTGTGATGCTACTGCCACTCAGTTTTACTCACTACTGCTGATAATCAGCCATTTTGCACTTACATATTAACGCATGAAATTACTTTCTCTTGTACAGAGAGGCATACTCACCTTGAGCCACATCTAACCTAAGCTAAGTAAATAACTCACATAAAGCTCTTTTTCACATACAAAATATATTATCTAGATTTTAAACAATGCAAACTGCTGTTGCCTTCTCCTTGCTGAAATCATTCCGGTGCATATTAATATTCTATCATTATCTTTTCTTACCAGAAAAGACATTGTAACTTTGATTGTTTTATAAACAAACTGTTCACCCAAGTAAAAGAAGTAAAATTTATTGAATTTGTAGAACTGTTATATTCAATCATTTACACACTTTCCGCAACATGGCCAAGACCTTCCTGTTCCTGAGCCAAATGGTAACGTCGAATATTGCTCTGATTCCGAAACTACAAGCCTGAAGAGGACGACCAGTGTTATATAATTAAGGAATGATTTTTTATATGAATCATTTTTCGTTAATTATATTTTATCATTCAGTTTGAAAAGGCTTGGGAACTATTCGAGTCTATTAAGTCCAGATGCATAGTCATTTGGTGCAGTTACGCTCGCGCGCAAAGGATATAACAATCACCATTTGTCATAATAAACCCCCAGACAGGAAATTGGGCTGGAGTGTGGATGACGTCATGCCCAGAAGAGATGATCCTGAGAATATGAGGATTTTGAAAAGACGTCAGTTGAGATTGAACCATTGAAGCGAGAGTTGAATTTTCACCGTTGAAAGATGTACTTGGGTTTTTCGGATCGCTACAGACAGAGATCTTAAACATCACAAGATGCATCGCGCGTTGGGGTGGAGTCAGCATAGTATGGTCAGCATAGTATGGTTAGCAAAGACTTTTAAGAATTGTGTCTTTCTCTTCGTGTCGCCATGGACCGAAGCCAGAAGTTAATAAACCCGTTTGTATCTGAAACAACAGCGTTTGCCTGTGTTTTGTATCTGTATCTGTATTGTTATTATTGCCAACCCCAAATTATACAACACCAGCCTGAACCCTCGACACAAGCAGAACTCAACGACCTTACAAGAGACAGGAACCTTTCAAAGGAGTCTGCTCAGCTGCTGGGTTCCCATCTAAAAGAGAAACATCAGTTAGCGCCGTGGTGTAATGGTTATCGTCGTAGGAAGTGGACGCGGCAACACGAGTTCAAATCCTGGACGAGGCTGATTACATTTCACATAGCACTAATACCCTTGGGAAAGGTATGAATCCAATTATTCTCCCTCCAGCTATGGGTAAATAGTACGACAGACTGGGTTCTTTAGCCTTGGTGAGGCAACTAATCAAGGAGAAGGAAAACTGTTAATTCAAACCTGTTAAACACCACTTAAAAAAATTGAACTTGTGTCATATCCTGCCCGAGCGGAAGGGTTGGTAAATATGATCAGTTAGCGCCAGAAAAAACATTCTGCTAGTATCGAGACCAAGAGAGAAAATTAAGACAGTTTTTCACGTTCCTGGATAAGGTCATCGTTGCCTTATTGCAACAATATTGCTTGATTTATCAAATCAACAGGGTTTGACTATGATGCTTCGAAATGGAGACATTTTATTCACTCATCCAGCAGAAGTCTCAAAGCGGTTCTACAACTTAACGGGAATAGTTTTTTTTATCTATCTCTTTTCGGAATTCAGTACAAATAAAAAAACTCGATATCTTTTTTTATATCTGCTGTTAACTACCAAGAGCACAAATAATTGATCTGGGGAGTTCTTAACGTGGTTGAACTGATCCTAGGGATTCAAGGTGGGTACATAAAATCTCCTTGTTTTCTGTGTCTAGACTGACGACCAACATTACGTCATACAAAATTGACCGTTAAGACAAGGGTTAAAACCCGGCTTGCATAACGTTCAGTCTCACCCTCTCGTTGAACCAAACAAACTACTGCTTCCGCCCTTACAAATCAAGTTAGGATTAATGAAGAACTTTGTGTAGGCAATGGACAGAGAAGGCAGGAGTAGATCCCATGATAATCATGGAGAAACCCAAGGCTGGTATATTTGACGGCCCTCAAATATCGGGAAATTATGAAGGATCAAATGTTTACAAAGCACTGAGGGAAGGTGAACTGTCCGCCTGGCAGTCACTCAAGTCTGAAGTTTAAAACTTCCTGGAAAACCACCAGAGTACAGTATACGAGAAGGAAATTGAAGAGCTACTGAAGAGTTTCCGCCAACTTGAGGCACAAATATCAGTCAAACTGCACTTTCTGTGGTCACACTTAGTATATTTTCCAAAGAACCGTGGGGATTTAAATGAAGAGAAGGGTGAGTACTTTTACGAAAACATTCACCTTATGGAAGAGCGCTACCAAGGCTGGTGGGGTGTAAACTTTCTCGCTGACGACTGCTGGTGCTTGAAACAGAATGCGGTGGCGTCCGAGCGCAGGAGGAAGTCCCTGAAAAGACCTTTCATCCATTAATAGCTTCTTTTGTGTATTTTTATGACACAATGTGATCTTCCTACGAATATATCAGGACTGAATTTATAATTATTTGTTTAATTCAAGGAGAAAATAAAAAGTTATAATACTGTTCTATACATTTCAAGTAGGAGCTTGTATCTTAAAAATTTGATCTGATTAGAAAAAATTAGGTTGATTTTTGGATTCAGTGTAAAAAAACACCTGGCTTAAAAACAACTATCATACATTAAATCTAGAAAACATCAAATGTCAGTGTTAAGGATTAGTGCTTTTCTCTTCTCACCAAATTTTGTATTAGTGCTTGTCTCCTGTTACCGATTTGTTTTAGTGTTTCTCTCGTGTTACTTATTTTGTATTAGTGCTTGTCTCCTCTCATCGATTTTGTATTAGTGTTTGTCTTCTTTTGCCGATTTTGTATTAGTGCTTGTCTCCTGTTACCGATTTGTTTTAGTGTTTCTCTCGTGTTACTTATTTTGTATTTGTGCTTGTTTCTTCTAAAAAATTTTGTATTAATATTTGTCTCCTGTCACAAATAGTGTAATTAATTAGTGCTTGTCTCCTTTCAACGATTTTAAATTTATGCTTCTCTTCTTTCACTGATTTTGTATTAGTGTTTGTCTCCACTCACCGATTCTATATTAGTGCTTGTCACCTCTCACTGATTTTATATTAGTGCTTGTCACCTCTCACTGATTTTATATTAGTGCTTGTCTCCTTTTGCCGATTTTGTATTAGTGCTTGTCTCATTTCACCGATTTTGTATAGTTCCTGAATCTTCTCAGCGATTTTGTTTTAGTGCTTGTCTTCTCTCACCGATTTTTTATTAGTGCTTGTCTCCTTTCACCGATTTTGCATTAGTGCTGGTCTCCTCTCACCGATTTGTTATAAGTGTTTTTCCACTCACCGATTTTGTATTAGTGTTTGTCTACACTCACCGATTTTATATTAGTGCTTGTTTTCTCTCGCCGATTTTGTATAGGTGCTCGTCTCCTCGCAGCGATTTTGTACTAGTGCTTGTCTCCTTTCACTGATTTATTATTAGTGCTTTTCTCCACATACTGATTTTATATTAGTGCTTGTCTCCTCTCACTGATTTTGTATTAGTACTTGTCTTCTTTTACCGATTTTATGTTAGTGCTTGTCTCCTTTCACTGATTTATTATTAGTGTTAGTCTCCACTCACCGATTTTGTATTAGTGCTTGTTTCCTCTCGCCGATTTTGTATTAGTGCTCGTCTCCTAGCAGCGATTTTGTATTAGTGCTTGTCCCATCTCACCGATTTTGTATTAGTGCTTGCCTTCTTTTACCGTTTTTGTATTAGTGCTTGTCTCTACTCACGGATTTTGTATTAGTGCTTGTCTTCTTTTTCCGTTTTTATATTACTGCTTGTCTCCTTTCCTTGATTTATTATTAGTGCTTGTCTCCACTCACGGATTTTGTATTAGTGCTTGTCTTCTTTTTCCGTTTTTATATTACTGCTTGTCTCCTTTCCTTGATTTATTATTAGTGCTTGTCTCCACTCACGGATTTTGTATTAGTGCTTGACTTCTTTTTCCGTTTTTATATTACTGCTTGTCTCCTTTCCTTGATTTATTATTAGTGCTTGTCTCCACTCACGGATTTTGTATTAGTGCTTGTCTTCTTTTTCCGTTTTTATATTACTGCTTGTCTCCTTTCCTTGATTTATTATTAGTGCTTGTCTCCACTCACGGATTTTGTATTAGTGCTTGACTTCTTTTTCCGTTTTTATATTACTGCTTGTCTCCTTTCCTTGATTTATTATTAGTGCTTGTCTCCACTCACGGATTTTGTATTAGTGCTTGTCTTCTTTTTCCGTTTTTATATTACTGCTTGTCTCCTTTCCTTGATTTATTATTAGTGCTTGTCTCCACTCACGGATTTTGTATTAGTGCTTGTCTTCTTTTTCCGTTTTTATATTACTGCTTGTCTCCTTTCCTTGATTTATTATTAGTGCTTGTCTCCACTCACGGATTTTGTATTAGTGCTTGTCTTCTTTTTCCGTTTTTATATTACTGCTTGTCTCCTTTCCTTGATTTATTATTAGTGCTTGTCTCCACTCACGGATTTTGTATTAGTGCTTGTCTCCTTTCACTGATTTTGTATTAGTGCTTGCCTTCTTTTATTGATTTTATTGATATCAGTGCTTGTGTCCTGTAACCAATTAATTATTACTGCTTTTCAAAATATTTTACCTCGTTTATATTCTTACTTCGCATTGATAGTTTTATTTCTGCTTTTCTTTTTTCAAACATATATATTCATACTTGTTGCCACGATTTTTTTTTTTTTTTTCGATTTCTGCCTTTCCACTTTTGTCTTCTCGTGTGTATTCTTACTTTTTCTCTTTAATTTTATATGAGTTTTTAAAGAATTTCAGTGATTAAGTATCTGCACTTATTAATATGCTTATCAGTTTTTTTTCTTTCAAAAGTTTACATATTTGTATTATTCTTGATTACTAATTTTGTATTGGTGCTAATTAGTTATTTCCGCGTGATACTAGTTGAGTAAATAATTTTTTATTAGTTTGTTTGTTCAGATAAATGAGTATATTTACTGACTTGAAATCTTCATTTGAGTATTTATATCTTTTTCACAAAACGCTGTGTACATACAATTACTCGAGTTCTCCAATTTTAAATTGGTGCTTATCAGACTTTTTTTTTCTCAAAATGTAAGCATTTCCTTTGCTCCAGATCACCGAGTTCGTATTGATATACATCACGTAATTCTAATAATGTACGATCATATTTTGAGGCCACCAGTTTTGTATTTTTTCTTTTCATTTTCTTTTTTTGGTTGTTTTTTGTTTTGTTTTGTTTTGTTTTGTATTGTCCTTTTTTTTCATTTTTTCTTTTTTCATTTTTTTTGTTTCATTTTTTTTTTTGCATTTTTTTTTTTTTTCATATTTTGAGGCCACCAGTTTTGTATTTTTTCTTTTCATTTTCTTTTATTTTGGTTGTTTTTTGTTTTGTTTTGTTTTGTTTTGTTTTGTTCTTTTTTTTTCTTTTTTTCTTTTTTCGTTTCTTTTTTCATTTTTTTTTTTTTTTCATATTTTGAGGCCACCAGTTTTGTATTTTTGCTTCTCCTTTTTTTGTTTTTTGTTTTGTTTTGTTTTATATTGTTCTTCTTTTTTTTTCATTTTTTTTTTTTCATTTTTTCTTTTTTCATTTTTTTTTTCATTTTTTTTTTTTCATTTTTTTTCCGAATGTTAAGCATTTATTTTTATATAAGATCATTAATTTTTATTTCGTGTTGGTATACATCACGTAATTTTTACCATCATATTTTGGGGCCACCAGATTTGTATTTTTGCTTTTCCTTTTTTTTTTTTGTTTTTTGTTTTGTTTTGTTTTGTATTTTTCATTTTTTTCCGAATGTTAAGCACTTCTTTTTATATAAGATCCCTAATTTTATTATAATCATTCTCACTTTTACAAGATTAAATGTCTCTATTGCACAAGCTCACTCTTATTGTATCAATGGTTATCATCTTTCCCTGTAACATGCATTCTTATTCGGGTCACCAACTTTTTCCTAGATTTGTTTTTTCCTTGATTTGTTTTGTTTTTTGTTTTGTTTTGTTTGTTTGTTTGTTTGTTTTGTTTTGTTTTGTTGTTTTGTTTCTTGGCGTTTGTTTGTTTTGTTTTTTTTTTTTGTTTTTTGTCTTTTTCTTTTTTGTCAAAAGTTGAAGAATACCTATTTACTCGAGACTGCTGATTTTTTATTAATGCTTATCAATGTACATTGTCATATCTGCACTTCAGAAGGTCACTAATTTTAAAGGAATGTTTATCAATTTTTTCTTGTTATAGGGTCGAGTATCTATTTTACTCCGTGTCACAAATCTTGTATTTTTGGAATCATTTATTCATGCCAGATGTTTTAATATCTGTCATTATTAATCGACAAAGTCCGCATAGAATTGGGTTCGTGAAGAAATTAGAAATTATTTCCAAGAATCATTTCATTCAGGAATATATCAATTGAAAGCGAGAGAAGACAATTACTTATTGATTTAATCAACGGCGTAAATTTAAAGTATATGCACATTAAATGTTTGAAAATGGGAAGTGAAAGTCAAAAGAAAGAAAGAAAGAAAGAAAATTGAGGTTAATGGATGTAAAGTGATGAGGTCGATAGTGAAGAAATGAATGAGGGTGAAATAGAAGGCATAGATACGCGAAAAGAATCCGATGGTGGGAGAGAAGGACAATCAAAAGGTAGAAGACACCTATAAGAAAGAAAGAAAGAAAGAAAGAAAGAAAGAAAGAAAGAAAGAAAGAAAGTTAATGAGCGAAAGAAAGAAACAAACAAACAAACAAATATACAAAAAACAAACCAATATAATGAGTGAAACAAACAAACAAACAAACTGCTTGTCAACTTTATAATCTTCCAACACGTGCGACAAGTGTACTCGATGACCTACTCGACTTACACTTCCATTCAAAGTTCCTTGCTACTTACAATTAATCAATACAAATAAAATAATTACCAGATATTATTAATTATCATCCTTAATTATATTACATTGGATCCATGAAAGAAAGTCACTTATGAGTTCTTCCTTACTTTCTCCAACAGTGCGCAGTCTAGCTTATTTTATTCAGATCGTTTGTTAGATGGAAGGTAAGTGGCCGTACAGATGTTGTTTTGCAGGGTGCTGCTTCAAGAATTTGTTAAAAGCAGCATGCAGCAAACTTTTCTCTCGGTATATCGTTAGGTTTCAAGTTTTGTGACGATACAACTATACAGTAGTACTGAGACAGTTACTGCTTGGAGGCTGTTTACATTTCACACAGCACTTGGGAAACGTATGACTCCAACTATTCTCCCTCCAAGTATGGATAAAATAGGATAGACTGGGCTCTTCAGCCTTGGTATGGCAACCAATTTACGAGAAAGGGAAAACTCTGAGTTTAAACCTATTAAAAGGGGGTATCTTCGAGGTGTAATGGTTAAAGAGCAGGACTGCGGAATCGGAGTAACTGAGTTCAAACTCCAGTAACACTACTACGTTCACTTTCGGAAAATACCTTTGGGAAAGGCATTAACCCCTATATCCACCCAGCTATAGATTAAATAGTACCACTACTGTCCAAGTAGGATGGAGTTGGCATTAAATGACCCAAGAAGGTTGATATGCCATTAAATAACTAACAAAGAAACAAACTTTTTAAACTCCACTTAAAAAATTGACCTTGTGTCCCATCTTGCTCGTGCGTCGTGCGGAGGTGTTGTTAAATACATACACTCTTTGAATGAGCTGATAATAGAAGGAAAATTATCTCGAAAACATTCCCATGTATATATATATATATATATATATATATATATATATATATATATATATATATATATCCCTCGGTAGTTTTTGGCTAATCCGAGGTCCCCCTTTTTAGGGAAGGGGAGTATGCATCCCTTCATCCATCTATCTATCGGATTTTGATTGTATACTGCGTTGCAGTGTCGGAGCAGTATGTCATCGAATTGTCTGGTCTTCCATACTTCCGGGGGAATTTCGTCCAGCCCTGCAGCTTTCCTATTTTTAATTTTTCTGAGAACCGAGTCGAGTTCTTCTTGTGTGAACGGTCCTAGTTTAATGTCTAATTGTTTGCTAATTATTCTGGTGATTGGTTCATGTGTTATTATCGGTGGGTTTCCTAGTAAGTTTTCGAAGTGCTGTTTCCACAGTTTTATTCTTTCTTGTTGTGTTCTTTCTTCTACTCACTTCGATTATTGTTTGCCAGGCTATCCTAGATTGTTTATCTTCCACCGAGACTCTAATCTTATCTATCTGATTTTGAATGTATTCTGTCTGTTCCTTTATATATACGCCTGCTAATTGATATTGTGCTGTTTTTAGTTTTAAGGCATTTGTGTTTGTTGGGTTTTTTCGATAGTTTTTGGAGGCTGTTTTCACTAGTGCACGTTTTTTCTCTCACCGCTAATGTTTCCCAAGGGATTCTATATTTAGTTTTGAGTTTTGTTGGAATGCATTTCGCTGCTGCCTCGAGATGTGCATTGACGAAATTTTCATATTCGTCGTTTGGTGTACTTTTTTCCGTCTTTTCTTGTAGTGTTTCGAATCTGTTTCTTAATTCTCATACGTATTTATCTCTTATATCTCTGTTGTTCAATAGGGCCCAGTCATAGTGTTTGGTGGTCGCTGTTCGTTTGGCGTTTTTTCGTAGTCTTAACCGTATTTTCGCCGTGACTATTCGGTGATCGGTGGACACACCTTCAAAAGAGGAGTATGCCTCGCAATTCATTGTACTATTTTTCCATTTCTTGTTTATAAGGACGTAGTCTATCTGAGCTTTAGTATTGTTTGCGTACGTGTATGTCCATAGTTTTCCCTCCCTTTTTTGGTAGTTTGTATTGAGGCATGCTAATCTATTTTCTACCATGAAATCTGTTAGATGTTGCCCATTCCTATTTGACGTGTTGTGGAGGCTGTATTTGTTGTTTCCGTTTTTCCCGATTTGGGCATTCATGTCTCCGCCAATGACTAACATGTTGTGTTTCGGGATGCTACGCACTAATGAGGATAACTCATCGTAGAAGGTGACTAGTTCAGTTTCTTCACTAACATTGGTGGGGCTATAGCATGAGATGATTGTTGCTCTGGGGTTGCCGTTAAAAGTAGCTGCCATCATTCTAGGTTGTATTTTCTCAACGCTATTTATCGTTTTTAATGCTCTTGGTCCTATAAGTAATCCTACCCCTCCTACTGCAGCGTTGACAGAGTTTTTCCATGCGGATACGGTGACGAGCGACCAGCCATTGCCAGTTTCGTGATATTTGATATCTTCGGAGTGCGTGTATCTGTGTTCTTGTATGCATATTATGTCAATCTTATGTTCTTCGGCCGATGCGATTAGCTCTGGTAGTTGTCCTATTTTATTTAAGGTTCTTACGTTAAATGTGGCTATTTGTAGTGTTTGCTTGCATTTTAGTAGTTTTGATTGTTTGAGCTCTGTAGCTGATTTTTCGAACACTGAGGCCAGGGCTCCAACCTCAGCAGGACGCGGCCCTTTTTTACCCGCGCGAAGAGCGATGCGGTTTGTGTATGTGGTTTGAGTGTGGGTCATGGTTATCTTTCGATGGCTGTTTTATTCTCTTCTATAGAAGCCACTCTTAGGGAGGAGCAGCAGTAGTTCCCCGATCGAACTAACGATCTTGAGCGTAAAGTCGTCAAACTCACGTCCAGGACCCGTTTAGGTATTGAGTTTGGTCGCCCATGGGTTTATTCAAATACCTTTACGTACATCATGCTGCTTCCCATGTGCACGTATATAAAATAAAATAAAATAAAATAATTAAAAAAATAAATAAATAAATAAATAAAAAGGTAAATTCGATTGAAGTTTTTTTTTTTAATAAGTTTTAACTTAGTTAAAGTCCAAGATCAAGGTACTTTCGAATGACTTTCACTGGTACTGAATTTTTTTTTTTTTTTTTTTTTTTGCGGTATTGGGACATTTTCCTAGGCTTTTTAGTTTTTTTTTCCTCTATACTACCGTTGGGAACCTAGAAGGCTTCAGGAATTATACAACTTTTACAAGTGCTTTTTTTTTCTTTTTTTTTCCCCCTGGCGTTTTAGGCTTTTACTTTTTCTTCTAAACTACTGTTAGGGCTTTCTTTAACAATTTTTAAATTATATTATAGAAGAGATTCAAAAACATTCTGCCGTGTTCGCTGACATTAGGACAGAGAGAGTCTTTAAAATCAATTTGGGTTTACAGTAGAGTAAGCGTGTCTTTACATTTAAAACACATAGTTTAAGCATTATTTTACAAACAAACTACCGAGGCATAACACTTACATCCATAGCAGCCAAAATCTACAATGCCCTACTACGAAACCGCATAGAACCCGAAATCGACAACATACTTAGAAAAAAACAAAATGGCTTCCGAAGAAATAGATCCACGACCTCACAAATATTAACCATCCGTAGAATCCTTGAAGGTGTACGAGCAAAAAAACCTACAAGCGACATTAATTTTTTTTGACTTTACCAAGGCTTTCGATTTCATTCACAGAGGAAAGATGGAACAAATCCTACTAGCGTACGGCATACCTAAAGAAACCGTAGCGGCAATAACGATTCTCTATAGAAACACCAAAGTACGATCACCAGATGGAGACACAGAATACTTCGACATTGTCGCAGGAGTACTACAAGGGGACACGCTGGCTCCGTACCTCTTTATCATTTGTCTAGACTACGTACTTAGAACATCCATTGACAAAATCAAAGAGAATGGCTTCGAACTGACGAAGAAAAGAAGCAGAAGGTACCCCCGCAACAACAATTACCGACGCTGACTACGTCGATGACATAGCGATACTGGCAAATACACCTGACTAAGCCGAAACACTACTGCATAGTTTGGAATGAGCAGCAGCAAACATAGGCCTCTATGTTAATGCACACAAAACGGAATATATGTGCTATAACCAAACGGGGGACATCTCCACTCTAGAAGGAACCCCCCTTAAACTAGTAGACAAATTCACTTACCTAGGAAGCAGCGTCGAATCAACCGAAAAGGACATCGAAACGATGTTAGCGAAAGCATGGACAGCTATCAATAGGTTGTCGATTATTTGGAAATCAGACCTAACCGATAAAATGAAACGCAGTTTCTTCCAGGCAGCGGTCACATCGATACTGCTATATGGCTGCACTACATGGACGCTAACAAAACGGCTGGAGAAGAAGCTAGACGGCAATTACATAAGAATGCTACGTGCAATCTTAAACAAGTCCTGGCGGCAACACCCCACAAGACACCAACTGTACGGCCACCTACCCCATATCACGAAAACTATTCAAGTTAGACGAGCCAGACATGCAGGACACTGCTGGAGAAGCAGGGACGAACTCATAAGAGATGTACTCTTATGGACCCCCACACATGGCCGTACAAAAGCAGGACGACCAGAACGAACATACATTCAGCAGCTATGTGAGGATACGGGATGTTGTCCTGAAGACCTACCTAGGGCGATGAACGATAGGGAGGAGTGGCGAGAGAGGGTCAAGGATATCCGTGCTACCAGCGCGAGATGATGATGATGATGATATATATCCCTCGCCGTGGTTTGAACACTTGAGTGGGAGAATTTTCCGGCCAGCACATAAGCTGAAATGCAATAGTTGTTCTCATGAAATGAGCACACCCGGTAGCCGATAATGTATATGTAAAAAATATACCAAAGGATTCTTTCACGAACGCAGAGAATGACATGGTGCTGCGGTAAGATATCAGACTGACGTGAAGTCGGCTGATTTCCATCCCAGCTTGAAGCATCTCACGGCTCTAGCCACACTGATGAGTTGTGATACAACGGGACAGTCTGTGGATGACAATATATTTATATCACTACGTAACACAAATTTTATTCCAGGTAGTGTGTGTTATTTCTAGATTGTTTGCGTTGTAAAAGTATTTAAAAAATGCTCATTATTTCCTGCAAACTTTGCTTTTGTGTCTGAAAGAAATCTATTTCCTATGTAAAAACGGGGAAATTAGCATATTTTTATATACGTGTTTTGAATATGAGAAAAATAAGAGGAAAAAAAGCTTTTCTATTTACATCAGTTAAATGCAATTGGGAAATTTCTCTTTCTGTTCAGAAACAAAATTAGATATTTTCTTAGATAGTAGTGTTAATTCAACGGGTTTAGCATTACGTTGACACAATTAGTTTTTATAATCATGAAAGTGTCTGTCCCTGAAATATCTTAGCGATATCATGTTTTAGTATTAACCCACTCTTTTTAGTTTATTGCGGTTAATTTGGTTTATCAACCATTATACGAAATATATACGTCTGTTGAAAGGCGGAATCATAGTAAGCGAGTTCGTACTCCAGTCGCGCTATTACGTTCACTTTCGGGCAAATACCCTTGGCAAAGGTATGAACCCAGCTATGGGTTAAATGGCTTTGGCATTAAATAACCTAACAAAGGTTGATATGCCATTAAACAAAGAAACCAATGATTCGTTTGCTAGTCTATCTGGCTAACCATTACACCACCCGAGGCGTCTGAGTCCCCGTGGTGTTATCACTAAAGAGTTGGACTGCAGCCCCGAAGTAAACGAGTTCTATCAGCAGTCGCACTATTATGTTCACTTTCAGACCAATACCCTTATCTTTCCTCAGCCATGTATTAAACATTACCATTGCTGTTCTTCTACAAGAATAACTTTGGGTTTAGATAACCCATGAAGGTTGATATGCCATTAAACAAAGAAACCGAAGCAATCACTGATATTCCAAATATTGTTTTAATCCAGTTATGGCCCGGATATATAAATCATCATCATCAAGTCACACTGCTAGCACAGATTTCCCATACTCCCTCTTTCCATCCGTCCCTATCGTATATCGCTCTCGGTGGGTCCTCTAAGCAGTATCCTGTGGCTGCTGCGGAAAGCCGTCGTAGGTTCGTTCTTGCTGGTCGACCAGCCCTGGCACGTCCATGTGTATGGGTCCAAAGGAGAACGTCACTTAATCCTTACTTCTCCAGCAATGTCCCATATACCTTGTTCGTCTTACTTGGATGGTTTTAATGATGGGGGGTTGGTGTCCGTACAGCTGTTGTTTCGTGGGATGTTGCTTCCACGATTTGTTCAATATAACTCGTAGCATTCTTGAGCAGTTCCTATCTGGCTTTTTCTCTTGTCAGCGTCCATGTGGTACATCTATAGAGTAGTATTGACACAACCGCTGCTTGAAAGAAACCCCGTTTTATTTTATCGGGTAGATTAGACTTCTACATGATCGATGGTCTATCGATAGCAATTCACGCCTTCGCTAGTATATATATATATATATATATATCCAACAAACATTTTGGCAGTTAAAGTTCAAGCGTTGTTTTAAGCTAATTTTGGTTCGCTCATTTCGAAAATGGCATCTGTTTTGGTCCATCGACGTGCATTCTAAATCTGAAATATACTTCCGATTTAAAAGTAAGCTTAATGTACTCCCTTCACGAAATCGCTCATTTTCATGCAAAATGTGTAATCAATGGATTTAAGAATTATGTCTTATTGTTAATCTGTTATAAAACTCCGTTGAACAACAGCAACTGATTTTTTAAACTTTGTTCTAATGCATGAAGTGTCTTCTCTACTATTATATTTTATGAGTTGCCGTTAACAGAACACCTGGTGTTATAGGAACAATTAATGATGAATCTCAAGGTTTCCTCTGCAATGCTGTGTATCGAGTGGGTCAATATTTTGTAACACTAAATCTTGAGTTCCGATAATATTTTATCTTTAAAATATAGAAGCCTGAAAAGCAGAAAGCGCGTTCCTCTTTCTGTCAACAACCCAGTCGGCTGAGGCAGTAGAATACACGACTGCATCTCTGCAGAGAGGTAAGGTCTCCCAGCGTATGTCCTGATATGACACTAAATAATCTGATGGTCAGATTCCAGTAATGCTGGAGCTTTCTGGAATGCGGAGTATTCCTTCCTTGCTATTGCTCCCAGTTCCCATCGGGAACGGATTAGTAGCACCTGATAGGGTCCGATCTCTAAGTCAAATATTTGACATTTGAACTGAGTGCAAACAAATTACTCATGCTAAGTTAAATTGTTTGAAATAGAACTGTTTGACCATTTAGCTGTATGTAAACAATTGACTGATGTTTAATTGAATTGTTAGTGATACATAGCAATACTTGGAACCATTTGATTTAGTTGATTTATGCTAAATAGAATCGTTAGAAATAGAACTGTTTGATCATTTGATTGTGTGTATCTAAAAATGTGTTTACAAATGATATATACAGGATATGGAAGTAAATAATGGAGTGTAATCCGACAATATATAAAGAAAAATTGATAACAAGATAATCCAAGTAGAAGGAGAGATTTATTGAAAAGCTAAGTCGGTACTATAGCGTTTCGGTCCTAATGAACCATCATCAGGTCTATTAGGGATGATATCAATGATATTAAATCAACGATGGATGTTTAAAAGTAAAAAATACAAAAACTTAGGGAAAATTCGTATAACAGTATATATGTAAAAACAATAATGGTTAATATGCCATAAAACCAAACCAAGCCAAATAAATCTTCCTATCAAAAGCAGAGGAACGCTAATTTGTTGAAAGAATGTGTCAGTGAAATGTTTATCGCTTCTACGGGAAAACGGGCATATAACGGGTATATAACTTCATATTAGCATTACGACAGCACTGCCACCCCTACGAGGACTAATTATGCCAGCAGCAGTCCAGGGAGAGACGGTTTCGAGGGAGAATTTTTTTAAATGCCACAGGGATTACGGTTAAATTTACCTGAGCTGTGGTGAGAAATGTTCCCTGATATTGAAGAAGTCGACCCCTATTTTTGTACATTATTTCAAAAAATTACTCTGGTAATCAGTAGAAGATACGTTACTTTCATTATTTATGAACAAAATGGTAAACACGTACGTGGATATACTTCTGAAATTTAATTTACTACACAAACTGATTAATTTTAACGGTATATCAAACCGTCTAGGGTTATTCTATGGCTAGATGTTAGGGAATCACATTCCTTCTACATTTATATTTACATTTTTTGTGCAGTTATTTCTTAAGGGGTTTTTGCACACCGGTGTATGGTATCAAGTATTCCTATCTAATTCAAAAAATTGCATGTAGTTATATGGTTTCAAGTATTCTTGTCTAATCCTAATGATTGCACGATTTCTTGTAATAATTTTTTTGATAATAGTCATTTATTTGCATACAGCTATATGGTTTAAAGTAACGAATGATAATAATTCATAAACAATTATAGTTTCAAATAACTATTCTACTCCCTCCGTACTTGAACAAGGGAAATAAAACAACAAAAGGTCCTACATTTGAGGCAATTTGCGATTTTATATTTCCTCTTACACACGAGTCAATCATTATTACCGACAAAACAGTCATCTGTGACTATTCTGAAGCAATGGCTATCAGTAAATGAAGAAAGGAAATGAAACAACAAAAGGTCCTACATTTGAGGCAATTTGCGATTTTATATTTCCTCTTACACACGAGTCAATCATTATTACCGACAAAACAGTCATCTGTGACTATTCTGAAGCAATGGCTATCAGTAAATGAAGAAAGGAAATGAAACAACAAAAGGTCCTACATTTGAGGCAATTTGCGATTTTATATTTCCTCTTACACACGAGTCAATCATTATTACCGACAAAACAGTCATCTGTGACTATTCTGAAGCAATGGCTATCAGTAAATGAAGAAAGGAAATGAAACAACAAAAGGTCCTACATTTGAGGCAATTTGCGATTTTATATTTCCTCTTACACACGAGTCAATCATTATTACCGACAAAACAGTCATCTGTGACTATTCTGAAGCAATGGCTATCAGTAAATGAAGAAAGGAAATGAAACAACAAAAGGTCCTACATTTGAGGCAATTTGCGATTTTATATTTCCTCTTACACACGAGTCAATCATTATTACCGACAAAACAGTCATCTGTGACTATTCTGAAGCAATGGCTATCAGTAAATGAAGAAAGGAAATGAAACAACAAAAGGTCCTACATTTGAGGCAATTTGCGATTTTATATTTCCTCTTACACACGAGTCAATCATTATTACCGACAAAACAGTCATCTGTGACTATTCTGAAGCAATGGCTATCAGTAAATGAAGAAAGGAAATGAAACAACAAAAGGTCCTACATTTGAGGCAATTTGCGATTTTATATTTCCACTTACACATGAGTCAATCATTATTACCGACAAAACAGTCATCTGTGACTATTCTGAAGCAATGGCTATCAGTAAATGAAGAAAGGAAATGAAACAACAAAAGGTCCTACATTTGAGGCAATTTGCGATTTTATATTTCCTCTTACACACGAGTCAATCATTATTACCGACAAAACAGTCATCTGTGACTATTCTGAAGCAATGGCTATCAGTAAATGAAGAAAGGAAATGAAACAACAAAAGGTCCTACATTTGAGGCAATTTGCGATTTTATATTTCCACTTACACATGAGTCAATCATTATTACCGACAAAACAGTCATCTGTGACTATTCTGAAGCAATGGCTATCAGTAAATGAAGAAAGGAAATGAAACAACAAAAGGTCCTACATTTGAGGCAATTTGCGATTTTATATTTCCACTTACACATGAGTCAATCATTATTACCGACAAAACAGTCATCTGTGACTATTCTGAAGCAATGGCTATCAGTAAATGAAGAAAGGAAATGAAACAACAAAAGGTCCTACATTTGAGGCAATTTGCGATTTTATATTTCCTCTTACACACGAGTCAATCATTATTACCGACAAAACAGTCATCTGTGACTATTCTGAAGCAATGGCTATCAGTAAATGAAGAAAGGAAATGAAACAACAAAAGGTCCTACATTTGAGGCAATTTGCGATTTTATATTTCCTCTTACACACGAGTCAATCATTATTACTGACAAAACAGTCATCTGTGACTATTCTGAAGCAATGGCTATCAGTAAATGAAGAAAGGAAATGAAACAACAAAAGGTCCTACATTTGAGGCAATTTGCTATTTTATATTTCCTCTTACACACGAGTCAATCATTATTACCGACAAAACAGTCACCTGTGACTATTCTGAAGCAATGGCTATCAGTAAATGAAGAAAGGAAATGAAACAACAAAAGGTCCTACATTTGAGGCAATTTGCTATTTTATATTTCCTCTTACACACGAGTCAATCATTATTACCGACAAAACAGTCATCTGTGACTATTCTGAAGCAATGGCTATCAGTAAATGAAGAAAGGAAATGAAACAACAAAAGGTCCTACATTTGAGGCAATTTGCGATTTTATATTTCCTCTTACACACGAGTCAATCATTATTACCGACAAAACAGTCATCTGTGACTATTCTGAAGCAATGGCTATCAGTAAATGAAGAAAGGAAATGAAACAACAAAAGGTCCTACATTTGAGGCAATTTGCGATTTTATATTTCCACTTACACATGAGTCAATCATTATTACCGACAAAACAGTCATCTGTGACTATTCTGAAGCAATGGCTATCAGTAAATGAAGAAAGGAAATGAAACAACAAAAGGTCCTACATTTGAGGCAATTTGCGATTTTATATTTCCTCTTACACACGAGTCAATCATTATTACCGACAAAACAGTCACCTGTGACTATTCTGAAGCAATGGCTATCAGTAAATGAAGAAAGGAAATGAAACAACAAAAGGTCCTACATTTGAGGCAATTTGCGATTTTATATTTCCTCTTACACACGAGTCAATCATTATTACCGACAAAACAGTCATCTGTGACTATTCTGAAGCAATGGCTATCAGTAAATGAAGAAAGGAAATGAAACAACAAAAGGTCCTACATTTGAGGCAATTTGCTATTTTATATTTCCTCTTACACACGAGTCAATCATTATTACCGACAAAACAGTCATCTGTGACTATTCTGAAGCAATGGCTATCAGTAAATGAAGAAAGGAAATGAAACAACAAAAGGTCCTACATTTGAGGCAATTTGCTATTTTATATTTCCTCTTACACACGAGTCAATCATTATTACCGACAAAACAGTCATCTGTGACTATTCTGAAGCAATGGCTATCAGTAAATGAAGAAAGGAAATGAAACAAC
The DNA here is from genome assembly GCA_963585895.1 of Sepioteuthis lessoniana. Taxonomy (NCBI): domain Eukaryota; kingdom Metazoa; phylum Mollusca; class Cephalopoda; order Myopsida; family Loliginidae; genus Sepioteuthis; species Sepioteuthis lessoniana. The sequence goes on from OY757940.1 coordinate 54,342,055, forward strand.
AAAAGGTCCTACATTTGAGGCAATTTGCGATTTTATATTTCCTCTTACACACGAGTCAATCATTATTACCGACAAAACAGTCATCTGTGACTATTCTGAAGCAATGGCTATCAGTAAATGAAGAAAGGAAATGAAACAACAAAAGGTCCTACATTTGAGGCAATTTGCGATTTTATATTTCCTCTTACACACGAGTCAATCATTATTACCGACAAAACAGTCATCTGTGACTATTCTGAAGCAATGGCTATCAGTAAATGAAGAAAGGAAATGAAACAACAAAAGGTCCTACATTTGAGGCAATTTGCGATTTTATATTTCCTCTTACACACGAGTCAATCATTATTACCGACAAAACAGTCATCTGTGACTATTCTGAAGCAATGGCTATCAGTAAATGAAGAAAGGAAATGAAACAACAAAAGGTCCTACATTTGAGGCAGACTCTTTCGTTTCAGATAGGAACAGGTTTATTAATTTCTGGCTTCGGTCCATGGCGACACGAGGAGAGAGACACAATTCTTAAAAGCCTATACTAACCATACTATGCTGACGCCACCCCAACACGCGTGCACCTTGTGATGTTTAAGATCTCAATTTATCTCTGCCGGTCAAGATCCGAAAAACTCAACTGCACGCCTAAACGGTAGAAAACTCAACTGCACCTTTCAACGGTCGAATACCCAAAATCTTCAAATTCTCAGGATCATCAGGGTGATTGTCATATCCTTTGCGCACGAGCGTAAGACTGCACTCAATGACAATGCACCTGGACTAAGGGACCTGAGTGGTTAAAAGCCTTAACAAACTGAATGATAAAATATAATTAACGAAAAATGATTAATATAAAAAATCATTCCTTAATCATATAACACTATCAGTAATTGAACAAAATAAATAAAACTACAAAAGGTCCTACATTTGAGGCAAATTATGATTTTATATTTCTTCTCACATACCAGATGATCGTTATCACTGACAAAACAATTATCTGTTACTATACTGCAGCAATAGCCCTCACTAACTGAAAGAAGAAAACAAAACAAAAGTATGTCGTATATTTGAGATTGAGACGCTCGTGCTGCCTTATTATCGTATGTTATATACCTATAAACATTAATGCGTATGCCCCACTCCTCATAAACACGTTGGACACTATTGTGAATCGGTAATATGCTAAGCCAGCGGTTGCCTAACGTTGATTCAAACGAATCCCAGCATTTGTGTTACTTGGTTAACCCTCCTCGAGGGTCCGGGACCGTCTTGTTAGGGTTTGACCCTCCTTGGAAGGGTAGTTTATATCCTGGTGCCTGAAGCGCCCCTTTTTGGGGAATGCCGAAAGAACCAGGGGCATTTTTTGAAGCCGCCAGACTCATCTGGGCTATCGCCCTACGCCCAGACCCACCTTTAACAAGGCCTTGTGCCGTACACGTCAAGTTGTTGGGACGTACGACAAATACCAGTATACTAAGTAAATAGTCACTACTAAAATATTTCCATTTCATTTCCAACCTCCGTTTTAGCTATTTCTCATTCAGTAACCTTTTGTTAGATTACAACATTGTCGTAAGAATTAGACCCTGTGAGCCAAGTTCAAATCGAGGTCTAGACTGTTTGCATTCACGCTAATGCCCTTGAGAAAGGTATGCATTCTCCAATTCTCTATTCAGCTATCGGTAAATAGGGTACATTGATCTCAATAACTTGGTATCAGTCTACGAGAAAGAAAAGTCTCAATTCTGAGCAGTTAAAACACTTCTTAAAAATTTGACCGTGTGTCACATCCTCCGAATAATTTGGTTGGTTGGTTGGTTGGGCTTTAGGACATATCAACCTTTGTAGGTTATTCAAAGCCAAGTCCATTTTTATGCAAATATTCAGTTCTATTTCAAGCAAATTTGTTTAGCATGATTACACAGTTTAACAGTCAAAAACATTTCTATTTCAAGCAATTCAGTTTATTCAAACAGTTTTAATTCAGCCAATTCAGTTTAGTATAAGTATAGATTTTGTTTACATACAGTTAGATGTCAAAACAGGTCTATATTAAACAATTCAGTTAAGTGTAAGTATAGTTTCAATGTCAAAAACAGTTCCATTTCAAACAATTCAGTTTAGCATAAGTACACAGTTTAAATGTAAATATGGTTTAATTGTCAAAATCATTTCTATTTCAAGCTATTCGGTTTAGTCAAGCAGTTCTAATTCAAACAATTCAGTTTAGCGTAAGTACGCAGTTTAGATATCAAAACAGTTTTATTTCAAGTAATTTAGTTTTGCATAAGTACGCAGATTAGTTCTATTTGACCCATAGATAGGGCCCTATCAGGTGACTGATCAATACACAGAGTTAAATGCAAAAAAAGGTTTATATCAGATGACTCAGTTTAGCTTAAATATGCAGTTTAGATGTCAAGTCATTTCTATTTCAAACAATTCAGTTTCGTATAAGTACGCAGTTTACTTCTATTTGACCCATAGATAGGGCCCTATCAGGTGCTACCACTCAGGACCAGAGTGGCCCTGGGAGCGATGGCAATGAAGGAGTACTCTGCATTCCACAAAGCTCCAGCATTACTGGAACCTCACCGTCAGATATTTTAGTGTCATATATCAGGACACTCATTGTGGGGGTCTTACCCCTTTGCAGATAAGCAGTCTGTGTATTCTACAACCCCAGCCGACTGGGCAATCCTCCGAATAAGGAGGAGTTGATAAATACATATATTTGAGGAGAGTTGTATTTTGTTTTTTCTCTTCATGCAAAGGACGATCACCATCACTGGCATAGCAGTCGTCGATGACTACCTTTCAATCTTAGATGTTTTAAAACTCTTTTTAGATACTTTTTACATGGATCTACTCCGATGTTTGTTCGCCCGGTCGGCAACTCCTGCCTACTCGTCGTCCATAATTGATGTCCTAGACATGACTCTAAACTGCATCTAATGGTGGATCTGCAATTGTGGAGATGTGAAAAGTGTGGAGTACTCTTTCTCTGTTTTTACTGTCATGTCCACTATAACACGGAGTGGTAGTACCTGCTGGAGTGTCATTTTTGAGTCGAAAAGAGCTGTTTAAAAGTTATTCCTATTCATGTAGGGGAAAAAGAAAACTCTTAAAAACCAATTACATAAATGTAAACAGGAACGGGTAATGTACGTGATTCCCTAACCTCTAAACATAAAATAACCCGAGACAGGTTGACATACAGTTTAAATCAATCAATCAGATGACTGTTTTTTATAATTAGAACGTTTCGAATGTTTTACCCGCCCAGTCTGCTGGGGCAGTAGAAAACACTGACTGTCAGAGGGCGCCCGTTGGGGGAGGGGTCTTCCCCAACGGGCGCCCTCTGGCCCTTTTGCTGGGGTTGTAGATTATACCAACTGCTTCTCTGAAGACGAGTAAGACACCTCCCCCAACAAGTGTCCTGGGTATAACACTAAACAATCTGATGGCGAGGTTCTTGTACTACTGGAGCTTTGGGGAAGGCAGAGTAATCTTTCACTGGCATCGCTCCCGAGTCCACTTTGGCCCGGAATGGTGAGACCTGATAAAGCCTTATCTAAGAGTCAAATAGAATTAAACTGTGTACGTATGCTAAACTGAATTGATTAAAATAGAAATTTTTATATGAATAAAAATGGATTTGGTTTAACGTGAATAACTTATAATAGTTGATATGTCATGAATCAAACCAAACCAAACAAACCACAAATATTACAACTACATTTACTGAATTTTTATAATTAAGGGTTTTCGGACTATTGTCTCCTTCTTTATTGTTATTTCCACAACGTTTCGGTCGATATGTCCTCCGGCTTTCTTCCGGTGTTTGTCGAACTCGGAAACCTTCACAGGTAAAAAATCATACATAATAGTAATAATTCTAGTCAAGTAAAAACATTAAGTTTATAAGTCCCAAAAATTCACTCTGAATTGTCCAACAACGGTTAAAGGCGTTGGTTCCCTAAAGCTTCTAAGGAGACAATCATCTGGAGGTTGCAGGTTCAATCCTCACTACAGGCGAGTAACAATACAGGAATACTTAATACTTGTACCCCGTTATGGCTAATGGAATCAGAACAGACGACACCCGTAGATTCAATAAAGGACGAAGTTCGAAAGTTCCCTAGTTCGACAAACACCTGAAAAAGGCCGGAGGACATATCGGCCGAAACGTTTGGGAATAACAATAAAGATGAAGACGATGTCCGAAAACCCTTAATGATAAAAATCAACAAGCTTCGTCTCAGAAATTGAGACAACTAAATACATTTGCTGAAGTTCAATTGAATGAATACAAATGTGTACACACAGTAATGCTGGTGTGGTACTATAGCTTCACGACACCTAGTTGGCCGCTGGTCTCGTGATTACCACATGTGTCGACTGGTCTTTCTCTGTTTCTTTCCACGCCCACGTTGCTTTCAGATCCGAGGAAAGAGAAGATGGATGTGGTCCAGTCGATGAAGGTTGGAATTCGTGTTGGAGAGAAGAAAAGTTGCCAAGCAAATTTTAAGAAATGACGAAAATAAGGCGTTTGTTATAAATAGTAACAAACGTTTATTTACACAGTTGTTTAAATAATTTTTCATCAAACACCGCGAACTGGGGGTGAAAGTAGTTGACTGGCGGAGTTTTAACTGCAATTAGGCAGTGTCAAAATGGCGAATACAATGGCAACGGATTTGGTTCTTTAAGCGGCGAATTCCTGAACCAACTCCATTTTTCGCTTTAGGTGTCCTCTATTTATGGGCCCGAATCCCGAATAATCAGTTTCTGATTGGTCAGCCAATGGGGACTGCCGACCAATGGCTATCATCGTAACAATCCCCCCGGTTTGCCCCTGATTGGTTTAAACAATCGGCCAATCAGCCACAATCATCGGGAGGGGCTATAAGGAGCAGTCCTGTGGTTGGTTGACCAATGATTTAGTGATTCAAGGCCTTGTGTCAAACTTGATGACACCAACCCAAATTGTCCGCTATTTTAAAAATACATCTTTTTGTTTATGCTTTGAAATCCGATAGCTCTTTTGACAGCTCTTTGCAGGTGTGCGGATGTTTATTTTTTGGGGACAGATTTATAGGTTAACAAGTTTTGATTGGATCTCAAACTTTTTTGTACTTAATCACTTGGTATTTATTTTATACACGATTCTCGAAAAATACTTGGACACCCAAAATGAATTTATTTTTAATAAAATACTTATTATCATGATTTAATAAAATTAATTAATTTCATTTAATTAATTTCGCCAGCCAACTCGTTGACACTTAAATGAAAGTGTCATACTGGAGCACTGGGAAATGTGGAGTACTCCTTCATTGCCATCGACCCCCTGGTCCACTCTGGGCCGGAGTAGTAGTACCTGATAGGGTCCTATCTATGGGTTAAATACAGCTAAGCAGTGTACTTATGCTAAATTGAGTTGTTTTAAATAGAACTGTTTTTATATTTAACAGTGTGTAAACAAAAATCTGTACTTATGCTAAACTGAATTGTTTAGAATAGAACTGTTTATTTGTATATAAATGGACTTGGTGTTAAATAATCTTCAATGGTTGATATGCCATAAAACCAAACCAAACTAAATCATACATACCTAATATATATGTATAAAAAGGATTTGGCATTAAATAACCAACAATGGTTGATATGCCATAAAACCCAATCAAACCAAATCATATATATTTAATATATATGTATAAAGAGGATTTGGCATTAAATAACCTACAATGGTTGATATGCCATAAGACCCAATCAAACCAAATCATATATTTAATATATATGCATAAAGATGATTTGGTATTAAATAACCTATAATAGTTGATATGCCATAAAACTAAACCAAAGCAGAACAAACAAAATTTTCACCCCTTCGTTTTATTAAGTAGGAGTGTAATGATAGTTACTTTTATGAATGAAGTTCTGATAGGTATTAGAATTACTCTAACATAGCATAAAATCTTGGAGTGTATTATTGAAATTGACGAGGCGGTTCTTATCTCCAGTAAAAAATCCACTGAGCTTTTCTATTCTAAGTCAGCAGATATTCCCATTGGTTAAATGTTGTTCTCGATAATCAAGTAACTGTTAACACAGAAGTCTAATTCCATTCTGATTTTTTTTTCCCAATTTGCATATTATCTTACCGTATAGTTGAACATCATACATCTCTGGTGTTTTCTCGATGATCTGTTCCGTGAGATGTCTGAAAAAGATAATTATCCAGAGAGTTTGTTCGTTCAAATCGAAGAACAGGCATTTAGAAAACAAAGAGATCATCACCAGGTTTTTGCTAAAGCACAGATAACATTTTTCGAAAATCTCTGCACCTGGGTACACTGTCAATTTAGTCTTCATTATCTGTGTGAGAGCACAGCTTTTATAAAGTTCACCCATTGCCACTTTGTGGCAAACATAACACACACTGAAGTCTTTGTATCTTGATAAATCTTGATAAATACGAGGTGTTTCACAAGTGTCGAAACAAAGCAAATTACAGCGTACAAGTTGACTTTTTAAGCCTGAAAAAATCTCCATAAAATTAGGGGTCGACTTATACGACTAAGCTAAAATCCAAACTTTTATCACACAGAAGTCAACCAGAGGAACAGTATTCCTAATAATCGATTGACATCATTTTCCTTAACTCCAGCAGACCGCCACAAACATTTCCAACTTAAATTCGTGTTTGGGGAAAACAGAGATTTATATGGAATAAAACTTTTACACAGATAAAGAATTATCGTAAAACTATATCAAATGCCGTTTCTAACAGTTGATAAACACTAAACAACACGTTACAGCGCCAAGACGGCCAGTCAGACACCTACGGTATAATTTTTATTCGCACAATTTCATGATAACGCAATAGATAGTGAATTCATATCCTCATTTAGGCCTACAGGTTAACCAGTATGTTTGGAGGTCGACCTATACAGCTGATATAAATCTAACACAAAATTTTGAAAGAAAAACCTTGAGGTCAACTTATATAACAAATCGACTTGTAAACGGCAATTAACAGTACTTGAAACACATAGTTGTGTGCAAACAAATGATGATTATAAGCAGAAATAATTACTTGAAACCATATCATTATTACAATGGCAGGAATACCATGTGCAAGTTATTTTTATTGGATAAAAATACTTGATATATAACCGTATGCAAAAATGTGCTTAATGTTATATCATTATTTTTATTAGATAGAAATACTTAAAACTATACAACTGTGTGCAAATTATTTTTATTGGATAAAAATACTTGATATATAACCGTATGCAAAAATGTGCTTAATGTTATATTATTATTTTTATTAAATAGAAATACTTAGAACTATACAACTGTGTGCAAATTATTCTTATTAGATAGAAATACTTAAAACTATACAACTATGTGCAGATTATCTTTATTGGATAAAAATACTTGGTTTGGTTTGGTTTTATGGCATATCAACCTTTGTAGGCTATTTAACGCCAAATCCATTTTTGTGTAAATAATCTGTTCTATTGAAAACAGTTCAGTTTAGCATAAGTACACAGTTTAATTGTCAAAAACATTTCCATTTCAAACTATTCAAGCAGTTATATGTAATAATTCAGTTAAGTGTAAATACAGTTTTAATGTCAAAGAACAGTTCTATTTGAAATAATTCAGTTAAGCATAAGCACGCTGTTTAAGTGTAAGTACGGTTTAATTGTCAAAAACGTTTCTCTTTCAAGTTATTCAGTTTACTCAATTCATTTTAGCATAAGTATGCTGTTAGTTCTATTTAACCCATTGATAGGGCCCTATCAGGTGCTACCACTCCGGGCAGAGTGGACCTGGGAGAGATGGCAATGAAGGGGTACTCCGCATTCCCCAAAGCTCCAGCACTGCTGGAACCTCACCATCAGATTGTTTAGTGCAGAGGTGCAGTCAGTGTATTCTACAGCCCCAGCTAACTGGGGAATAAAAATACTTGATATATAACTGTGACCAAAAAAAAAAAGAAACAACGACTCAAAAAGATATAAATATATTCATTACAATTTACGTGATCCCCTAATATCTAAGCATGAAATACCTCTAAACTAATTAACATGTCGTTAGAATCAATCAATCGTTTTTAAAGGAATTCCTTAGGCCATTCCGTTATGTTCTTTCTATTCCTATATTTTAACCCGAAATTGTTTTACTTAGTTTACTTCCGGTTGTTCGTTTGTCCACGTGCATTTTCCACCAACTGGTTGGTAGAATGTTCTCTCGTTATTTTGAAATACCCTGTTTTGTTTGCATTGCTTAACCTTGTCCGGGTATTTTTTTTAATCCTCTCTTTTTTCGTCCACATCTTTTAATTGATCTCTTGAAGCCGTATTGTCAGACTTGTTTTAGTCTTTTCCTCACAACATATCCCCGTATGTTTTTGCTTCTATAGCACTTTCACTTCTTGTTATAGTTTCTTTACCTGTTCTTCTTGCCTAATTTCCCATTTTTTGTATTTTTGTTCGGCTTCTCTAAGGAAACACCGATTTTATCACAGACTAGTTTTACTTCTGCATAAAATAGTGCGTTTAGTTTAGTGATGTTGCCGGTTGGGATATTCGATAATAATTTGTCTACCTTTTCGGTTTTTACCGTAACTTTTGTCTTTTTGTGTTAACATTTCTTTCATGGTGCTGGAGTCAGTTGTGTTTTGGTTTTCAGTATTCTGCGTTTTAATTCGGTTAGGGGACTCTTCTTTTTCAGTATTTAATGTTTCGATTCGGGTTGGAGATCTTGTTTATATTCTTCACTATTTAATTGTTCAAATATTTCTAGTGTCTCAAGGTCAGTAAACCAACCATTCTTTAAAATTATTCAAGCTTGGTCATTAAATCAAGCGGATTCTGGCTAAATTTTTATTATTATTATTATTATTATTATTATTATTATTATTATTATTATTATTCCGTGCCCTCTTAGTGTAAAATTGCACATAAAAGTACAATTTTTGTCTTCTCTGGTTCACTTTTTTCCGTTGATGTCTCTTAGTTGAGTAGTTGCTTTGGTCGTTGTTTGTATACCAGTACAGTCAACATTTGCAGAATGCTTTCAAGGAACTACCAACCGATCATTACAATATGTGTTAACTTTCAAGGGACTACCAGGCAATCATGAGAATCAGAGTTGACTTTCAAGGGACTACCAACCAATCATGAGAATCTGAGTTGACTTTCAAGGGACTACCAACCAATCATGAGAATCTGAGTTGACTTTCAAGGGACTACCAACCAATCATGAGAATCTGTGTTGACTTTCAAGGGTCTACCAACCAATCATGAGAATCTGTGTTGACTTTCAAGGGACTACCAACCAATCATGAGAATCTGTGTTGACTTTCAAGGGACTACCAACCAATCATGAGAATCTGTGTTGACTTTCAAGGGTCTACCAACCAATCATGAGAATCTGAGTTGACTTTCAAGGGACTACCAACCAATCATGAGAATCTGTGTTGACTTTCAAGGGACTACCAACCAATCATGAGAATCTGTGTTGACTTTCAAGGGACTATCAACCAATCATGAGAATCTGTGTTGACTTTCAAGGGACTACCAACCAATCATGAGAATCTGTGTTGACTTTCAAGGGACTACCAACTAATCATGAGAATCTGTGTTGACTTTCAAGGGTCTACCAACCAATCATGAGAATCTGTGTTGACTTTCAAGGGACTACCAACCAATCATGAGAATCTGAGTTGACTTTCAAGGGACTACCAACCAATCATGAGAATCTGTGTTGACTTTCAAGGGTCTACCAACCAATCATGAGAATCTGTGTTGACTTTCAAGGGACTACCAACCAATCATGAGAATCTGTGTTGACTTTCAAGGGTCTACCAACCAATCATGAGAATCTGAGTTGACTTTCAAGGGACTACCAACCAATCATGAGAATCTGAGTTGACTTTCAAGGGACTACCAACCAATCATGAGAATCTGTGTTGACTTTCAAGGGTCTACCAACCAATCATGAGAATCTGTGTTGACTTTCAAGGGACTACCAACCAATCATGAGAATCTGTGTTGACTTTCAAGGGTCTACCAACCAATCATGAGAATCTGTGTTGACTTTCAAGGGACTACCAACCAATCATGAGAATCTGTGTTGACTTTCAAGGGACTACCAACTAATCATGAGAATCTGTGTTGACTTTCAAGGGTCTACCAACCAATCATGAGAATCTGTGTTGACTTTCAAGGGACTACCAACCAATCATGAGAATCAGAGTTGACATTCAAGGGACTACCAACCAATCATGAGAATCTGTGTTGACTTTCAAGGGTCTACCAACTAATCATGAGAATCAGAGTTGACATTCAAGGGACTACCAACCAATCATGAGAATCTGAGTTGACTTTCAAGGGACTACCAACTAATCATGAGAATCAGAGTTGACATTCAAGGGACTACCAACCAATCATGAGAATCTGTGTTGACTTTCAAGGGTCTACCAACCAATCATGAGAATCTGTGTTGACTTTCAAGGGACTACCAACCAATCATGAGAATCTGAGTTGACTTTCCAGGGACTACCAACCAATCATGAGAATCTGTGTTGACTTTCAAGGGTCTACCAACCAATCATGAGAATCTGTGTTGACTTTCAAGGGACTACCAACTAATCATGAGAATCTGTGTTGACTTTCAAGGGTCTACCAACCAATCATGAGAATCTGTGTTGACTTTCAAGGGACTACCAACTAATCATGAGAATCAGAGTTGACATTCAAGGGACTACCAACCAATCATGAGTATCAGAGTTGACTTTCAAGGGACTATCAACCAATCATGAGAATCTGTATTGACTTTCAAGGGACTACACAAAATTTTAACACTCCAGTTTTAAACTTACTAAGTTTTAACTTAATAAAAGTTCAATTCTCACGTTTTTTAAAACAAGTTGGGTTTAAATTATCATTTGCTACTTACTTAAACTGCCACTTTGTGTGTGGAATACCTTATAAATAATATTACTGTTTAGTTGTTTAAAGCTGAGTTATTTGGGGATATTCCACCAGGCCCGGGTTTTGCGCACCGTTTGACTTATATTCCAAACTAATTTAACGATATTTATCTGTTACTCATTTCTTAATTGCTTTTTGTCAAAAAAAGTTCCAATAATGGATCTTGGGAAGAGGAAAAGGAAAGTGCTACAACTAAAATTTCTTTGCTTTTCATGTTCTTTTACTGTAATCAAATTTTTCAGCTTTTTATGCGCGGGAAGTTCAATTTCAATCTCGAAGAGGAGCTTGTGTGTCTCTAGGATAGATTCTGTGTTGCGCATATACTATTTGTTCGTATGGTTAGACTTCAACTTCTTGCACAATTCCCAGTGGATCACCTTGCCCACCCAGTTGTGTCTAGTCTTATACTCCTTCTGTGTTAATTTGCTGCTTCTATTATATGATTGCTTGTTTCGTCTCTTTTACCACATAACCTACGTCTGTTGTTTTATTGCGTCTTATCTATTCTCGCTTTGATATGGTTAGTCCTTATGGGGTTGTTTTGTGTTGTTATTAGAAGAGATTCAGTTTCTCTCTTGAGGTTTCCTTTTCTTAGCCACGTCTTCTCGTGTGAGATGTCACTTGTTAGTCACTTAAAACGTCCATAGAGTTGTTTTTCTTCCCACTTTTGTTTTCTGGTTATTGTCGTTCTGTTGGTCCTTGTGTCGTTAGTATTGTTTCTAGTGACCATAATCAGTCTTTCTCCGCGCTTTTCCATGTAGTCTTCGAGTCATTGTATCGATGTGTCTGCGCTGTCTTCCATACTGCTAAGTCCTCTTCCTCCCTTTCTTCTTGACACGTATAGTCCGTCAACGTCATCCCTTGGATGCAATGCCTTGTGCATGGTCATTCGTTTTCTTGTGCTCTGGTCCATTTGTTTGAGTTATTCTCAGGTCCACTTCAAGAATAGTCCTGAGTATCTTACGAAGGGGACAGCCCAGGTATTTATCCCTTTGACAAGGTTCCTGCTATAGAGTTTTGTCTCCAGTAATTTTCTGGCTTATCTGAGATACTCTTTTTTAATTTTTCCTTTCATTTCCTGTTGTTTGATGGTGTCAGCTTCCAATATCCCCAAGTATTTGTAGGTTTCCTTTTCTACGAGCGTTCTAATGACTACTCGATTTGGAAGTTCGGCTCTTTTCGTTATGTGTCGAGAGCCACTTTTCATTACTAACATGGTGTATTTTTGTATGCTAATTTCCATTCCTGTATCTTGACTGTATAGTCTCACTGTTTGTATTAGGGTTTCCAATTCTTTTTCGTTTTTGGTAAAAGGTTTAATGTCGCCCATTTACATCAAGTGGTTGATCTTTTCCTGCGATTTACTGAGTTTGTATCCGGCAGTGCATTTCCTAAGGAAGTGGTTGAGTGGCATCATTGCTATCACAAATAGTAAGGGTGATAGTGCATCTCTCTGTGTTACATAGCCATATACACGAATATGGCCATGTGCGAAATAGACATATAATATAATAGACATATAATAATACGAAAAACACGTAACGACTTCTTGTTCAGGTACGAAACCTTTTTATTAACTTTGAGTTAAAGGTTTCGACGTAAGGAGGAGAGACATAATCTTCTATGCTGTCTTATTCATTTGACCCCCATCTCGAGCGGCCCCTATAGGGCGCAAATTCGCCTCGCCTCAGCCAGCCCCAAAAGTCGAACCTCCTCGTTTGGCGTCTAGTACTCAACTCCCTAACTTTCTTCAGATTTCCCCAAAATCCTCCGCGCGCTTCCGGTGCGTGACGTCACTCGCACTCCGTCACCCGTTTCGTCTCGGACTATTGTGACATCTCTGAGTGGCACGTCCGCTCTGTGCACACGCGCACGCGCGTGTTAACACCTGCATCAAGTTGTATCTAACTAACCCATGTGCTGAGCCGAAAGGTTCTCAGCCTAACTAAAATCAAAGGCATGAAACGAAATCCCTTGGCAATTACGTTACATCTGGAATATGTCTCTTTGTATCTTTTCCTCTGCTAAGATTTGTCCTCCTGCTGTCAATTTCACTTTCCAGGTTTGCATGGTCTTCTCGATAAACTGTATGACTTGGTCGGGTATTTTATACATTTCGAAACAGTATAGTATCCAGCTTTGGGGGACCATATCGTAAGCTTTTTTTGTAGTCGATCCAGGCCATTGCTAGATTTTTCCGTCTCATTATACTTTCGTTGAGGATATGTTGATCTATATATAGTAGTTTCTCAGTGCCACTGGTTCTCTTGCAGCATCCTTTCTGTTGGTCGGGGAAGATTCTGCAGCTTATCAATGTGAAGTAGATCTGCTTCCTAATTTGTCCCGTTAGTATTTTCTACATCATGAGTAGGTACGTTATGGGTCTTTAGTTGGTTGGGGCAGTTCATTTAAGGGGGTCTTTTTGGATTGGAGTGGTCTTCCCTTTGGTCATCCATTCGAGTATCTCAGTTTTCTGTATGCATTTATTCATTTTGGTAGTAAGTCTGTCTTGTATGGAGGTAATTTTTTTAAACCAAAATCCGTGTATGCTATCAAGGCCCGACGTTTTCTAGTTTGCAATCTTTTTTTAGTGTATGTTCACCAGAGGACCTTCTTCAAGCATTCGCAACTCTGTTTCCATGTTGTTTATCTATTCGGCTTTTTTGTTATGATCTTTCCGTTCCCATATCTTGCTCCAAAATCTTCTCACCTCTCTCGCATCCGGTTGCTGATATGGCTTCGCCCATTCTTCCCCTAATTATTGGTAGAATTTTTTTTTCGTTGTTTTGGAACGTCCTGTTTTGTCTATATTGTTTGGCCTTGTCTCGGTATCTTTTGAGGTTTTCCTTCTTTCGCTAGTATTTTTTTATTAGTCTCCTAAAGCTTTTTTTTTAGTTCTAGTTGCCGTGCTTTTTCAGTTTCGTCCAAAACCTTCTTTCTTAAATCATTATTATTATTATTATTATTATTATTATTATTATTATTATATCAGAAAACCCTAAAATCAGACATGCAGGACACTGCTGGAGAAGCGGGGACGAGCTCATAAGTGATGTACTCTCGTGGACCCTCACACATGGCCGTGCAAAAGCAGGACGACCAGCACGAACATACATTCAGCAACTATGTGAGGATACGGAATGTTGTCCAGAAGACCTGCCTGAGGCGATGAACGATAGGGAAAAGTGGCGAGAGAGGTTCAGGGATATCCGTGCTACCAGCACGACATGATGATGATGATGATGAATATACGAAAGAAGATATCATAGAAATTTAGAATATTGGAGGCAGATGGTTACCTCAATATTCACTTATGTTTGACATATATTCTAAACTATCTTAACCATCCTTATCTGTCGGTCTATTATTATTATTATTATTATCATTATTATTATTATTATTATTATTATTTGAGTATTTCACACCAGCAATCGCTGGTGGTTTTTCACTGTTGCATGAGTGACTGCTAGTCTTCTTCGGTCTTCAGGACTCTTCAAGTCAATCTTAACAATGCTGTGGTAAGGATGGTTCTGAGTCTTCCTCTCATTTGCATTTTGGAAGTCTTTTTCCAAGTTTTGGGGGACCGTTCAATGTGCACCAACTATAATTGGTATCACCGTCACCCTCCTGTTCCACAGTTAATTTATTGCTGTTTTTTTTATTTATATTTTGAATTTTCTATTAAGAGCTAAGTTGGAGACTGTAGTCGAGAGTGACCCGAAGGACATGGCCATTGGTCTAATGAGTAGAGTGTTCGCTAATGGTCCGGAAGACCGGGGTTCAATCCCAGGTCGAGTCCTATCAAAGACTCAAAAATAGTACTTGATGCTGCCTTGCTTAACACTCAGCGTTATACGGTAAGGGTAAAGAGGAGCAATCCGGGATATGGAGTAGCACCCTCTCCTACACCTCGGTGTAGTATCTATTGAAAAGGGAGCCTTCGGATCACCTTCGACTAAGGTCGCCAACTTTACTTACTTATTAAGAGCTAAATATTCGTCAATAATCTAACTTTTTTTTACACTGTGGTCAGCCTAAACGTCAAAATCTACTAAATAACAAGTTCTTTTATATTTTTTTTAATCATCACCAGGTTTGATCTTCTGGCCATGATTTGGGGATTCGTTTGCATCTCAAAATGCCAGAAAGTTTTATGCGTCTGATTCTCTTGGACTATTTCTGGTTTGTAGATATCATCATCATGTCATTCTCTCTCTCTCTCTCTCTCTCTTTCTCTCTCTCTCTCTCTCTCCATTCGTCTCTGTCGTCCATCGATTCCAGCAAGTCTTCCTGACCACATCCTATGTCCGTAAAGAACTGTTGTCGATAGATTCTAGCTGGTCGTCCGTGTGAAGGGGTCCCCAGAAGAACGTCGCTTATGAGTCCATCTTTACTTCTCCAGCAGTGTAACGCGTGTCCTGTTCGTCTAATCTGGATGGGTTTTCCGATGAGAGGTAGGTGGCCGTTCAGCTGCTGTTTTGTGGGATGTTGCTTCCAGGACTTTTTCAGCATAGCTCGTAGCATTCTTGTGCAGTTCCCGTCAAGCTTTTTTCTCAATACGCTTAGTCAGTGTCCATGTGGTGCATCCATACAGTAGAATGGACACGACCACTGTTTGGAAAAAATTGCGTTTTATTTTATCGGATAGGTCTGGTTTCCATATGACCGAGAGCCTTTCGATAGCTGCCCATGCCTTCGTTAGTCGCGTATTGATGTCATTTTCAGTAGACGAAACGTTGCTTCCAAGGTAGATGAACTTATCCACTAGTTTTAAAGAGTCACCATTTAGTGTGGAGTTATCACCACTTTAATTAAAGAACATGTACTCCGTTTTGTCTGCGTTCATATGGAGGCCTAAGCCGCCTGCTGCCCGTCCCAGACAATGCAGCAGGGATTCGGCCTGGACGGGTGTATTTGCCAGAAGCGCTATCTCATCAGCGTAGTATTTGAGTCAAATTTCATTTTCTTGCACAATTCTCAGTGGATTACCTTTCCCACTTAGTGGCACCTCGTCTTGTACTCCTTTTACAAATGAGTAAATATGATATTTGTATGATTTTTTAGTGCATTTGGGGATTATCTTCTCCTCAATTCATTTTCATACAAACTCTCATCGAATTTTACTACACCATGTACAAGACTACTAAACAACGAAGGTCCACTAAAACTATTTCCATTTTCATCTTTATCCTCTCCGTCATTTTATCGTGTTTCTCATTTGCTTATAAACAGAAAAACTCAGAAAACGATTCAGTTTGAGAAAGTTCTTAAAAATGAAATAAAAGAACGAAATATCCCGTCTCTAAACTGGTTTTCAGTGTTTGATTTATCCAACTTTCTACATACTTCTGTCATATGGTCTGATTCTCCACAATCTATCACTACAATACGCACACACACACACCCACACACACACATATATATATATATATACTAATCTAATATCTACCAGTATTCACGGTACCAGAAAAAAAATGCCAGGATCAAGAGATAAAGGTATCTCGAATCACCGCCCAGGGGAAAAGAAAAAATTTATGGGTCAAAAAGAAAGAAAAGGCCAACCTCGTCCGACCCCTTGAAAAAAATCAAGGGATACGCAGTCAGTGGTCAAAAGAAAACCAAAAACCCTCCGCGAATCCTGCAATGCTACAATTACTAAAGTGCTCAACACCAGACAATGGAGCCAATTATAAAATTAACCTAAATCGCGAGTCGAAAATCTTCTACTAAAGTTTCACCTTAACGGATCATCAGGAAGACCTACTTCGATTCTAACGTCGAAGTTAGGCTTCCTGATGATCTGATTAGGTGAAACTTTAGTAGAAGATTTTCAACTCGCGATTTAGGTTAATTTTATATATATATATATATATATATATATACAAAGGTCCATCAATAAATAAGAGGATAGCAGAGAATTACAATAGTTTTTAAGATTTTTTTTTCCATAAATATAAACTCTGCATTCTTTGGAATTGGTTTATTGTTAAACTTATTTTAATCTTGCAAAAATATTTTGAGGCTATTAAAAATGTTGGTAAACTAAAAAGAATCCTCCAGGCTTGAAAAGCGGTTAATCATCAGACTTTTACTAGCTTAGAAGTGCAAACCTTGTGAAACTCACAAAAAAATGTTTAATGCGTACCGAGAAGCTGAATCGGCACATTGGTTTAGTGGGTAGAGTGTCACCAATGGCCCAGGAGACCGGGGTTCAAAGACTCAAAAATGGCACTTGATGCCGCCTTGCTTAACACCAATCATTATAAAGTACGGATCAAGGGTAAGTCGAAAAATCCAAGGAAAGGAGTAGTGCCCGCCCCTATACCTCAGTGCAGTAGCAACCGAAAAGGGACCCTTCGAGTCGCCCTCAATTCCGGTCACCAGCGTCCATGGGATGCAACCATACAGTAGTATGGACACGACCACTGTTTTTATCGGATAGGTTTGACTTCCATATGACCGAGAGCCTACTTAAAAAGTTTGTCACGATCAGCCTGAGTCAAAAAAAATTATGGAATGGTAACACAATGACTCTCAGGCAAAGAAAAAGTGCGGGGCTCAGTCGTCAGTAAAGAAAGTCCTGCTGACAGTGTTCTGGGATTTGAAAGGACCCATCATTATTGATATTCTAAAAAAAAGATGCAACTCTAAACAATGCTTCCAATCTCAAACTCCTTAGACAAAATCCAACTTTTTTATTGAATGACCCAATATATATATATATATATATATATATATATATATATATATATATGACAATCAGTTCTCCTGTTTTGATATTGCTATCCTTACAGCTGTTTAATGTAGTCAATTTCATTTTCTGTACTAACTTCCTTTTCTCGGAGAAATCTGTTAAATATTGATCATAAATTATATCTCATGATTCATTAATTAGCAATTACACACAAAATAAATGATCTAATTATTCTGTGAACCAACGCCATGTTTAATGGACAACAAAGTCGACCTGACTTACGCGCAAAAATGTTGCATTTTAATGAAAATGTTGTTAGTATAATTTGTTCAAAGAAATAAAGCAAATTCCTGTCCAATCTGCAAATGAAAATGATTGCGTGATGTCTGTTTACGTGCTCGCCCTAATCTTTATCAGTTCTCAAGGGATAAACCTATTAAAAGTTAATCATAGAGAAATTTCCCTTGATTATTTACCTGTAACTAACTGTAATATAATTTTGATTGATGAGAACTAATTTGATATTGAAATAAATGGCGGAAGAAAGCGTCCTTTAAGCAAGAACTTGTAAACAGTTAGTTGATGGTAAAATGATAAACAGAAAAGAGGATACTTTTAAGACGAAATTTTTTGTCTTGTTTTGTTGTTGTTGTTTTTTTTGTTGTTGTTGTTTTTGCTTTTTCTTTCTTTTCTTTTTTTTGTTGGGTTTTTTTTGTTTTTGTTTTGTTTTTTGTTTGTTTTGTTTTGTTTTTTGTTTTGTTTTTGTTTTTGTTTTGCTTTTTTCAGTCATAGAAAAGAATATGATTGAAAGCCATGTTTGATTATCCGCCTAAAAAGCGAATAACGTGGAAGCATATAAGGAAGACATATGAAATATTATCTAATCTCGGAAGCACAAAACTAGATACGTAGACATATTCTTTAACACAATCCCAGCTTCTCTCTCTCTCTCTCTCTCTCTCTCCTGCTCCCTCACACGCTCTCTCTCTCTCTCTCTCTCTCTCTCTCTCTCTCAAAATTCGCCGACTGTATCCCTTGCAAAGAGATAAGTACCCTAAAAATAGGATGTCCTAGGTATGACTTTAGTCCGCATCGGGTGGTGAGGCTCCAGTTCTAGAGCCCTTGGGAGTGTGAAGTAATCTTTTCATCGACATTACAATCCAATCCAACCAGAAATGGTAGTACCTGTTAAGGTCCCATCTAAGAGTCAAATGAGTTAAATTTGTTTGAAAATTATTTGTATTAGGTTGGAATACTTGAAAGAATATAACTGTGGGCAAATTATTAAAATTAGAAATAGTACTTGAAGCTATACTTGATACCTATAGATTATTATCATTAATTATTTGAAACCACATCACTGCTTAAAATACTCGAAACCACACGTGCCTAGTCGGCTGGGGCTGTAGAATTCACCGACTGCTTCTATCTCGAGAGGTAAGAACCAACCCCCAACGGGTGTCCTGAATCTGATGGTGAGGTTCCAGTAATACTGGAGCTTTGGGGAATGCAGAGTACCCCTTCATTGCCATCGCTCCCAGATCCACTCTGTCCCGGTGTACCTGCGCTTGTGCCTGATTGGCTCCTATCTAAGGGTCAAATAGAACTAAACTGTGTACTTATACTAAACTGAATTGTTTGAAATAGAAATGTTTTTGTATGCTAAACCGAATTGCTTGAAGTAATACTGTTTTGGATATTGAAATTGTACTTACACAAAACTGAATTGTTTGAAATAGAATTTTTTGACAAAACTGAATAGCTTAAAATTGAAATGTTTTCGACAATTTAAATGTGTACTTATTGCTAAACTGAATTGTTCGAAATAGAACTGTTTATTTGTATAAAAATGGATTTGGTATTAAATAGCCTACTAAAGTTGATATGCCATAAACCCAAACCAATAAACAAACAATCGAAACCATGCAATTATGTAAAAACTATAAATACTAAATAGGGATGCGTGAAACTATATAAACGTGGTCAAATAATTTGTGTTCGTAAACTATTTATGATTATTGTCATTAGTTACTAGAAAGCATATAAATCTTGCCAAAAAATGACTGACTTTGTCATTAAATAAACTGTTGTATATTGACCTTCGACCCGGCCAAACATGCCATTCCAAAGACGGCGGAAGTGCATATTCCATTAGCGTGAGAGAGTCTGGCTGACAATATGGGACAGGGTTAAAATCCCATGGTACAGTCATAGACTGATGCACCGGAAGAGAGTGACCTGTGAACTGCATGACAGTTATTTCCGCTCGATGACAATCAAACATGCCATTCCAAGGACAGTGGAAGTGACTCAAGCCGATGGGCAGTATGGGGAGATATTGAGTGGGCGATTGAACTATTATACAACTCGGTGAGTACAGGAAGTCAGTTAGTTTGAAGACCAGACCAGTTGGTGAGAAGATGCTGGAATGAGAACATGTCCCAGAGAAGCTGGGCCCCCAGGCCCCCGGTTGAGCAGACCAAGAGAACGAGAATGACACACGGCGATGTCCGGAAGGGCTGGGGAGGTCAATATGTTGCAGTCTTTGTTCAATCTCCAACTCCCTCTCACACACAACCTTTCAAAGAAAGTGAGAGGTATATTTTTTTAAAGAAGTCTTCGCTCGTCTTTATTATTGCATCAATATGTATTCTGCATGCATCTGCATATAACTATACAACAAAACCAAGAGCTGATATGTCGTAAAGCGAATATCTACTCGGGTGAATCGAAAGTTTTACTATATTTTGGTAGTACATGAAACCTAATTCCGTAGCTCCAGATGTTTTTGTCGAAATCGTAAAAATGACGAGCCACATTGTAACTGTGAGATGCCAAGCTCGCATGATACTCTCCGAGTGCGACTAGACAGATTTGCCTCTATGGCTTGATGCACCACCAGAGAATCCACGACTTTTTGTCTCCCTGACTTT
This sequence comes from Sepioteuthis lessoniana, assembly GCA_963585895.1. Lineage (NCBI taxonomy): Eukaryota > Metazoa > Mollusca > Cephalopoda > Myopsida > Loliginidae > Sepioteuthis > Sepioteuthis lessoniana. Next base: position 54,362,688 of record OY757940.1, read on the forward strand.
GCCCGATCGTTAAGGTTTTTGCAATCCCAGCTAAACTTCTAGAACCACCTAGTTAATGTATTGTGATAAACTGCACCTTTCCACGCCATTATGATCCAGTTCGAACTCATAAACCAGAATTTGGTTACTTTGCGCGTTTATCTACGTGCTGGCTTTCAAGTCACACACAGAATGAAGCAATGCACAATGTGTCAGCACACTGACTACCGCGATATTACCAATCAAATCGAGTACCAACCACTGGTTGAACTACTTCGGTGATGTGATATATGGGTTCTGCATAAACTGTCCGAATGAAGCATCTCACTGAGTTTGATGATCACACCGACGAGAAAAAAACAGTCAGCAAGCGCTGTTAACTAAATATACTTTATCCTCATTTATGAATATATTTATTTTGTGGTGTCCTAACGTGATGTAATGATTAACAAACTAGTCTTGTAGATCCATTGTTACTGAAAAGTGAATTCGATTTTCACTTGATGCACCATACTAGTGGCCTTGTGCCAAACCTAAGTGTCATGTAGAAAAATGTACCGATACCGATTCGTGTTTCGAACACGGATCTCTAGCCAACAAACACAAGTGGATTGTGTTTCTGGAGTTCACGTGATTAGAAGCGGTGGATATAAAAATAGGTCAGACAGAGGTCTGACGAGGGACGAAAGCGTATGCAGGGACACACTTCGTTCGGCCGTGTTGGTCGGTACACGGATCTGGTCGGGTGTGTCCTGGCTCGGCTGGCTGTCAATCGAGGTACGCCTTGACCGGCATCCTCGAGCCTCAGGGTGCTGTAGCTCCAGGCTCTATCCCTCCTTGGAGGGGCTAGGTTTATCACCTGGCGCCAGGGGTGCCTCTTTTTAGGGGAATGCCGATGGGGCCCGAGGCATTTTTGGAGTCGCCGGACGTGTCTGGGCAACAGTCCTGCACATAAAACCACCTAAAAAATGGCTTTGTGCCACACTCGTCCGATTGGTGGGACTTACAACAAATACCGACAAGTGCGTATGCACAGTCTCTGAGCATCGATGAGCTGGGACGCACTTCGGTTGGCCGGGTTCGTCGGTACACGGATATGGTTGAGTGTGTCCTGGTTCCGGTGGCCGTCGACCGAGGCCGTCTGACATAGATTCCGGGAAGCCGGTATTTATGTCGGGTGCGCTAAGACCGGCATCCTCGAGCCTAAGGGGGCCGTCTCACTAAGCACTAACCCTCCTTGAATGTCTAGGTTTAATACCTGGCGCCTAAGGCGCAGCTTTTAAGGGGAATACGGACGGGGTCTGAGGCATTTTGTGCTCGCCAGGCGTGTTTGGGCAACGGCTCTGAATCAGGATCCACCTAAAACAAGGCCTTGTGCTACAATTGTCCGGTCGGGGGGACGTACGACAAATACCGACACGTGCGTATGCAAAATAGAAGTGAAATGAAAAGAGATTCTGAGTATTGGTCAAAATTAACCCCCACTACAGAAACGGAACATTACAAAAGTGGCGACGAAGAATAGTTCTAAACATTATAAAATTAACCTAGGAGGTGCCCGTGGTGTAATGGTTATCGTCGTAGGAAATGGACACGGCGACACGAGTTCAAATCCTGGGCGAAGCTGATTGCATTTCACATAGCACTAATACCCTTGGGAAAGGTATGAATCCAATTATTCTCCCTCCAGCTATGAGTAAATAGTAGAGCAGATTAGGTTCTTCAGCCTTGGTAAGACAACTAGTCTAAGAGAAGGAAAACTCTGAATTCAAACCTGTTAAACTCCGGTTAAAAATCGACCTTGTGTCATATCTTACCCGAGTGGATGGGTTGGTAAATATGATAAAATTAACCTATGCTAACTTTTTGTGGAGGCGTTCGTGGTGTAATGGTTCAATACGTGGCAAATGGACAGAAAGATCCGAGTTCAAATCTGGATGAGGAGGGTGTATGCATTTTGCATAAAGCAAATAACCATGGGAACGGTATGAATCGATTTATTCTCCCTTCAGGTTGGGGTAAATAATAAAACTAACTGAACCCTTTCACCTTGGTATGGCAACTGGTCAAAAAGAAGGGAAATTGTACTCAAACCAGCTAAACCACGCTTAAAAATTGACCTTGTTTTACGTACTGCTCGTGTGGAGGGAGAGGCCGCAGTTTGAAAGTTGCCTCAAATTGTCTTCAGACTGCGGCACAATATGCATCAAGTTGGATTTGGTTGAAAGCAAGAAGTTTTCAGCATGAAGGAAATACACGCGGAACCACCTTTCCCGTGTAATTACGTAAGAAACGGTTACTGTAAACGCGTAATAACATCAACTGCCGAAAGTAAACGCGGGTTTTTTTTTTTGTTTTGTTTTTTTTTAATCACAAACTGCACACTAAAAATGAAAATTAACGTCTAATGTAGTCTCTGCACTTAATTGATCTGGCATATATATATATATATATATATATATATATATAATTCTCTTGATACCCTGTCCGGAGGCAAAAGCTGCTTGGTAGTGCAAGGAGTGGCAGTACCGCCTTGATCTACCGAAACTGTGTTATCCCCCCTGGTTAGCGGCTGATGCTTTCACACGTCTTATGGATCCCCACACATGGCCGCACAAAAGCAGGACGACCAGATCGAACGTACATTCAGCAGCTATGTGAGGATACAGGTTGTTGTCCTGAAGACCTACCTAGGGCGATGAACGATAGGGAGGAGTGGCGAGAGAGGGTCAGGGATATCCGTGCTGCCAGCACGAGATGATGATGATGATATATACACGTTGAATTAAAAGATGATTTACTAAAGATTTGATTAGATGCATCACTAATCAGTGAAATGTAAGCTGCTTTTTTTTTCTTTTCCGAGTTGACCACGTATATCCAAGTTTAACAAAGAATATATAAAACTTAGTTCAAACAACAATAATAATAATGAATGATATCGATTGTGCCGCTTGTATCATTTATCAACGATAAATTAAGATAAAAGAGCTTCCATTTTTCTTCCGCCTTCAATCTTTTCAGAGCGGCAATTTTATTACCTTTTAATTGAATTAATTAGTTTGGTTAATTGGGTTAATAGCATATCGACTATTTAGGGGTCATTCAATACCAAAATTTCACTGATTTGTAAATGTTTGATAATATTCATATCTTTATTTTCAATGTCCAATTGCATTTTTTCAAAGTTGCGCTTATTGGTTGGTTTTCGCACACAAAACTGAATATATGTGTTACAACCAAACAGGCGATATTTCTACACTAGACGGAACCTCTCTGAAACTAGTAGACAAATTCACCTACCTAGGAAGCAGCGTCTCATCAACCGAAAAAGACATCGGCACATGACTAACGAAAGCATGGACAGCTATCGATAGGCTCTCGATCATATGGAAATCAGACCTGACCGATAAAATGGAACGCAGTTTCTTCCAGGCAGCGGTCGTATCGATACTGCTATATGGATGCACTACTTGGACGCTAACTAAACAGCTGAAGAAGAAGCTAGACGACAATTACACAAGAATTTTGAGAGCAATATTGAACAAGTTCTGGCGGCAACACACCACAAGGCACCAAGTATACGGCCACGTGCCTCCCATCACGAAAACTATACAAGTTAGACGAACCAGACATGCAGGACACTACTGGAGAAGCAAGGACAAACTCATCAGTGATGTACTCCTATGGACCCCCGAATATGGCCAAGCAAAAGCAGGACGACCAGCTCGAACATACATACAGCAGCTATGTGAGGATACGAAATGTAGCCCTGAAGACCTGCCAGAAGCGATGAATGATAGGGAGAAGTGGCGAGAGAGGGTCAGGGATATCTGTGCTAGTGGCATGACATGATGTTGATGATGATGTCATAAGACGTACGGGCCATTTGCCTAATGAGTAGAGTGTTCGCCAATGAGCCTGGAGACCGGGGTTCAATACAGTTGAGTCATACCAAAGAATCAAAAAATGATATTTGATGCTGCCTTACTTGACATTATTAGGATCAAGGGTAAAGCGGAGCAATCCAGGAAATGGAGTAGCGCCTTCCCCTACACCTCGGTGTAGTAGCTACTTAAAAGGGAGACTTCGGATCACGCTCGACTAAGGTCACCAACATTACTAACTCTTACTTAATGCCAACATTTCATTCATTTGTAAATGTTTGATTATATTTATATCTTTACTTTCTATGTCCAGTTGCATTTTTTACAGTTGCACTTATTCATTGGTTTTCGTACAAATTATGTCATAAGACGTATTCCTATCTAATATTAATAATTTGCACCTAGTCATATAGTTTTACGTATTCCTAATATTAATAATTTGCACCCAGTTATATAGTTTTAAGTATTCCTATCTAATACTAATAATTTCTACTAAGCATATGGTTTTACATATTCCTATCTAAAACTAATAATTTACACCCAGTCATATAGTTTTAAGTATTCCTATCTAATACTAATAATCTGCACCCAGATATATAGTTTTACATATTCCTATCTAAAACTAATAATTTACACCTAGTCATATAGTTTTAAGTATTACTATCTAATACTAATAATTTGCACCCAGATATATAGTTTTAAGTACTCCTATCTAATTCTAGTAATTTGCATCCAGACATACAGTTTTACATATTCCAATATAATGCTAATAATTTACACCCAGTCATATAGTTTTACGTATTCCTATCAAATTCTAATAATTTACACCCAGTCATACAGTTTTACATATTCCTATCTTATATTAATAATGTATCAATAATTTTACGGTTTTAACTACATATTCCTATTTACAGATAATCGTCTTAATAATCATTCACTTTTATATGGTTTCTAGTATTCCTATCAAACAGAAATAATACAATTATATATATACAATTATATGGTTTAAAGTAACTACCGTATTTGACGCCATGTAAGGGGCACTTTTTTTACTTCAAATATCTTTCAAAATTCCCCTGCGTCTTATATATCATATGTAAGTTTAAAAATTTCGATAGTCGGCTGAAATTAGCTACCTGGCAACTCCTATTAGCTTAGGCTTAAGAGTAACTTTCATATAACATAATAGAGACCTAATAAGGTCGAAGCAGCTGTCCATTGTTCCCGTATGTCTTGCGTAGGTGTTCGGCGGATTTTCTGCTAATGGTAATTCAATTCACAATATTAATTCCTCTACCAAAAAAAATAAAAATATTTACACCTACTGACATTATTTAAAAGGTTTTACGCAGATTAAAAGTGTTATCATTGATAATATTCATAATGTTAATTTCATCACGTACTATTAGTACTTTTAGTACTTTGTTTTTTTTTCTTGATCCGCCCTGCTGAAATTGAGGTGCGTCTTATACACATGTGAGTCTTAGTGTCCCAGTCAGATGAGACAGAAGAATACACTGGCTGCACTTCTTCAAAGGGATAAACTCCCCTAACGAGTGTCCTTGATATGACACTAAACAATTTGATGGTGAGGCTTCACTAATGCTGGAGCTCTACGGAATGCGGAGTACCCCTTTATTTCCATCACTCCCACGTCCACTCTAGTCCGGAGGGGTAGCACCTGATAGGGTCCGATCTATGAGTCAAATAGAACTAACCTGTGTACTTATACTAAACGGAAGTGCTTGAACTGTTTTTAACATTTAAACTCTGTGTAAACAAAAAAACTATAGTTGTCCTCGTGGTGAAATGGTTAAAGCGAGGGACTGCCGAATCGTAGAAAGCGAGTTCGAACTCCAGTCGCGCTATTACGTTCACTTTCGGGCAAATACCCTTGGTATGAACCCCCTTATCCTCCCAGCTATGGGTTAAATAGTTCCTCTACTGTTCTTCTAGAATGGATTTGGCATTAAATAACCTACAAAGGTTGATATGCCATAAAAACAAAGAAACCAGACCAAACAAAAAAACTATACTTATACTTAACTGAATTGTTTGAATCTTTTATGAAAATGACTTAATTCGGCGTTAAATGACCTGAAAACGGTTGATAAGCTATAAAACAAAACAACGAAGCAACCAACCAACCAACCAACCCGTGCGTCTTATATCCTGTCAAATACAGTTGTCCTAGTTAATTATGATATTTTTGTTTGCAAAAACTTATAAATCAGGAGACCACAAACTAGGAGTCTTGGTGGGTAAGTCGATAAAGGGCTGAAGTGCGACATCGTAATAAGAGAGTTCATTCTCCAGTCACGCTGTTACTTTCGGACAAAAACGCTTGGGGAAATGTATGAAATTTCTAATATCCCCAGCTATGGGTTAAATAACATCACGGCTTTTCTTTATATGTAAATTAGTTATGTTTTGTAATATAATATTTGGTTAATTTATTCAATAGTAATGGAAATTCATCTTTTTTATGTTTGAGAAACCCTGGCTTACAACATCGGACAGTTATAAAAGCAAATGATTAAATGGGTTAGTTGGTTCAACTGGACATCAAATATTAGTACTTTATGTCATCCTGTGGACCCCTTCACATGGACGAGCAAAGGCAGGACGACCATCATGTGATTAAGAGAGCATGAGAGGCTCAAACTGAAAGAGAGAAAGAAAACAAATGCAGAGAGAGAAATTACATCAATTGGAGCAAGAGCGTTTAAATCTCCTCTCTGGACTTGGCAAAATAAAATCTTTACTTAAGAGAACCACACCAGCCAAAGGGACTCCAAAAATTGGGAACACTCGTGAACAACTTGAACAAAGAAAGCGGGAATTTGAGGAAAAACAGAAGAAAGAACAGGAAAGGCTGATGAAGAGAGAGAGAGGAATTGCAAAAAATGAAGAAGGAAGAAAGAAAAAGGAAAAGGGAAGAGAGAATGCGTAAAGTAGTAGAGAGTCGGCAATTGAGAGAAATTAAGGATCAAGAGATGAAAGAAAAGAAAACCAAAAAGTTGGAAGAAAAGCTCTCTGTCACTGATCGTCTCAGAGAAGAAAAACTCCGTGAGGAACGGGAAAAACTCAGACTAAGATTAAAGAAACAGCAAGAAGGCGAAGAAAGAAGAAATCAAGAAGAGGAAGAACGTGTAAAGAAAATTTAAGAACAGGAGGAGGAAAACCGACGTCATCAGGCAATGCTTCAGCGTATGAAGGAGTTTGAAGAACAGGAGAGACTGAAGAGAATGGGAGAAGAGAAGCGTAAATTAGAGGAACAGAGAGAGAGCGGATGCTGGAAGCCGGAAAAGAGAAACAGAATGAATTGGAAAGACGACTCAGGACTGAAAAGGAAAGAGAGCGTGAGCAAAGGCTCGTCCATGTGAAGGGGTCCACCTAAAACCTACATAGAACAGCATGTAGCCTCGAAGACCTATCGGAAGCGATGGACGATAGAGAAGGGTGGTGGGAGAGGATCAGGAAGATCCGTGCTGATGGTGCGACATGATGATGATGATGATGTCACCATATAATATGAGTTAGTAAAGTAATTACAGCTATTCTCTCTCTGTCAGTCTATCTATCGATCGATAGATAGATAGATCATCATCATTATTATCAAGGTATAGTATAATGACAGCACACATTTCCATGACTCTCTCTCCCCATCCGTCCATATTTGCCATCGAATAGGCAAATCCTCTAGACTGCATCCAGTATCCCAACAGAGCTTGATGGTCGGCCAACACTAGTACGTCCACGTGAAGGAGTCCATGGAAAAATGTTGCATATGAGTTTGTCTTTACTTTTTCAACGTCTTGCTCATCTTACTTTGATGGTTTGTGAGATGGGAGGTTAGTGGCCGTGCAGCTGCTTTTTTTATGTTACTGCTTCCAGAATTTTTTCAAAATGGTGCATATCATCCTTGAGTAATTCCCAGCTTTTTCTCCTGAGAGTGGTGCAACTATACAATAGTACTGACATTGCGACTGCTTCGAAAAAAAATTACATTTTATTTAATGAAAATTCAGGCTTCCATACGGTCGTAAACTTGCCTTCATAGCAGTCTTCGCTTTACCTATGCGTGTGTTGACATAGCTTTTCGTTGACGACTTATTACTACCAAGATAGTTGAAATGAAATATACTTTATTTATGATTCTCTGTTACGTTCATTTTCTGACTTATACCCTTAAGAAAGGCATGAACCCCCTTATCTCCCTAGCTATGGGTTAAATAGTATCACTGTTGTTCTTCTACAAGGATGTCTTTGGCATTAAATCACCCACGGAGATTGATATACTATTAAACAAAGGACGAGGCTGATTACATTTCACATAGCACTCATACCCTTGGGAAAGGTATGAATCCAATTATTCTCCCTCTGTTATATTTTGACCTTCGACCCGACCCAAAAATGCTATTCCAAGGTGATGCACCGGAAGGAAGTGACATATTCCAATGGCCAGTAATCGAAAGAGATCGCGTGGGCGGATTAAGGCTTATAATATGGGACAAGGTGAAGGTCCCACGGTGCCACTACAGTGATGCACCGGAAGAGAGTGACCTGTGAACTGCATGACAGTTATTTCTGCTTGATGACGATTAAACATTCGATTTCAAAGATCCAGTAGGCGATCGTGTGGGCGTTGAATTATTATATAATTGAGTTGAGTCGGGTGCCAAAGCAGTTGCCAGTAGAATTCCAGACAGCTAGAGACCAGATGTGGTAGGGAAGGCCACACCCGACCGAGGGGGCCCTCGGAAACCTCAATAGAGTGGACCCCAGCAACAGGAGAACAAGAAAGACACAACGTGACGGTCATAACAGTGGGGTCAAAATATGAAGTTTATGTTCGGTCTCCAGTACCCTCTCACATGCAAACCTTGAACAACCCTTTCGAACCCTTGCAATAAAGTGAGAGGTGAATATTTTTCTAAAGAAGTCTTCCTGCGTTTTTATCCTTCTTGCGTTTTCCTTCCTGCGTCGTTTATTACTGCGTCTGTTATCATTGCGTCGGTATGTATCCAGTATATATATGTATGCAACACCGCCAGCTATAGGTAAATTGTAGGACAGGCTAGGTTCTTCAGCCTTGGTTAGGCAACTAGTCTAGAAGAAGGAAAACTCTGAATTCAAACCTGTTAAACTCCGCTTAAAAACTGACATTGCGTCATATCCTGTCCGAGCGAAGGGGTTGGTAAATATGGATATACTTTTAAACAAAGAAAGTAAACTAAACCTCTGTTTTTGAAAGTCTGTTTTAGTTAGGCTTAATTCCAAGTAAATAGATACCCGACAAATTGTTAAATCTATTTTTGCTTCTTGGTCTTTTCTGAACAGATAATTATGCTGCACATTAGACTTTATGACGATGAAAGTTAATTAGAAATCGACAGTCATTAAAAGATATTAAATCTCATAAGCATTAATTAAAATATCTTGGCGCTTAGAACAGAAAGAATTTGAAGTGTACTCTATTATATCTCTTTCTTCCATCTATCGCCAATTCCTCTCTCTCTCTCTCTCTCTATATATATATATATATATATATATATCTTTCACATTATATATACATGTATATATATATATATAGAGAGAGAGAGATAGGTAGAGAGAGAGAGAGAGATGAGCTGAATATAATTTTAGGGATATATAAAAGCCATGTGAATTATTTGGTTTGAATGTTATCGCATTGATTAGAATTAAATCTTAAGATAGAACTATCATATCGTGTCTTGAACATATTACAAATGAAATCCCCAAAATCTACAATTATAAAATCTCATTTAACTCATCAGAAGTAATAGCACTGTAAATACACTGCTTAATATTATCAACTTTTTGCCTTTCCTATTACTTCTGAGATACCATATACCCTATTTACCCAACCCCTCAGCTCGGGCAGGATATGACACAAGGTCAATTTTTAAGCGGAGTTTAACAGGTTTGAATTCAGAGTTTTCCTTCTCCTAGACTAGTTGCCTCACCAAGGTTGAAGAACCTAGTCTATCCTACTATTTACCCATAGCTGGAGGGAGAATAATTGGATTCATACTTTTCCTAAGGGTATTAGTGCTATGTGAAATGCAATCAGCCTTGTCCAGGATTTGAACTCGTGTCCCCGTAGATACGAAGATAACCATTACACCATGGGCACCTCCACTAATACCATACACACACACACACATACACATATATATATATATATATATACATGTATATTATGACAATGTTGGTTGTCACTAAATCACTTTGTGTGTTTGTGGCGAACCAAGTGTAATATAATATGGAGCGTGCTCAATATCTAGGATAGAGCTATAATATAATAATAAATAAATATATATTTTTTGTTAAGTGCCTGATGATTGTTGTTTTGTAAAAACTCCATGAAACCCAGGTGTCGCAGTCTAAATTCGATGGCATTAAATATATATATCTAATATATATTTATTCATTATATATATATGTGTGTGTGTGTGTGTGTGTGTGTGCGCGCGCGCGCAGGTCTTTCAATAAATAGGGTGAATTTTGCCTAAGGAGTTGGCAATATCAAGCACTATTTACAATTACACCTTCTTCAAGGAAATCAGTAATGATGAATCCTTTCATGACCTAAAATACGATCAACATGTCCTTTTTTACCGACCGCTGTGTTCGGAAGTTTCTCCTGATGGGAGATTCAATGTGTTTCCACTGCATCGACTGTCTTTTTATCTCAGGATCGTACTGGCAAATACATGTTTAATCCATGTGCAAAGGTTTTTTCTAACTAAAAGATGCTTTCCTGTACACATACTTTTTTCAATAAATTGCACTAAATCTTTTAAAAAAAAGTATTTTTCTTTCTTTTAAAAATGTCCCTCGTTTACACATAAATATATATATATATGTGTGTGTGTGTGTGTGTGTGTGTGTGTGTGTGTGTGTGTGTGTGTGTGTGTGTGTACTTTAAAAGGAATAGGTCCACAAGAGAATTTGCTTTCGGGTTATTTATTTTTCTTCTACACCAGTTTCTGACGAATTAAGTCGTCTTCAGGAACTAAATGGTTGATTTGAGTGTTCCCTTTGGTTTTTATAGTAGCGACTGTTTTGATAGGGTTGTGGTTCTCTTAAACTCTTGGACCAGTGTCTGTGAATGTCCAGTTCGATTTAATTGTCCGTGACAAACGCTGGTCTCTGCAGATGATCTCTCTCTCTCTCTATCTATATATATATATATATATATATAGTTTCATCCGCTGATTTGATCCTATTTGATACATAAAATTTTAAGGTTTTATTCTGTTGTTCTGGTATTTATTTGAGCACTTTTTGATTTTCCAAACTTTTAAACAATTTGTTCATCCTCACTTGTTTAAAATAACCTAAAAAGAGTTGATATGCCATTAAACAAAGAAACCAATCACTTGTTTAATATATATATTTACATCATAATATATTCACCTAGTCCTGGCGGCAACACCCCACAAGACACCAACTGTACAGCCACCTGCCTCCTATAACGAAAACTATCCAAGTTAGACGAACCAGACATGCAGGACACTGCTGGAGAAGCAGGGACGAACTCATAAGTGATGTACTCTTATGGACCCCCACATATGGCCGAGCAAAAGCAGGACGACCAACACGAACATACATTCAGCAACTATGTGAGGATACGGGATGTAGCCCAGAAGACCTGCCAGAGGCGATGAACGATAGAGAAAAGTGGCGAGAGAGGGTCAGGGATATCCGTGCTACCAGTACGACATGATGATGATGATGATGATGATATTCACCTATTTGGATTATGCTTTTTCTGCTTCTTTCATACTGTCGGATTTTATCCATATTTACTTTTATACTGTCTTTTCGGAACAACAAATACCAAGTACATTCTTATATATATATATATATATATATATATATATATATATATAAGGGGTTTCATAGATTTCCCAAGGGTATTATTAATCAAAAAGTAAAAGAAACAGCGTAATTAGAATTTGAACTCGCTAACTACGATGTCGCAATCCAGTACGTTAGTCACAACACTACAAAGACTCCTCTTTCACCGAGTCATATCATTTCAAGTATTCCAATCCAATAGTACTAATTTTCCACCATATTTATTTGAACTATACAAAGGACCCGAACAGGCAATATCATTCCTAGTTGGCGTGGATCTTGGAGTAACAGTGATGAAATCATGACTCCACACTTCCTTATGCTTACCACCAGATACGCTTTTGTGTTAAGCTCAAAATATCTTTTTCATTAGTGGTCGTACCCCCAGCAGGGAATGCATTCGGCATATTCTAAGCCTCGCCGACCGTGAAAGAAACGAGGTTGAAGTTAGAATTAAATTTAATAAAACGAAAATGTTCTTTTTGTGGAGTTCGTATTGGAACTTGGACGTCCTTAGTTTAGCTTGGTTTCTTTGTTTAATGGCATATCAATCTCTGTGGGTTATTTAATGCAAAAGACCTCCTTGTAGATGAACAGTAGCTATTTTAACCCATAGCTGGCAGATAAAGAGATTCGTTGGTTGGTTGATTGGTTGGTTGGTTGGATTTTATGGCATATCAACCATTGTAGGTTATTTAATGCCAAATCCATTTTTATGTAAATAATCTGTTCTATTTAAAACAATTCAGTTTAGCATAAGTACACAGTTTAATTGTCAAAAACATTTCCATTTCAAACTATTCAAGCAGTTATATGTAACAATTCAGTTAAGTGTAAATACAGTTTTAATGTCAAAAACAGTTCCATTTCAAATAATTCAGTTAAGCATTAGCACGCAGTTTAAATGTAAGTACGGTTTAATTGTCAAAATCATTTCTATTTCAAGCTATTCAGTTTACTTAAACAATTCAGTTTAGCATAAGTCTCTGTTAGTTCTATTTAACCCATAGATAGGGCCCTATCAGGTGCTACCACTCTGCGCCAGAGGGGACCTGGGAGCGATGGCAATGAAGGGGTACTCCACATTCCCCAAAGCTCCAGCACTGCTGGAACCTCACCATCAGATTGTTTAGTGTCATATCCAGGACACTCGTTAGCGGGAGGTCTTACCCCTCTGCAGAGAAGCAGTCGGTGTATTCTACAGCCCCAGCCGACTGGGCAAATAAAGAGGTTCATACCCTTTCTAATGGCATTAGTCTGAAAGACTATAGAAGACTTTTTTTTATTTGAAGGCAATAAGTGACCTTTACTCAATGTATTTGGATATAACATTTATTTACAAAAAGAAGAAAAAAACAATTATAACACAAAATAGAGTGGATAAAAATGTTCTGTGACATTCTAAAGTTTAAAATGTCATTTTTGTCTCTTTTCAACTTTTTGGTTTCTTTTATATAAGAAAGAAAATAGCAGTTTCCCCTTTCTTTTCCAAGCAACAATGTCTTTGCAATTTATTCTTTTTTCTCCTCTTTCTCAAATGTTTTCTTTCCAGTCTTTTAAGGGTTAACCTGCAAGAGTAGTCTTCAAGTATCTCTTTTCTCTGTTGCCAGATAAAGAAAAAAGATTTTTCATTTTCACTTCCGCTTGGATTCAAGCCCTCAGCTAATAAAAAAGAGATGTACAGAGTTCTCTTCAAAATATTACCTTTTTTTTATTTAGTTCTATTACCCATATAAAAAGAATCCTCTTCGCAAAACAAGCTACTTCGCTGGTTGGTTACAGCCCAGCCAATCAATGAATGACTCGTCTAAAATTGCAATATTTAAAGGGAAATTACTTTTAAACAAATGCACACAAAGTTAAATAAACAAATCGTTTGAAAACGCCTTCAAAAACTGCTCGATATATTCAATATGTTTCGATAAAAAGCATAATCTAGGTTCTTAGAGAAAATTTTTATTTCATTTTTTTATTATCTTAAAAGATTATGTTCAATTTTGCATTAAAAAAAAAAAGAAAGAAAAACAACAATTTCTTTTTTCGTTATAAATAATCGACATATAAAATTGAACCAAAATATTAAAAATTAAATAAAAAATTTTTAAAACTAACTTATCTAAGATTTCTAACGAAGCATACTTTTGAGTAAATTTGCTTCCTAAATATACCATATATACATATATATATATATATATATATATATATATATATATATATATATATATATGTATATATATATATATATATATATCATAACCGTTTCACGTTCGAAAAATAACAAGCAAATAATGAAACTATTGATAGTCGTTCAAGGTGTACATAAAAATTTTTTGACTAAAGGCTTGTAAAACGTAAAGATACTTTTGATACTCATTAATATATATATATATATATATATATATATATATATATATATATATATACAATTATTAGTATCATTAATATAGTGGGATCATGGAGAATCATTAACTGTGTAAATGAAATAAGCTGAGGAAACATCTGTCAAAGAAACTCTGCTACACAATATGCAGAGAGAGAGGAGGGGAAGAGGAAAACAATCAACCTAATAAGTGAATTTAGCCAATTGGCACAGAAGGGTTTCAAGACCAAACACAGTTGGTTGAAGAGGTCGAACAACTGGTAAAAGATTGAGTTTTGACCTTACAGACCAAAAGTTTACACTCAAACCAGAATATTACCTGAAAAATGAGAGAAAAAATAACCTGGGCTTCGAGATTTGAAAAAAAGAGTCTATCGTCCATTTCCACAAAGCACCTAGAAATTGTTACATTTATAGTCGACTTGTCAACCCTCGAAGTTCACTGTCACCGCATATCTTCAAGTGAAATTTGAATAAAGTCAAAAATTAAATACCAAGCCCTTGCCAGAGAATTTGGGAACATACAGGTGACAGAGAGATGAATCCTTGTCGCAGCCCTTAGACAAATCGCAAAGAACCCTAGACAAAGACAAAGGGGATTTGAGATCCAAGGAAGAATTGACAATCTTTGTTGTGATTGGCTAGAATACTGAGAAGGTTTTGTTTAAATAACAATATTTTCAATATTCAATTGTATGTTCTTTACCGTACTATTGTATTTGTCTATAATCATTTGTTTGCAAATAGTTATTGTCACGTCGTATGCCACTGCGAGGAGAGAAGTAAGTTCAATTTCCCCAACCCTTCTGAGTTTGATTTAACAGGCCTCAAAGATTGACCGTTAAAAGAGAGATATGAATGAAGGTCAATTCCTCGCGGCCGGCCTGTTGAACGAAGTAACGAATCCAGTTAGAATGTAGGTCAAGCTATCTGCACTCCATAACCCCAACTTGGTAGGACGTAGAAGGGAATGCAGGTCATTGAGTAACACGACTGGATGAGGAGGAGGAGGAGGAAGGAGCCAAATGATTGGCCGAAGCCTTAGCACCGGTAGTAGTACCCTTTTCGTCAGAGGAAATATGGATAAAGAATTTAGTTTTTAGGATGGAGGTCGCCGTGAAAGGACGTGTGATCTGATGCCAAAAACTCCCAAGTCTCGTCTGCAAAAAGAATGGAAGTTCTGGGACAGCAGTCGGCGTGACAAGATATGTTGAAACTGTCGCCGAAACTCCGGGGAAGAGCGGAAAGAAGATAACAGGTGCCTTCCCGCCAAATTCTACAGAACACCGCTCGCCCGTAAAAGATAAGAATCTGCGAAGAAAACCCGTTAAAAGCTAAGTACATATTAAACTGTTTTTCCTCCTAACCTGCCTAAATATTGGAACTTATATGTATTTAGAAAAGGAAAGAAATAGCTTGAAGAAATTCGTTTTATAAAATGGAAACGAACGAGTGGACTTAATTACCTTTTCAAGAAGAAAGAAGAAAGAAGAAAGAAAAGAAAAAGAAGAGATAGACACACACATTTGTGTTTAAGACTGTCTGCTGGTGTAATATAGCCGGCACCTTAAATATTTGTTTGATCCTCATGTATTAAAATTTTGTTATATTTTAAATGTCCCCTCGTGTCGAAATTTATTCGTTGTGTTGTTTACCTATCGAGTTGCCTTCTTTTGCATATTTCTTTTTTAGCTTCGTTCGCTTCAATTTATTCTCGCTAAATGTCTCATTCGCCTTAAAACACATTATACGGGAAATTGGAATTGCCGACTACAGTGAATAATATTTTATCTCAACCTAGAAGTCCATGTTTTCCGTTATCCGACGGGGTAGGAAGACGAAAGGATTTAGTGACGTATGTAAAGTGAATTTGGAAATATAAAGCTACCTGGCAACTCCTATTGGCTTAGACTTTAGGATAACTTTCATATACCTATTTAAAAGGCCGTTTTGCAGATTAAAAGTGTTATCATTGATAATATTCATTATATTAATTTCATCCCGTTTAATGTTAGTACTTTGTTTTTCCTTGATTTTCCCAGCTGAAATTGGGGTGCGTCTTATACACCGGTGCGTATTATATACCGTCTAAAACGGTAACTATTTCAATCTAATAATAAACGCTTAAATGGCCCATTGGCCTAGTGGGTAGCGTGTTCGCTAATGATACAGGAAACCTGGGTTCAATCCCAGGTTGCGTCACACCAAAGACTTTAGAAATGGTACTTGATAACACTCAGCAATATAAGGTCCATGGAAAGGAGTAGTGTCCTCCCATACACCTTGGTGTAATAGCTATTGAAAAGGGAACCTTCTGGTCGCCCTCGACTACGGTCACCAACTTTAAATTTTATATGGTTCCATATAACTTATAATAATAACCTTTACTAAACAATTATCACTTTCAATAACAATTTTTAATCCAAACAATTTACACAGAATTATACGGAATCAAATATTCCTAATACAAGTAATTTTCAAACAGATATATTGGAGCCATTGTTCGGATACTAACATGTGCTAACATCTTTGTCCGAGTGGACCTGGGAGTAATGTCAATGTAGGGGTACTCAACACTCCCCAGAGTTCTAGCTTCACTATTAAATCCACTATTGGCCAAATGAATAGTGTGTTCGCCAATGGCCCAGGAGATTGGGGTTCAATCCCAGGTCGAGTCATACCAAAGACCAAAAAAATGGTACTTTATGCCACCTTGCTTAAAACTTAGCACTATAAGGTAAGGATCAAGGGTAAAATGGAGCAATCCATGGAATAGAGTAGCGCCCTCCCTTACACCTCGGTGTCGTGGCTATTGAAAAGGGAGCCTTCGGGTCACTCTCGATTAAGGTCGCCAACTTTACTTCCTGTCATACTCAAGACACCCAATTTAGTGGGAATGGCGTGTGGTTTTTACCACTTAACAGAGGACGCTGATATTATATTATATTCTAAGCCCTGCCCGCAGAGCTTATATTGAGAAGAGTTCTGGAAATTATATTGTAAAGTCGTCGATCGTTTTTAGATTTGTTGGTTGGTTGGTTGGTTGGTTGGCGGTTCTGCGTTATGTCAAAAGTTATTGGGTTGCTTTGTGCCGATACTAATACCGCGCAGTCCTGGTGGCCGAATGGCTAAAGCACTCGACTGCGACATAGTAGTAAAAGAGTTTGAACGCCAGTCGAGCTACTGCGTTCATTTTCAGACTAATACCCTTGGAGACGTGAGGAACTATTTTGTCCCCCCAGCTATGGATTAAATACCACTAATACAGTCTTTTTTACAAGAATTGTTTTGGCATTAAATAACCTGCAGATGTTGATATGCCATCAACAGAAGAAGAAATAAACGAAATCAATTCATTAATTATGGTATGCAAATACATAGAGTAATTTTTTTTTTAAACTATCTTGCATAGGTATATATTTACCCATTCCATTGGCACAAGCAATGTCACCAGGACAATTTTTAAGCGAAGTTTAGCTGGTTTAAATTAGGAGTTTTCCTTCACCTAGACTGGTAACCATACCAAGTATTAGCGCTATGTGAAATGCAAACAACCTTGTCTAGGATTTAAACTCGGGTCAAAATACCCAATTCCTACGACAGTAACTATTACACTACAGGCGTCATTCCAAACAGTAAAGCACTTTATCATTTCGAACAAATCTATTCGATCCACGGATAGAATCCTAACTAGTACTATCACTCCGAGTAAGAGTGGACCTTGGAGTAATGGCAATGAAGTCTCCACTCCTACCAAAAGGCCAAAAACTGGCGCCAAACGACACTTTAGAGTAATAACCAAGACACTATCAACTTTAGTTATGTACATGATATAATATTAAGAATGAAGGTCAGTGAACTAAAAATATTCTTGGTACATAAGAATATATTAATTACCATTTACCGATTGTAATCGTGGCATCCTATGAGAATCGAACTCACTGACAATAGCCTGCGGGTCATGCTCACTTTTCTATAACATCTCTGAAGGTGTCTCAGTCATTTATCTAAGTTTAACTGTCTTTGCCACTTGGTCAAATATATGGTGGCATCCTATGAGAATCGAACTCATCCACAATGGTCTGTTAGTCAAGCTCACTTGCCATTAGGGCGCCTCTGGTGGTGTAATGGTTAGCAAGCTAGACTAGCAAACCTACACGAGTGAGTTCGAGTCTCATTGGGTGCCCCTTTCATATGGCCTTGTGCCACATCTAAGCAAAAAGCTTAGTAAATTTCCATGCTCACTTGCCATTACATCCCTGAAGGTGGCTCAGTCATTTTTCTAAGTTTAACTATCTTTGCCACTTGGTCAGATATATGGTGGCATCCTATGAGAATCGAACTCACTGACAATGGCCAGCTAGTCATGATCACTTTTCTATAACATCTCTGAAGGTGTCTCAGTCATTTTTCTCAGTTTAACTATCTTTGCCACTTGGTCAGATATATGGTGGCATCCTATGAGAATCAAACTCACTCATAAAGTTCTGCTGGTCATGCTCACTTGCTATTACATCCCTGAAGGTGTAGTGTCTCAGTCATTTTTCTAAGTTTAACTATCTTTGCCACTTGGTCAGATATATGGTGGCATCCTATGAGAATCGAACCCACTGACAATGGTCTACTCTCATAATTTGCTAAATCATAGCACCAAACTAGAAGTGTATTACTGAAGTGGTAATAACGTTATCAGCCCTACAGGAATAATTTTCATTGAACAAAGATTGAAATTAATTAGATTTTAATAGTAGAAATATATTGCAGAAATAAAAGGTTTGAAGTATTAATGATTTATTAACAATATCATCCAATATTGCCAACTGTTTCTCAGCTTTTGGGGTTTTTTAATAACTTTATCTTCCCTTTGGCATACAAATAACCCAATGGGCGTAATTCAATCATCTTCCTCCCCCTCCCCCATCTTTTCCTGCTCCTACTTTAATTACATTTTATTTTCTGTGCTACAATAGTGCTTGTACAAAGAAAACCGGTAATTTCGTTTAATCGTATATCAAATCTTGGTGGTTATTTAATGCCAAATCCTCTTCATACATGTGTATATATAATTTGTAAAAGAACAGGTTGTAGTAGGCTTTATTTTTCATCGAATTATATTTCTTTTCATTTTATTTTGTTTTATTGTACACAGTTCAGCTATTTTAAGTATTGCGATATAACACCAATAATTGTATTTAATATAAATCATTTGGAATCATTTTGAGATGAAGCTTCTTAATCTGAGAATTAATTTTTTTATTTATTGCGGACTTTTTGTGCTCATCTTGGTAGTTTTTGCGTTGTTTCTTCTTTCACTACGTTTCGGCCAAATTTCACCTCTGGCCTTCTTCAGGTGATTTACCGCGACCTCGGATTGCATTTCACATAGCACTAATACACTTGGGAAAGGTATGAATCCAATTATTCTCCCTCTAGTTATGGGTAAATAGTAGGACAGACTGGGTTCGTCAGCCCTGGTCAGGCAACTAGTCTAGGAGAAGGAAAACTCTGAATTCAAACCTGTTAAACTCCGCTTAAAAATTGACCTTGTCTCATATCTTGCCCGAGGGGAGGGGTTGGTAAATATGAGTTTCGGAGTCATCTCCCTAGGTCTCTCCTCTCTTGTTTAAACAGTCTCGGAGCTGTTTTTCTGTTGAAGAAATTTCTAGACTTGAACATCTCTGATTTATTCAGTCAATGAGGACTTAGCTACCATTCCTTGTGGTCGAGATGATGACTTCTTTCAGGGGTCAAGAGAGGGACTCCTTTCGCCGGATACGATTTGGAGAGGTTATACAGTGAGCATTATGCCAAGTTGGCTGAGACTGTAGAATGCAAAGACTACTTCTTTGCAGAGGGGTAAACCTATCCACATTGTGATTCCTAGAGATGACACTAAACAATCTAGTGGTGAGGTTCCGGCGCCGGTGCTTCATTGCCATTACTCGCAGGTCACCTCTGACCCAGAATGATAATACCTGTTAGGGGTCTCATCAATGGGTCAAATAGACCTATTTAACCATTTAACTTTATGCAACCAAATGACTGTTATTAAATTGAATGGTTAGATTTTGATGGCAATACTTGAAAATATTTAATTCTGAACCAATAAAACTTTTGGTGTTAGAGAGCTATACTTGAAGCCATTTAAGTATATGCAAATAAATGATTAAAATTAAATGAATTATTCATGTTAGATAGGAATACTTGAAACTACATTACTGAATGGAAAAAAATGATTAATAGTAAATAAAACTATTAGTCTTTGATAGCAATACTGGCAACAATTTAACTGTGCGCAAACAATAGCAATATTGTGTAATAAAATTACTAAGTTTTTAAAAGAATTAAATTACTAACCAACTATTCAGTTACAAATTATATATATATATATATATATATATATATATATATATATATATATATATATATATTATTGAATTGAATTAATTTAAAGGGGTATTGCAAGGCGAAATAATAATTATTTGAGTCTTACATTTGAACATCCAACATCGTGTTCGTTTATTAAAAAATGTCTCTGACGATTAAGTTTTACTTTGAAATTAATTAGACTCAAATAATTATTATTTCGTATTGCAATAGCTCTCTAATTCAATAAAATTCAATAAAATAAAATAATTTGTGCAATGCTTCAAGCAAATTACAAAATACTTATATATATATATATATATAAAATGTTAAATGTTATCAACAAACTATGTTTACAAATGTTATCAACAAACTATGTTTACAAATCATATATATTTGATATACATGTATCAACATGATTTGGCATTGGTTTGGTTTGGTTTCTTTGTTTAATGGCATATCAACCTTTGTAGGTTATTTAATGTCAAATCTATTCTCCTAGAAGAACAGTAGTGGTACTATTTAACCCATAGCTGGGAGGATAAGGGGGATTCATACCTTTCCCAAGGGTATTTGCCCGAAAGTGAACGTAATAGCGCGACTGGAGTACGAACTTGCTTACTACGATTGCGAAGTCCATCGCTTTAACCATTACATCCCGAGGACACCCCCGATTTGGCATTAAATAACCTACTAGAATTGATACGCCGTAAAATACAGATTGTTTGGTTTGTTGGGTTTTATGGCATATCAACCTTTGTTGGTTATTTAACGCCAAATCCATTTTTATGTAAATAATCTGTTCTATTTAAAACAATTCAGTTTAGCATAAGTACACAGTTTAATTGTCAAAAACATTTCCATTTCAAACTATTCAAGCAGTTATATGTAACAATTCAGTTAAGTGTATATACAGTTTTAATGTCGAAAAACAGTTCTATTTCAAATAATTCAGTTAAGCATAAGCACGCAGTTTAAATGTAAGTACAGTTTAATTGTCAAAAACAATTCTATTTCAAGCTATTCAGTTTATTCAAACAATTCAGTTTAGCATAAGTATGCTGTTAGTTCTATTTAACCCATAGATAGGGCCCTGTCAGGTGCTACCAATCCAGGCCAGAGTAGACCTGGGAGCGATGCCAATGAAGGGGTACTCCACATTCCCCAAAGCTCCAGCATCACTAGAACCTCACCATCAGATTGTTTAGTGTTATATCCATGACACTCGTTAGTGGAGTCTTACTCCTCTGCAGAGGTACAGTCAGTGTATTCTACAGCCCCAGGTGACTGGGCAATACACAGAGTTAAATGTCAAACAGTTTTATTTCAGATAATTCCGTTCAGCATAAGTACACAGTTTAGACATCAAAAACAGTTCTATTTCGAGCAATTCAGTTCAGCACTATTACGCAGTTCCAATGTCAAAACAGTTCTGTTTTAAACAATTCAGTTTAGCATAAATACGCAGTTATCAGTATAATGAAAGAAGGACGGTTTAGTTCTATTTAACCCATAGATATGACCCTTATCTGGTGCTATCACTCCAGGCCAGAGTGGACCTGGGAGCGATGGCAATGAAGGGGTACTCCGCATTCTCCAAAGATCCAGCATTGCTGGAACCTCACCATCAGATTGTTTAATGTCATATCCAGGACACTCGTTGGGGGTTCTTACCCCTCTGCACAGAAGCAGTCGGTGTATTCTACAGCCCCAGCCGACAGGGCAAATAAAATTACAGCCAACACGTATATTCAATATATATGTATAAACAGGATTTGCCATTAAATAACACACAAGGTTTGATATGCTATAAAATACAACTAACCAATAAAATACGTACATTTAATGTATATGTATAAATAGGATTTGGTGTTAAATAACCTATAAGGTTTGATATGCCATGAAATTCAACCAACCAATAAAACACGTATATCTAATGTATATTTATAAACTGGATTTGGCATTAAATAACCTACAATAAAGCCTAACCAACCAACAGTTGTTAACAAGGGTAACGGCGGCAATTTTTGACCCCTTGGATAAACTTATCAACTAAGCAATCAAATATTTGAGTCAAACATTTGAACATCCAACATCTCCAGTGACCTTTGCTTAAATTTGTAAACATTTTGATTTTAATGTTTGTTTGGTGTTTTTTTTTTTTAACAATATTACTTCTGACTTACAAAAGCATACGATTTTTCTTTTCTTCTTAATGCTGCCTCGAAATAAACGGGTCGGGTTCGAATTCCAGTTGTGCTATCGTGTTCACTTTCAGACTTAGGGAAAAATGCAGAACCCCCTTAATCTGACAGTTATAGGTTAAATAGTATCACTGCTGTTCTGCTACGAGGATTGCTTTGGCCTAAAAAATCCCAGGTAAGTTGATATGCCATTAAATAAAGAAACCAAACCAAACCAATTTTCTCGTTAATTGTTGTAGATACGAGAAGACACCACTCTGTATAGAATATATCATTCTTTTTTTATATGAGCATTGACGTTGTTAGCCAGACCCGTTTTTCCAAGCGAGAATAGTTACCAATAAGCCTCTGTTAACACATCCTTGTACGTCTTGAAAATTAATATTTTTTGTTGCAAGTTACGATTCGAGTTAGTATTTCAATTACCCACCCCAGTAACATTAGAATATTGATACATTTTAAACGCCAGTGGAAATTCTTGTTATATCAGAGCGACTAGCTGAATTTTCCTCTTTGAAGTTCTGCCTCAGAATCCATGGATTTATGCCGACCGGACTTTGCCTTATCGTCAAGATTCTTGCAAACTGAACGAAATTTCTTCAACCATCAGGTTATTGTTTTGTGTTCAACTGCATCTTCATCGTTTAAGAGTGTTATCAAGAAAATGTGTTTACAAATCATATATATGTATAAAGAGGATTTGGCATTAAATAACATATATTGGTTGATATACCATGAAATAAAACCAAACCAAATCCTATATATTTAATATATTTGTATAAAGAGGATTTGGCATAAATAATTTACAGTGGTTGATATGGTTGATATGCCATAAAACCCAACCAAACAAAATTCTATACATTTAAGAGGTCCATAGAAGAACGTTCGTCCATACTTCTCCAGCAGCTCCTGCATGACTTGTTCGTTTTACTTGGATAGTTTTAGAGATGGAAAGTAAGTGGTCGTACGGCACTTGCTTCGAGGGGTGTTGCTTCCAGGATTTGTTGGAAATAGCTCATAGCATTCTTGTGCAGTTCCCATTTAGTTTTTTTTTCAGTACGCTTTGTCAGCGTCCGTGTGGTGCATCCATACAGTAGTATTGACACAACCGCTGATTTGTCGAAAGACCCTTTTTATTGGATAGATCAGTCTTCTTCCATATAGCCAATCGATATCAGTCCATCCCTTCGATAGGCGCATATCAACATCACTTTCAGTAGATGAAACACTGTAGCTGAAGTACGTGAACCGACATTTACAGGGGAGATGCTTCCTTCAGGGTTGAAAACACATGTACTCAGTATTTTCTCCAACTTTTCTCAGTATATGGAATCAAATTCCTTAAAGAAATATACAAACAAAAAGATTGCCTCGAGATCTTTTGCACGAAATCTTTCTAAGATTCGAAGGATTGTCAAAATCTGTGATTTTGATCGATTTCTCCGAAAACCGTTCTGATTTTTTCTAAGAATTTTCTCAATTTCTGGTTTGATACGATTGAGAAGCAAAGCATTATAAACCTGAGCTGCTATAGAATTAAGAATTATGCTTCAGTATTTCTTGGATATTCCAGGGTCCCTTTTTTCAGGGAAAGTGGAGGGGATAAAAATCTTCTTCATAACTTTCGATAGGTTATACTCAAATATATATTTTCTTACTGCAAATTTTATTATCTGAAGATAAATACCTTCAAAATATGTTGTATAGTCACAACCATCTATACAAACACATAATACATCTACATCTACACGTGCATGCAGAATCATAACGACACAATAAAGACGAGCGACACAGTTCTTTAGGAAAAAATACCTCTCACTTTATTGAAAGGGAGAGGGAGATGAAGACCAAACAGAACTGCAACATACTGACCCCGACTCTATTGGCCATAACCACGTTTCTTTCCCGTTCTCCAGAGCTGCTCAACCAGGGGTCTGGGGCCCAGCCTCTCTGGGTGCTGGTTTTCTATACTGCAACTTATCTCTAACTCGTCTGATCCCCAGCAGCAACTGCTCAATCGGGGGCCTGAGGGCCCACTCTGCTGGGTGCTGGCTTCCTCTACAGCATCTTGTCTCCAACTTGTCTGGTCTCCAAACTAACGGACTTCCTGTCTTCACCGAGTTATATAATCGTTCAACGTCCACCTTCTTCTTGTGGGGGTCACAAGTATCATTCATTCAACCCATCCACGGTCAAGGCTGCACTCTCCTATTCCTCGACCGGATGCACCTGTTATTTACATAGGTGCATTTCCTATTTTGACAGCCCGGCCGGGTCGTAGGTCAATATACAACAAATAATCCGTCATGAAAGGAAAGATTTTTATTTCTTTTGGAAACATATTTGTGCTGAATATTAACCTAGAAGATCCCTTTGATATGCCATATAAGTTGCATGGGTGGCATAACAAGATGTACATCTGTTTCCTGAAGTAAACAGAACGATGTCATTGCAGAAATGTCATGTAAATTGGATGGGTGGCATAACAGAATGTACGCATATTTCCTAAAGTAAGCAGAATGCTACTTCCTCCCTAAAAGTGTCACCTCAGTTGCTTGGGTGGCATGCTAGACAGAAGTGTTCATGCGCAACACGAAAGCGGAAGGGTTGAGTGAGTGCCCGGAAAATCATATAAACCAGGAAATATTCCGACCAGGAAGAAGACCGGCAGAAGAGCTACAAGACGTTACGCCGCTCTTAGCGCTAGCCTTGCGGAAGACTCCCCAGGATTGAAAGGCAAAGAAAAATCTAAGCTGTACCAGACTCGCGAAAGCAGAGAAGCGAGGAGAATCTAATATGATTCCATGCCTTGAGGTGGTCCTGTACCAGTCTCCCGAAAGCAGAATGAAGAAGCGGTTCACTAAAGAGTCTTATCTCTGTGTACATCTTAGCCACGTGTGTACATCTCAGTCATCTTCGACTCTACCATTTCGGGTAATAAAAACAAACAAAAAAAAAAGAAACAGATTATATTTTATACATCAGCGTTCTTCTTCTTCTTCTTCCTCTTCCTCTTCTTCTTCTTCTTCTTTGTATACAACATTTGATCACTGGAAATATTTTTGAAGCAAAAAGAAATTGTATTCAGACATTTTTTAAAATTTCTTTGAAGTGGCAAACGAAATATTTGAATTGCTTCGCAAATTTAAAAAAAACAAATCTCAGAATAATTTCAGAAATCTTTTCTCTCTAAGATAGTTTTTAAAAAATCATTTAACTAATTAGTATCATAAATGAATCAATCTACCCTTTGACTAATTTGGAGCCTATCTAAATCTTATGAAAAAAATGAATGTGACGCAGCTTAAAATATTTATCCCAGGACGGGAGTTTATTTTTTGCACGTGTGAAGTCGGGGCAGTCTGGCACTTGATCCCTCGCAAAATAAGTCCCAGTTGAGAGTCCCTTTTCGGGCATATGGGAACCGGCAGATAATGTGGGGGTTAATTTGGGGCTAGACTGACCACTGCTGGCAAGGGGTTTCCAAATTTCACGTTACACACACCCACCAGACAACTTCCTCTTCCTACCCCTAAGTTAATGGAAGATATGGGCCTCTAGGTTTAGATATAATATTATTATTTATTGTAGTCGACAATTCCAATTTCCCGTGCAATATTTTTAAATGCGAATAGGACATTTAGCGAGAATAAATTGAAGCGAATGAAGCTGAAAAGGAAAATGCAAAAGAAGGCAACTCGACAGGCAAACAACACAACGAATAAGTTTCGACACGAGGAGACATTTAAAATATAACAAGGTTTTTGATGCGTGCTGACACAGACAAATATTAAGGTGCTGGATATATTACCAGCGGATAATACCAAATACAAATATCTTTCTTTCTTCCTTTTTTCCTTTCTTTCTTTAAATTGAGAGAGAGAGAGAGAATATACAATTGCAATACTTAGTAAGGGTGGAGGGAGAAAACGGCTTTAAGGTTTACTAAGCTTTTCGTTGACGGGTTTCTTCTGAGAGTATTTTCTTTAACGGGCAAGCAGGATTCTATGGATCTCAGCTTGAAGGCTTCTACTATCTCTGGTCCAAGAGCTCTATTTCGCTTCTTCGCCCGGAGTTTTGGCGACAGTGTCAACATATCTTGTCACACCAACTGCTGACCTAAAACTCGGCTCTGCTTCTTCGCCCGGAGTTTGGCATCAGATCCCCGTCCTCTCACGGTGACCTCTGTCCTGGAAACTAAATTCTTTATCCCTCTTACCGCTGACAAAAAGGGTGCTACTTCCGCTTTAGGGTTCTGGCCAATCACTTGGCCTCTTTCTTCTTCCTTCACCCTGTCAGGCGATTCATTCGGACTACTATATGTCCCTATACCCCCTTCTTTATCCATCCGGCCACAGAGTGCAACATCTCTTGGCTTTCATTCTGACCTGGATTTGGTACTTCGGCCGCGAGGAATTGACGTACATTCCTTATTCCTCTTTTAACGGTCAGTCTTTGGCGGCCAGTTAATTCAAACACGGAGAGGTCGGGGAAATTTCTCATTTTTCCCCTCTCAGTGGTAGACCACGTGACATGAAATAGATAAACCTTTAGCAGATATAGATTACTTTCTTATCCATTCAATATTTACGTTTCTGTTTCTCTTGAAAGAATCTGTTATTCAGTAGGGATACTTTGTCCTCGAAAGTTAATCAGAACCCCCTAATTGGAAGGATCAAGGACAAAAGCTAAGTGTGCACAGGCAAATCGGTTCGACAGCCCTTAAAGAAAATAATACACAATAACAGTTTCAGATCTATCGGTTTAAGAAAAGTTCTGAAAGGGAATAGGTTTTGCAGACAACATCTGCGGACTTAGCTTGTTTAAAGATTCGTTGACGTAACTGTTGAAAAGGTCAGTCTATAGTGGGCTTCAAAGTATCAGTCTTTGCGTCCCCCTCGAGGTTGTTGGCTCTTCTGAGTTTCTCTTTGGGTCGGGTGTTCTTGGTAGTAGTGGCTACTTTACATTTACCGTCAAGGGTTAGGGCAAGAAAGTAGTCAGGCAGGGTGCTATGTCAAAACATAGGTCAAGGCCGAAGAAGCGGTCGCAAAGCAAGCAGAAAAACAGGAGATTAGCGAGGGGTTCACATGACTTCTACAAGGGCTCTAATTAGGTCCTTATATTGACCAACTGTACGTGATAATGTTAGATATCAATACATTCCCGACTGAAAAGAATGCCATGAAGAATTCATTCAAAGGAACCTGAAAGTTCAAATTATTGACTGACGAGGATTTTTGTTTTATATGCGCTTTTTTTTTCTTTGTTTTGTGTTTTGTTGTTTTTTGTTTGGTTTTTTTCTTTTGCTTTGCTTGTTTGTTTTTTATTAGAAAGCTTATACGTAAGTTAGGGTTTTTGTTAATTCGATAGAGTTAATAGAATTTATTTGTCTTCTCTAAGTATAAAAATTACCGGATACAAAATTTATATCGTCAGAATAGATTGGAATATGAAATTTTAGAGTTCTATTTTGGGGAACTAACCAAATTCTACAAGAAGTATGCGTTGGACTTCACAGAACATCAATAATCAATACTTTAATCTACTGTGTTAATTAAATTTGTGTAATTGTTTTCTCAAGTTTTGTATTTTTTTTTTTTTCGTTGTAACTTATGTTTTATAATGTTTATGTATGACATTTCTCTCGAAAATTTATAAAATTGTCGAACTCAATTTTGCTGTTGTTGATAATACCTAACAGTATATATATATACATATATATATTAGTATTCTTTTTCTTTTGGTCCAGTACCCTTAATCAACCGTCCAGCCAGCCTACAATTTCTCTTTCAGTGTTCAAGGACAAACACAGACACGAATTCAACAGTTTGTTCGACACGAACAGTCAAAAATAGGTTCGCTATTCTTTTGGGGTGCAATGATTGTGTTTAATCTTTACCATTGAACTGTCATTTGTGTCTGTCACTTTTGGAGCAGAGCCTGAGATATTAACTTTCTCTATTTTCTTCATTTCAAGTGAAGTAGGTTTGGTTTGGTTTCTTTGTTTAATGGCACATTAACCATAGTAGGTTATTTAATGCCAAAGCCATCATTCTAGAAGAACTGTAGTGGCACTACTTAACCCATAGCTGGGAGGATAAGGGAGTTCATACCTTTCCCAAGGGTATTTGTCCGAAAGTGAACGTAATAGGGTGACTGGAGCTTGAACTCACTTACCGCGATTCCGCAGTCCATCGCTTTAAACATTACATAACGAGGACACCTCCTTTGTCTAAGGAGTTGGTATTAAAAAGCACTGTTCACAATTGCATCTTTTCCAAGAAAGCCTCGAGGACACCACAACTGATAGTCGTAGGTAAGAGATAACTTTAACATGATAACATGTTTTATTGAATGTATTTGAATCAATCGATTTACTTTCTTGACCCGAACTGACCGAATCTTGTTATTGTATCCAGGTTATGAAGCTTCCTCGTGTTCTTAAAAGTTAAATACAAGCCTTTGTTGTGGGCTGTTCATCATCTTTAATTATTGGTTAGTAAGAAATCCATATATATTCAGATTGCCCAGTCGGCTGGGGCTGTAGAATACACAGACTGAATCTCTGCAGAAGGGTAAGACTCCCCCAAAGAGTTGCCTAGTTGACTGGGGCTGCAGAATACACCAACTGCTCCTCTGCAGAGGAGTAAGACCCTCCCCCAATGAGTGTCCTAGATATGACACTAAACAATCTGATGGTGAGGTTCCAGTAATTCTGGAGTTTTACGGAATGTGGAATACCCCTTCATTGTCATCGCTCTCAGGTCCACTCTGACCCGGAGTGGTAGCACTCGATAGGATCTTATGTATCAAATAGAAGTAAAAATAGGACTATTTCATCATTTAAACAGCGTACTTGTGCTAAACTGAATTGCTTGAAATAGAAGTTTTGACATTTACACTGCGTACTTATGCAAAACTGAATTGTTTGAATGGAACTGTTTTTATGCTAAACTTAATTGTTTGATAGAGAACTGTGTTTGACATTGAAACTGTACTTACGCTAAACTGAATTGTTTGAAATAGAACTGTTTTGACATTTAATTGTTTGTAAACAAAAAACTGTTCTTATGCGAAACTAAATTGTTTGAAATTGAACTGTTCATATGTATAAAAACGGATTTGGAATTAAATAACCTATAATGGTTGATATGCCATTAAGCCAAACCAAACCAAAAAATATATGTTCAGGGAACCTATCAGGAGCTGTTTTCATTCTCTCGATAATTTCCTCATTTTCTTGCAGATAGAAGGCTTCGCTATAACCCCTATTTAAATATTTTGGTTCGCAAAAAGTTGATTATTTTGTCTTCCGATCTATTTTTACCAACCCGTCTGCTCGAGCAGGATGCGGCTCAAGGTCAATTTTTAAGCGGTGTTTTACAGGTTTGAATTCAGAGTTCCTTCTCCAAAACCAGCAGCCATACCAAGGTTAAAGAGCCTGGTCTGCCGTACTATTTACTCATGGCTGAAGTGAGAATATTTACATTCATATATTTCCAAAAAAAATAGCGCTATGTGAAACGCAAACAGCCTAGGCCAGGATCTGAACTCGAGTCACCTCTCCGTGTCCATTTTCAAGGACGATATCCATTGCACCTTAAGTGTCACTTGGAATGAACGATCATGATTTTATTCTCGTTCCAAGAAATAACTCAGCAATTGATAGAGAACTGTTTTTGACATTGAAAGTGTAATTACGCTAAACTGAATTGTTTGAAATAGAACTATTTTGACATTTAACTGTTTGTAAATGCATTGTTTTTGAAAGGCATGGATTCTTCAAATTTTTGGTTTGATTTTTGTCACAATCGCTGACAAATTCATTTTACTTAACAGCTGAGCCAAAGGAATCAACATCAATTATTTTCTCTTAGTTACGCTCAACCGAAATTTTGTCTGATAATTCTGGAAACGAATCCGGTTAACTTTTGCGGGCAAGAGTTGGGGTCAAAATAAAATTCACACGTGCTTTCGAACAGGAAGAGTCTCTCATAATTATGGCGTAATAGCTATTCTCTGAAGCGTTTTTTCTCTCACCAAAGCGGTCTGCCTATTGTCGAGAAAATGTTGCCCTGGGGTACAATTTCCTGAGAAAACTCCCTTTCGTTCCTCGCAGACATTTAATAATTCTGATGTCTTCCATGAACTGGATGATATCGACACCTTTAAGTCCATCGACGCCTATTTAATCTTTACCATCTCAGAACGCAAATTTCGAGTCTGATTTAGTAAGGTTAATCTTAACCTTTTGAAAGTTATCAATTTTGGAATAGATGTCGAATTGGTCGTCTACCAGATCCAGTCGAGTGTGAACTCCCAAAACTTCATCCTACTTCTTTTTCATACTTAAGAAAGTATTCACTTCATATTCCACAGAAGTCAGAATTTCTCGTGTATATTTTAATTTTTCAACCACTTCTTTCGAAAAATATCATCTTTGACGGTTTATGTTCAACAAACAGTTGAATTTGTGTCGTAGGTTTCGTTTTTGTTTTTTTTCCCCGGCATTTATTGCTTTTATATCGAGCGCTAGTACGCTGGGTGCATAGGTTGAAATTTATATATAGTTTGTCACGTTTGAGCACTTGCATATTTTGAGCAATCGACTAATCGAGTAAAGCTTACAGTAACCATTGAGTCTATCTATCTGTCCTCCTGGGAAAATTGTCCAATGCAGAAATATTCTTTTTTTTTTGTAATTTTCTGTAATTTTGATTTCTAACCTCACAAGATTTAGTGATACTGTTGTCGAGATAGTTGTGGTCAGTGTTACTTTTACCAACTCTCGTGTCTTTTGGTTGCATAAGATATAAGTTATTGTACTCCCGACATATTGGACTCACCCTCCTCCATAAATACACGTCAACAGAGAGTTCTCCAGAGTTGATCCAACCCCACGTGACACACCACTAGTGTAGTGGACAATAGTCGCTACCCGACTGGACTCTCAGCTTCCTATTATCTAACTACTGTCTAACCCAGTTCATTTGCATCTTGTTTCTGTTACTTGAATATATATGTTTTTCTCTCGACCTTTTTGTGTTCCCCGTGTCATTTTTTGCCAGCATCACAACGTAAGTATAAGGTAAGTTCCAGTAAAAAAATATATTTAATAGTACTATTGTGAGCTTGTATGACTTTATCGAAACGCTTGCTGTTTTAAAAAAAACTTGAAGCATCACCCCACAAAACAGCACTTGTACGGCCACTTACCTCCCATCTTGTAAAACGTGTAAGACATGTTGGGAACTGCGATGAAATCAAGGACGAACTCATAAAAGACGTCTTCCGATGGACTATGAGAAATGTGCTCAATTCAAAAAATATGCTAGGTTTTTAACCAACACACGAAAAATTAACACATTTATCCGAATGTTCATCATCATCATATCGCACTGCCGGCATGGATTTCCCTCTCTCGCCACCCGTCTCTATCATCCATTGCTCCCGAGAAATCTTCCAGGCTATATCCTGTATCGGCTTAGAACTGTTGTATATAGGTTCTAGCTAGTTGTCTTACCTTTGCTCGTCCATGTGAAGGGATCCACAGGAGTTAGTCGCCATAAAGTACAACTCTACCCAAATTGAGTAAACTTTATCTCTACCCAGCCCAAGAAATTATCTAGCAGTAACTTTCAGGCTAGGCAAAGGGAGAGAGAAAAGTATAAAAATAAAGGAGATAAAATAGTGGGAAGGGAAGTTTACTTTTGCAACCTGAAAGAAAAATATGTCTATATTTCTTAAAAACAAATCAACTAGTTCCCACAAAGTAATTTATTTCAAGAGAAATAAACTTTACAAAGTCCGGCTTTTCATATTTTTCCCTATGTTTGTCGAAAACATTGACTAAAGTAGCAAAAATAATATTCATTCAAGTAATGACAATATTATATCCAAAAAAAAGGGTATAAAGAAATACGACTGACTTGCTCGAAGGCATGCCGTCAACCACCTATTATCAATTTAACTTTTGTTAATGATAAAATACCATTCTTTGGTATTTTATGTCAAAATTCACTTTGTAGTCAATTTTTAGAGTTTATTCTTCTTCTTGGCGTCTTCTTCTCGTATATAATCAAGCTGGACAACCGTGTTCTTCTAGTTTCCTGTGTAGACTTGTTGAAAACGAAGTTTTTCTATTTCTTTAAGTGAACTTCGAGTAAACCACCGCTTCCTCCTCTTAGATGAATATCTTTCTGTTTTAACTCTGATTTTCTTCTGTCGAGTCTACGGAGGCTTTTACCACATTTTCTGACCCGGCCAACAGCTTCCTTTGTCACCAAAAGTCCAATAATACCACCTCCAGACCTTAGACTCAACTTTCTTTTGCAGAAGACAGCATACCAAAACCACAAATAGCCTGCAGTAGGTGTATTGTTTCAACAAGTAACAATAAAAAAACTGTAAAGAAAAGAGGCTAAGTCTAAGACTAATGAGCCTTTTACTCAAGCCACCTTGCTCAAGAAAAACTGCCTAAAGTTGAAGATGAATCAACAAGACCTCGCAAAGCAAAAATAGCGATCCAAGCAGATCCTTCTGCTCGTGCTGAAAAAAAACAAAAGAAGAGAGAGAACACTTGTGAGTCTAACTTGAATAACAGCAAGGGCGGGGGCTAACGGCACAACTTCAAAACGCCCAATCAGATTCGAGCAGATATTAACAGCCGAATTTACAAATTTCAACAGGACTCCTACACATGAACACATCAGACCGACCAAGAAAAACTAATAATAACCAGCTGAGTGCGGACAATGAATACCGTTTAGAGAACTTACCAAGAACGTGGCCTGATAAGGAGGCATTGCGAAAGTGAGAAAGAGGGATTTTTTTGCTGTCAGCACGTCTTGAAGATGATAATGCTGTGTGTGTTATGGCATTTTCTTGCAATTTTTATTTATTTAACTTATGCAGTAATGCTATAAAGTTATATAGAAATGTCAACTAGTTATTCAATGGCATATCAACCTTCTCGGGTTATTCAAAACCAAATCCATTCTTTTAAAAGGACTGTAGTAATACTATTTAACCCATAGATGGCAGGGGGTTCATACCTTTACCAGGGGTATTTGTCCGAAAGTGAACGTAATAGCGCGACTGGATTTCGAGCTCAGGTACTTCGATTCAACAGTCCAGCCTTTTAACCATTACACCACGATAACTAGCTTCGAGAGTTTTGCAAGTGTCCGTTTCGTCCAGTGGGGTGGCAAGGCAATGAAAATCACCAAGTTCTCCCTTTTGGCGCCGAAAGTTAACGCATAACAGATATGAAATTATCTGATATCTTTTTTTTTTTTTGCATTTTATTGTGTGTTCTATTTTTTATAATTATATTTTATTATTCGCTTTATTTTTTTAGTTTAGACTTTCATCGAAGTTGTTTATTTGAAAATCTTTCTTGTGAATTAAGAAACGTTACATCGATTGGCTACAAACTGTAATTGTTTCAAGAAAAGTTAAATCCAAAGAATTTCATCATTTATATCTTTATTGCCAATAATTGAGTACATTATCATCAAGTCGCGCTGACAGCACAGAGTTCCCTAACTCTCCCCCCCCATCCGTCCTTATCCTCCATCTCTCTTAGTAGGTCCTGGTCGGCCAATACTGGCGCGTCCATGTCTAATAGTTCAAGAGAGAACGTTGCTTTCATGTTTGCCCTTACTCCTTCAGCAGTGAAGTGCATGATTTGTTCGTCTTACATGGATGGCTTGTGAGAAGGGAATTAGCTGGCCGTGCAACAACTGTTTTGTAGGGTGTTGCTTCCAGTATTTGTTCAAGACATCACGTAGCATTCTTATGTAGTTTCTATCTAGCTTTTTCTCTACGTATCTTGTTCGCGTCAATGTGGTGCATCCACATAGTATCAGGGAGACATGTAATATAATGGCCGGGGGATTTCGTTTTATGCCTTTGGGTTTAGTTAGGCTGAGAACCTTTCGGCTCAGTGCATGGGTTACTGAGGTGCAACATTAACGCAGGTATTCACACGCGCGTGCGCACGGATCGGACGTATCACTCAGATGTCACAATAGCCCAGATTGTTATAATAATAGTAACATACTAAACATTTATAATGGTAATGGTTTGGTTTCTTTGTTTAATGGCATATCAACTTTTTCAGATATGACACTAAACAATCTCCTAGAATAACGGTAGTGGTACTATTTAACCCATAATAAAGGATGGGAGGATAAGGGGGTTCATACCTTTCCTAAGGGTATTTGCCCGAAAATGAACGACTGGAGTACGAACTCGCGTACTACGATTCCGCAGCCCGTCGCTTTAACCATTACACCACGAGGACACCCAGCTTTTAATGGTAATATTTACAATAAAATATATTATAAAAGATAAATAAACAATAAAGAAACTTTCCGGTTTTATTTTCTTCGCCCATAAGTACACTCTAACAAATCTATAAAAGTTACTTTTCTTTATTATTTTCTGAGGAATATCATACAATAAATAAGTTATATTATGTAGTGTTACTTACCCCAGAGGTGCACCTAAGGTTCCTATTACATTCAGCAACGTGGTTAACAGAATCTCTTTGACATCCAACCGTTTTCTCGCTATCATCTCGACCCTCGACAGAACACGGACGGTCTGACCGCAGGCACTCGCATCTCTGCTACACACGTGCTCGTATTTCGGCCACGCAGACCCCGTTCGCAATTATACCACCTCTTAACTTCACACGTAAAAAAAAAAAAAAAGAAACGCTTCCATAACACACTTCTTTAGATTACAGGTGGGAACTGCCTATTTCGGAGAACTTTCTCCCAGAGACATATTTAACTACGGGAACACGATCACAAGAGACTTTTTCTCCTTACACATACAACTCTTTCCAGATGAACCAGTTTCCTCTGGATTTGCACACAATTATATGGTTTCAAGTATTCCTATCTAATGCTAATAATTTGCGCAGATTTACATGGTTTTACCACCCCATTGGCAATATGGTATTTTCTTCGTATTCGCCAATAGTCCGAAAGACTAGGGTTCAATTCCAGGCTGAGTTATTCTAAAGACTCACAAAAGGGTACTTGATGCCTCCTCGATTAACACTCAGCATTATAAGGCACAAATTACGAACAATCCAGGGAAAGGAATAGCACCTTACCCGACACTTCCGTGTAGTAGCTATTGAAAAGGGAGCCGTTGGTTAGCCCTCGACTACGGCTGGCCAACATATAGTTTCAAATATTTCAAGCAATACCATTATCAAAGTGAGCTGACAACAACGTATTCTCTTGACTCTCTCTCTCTCCCCATCCATCCCTATAGGTCATCACTCTTAGTAAGTCCTCTAGATGACACCCAGAGTCCGCGCCGAGCTGATGAATTTAAGTTTTTGATGGTTGGCCAACACTGGTATGTTTTTGTGTAGGAATCCATAGAACATCACTTAGAAGTTCGTTCTTACTTCGCTAGCAATACCCAACATTTCTTGCTCATCTTTCTTGGATAGTTTGTAAGATAGGGGGTAAGTGGCCATACAGCTGCTATTTTAATAGGTGATGCTTTAAGATTTTATTTGAAACAGCACACAGCATCCATATGTAGTTCACATCTAGCTTTTTCTCCAGGCATTTCATTAAAGCCCGAGTGATGCAACCGCAGAGTAGTACTGATACGGTTACAGCCTGGAAGAATGCCCATTTTATTTGAGAGATCAGATTGAAAATTATATTTAAGTATTCTGAATACAAAAACTTTGCACAATTATATGGATTTCATATTATGAATACTAATCATTTTCAAACAGCTCTATTTAACCTATAGATGGGACACTAACAGGTTCTATAACTTGAGGCTAGAGTGGATATGGGAGTAATGGCAATGAAGGAATACCCTTACTCCCAGATCTCCAGTTACTACAAGCTATAATTGCATATTCAGTATTATTGCTTACTTGAAACCATATAATTGTTTAAAAAGAAAGGATTATTATTAATAAGAATATATAATGCTAAAGTCAGTTATTTCTTTTGAGAATAAAGTAAAGTTGGTGACAGTAGTTGAGGTTGACCCCAAGTCTCCCTTTTTGATAGCTACTACACTGAGGTGTAGGGTAGGACGCTATACCTTTCTCTGGATTGCTCCACATTACCCTTGATCCGTACCGTATAAGTAATGAGTATTAAGCAAAGAGGCATCAAGTACCATTTTTATGAGTCTTTGGTATGACTCAACCTGGTATTGAACCCAGGTCTCCCAGGCCATTGGCGAACACTCTAACCATTATACCAATGTCTGGTCTAGAAATTCTGAGAATAAATTATTAATATTTGTAAAAATTTCTGAGATGAAACTTGATAATTGTTATCACACAGAATATTCGGACTATTGACCACATCTTTAGTGTTATGCTCACAACGTTTCGGCCAATATATCCTTCGGCCTTCTTCAGGTGTTTCATTTCAAACTCAGGAGTCTACACTGAATCTCAAACTAAACCTTTTATTTGAACTACTTGGGTAGTCTGTTCCAGTTCTGTTAACTATGACCAGATACAAGTGTTAAGTTATAGTAAGTATTCTTTGTTAGTCTTACTGGTTGTCGGGATTGAACCTGCAACCTCCAGATGACTTCACTCAGAAGCACTTTCCAACCAAATGCCAAAAAGTAATAACAATTTAGAAGAGTTACAAAAAAGACAGACTTGCTCTTCTTTATTTTTCTTATATTTCTTTTTTTCTTCCTGATGTGTAGCGTGTTTTCTTTTTTATCTTTTCTCATAATTAACAACCGAATCAGTAGGGCTTAGAATATGTCAACTTGATCCTTTGGGGAGGGATAAAACTCACCATAAAATGAGGGTCCTGCATATGACACTAACCTGTAACGCTCTAGTTCTGAACTCCTGAAAAGTGTGGAGTAACTCTTCACTGCCATTACTCCAAGATTACTCTCTAACCAAGATTGGTAGTAAAAATGTTAGTAAAAAAAAGAAAAAATGCAAAGAACAATTCCTGGCGTGAAATGTGGTTTATTTACAATTATGATACAGGGTGACTTTTATGTGGTACATTGTGGTATTTTTTAAAAATATGAACACAATTTTTTGTTTTGTTTGTTTTTTTTTTATTATTTTAATATGGATCAACCCAATCTGGAGAAAGAAAAAAAATGAAAATGATACAGAAAATCCTAAAAAAAAAAAAAAAAAAAAAAAAAAAAGTTACATTTAAAAAAAATATATAAATTCCATTATTTTTTTTTTTTTGTCAATTTGTTTTCCATGATGAGATAAGAAAAAACGCTTTTAAGTTTAAGTTAATCAAACAAAAACAAAAAAACAAGAGAGAACACAGGCTGACAATTTCACCATTGGACAGTAATATTACTGAATTATATATATATAAAAGTTAGAATAGTTTAGACTTGGTCCAATGATCACATAGGCAAGAAACTGATAGTCACCAAGCAGAGTTGATTATATGTCTACACTATCCTAACTCATATATACATGCTCTATCACTGATATTGAGCACTATATATATATATATATACACACACGAGCGAGAGTCAATGATTACCTACACTTTTGTGATAATATTAGGACAAAAGTACAGTACAAAACATACAATGGTTAACCAATGAGAATAATGGAGATAATTATAGACCTGTTCCATTTGTGTGTGTTTGTGTGTGTATATATATATATATATATATATATATATATATATATACATATGTTTTCAAGAAAAGGGTTTCAGCTTCAAACAATGCCATATTTCAAAAACTTTACTATTACAGATGCATTGTATACTAAACCCCTCCACCTCCTTAAAACATAAAAAATTAATATTTTTCGAAACATATTTCTACAGGATATAAAGATTTGATCAATTGAAAGCACCAAAAATTACTCGCAATTTTTTTTTCCAACAAAAATTGCAAACTTATCTAAACTGAATCATGACCCAATGGAAGTATATTATATAATTATACCAATGCCAGTCCCAAACTCGGATGAAAGTGAAGGGAGTTTAGACATAGTCTCATGCTGTAAGAAATCCTTTCAGCAGAAAAACTTTGACAGAATACCAAATCACTCAGCCTAGATCATTTGTCAATGGCCTATACGTCTATTCTATCAGAGTAGAAAGTGTGACTAGAACAGATATAAATAATAATCTGCATCATCCCAAATCAAGTCAAAATGATACATTACAAAAATAAATGTTAAAGACAAAAGCTTTCTTTAGATTTTTAATGTTACAGAAATAAAAAGAATTTGAATTAAAAAATAAAAACAAAATCAACAAATGGAAATGTTTACGAGAACAAAACATACAGTTAGATTATTGTTTAGATATAAGCCATAAACAACTTCCTGTCTGAAATAATCAACATTGCATTCTGGGAAAATTTAATCTTCTGATTACTTTGAAAAAAAAGAAAATCAAACTTACGCAAGCCATTTAAAGCAACATCTCCTACAAGAAAAAAACATCTTGCCGATGTTAGATTTACCTATTGGAACGTTAACCTTTCTGGATATAAATTATTATTGAATCTGGACTCAATACCAATCATTTGTAAGTGGCCAAGAACTAAACCCTTTTCACATACTTATTTTCTTTATTTTGTATTACCATTTTATATGTCACATCTTCCCACACACTGCATTTTGTACACTTTGTATGAGAAAGACAACAACAATTTGGAAACTCAAATTGATAGTTCACCGATTGTCTAGTATCAATAGATTGAAAATTAATCTTAATTTTATCAAAATGTGTCAATCTGATTTCCCAAATTGTCTTCTTTGTCCAATTAAGAGTACAAATGGGTGCAAACTTACAAGAAATTACTCAGTGATGTAACCAACAAGTGTAACAACTCTGATTGTAATAAATATGGTTAATAAGAAGTTAATCAAAGGTGCACAAAAGTTTACCTTGCACTAGTAAAATATTTAAACACAAGTTTCACAGGAAATTTAAATTCTGATCTCATTTGTTATTTGAAGTTCTCAACAATGTAAATAAACCAAAAGTTAACATCAAAAAATAAAAAGAAAAAAAGATATCTGAAATTTGGCATAGAATGAAGAACGACTTGTTTTAGTTATTTTTATCAATTATAAATATTAATATTTTTATCAATTTGTTTTTCTATTTATTTCTTTTTTAATTCCAAGGGACCAAATTTGGTTATTTACAAAGTTTGGTTTAATTTAGCCTATAGTCAGAAGGAGGTATTTAAGTGTTTGCTAACTCCCCCATGAGGCCAAAATGTGACAAGTTTGAATTAACATGGGGTGCCCTCAGGAAGAAAGTCACCCTAAGATTTCTTGTCATATTGTTTGACAGGTATTGTTTTCTTAACTATATCAACAGCTGGAATCTTTTCCAGATAGAAAAATTACTAGATTGAAGACTAAGCATGTCCACCAACCCCTCCACCACAAACAGGATGAGACAAAGGTCAGGGTTGTTAAGCAGAGTTACAGATAGTTTGAATTCAAAGTTTTTTCCTTCTCTTCAATTGGTTGCTATGGCAACCCTAAAGAGCTTTGTCTGCCCTACTATTAACCCATAATAATTCCCACATGATGAACTGCAACTGAAATCCAAGATTTGACTATATTTTGGCATAGAATTGTAATTATATGGTCAGAAAATTTTATTTGTTTTCCAAGATTCTTTCTGCTATCACCTTAAGTACAGAAATTGCTTTGGTTACATCAGCATTCTCCTTCAGGAACACCTCAGGCACTGGGGGAAAAAAATGGCCAGAAGCAAGAGGCCCCCAGTGAAGATCAAACTCACTGACAATAGTCAACAAACCTACTTTGATAACCAGATAATGCAAACCTGACTGACAGTGAAATCAACTGGTTCAAAATTAAAATTAAAAAAATTTTTTTACATAGGTTTCAACAATTTCTTTTGTTTTTAGATTTGAAGAAATCAGATGAAACTGGACATTCTGGAAAAAAAAAATGAAAAATAAAAGTAAGAGTGGAAAGTCTAGATAAAATCAACAAGAGTATTTCAGATTTTACAAGTAACTATTTACTAAATTTAGCTTAGTTTTGGCACTAGACCATAAACTTGGGCACCCAGAGAGGATCAAACTCACTTCTTAAAAGAAGATCTACAAGACCAAGTTATTAACCATTTTACCATGATGAGGCTCTGAATATGTTATTCTTAGTAATTTATTAAGTTGAATAGTTCACATGGTTTAATGGTTAGTATGCTAGATTAGTAGACCATTGTTAGTTTAATTTTTACTAAGCACCCCATACTTCCGTCCTTGTGCCATACCTAAGCAGAGCTTCGTTTGGCACAAAATCACAAATCAGTGGGGATGATCACCAAGATCAAATCACCAAACCTCATAACATTAGATGTTCACAGAATGGGTAGCAGGACTTCTTCCTATTTTTTTCATCTGCTGCATCAAGATAATACCTCATTGCAAAAAAAAAAAAAACCCGAAACAATAAAGAGAGTGGGGATCTTAAATTCTAACCATTTAGAAAATATATCTTAGAGAAACTTTGTCTTTTTTTTCATGAAAATAAAATTCCTGGTCTTCAAGTGAAATATCATTCACTTTTCTATATGTTCAAAATCAAATATATATTTATTTTCAATATCAGGTATCGTTTTTCTGTCTGATGATAGTGGCAACACATGAAACGCTGAACCATAATTTCATATTTCAGGTTTTGAAACATACTCTGCTCCAATAGCATAGAGGATTTTTTCTATACCCATTTCTTATTTAGTGATTTTTTTAATTATATATAACAATATATTTTAAGTATAAAATAGTGGAGATAGTATTGAAGAGATATTGAATACTAGCAACCTGAGGAATCAACATGAAACTCTGACTCATGAGTTTTTATACTTGAAAAATATTAAGATATTGCTCTGCATTTTCATCAACAGAGCACTATAAGGACTTTACAGACTAAAAACACTTTCAGCATCAAATTCAAAGCATAATTTTATATATATATATATAAGACTAGTGGGTAGAGTGTTCGCCAATGGCCTGGGAGATCTGGGATTGAACCCAGGTCACGTCATACCAAAGACTTTAAAAATGGTACTTGATACCTCCTAGCTCAACACTCAGTGATATAAGGAACGTATCATGGATAAAGTGGTGCAATCCAGGGAAAGGAGTAGCGCCCACTCCAACACATCAGTGTAGTAGCTATTGAAAAGGAAGCCTTCTGGTCACCCTCGCCAACTTTACTAACTTTGTGTATATATAAGTTAAGTAAATTAGTCAACCGTAGTCGTGACAACCCAAAGGCCTCCTTTTCAATAGCTACTACACAAAGTAGTACAGAAGGGCAGAACTCCTTTCCCTGGATTGCTCCACTTTACCCTTGATCCATACCTTATAATGCTGAGTGTTAAGCAAGGAGGCATCAAGTACCATTTTTTTTTAATCTCTGGTATGACTCTACTTGGTACTGAACTGCAGTCTCCTAGGCCAGTGGTAAACAGGCCAGTCAAATATATATATACGTGTGTGTGTGTGTGTATAAAATTGTTTGCACCTTTTATTCATGAATCATAAGTTCAGTACCCCAATGAGTGCTTTCTGGTTTAGTTTGGTTTCTTTGTTTAATGGCATATCAACCTTCATGGGGTATTTAAAGCCATCCTTTAGAAGAACAACAGTGTTACTATTTAACCCGTATCTGAAGAGATAAGGAAGTTCACACCTTTTCCAAGAGTATTAGTCCAAAAGAGAATATAATAGCTAACCTAGAGTTTAAATTCAAACACAAGGATGTTGCAGTTTAGAACATTAGTCACTCGACCACAGGGACACCTACAAAAATATGTTAGGACACTATCATTCTGAGACAAGCTTATCAATTCATGGCTTCATAGAAAAGACACTGAGTATCATATCGCAACAGAGACTTGAACTTTGGTTGACACATACTTATCAATCTATGGCTCTATTAAAAGAAAACTTGGTCTCACACTTTGTTGTGGGGAACCTTGCCCATCTTACCATAATGGACTCGTCTCACTGTTATTAGTACTGAGAGAGTTCGCTGCCAGAGGGCAGATCAATATCGGTGTTATCCGAACAGTACAAGACTTCTTACCTTTTCTATGTAACTCTATCTTTCTTGTGTAATATAATCTGTTATCTAATATCTGTGTTTTCATTAGTGACCCTTTCCAGGGCCACAACACACTTGAACAGGGATTCATGTTGATGTATTTTATTTGCAATTATATTCTCAATCTTGAAACACAGAATACTTGTTCTCATTCATCACAAGCAATAATTAATAGGTTTGGTTTCAGTTTCTTTGTTTAATGGTATATCAACCTTCATGGATTATTTAATGCCAAAGCCATCCTTGAAGAATAACAGTAGTGGTGCTATTTAATTCTGAGCTGGAGGAATAAGTGAATTCATATCTTTCCCAAGTGTAATAGTTCAAAAATGAATGATAGGAGTTTGAATATGCTTACTATGATGTCATAATCCATTATGTTACCCACAATGCCACAGAGAATCCCCTCCCATATATCAAGGGTGCTAAAAAGTTCTATCCAACCAACAGAATTACGTTTATTTATTTTATATTTTCATTAAATTTTTTTGGAAGGGTTAACAAAAGTTTTAAAAACAATGTTCCAAGAGTAGAGAACTTCGGGATAAATATGCAAAAAAGGATGTGTATTTTTTGGCTCTATACAATTTCCTTCTTTGACCAAGAAATTTTAGCACTCTCTCAGAAAGACACACATGTATACACACACATTTACGTACCATAAATGACGGCTTATAAAAAATACTTTTTTTTTTTAATTTTTTTAAATGTCTCAGAAAACCACCCTGCATCTTATAAGGCAAAGGGTCAGCTATGGGTTACTGGCCAGAAGAGTTATATCACTGCAAGGGCCCTTAAATTAAACAGCAAACATCTCCACAAATATAAACAAAGTGATGATACACCAACAACGGCAACTCTTATCTAAGATAACAATATATAACAACAGTACTTAATTGTACTTCATATATCAGAGGATAATCAAAGTAACAAGTTTTGGGTTCTGCCTTTTACACAATACTAACATGGCTTAAAGGTTATCGTTATAGGAAGTGGATCTGGTGGCCCAAGTTCAAACCATGGCTAAGACCGTTTCCCGTTCACATTACGATAATTACTTTTTTTTTTTTTTTTTTTTTTTGAAAATGAGTGCATCCTCTGTAATGTTATTTATATACCTGGGGTCATTAGAGGTTTCAGATCTTCAAACGTAAGACCTTTTATTCCTAGTTAATGCAAACCAGCCAGGACTGATCAAAGTCCATGCTTTAATAACTGAACACTCTTTTACGGCTTTGAACTTGATTGGCTTATAGTTTTAGGCATTTCATTAACAGGTTTGATATCACTATAACAGATGACCTCCAGTTTAACAATAGCAATTAGATAAC
Source organism: Sepioteuthis lessoniana (assembly GCA_963585895.1). NCBI lineage: Eukaryota > Metazoa > Mollusca > Cephalopoda > Myopsida > Loliginidae > Sepioteuthis > Sepioteuthis lessoniana. The sequence continues at coordinate 54,406,853 of OY757940.1, forward strand.
CAAGGAAAAGCTTCAAGATTTTCTTAACTATATCAACAGCTGGTTTCTTTTTCAGAAAGAAAAATTACTGGATTGTTATTTTTATCAATTATAGATATTAATATTTTTATCAATTTGTTTTTCTATTTATTTTTCTTTTTAATTCTAAGGGACCAAATTTGGTTATTTACAAAGTTTGGTTTAATTTAGCTTATAGTCAGAAGGAGGTATTTAAGTGTTTGCTAACTCCCCCATGAGGCCAAAATGTGACAAGTTCGAATTAACAAGGGGTGCCCTCAGGAAGAAAGTCACCCTAAGATTTCTTGTCATATTGTTTGACAGGTAATGTTTTCTTAACTATATCAACAGCTGGAATCTTTTCCAGATAGAAAAATGACTAGATTGAATACTAAGCATGTATTTACTCAACCCCTTCACCACAGACAGGATTAGACAAAGGTCAGGGTTGTTTTTTAAGCAGAGTTACAGATAGTTTGAATTCAAAGTTTTCCTTCTCTTCGATTGGTTGCTATGGTAATCCTAAAGAGTCCTGTCTGCCCTACTATTAACCCATAAAAATTCCCACATGATTAACTACAATTAGAATCCAAGATTTGACAATATTTTGGCAAAGAATTGTAATTATATGGTCAGAAAATTTTATTTTCTTTTCCAAGATTCTCTATGTTATCACCTCAGGCACTTGGCCATAGTGCCAACATATATTCATCACTCAAGGTTCTGGGCCAACCATTTAGGATACATTCCAACATATATTTCTCACTCAAGGTTCTGAGGCCACCATTTAGGATACATTCCAATAATCCTTTTCATGCACATAGAAGAGAAACAATGGTGTTTCATTACAAGCCTTTTCACTTGGCTTGGTTAAATGTCAGAGAGACTTAAAGGAAAGAATGTTATGCAACATAAATCTATGTTGTTCTTTGTCCTCATTTCCCATTTCTCCTGGGGTCCAAGCTCCATGTAGTCTTAGTCCTACAATCTTAGCTATTCTTCTTTCCTCTATACAAACTTTTTATCACAGTCTATCTTATAACAACTTACCACGTGTCCACCCCAACTTTTGTACAGCTAACACTTCCTCATTCACGGCCTGATTCTAAATAAACTTTCAGGAACTAGTAGTCATGCCTGGAAAGGTTTTAAACTATATAAGAAGATATGACTCAGATTGTGTCATAGGTGGGATCTGACTGTAACCCTCTCTGTAACAGTGTGTCCATCTCACATTGCTACCCACTTTCTTGGTAATCATTATGAGAACAAATGGTTATCTTCCTCCCTATATGCATTACTTTTCCAAATCTGGAAAATAATAAAATTTACTTAAAATATTTACAAGTTTCTGAGGGTATCTTTAAGTGAACCAGTCTTCCAATCACTATGCACAGTGTAAACAAAGCTGTAACCTATAATAATAAAAAGAATAAAAACAAATAAGATATATTTATCATAAACTTTAATAAAACTGATAGTATGTAATTTATTTTTACTAATCTTGCAATCCATGCGTAATATGGGTAAGTACTTTTAGTAAAGTTTAATAAAAACAACTTTACATGCTTTAATTTTGATAATGAACATCTCAAAAGCCATTTGCAATATAGTTAAGTACTGCTAATTATCATAATTGTTATATTTAACAGACCCTGACACTATAGAGGTTTATTTTGCTTTTACAGATAGTTTTAACCCATTATATCATTATTCAATGATATAATAGGTTTAAACTAGCTCATTGAAATCTTTTTTTTTTCACATTAAAAAAAACTAGAGTTTATTCTACTCATCAAAGCATGGATTGTAAATATTTTAGTAATTGCTTTTAATTTATCACAATTAATTTATAGATTGGTATTCATAGAAAAAAAGTATATATATATATATATATATATATATATATATATATATATATATATGCAAATTTCATTAAACATAATAGACATTTTATGCCTACATATTTTCTTTTGGATCCGTTCGAATTCCCGTATTACTTTTATCGTATTCGGGGGAATTGATTTAGGTATTGTCCATAGTTGTATGTATCCCTAGTACTTTCTGCCCGACTTTGGGCCATCATCAGGGGAGAATCTGTTACAAAAGTTATGTAACTTTTGTTTTAGCAAATTACTACTGTGTAAGGACGTCTTTGCTGTTGGAGATTATGGTGTTTGCTTTTAAATGTAATTCTGTAAATAGTGCCAGTAGCTAAAGACATTTAAGTACGTTAGCACTGGTTTGAAAATTAATTCTATTAAGTGCTGGTTGCAGGTTTCTAATACATAGTGCTTCGAGAATCTGAAGTTTTTGTTTATTATTTTGATGTTCGAGTATTGTTGTGTTGTCGGTGAGAATTTTTCGTAGTTGTGTTGTTGGGCATGAATGTTTTTTTAAATGCTGAGCTATTGAACTTGTGTCAGAAAGGTGCATTGTAAGTCTCCTCGACAGGGTAGTTGAGGTTAAACCAACATATATATTATTATTATCAGAAAGTACTAGGGATACATACAACTATGGACAATACCTAAATCAATTCCCCCCAAATACGATAAAAGTAATACGGGAATTCGAACGGATCCAAAAGAAAATATGTAGGCATAAAATGTCTATTATGTTTAATGAAATTTGCATTAACGAAGAAATGCTGCCTAAATATACATATATATATATATATATGGTTAAATACGATCCATGGTATCTCCAAGGAGTCTTAGAAAATACTCCCTGTAGATGAATGCGGCAGACTACTGCATAATAAAACTGAGTTCAATTCACTTAACCACCAGGCACTAAAATACATTTTTTCTTTTAAATCATACATACTGTATATACTTGTGTAATGAACAGTCCTGAATTTTTAGCCACAAAATGGAGCTTTTATCATCTATAGTATATGATAAATGACTCCTAACTTTTAGCTATGCTAGCCTACAAAAATTTTCTTCAACATCCAAAGACATAAAGAGAAAACATTTAAACATTTATTTATACTTTCAAAACTATTGTAATACAATCAAAATCAATGCAATGCTATGTTTTCAGATCACCTAGCAAATGCCCAAAGGTTTTTAGTTGAAATAAAGAAGTTTTTTATGTCACTTTTTTGCTATTTATAAAAGAAATAAAGAAGTTTTTTATGTCACTTTTTTGCTATTTATAAAAGCTGTACATATTATATGCTATGTGTGATAAATAGAAAAAATGTAAAGTAAAAACGTTATCATCTTAACTAATCGACTTTGTTTAGGAATCAGCTACGCAGAGACACTTTAGATGAAAGTTATAGCAAGGTTAGGCCAAGAAACAAGGTTTAGTTTGGTTTCTTTGTTTAATGGCATATCAACTATCATAGGTTATTTAATGCCAAAGCCATCCTTGTAAAAGAACAGTAAGTAAAAAAAAAAGTTAAGTTGGCGACTGTAGTTGAGGGTGACCGAAGGCTCCCTTTTCAATAGCTACTACACCAAGATGTAGGGGAGGGCGCAACTCCATTCCTTGGATTGCTTCACTTTACCCTTGAGACGTACCTTATATTGCTGAATGTTAAGCAAGGAGGTATCAAGTACCATTTCTAAAGTCTTTGGTATGACGTGACCTGGGATTGAACCCAGGTCTCCTGGACCATTTGGAGGGATGAGGGTGTTCATGCCTTACCCAAGGGTATTAGTCTGAAAGTGTACATAATAGTATGACTGGAGTTCAAACTCCCTCCCAAGGATCTCACAGTTTGTTACTATGCCATGGGGACTCTCTTCCCACAAGGTGAGGTTTATGTTTGTTATATACTGTACCTATGAACATAAATGGTATGTCCCAATCCTCATAAATGTGTTGGACACTATTGTAAGGGAGGGTAATATGCTTAGTAGTTCATCACCAGCAGTGGGTACCTTCTTCACGCCACTGGCAAGTATTATATTTTGTTAAAGTTATAAAAGATATCAATTTCATTTCCAACCTCCATTTTGGTTATTTCTCATTCAGTAACCTTTTTTAGGTTACAACAATGTTCAAAAACATAATTTTGTGTAATGTATGACCCTTTGTTTTTGAGGTGAAAAATTAATCTAAAAAAGCATTGCCATGTGTTTGTGAAATATATATATATATATATATATATATATATATATATATATATACTCTAGCAATGAAGTTCATGAAATGAATGACCTCTAATTTTTGGATGTGCTATCATATCGTGTGTTATAAATGACCCCTTGTTTTTGAGGATAAAATTAATCTTAAAAAATCATTCATTACATAAGTATATACAGTAACCCATTTTTTTCTTTAAAAAGTTATCAACCTCAAATTGTGGATTTGGTACAATTCTTGGTTTCAGGTCTTTGCAGGGAATCTTGGAACATATGTCGAGCAGACAGTGCAATGGTGGGGAGCTACAATATAATGGAATAATATCACTTCATTTCCAGAAATAGTCAAGGTTTAATAACAAACCTGAAACAAAAGCAAATATTGCCAATATGGATACAATGATGAATCCTCCAACAAATTGTTTTCAACTTGTGCTCCCTGAACAACAATTAAGAAACAGAGCCAGAGCTTAACAATAATCAGCAACAAACATCCAACTTCAATACACAGTATTGAATAATTAACTGCACCAAAAACTCTGATACCTTTCCATTCAGTAAATTCTCATAACAAATCATAGCCCAGTCGGCTGGGGCTGTAGAATAAACCAACTGCTTCTCTGCAGAGGGGTAAGACCACCCCCAACAAATGTTCTGGATATAACACTAAACAATCTGATGGTGAGATTTCAGTAATGCTGGAGCTTTGGAGAATGTAGAGTACCCCTTCAATGCCATCACTCCAGGTCCACTCTGGCCTGGAGTAGTAGCACCTGATAGGGTCCTATCTATGGGTCAAATAGAACTAAATTGTGTACTTATGCAAAACTTAATTGTTTGAAAGAGAACTGTTTTTGACATTGAAACTCTACTTAGGCTAAACTGAACTGTTTGACTAAACTGAATAGCTTAAAATAAAAAAGTTTTGGCAAACTGTGTACTCATGTTAAACTGAATTGTTTGAAATAGAACTGATTATTTGTATAAAAACGGATTTGGCATTAAATAGCCTACAAAGGTTGATATGCCATAAAAACCAACCAACCAACATAATGAATTAGCTATAAATATGGGGTTGCATCCACAAATCCACCAACCAAAAATGGATGCACACTCTAATAAACAATCATTTTATAATGTTATATTTTTCCATGAATAACAAACTGCAAAAATATAAAAATAACAGACATATAGTTAACAAATAGAAAACTTTTATGCAAGTGATACTGAAGTGGGAAAATTTAAATAAACTCTAAAGTATTAAAACTGACTCACAAGAAATATATATGTTTGAAAAAGAAAAAAAATATATATTATATATATCTAAAAAAACAACTGTCAGCCACATTAAGATAATAAACTATTTCTATCCTGTTAAAAAGCATTGATATAAATCAATGCTCTTAAAAAATTAACATGACCTCTTCAGATCAAACAAGAAAATGGATCAAAATAACTCTTTCACATTTACAACCAGACTTTAAAAAAAAAAAAATTTTTTTAACCTACATAAACCTAATCCTTCCAGATCAAGTAGCAATCAGTATCAACTTATTTTGGCATGTAAAGAACGTCCGCTTTCATCATATTTCAAATTTAACAGAGGAAAGATTTACAGCTATAAAAATACGTCTAACTATCCAAGTAAAAGAAAGGTTAAATTGGCGACCATCGTCGATGGTCACCTGAAGGTTCCTTTTCGATAGCTACTACACCAAATTGTAGGGGAGGGCGCGACTCCTTTCCTGGATTGCTCCACTTTACCCTTGGATCCGTACCTTATGATGCTGAGTGTTAAGCAAGGAGGCATCAAGTACCATTTTTTGAGTCTTTGGTATGACTCAACCTGGGATTGAACCAGGTCTCCCGGGGCATTAGTGAATGCTCTAACCACCATGTCAATGTCTGGTATAACTATCCCAAGTATTATATAAAAAATTATTATTTAGACATATCTTATTTTAGTACATCAAATTTTAATGAAATAAATCAATCTAAAACTAATGTTATTCACAGTAAAATCCCCACAAAAAAAATTATATTACAATTACATAATTTGCTCTGTGGATTTTATTTGCATTGAGCTCTTGACTGGGATTACTTGAATCTAATATTCTATATTTGAATATCTAAATTGTCCTGCTTGGAATTGTTCCTAACTCCAGTTTTACTGGATTAAATAGTATCATATATATATATATATATATATATATATATTTCTTGTGACTCAGCTCATCTAACAAATTTAGCACTCTGGTATCCGATAGCGCAAAATGTAAACAAATGAAAGCTTTATAAATCCTGAACTGATGTATGTCACCAAAATGGTGAGCGGTTAGATATCATGTCTAACGTAAACTTAGGCAGGTTCCAATCCCAACTTGAAGTGTCCTGCATTTTTAGCCACACTGAAGTGCTGTGATACAACGAAACAGCCTGTCCATGGATGACAATATACAATTTCTCTCGTATATATATATAAGTTAAAAAATAAAAATAAATAAAAAAAAGCAAATGAAATTTGGGTTAGGGAGATAGGGTGGCCGGAATTTTGTGGGTTTCTCTAATCTTCATTAGAAATTTCTCATGATTACTTTGTCTGAAGAAGATGCAGATCTAACATTTTAAAAATATAGGGTCTGCTGAAATAAATACTATTACAAAAATATGAGTAATTCTTAAACGTTTTTCTTTCATATGGTATATATATATTATATATATATATATTATATATATATATATGTATGTATGTGTGTGTGTGTGTGTGTGTGTGTGTGTGTGTGTGTGTGTGTGTGTAGACAAGCTATGGATAAAATAATGATATAGAGAGATAGACATGAACAGACTGAGAAAAAGAGAGATATAAACAGACAGAGAGAGATGACAGACTGAGAAAAAGAGATATATAAAGAGAGAGAGAGAAATGGACAGACTGAGAAAAAGAGAGATATAAAGAGAGAGAGAGAAATGACAGACTGAGAAAAAGAGAGATATAAAGAGAGAGAGAGAAATGGACAGACTGAGAAAAGGAGAGATATAAACAGAGAGAGAGAGAGATGGATAGACTGAGAGTGATATGATCAGACATAAACAGACTGAGAAAGAGAGAGACATGAAAATTGAAAAGAGAGAGATAAACATGAAAGGGCTGACAGAGAGAATCACAATCAAACTGTAAAAGAAAGAAGGTCATGAAAGATTGAGATATAAGCAGAAAGAGAGAGAGAGAGAGGAACAGACTGACAGAGAGATTGATAGGAACTGAGAAAAAGAGAGAGAGGCATGAACAGACTGAGATAGAGACAGACATAGAGAGAGAGAGAGAGAGAGACAAACAGACTGATAGAAAGACATGAACAGAGAGAAGAGAACATTA